>JACAXG010000061.1:1536258-2736258 GCA_018881555.1 Amblyornis subalaris | reverse complement strand
GAGGTGCAGCATGGGCAGTGCTCAAAGAGCCAAGAGCCTGAGCCCAGGGATGTGCCCTGCCATCCTCTGGCTGCAAGGATTCCGCTCTTGATCCGTGTTCCTACACCAATGGTAAATTATTGAAGCAGCAGCAAGTACAGAAAACCAAATGGCGGATGTACTCAGAAGAGATGAGCAGAAGTAAGCCACTTGTCAGGAAAGGCAGAAAGCAGGAGACAGGCCTCTCCCTGTTCTACAAGATAAACTCCTGCATCTACCAGCTCAGCAAGGGTGCCATCATCTCAGAGAGCACCAGCAGACACATGAGATTCAAGCCCCACAAAACACTCCAAATCCAGAATGAGTTTGTCCTTTTAGGGAGCAAAAACTCCTTGCTCTTTCAATGCACAGCATACGTTATCCTGCCTAATTTGAGATTTGGATAAACGTTTGGGAAACCAGCCACCTAGGTTTTGATCATGAAAGTGTGCTGGAGAAACAGCAAAGAAATTTAATCTTTTGAAGTCCTCATCACATCAGATTAATTTAGCAGGCCATGCCTCTGTTCTGTTTGCATTATCACAACGTGTTTGATTGACTTTGACATTAGAGTGAAATAGATGGATATTAATAAAAGGATACAGATAAGGAGATAGAGAGACAGATACTGAGACGAGATTGTTAATGCTTTTACACTCACACTTGTCTATATATAAAAAATTGCTTTTGCAGACATCAGAATGATCATTRCACTATTCAGAAACAGAGTTTTACTGTGACAATCTGCTGAAAACTGCCTCTGTGATGATAGCAGGAAATCAGTCACTTATTTTGCTGGATTGTTCATAAAACTGACAGGCAGGCTCTGACTGAATCTGAGAAGCCTGCACCTGGTCAGAAGACTGTGAGAAGTGACAACAGTCTCTCTGTTGCTAATAATTATGCACCAGTTTAATCACCAACCTCATGCTTAGCAAATTGAAAGCATACAACTGGCTAAATGATGAAGCTATAGGTATTTAAATCATACAGCATTTTTTGTTCCATTGGCATGGTGATGAGTTGCTCTTTTTTTTCTAAATTCTAGATGATGCTGACAGTGTTTAAAACTGAGGTTAGAAATTATAGCAGAAGAATCTGACTTGTGACACATCTTGTAGAATATGTCGTTGTGCTCTGAACCCAAATATAGATTGTTAACCTCTTAAAACCATAGCTCAAAACACCTACAATGCACATAAAATTAAAACACTCTCTGTTCTTTCCTATGCACAATGGTCACTTCTTTGATTCCTATTTTGCATTCAAATTAGTTCAGCTGAGAAACAGAGTACGGATGCAAGCTTGATTATACCATTAGTAAAGTTGTGCCAGATCAATTTTAATTTATTACTCTCCAAAAAGAATTGAGAGAGATCTCTGTGGGAGGATAAAAGGTATTTTCAGACACAAATCTCATCTGTTCTCAGTTGTGTGTGTGTTTTGGCTTGTCAGTGGCTTATAGAGATACCAGAGTGTTTYAGTGCACGGTACATACACACTGGGAACTGCTGGTGCAATTCCTGCTACTTTAAAATACCATAAAATTCTGCTAACAGGGGCTGCCCTGCACTTGAACTGCCCCCTTCCCTTTGAATGTCATGTACCTGGTATTTCCCAAGCTCTGTAGGGTAAAGGGGAACGTAGCAGCTCCCAGGAAGGAAGGGGGTGAGGAAGGGGGGACATGAAACCTCCCCACGAAACCTCCACTGCTTCTGGAAAAGATCAGGGGATAGCTGAGCCAGGCTCTTCCTGCATCAGACAAGGGAGAAAAAAGGAATAGCGGATGACGTCTGCTGTCAGAACAGGCTGAATCCAGTCATAGTCCCAACTCTCCCRCTCCACCAAACACACATCACTTCAAACAGCAGCAGCAAGACAWGATCTGCTCCAGGCTGTGAGAAGCTGGACATCTTCAGCTGTCCTAGCAGCATTTTGAAGTAATCTATCRAGTTGCTTAGTTTTACCCGCTCTAAGATTATCACACATACAGAACTGGCTGTCTGGCATTTGACAGATAGACGGTTTGAAGTTTAGGTAAGCTAAAATATGCATGCCAGATGAGACTTGCTTTATTCACCTTAGGCGTTCACAATACACAAAATAAGAACTTAAAATAAATGAAATTAAAATACGCCTGTATCATATGATAAATGTCAAGTTTGCCTGAAGGTGTCCTACTGAATTACCTTTCAACTGACTACCCAATTCTGAAGAGCTACTGGGCACAGAGAGCAGCAGACATCCATTAATTACATAAAATTATTCTTATTCTTCTGGAGTAATGTGTTTTCCCTGAGAAAAGGAGGTAGAAAATGGCTGGAGATTTCCAGAGCATCATGTAAGAGAGACAGAGACCTGTTTACATGTAGGAGCCCAAATTGAGCTAGGACGCACCATTGCCACATGTCAGAAGGACACAGGGGTGAAATGCTGCCCAGGCACTCAGGAAATGAGGAATAATTCTAGAATGCCTCCTATCTCTCAGTATTTTCCAAGATGTTTAATTATTAATATATTAAGCATAATGCCCTTGTGGCACAGAAACATATTTAAAGGCATCCTTTCTCTTCTTTTATGTCTTTAYCAGCTGGGTTAAAGCATCAGCATAGAGACTCCCCAGCCTAGAAAATTGCCCAGGTAGGTGCCTGAGCAATGGCTGTGTACACWGTAGGGTTCTGGGGCAGGATGCACTGAAAAATCTCTGCTGAGGAACAAGTCAGTGGTGGGTGATTCTCTCCTGGCCTTAGGGTGCCTGACAAATACTCAGAGCTTGAGAGCAAATCCTGCAGTCTTAGTGCTAGAAATAGACATTAAACTAAGTAGGCTTCTCTGTCTTGGAAACATGTGAAAACTAGAAACCAGTCACATTGAGAGATGACTATTCAGAAGGGCAGTGAACCATTGTTTACCCCACATCTGTAGTGCAGAGAAGGGTTATGATGTTGCACTAAACTGCTAATGACTATTTTCCATCTGGTTCATCCTTGTTAACCACATCATCTGCCACAATGCTAGATATATCAGACCTGAAGAGGACTAAGAGCTGTTTAACCCCATTTCAGTAAATACACCTTTTTAGAACATGGGTAAGACCCAGTGGATTTTTCAGCATCCACTATATTTCATGTTATTAAAATTTTCATYGTTTAGGGGAAAATCCTGAAGGCTTGAGAAAATCAAAAGAGCTCGCACAGTACCTGGTATTTTTTTTTTGAAACTTCACAGCACATTCAGCATGAGGCTTTTGTACATTTATAATGATTTATCAAATACAAAGTTAATTACTGTTATCCATAATCGTAACTATTTAGGATCAGTTTGTTTAAAGGGATGCCTTTGTTTTAAAATTACGCTGCTTTCAGCCCTCTGCACTTCTATTTGAGAGTTACTATTAAATGGCCAAATCAAGTAGAGCAGTTAACTTTAAAGACTTGCTGTTCTATTAATTATATTGCAGTATGTAACATTTCTGCACAAGGACCTTCTTCTGATATCTCCTAACCCACCACCTTATGAATTTTAATTACGTGTGGCAAAGAAAAGCCCACATCATTAAGACCATAAAAGATGTATTGTATTAGCCCTTCTTGCAATTGCCACCACAAACCAGGACCTCAGAAAAGCAACAATCCCCTCTCCCACTCCAATTAATTAAACAATCAGTGCCTCCAGAATGATTCTGCTATTATTTGTTGGTGGATAATAGCAAGCAAAAACAACAGAACAGCTGGGTGTGCATGTGGGAGATGTCACAGRCAACACTGCCCTTCATTATGTTGTTTTCAAATGATTTATGGACACTTCCTTTGACAAAAAAAAATGAGGAAAGGTTTACTGAGAAGTTAAGTAAGAGCAAATCTGGGATGTACRTGAAAAAGAGTTAGCAACACATTGAAATTATTTGTTCAGTTTTGCAAAACCCTCTCAAAAAGGCTGTACTAGCATCAAAACAAAAGAAGACATCTTTTCCTTTAGGGCATTTACAGGGACTACAGCATATGACAGAAAAACGTAGCAAGAATGAAGAGTCCTTTCACTTTTCATCTGCAACAGTATCCCTTTATGTATTTTAATGTAAATTATTTTATAATTTTAATGACCTTGCCCTCTAATACGTTTATGGGTATCTATACTCTATATTATATATATCTCTCTAACAATTTCTGTCAGTGAACCAAGAACAGACAAACAGCTAAGGARAACATGTCAGGTTCTTTTAAAACAGCAATGTCGCCTGCAAGCTTTGCCCTACCTCTTCTAATGGTTATTTATAACTATATTTTTACAAATTACCCACAAAGTGTTCTGGCCTTCCCTCTTAGGGATACCACAGAGCTTTGTGACTAGCTTTGTGAGCTAGTCAAGATGAAGCCCTTCTTCTGTTTTCCCTGTTTTTATTTAGTCATATTAAGGACAACTGTGTGTGACACCAAAACAACAAGAGCTTAAGCATGACCAACAGTATCATATGCAACTGCAGAATGCTGCACCATCTCATGGAGGGAAGTTTGAACAGGGCTACTCAAAATAGCACAGAGTTGTTTATACATACATGTGTTGGGGTTTTTTTGCACAAGTATACCTGCTGCCAGGTGTATCAGCACAGCGCAGAGGTGTCTTCTGACCTCTTACCCCTGACTCATGCTGTATGGAAGAAACACCTCCAGAAACAGCAACCAACAGAAAGCAGATTCAGTTCTGCCTTCCAGCCTTCACCCATCTCTCATCGGTTTAGCAGTACGCTGCTTCATATGATACTTATCAGACTTCTGCCTCTTGTACTGAAACAGGAAGCAGAGTTTGTGAGGAGCCTGAGAAGAACAGACTCACTCCTATGCAATATGCTGACAGACAGACAGACAGACAGACAGGCCACACAGCGAGTGTAAATCACTGTTATCAGGAGAGTTGTCTTTACAAGCCCAAACGTTTCATGGAAGGTGCTGTGTAGGCAAGCTACGTCGGAGATTGCTAAAAGGGCTTTAGACCTTAAAAATCTGTTGCGTTTCTGCTCATAATGGAAGTATAATGTTTTCAACTAATAGTTCCATTTTGCAGTTCACAGAAATTAAGTGTATTCAAGTTCCAGATAATTAATTGTATGGCATATTATAACCTCTTCAAAAGAGGTACGTAGTAGATTTACTGCCTGGGTGTTTAATGGATTAGTTCTTAATGCTTCATTACTAACCTTGGGTTACTTAAAGTTCATTGATTTAGTGTTTAATGAAACAAATGAGAATAGGGCAACACGGAGCTCACATGAGTAGAATTGTACGGAGGTAATACTCAAAATTGCAAAAAAAAAAAGAAATTATACCCTACAATTATGAAAATTACTAACAAAGGTAGAGAGAAAGTGAGTTATACTTGCAGTGAAACAGATGCTGGAAACTGGCACTTTGAAGTGTAGGTATAATGAACGTTCATTATATTAATCCACCTCTCAAAAGGTCTAAAGCATTGGCTTTCTGAAAATGAAAGCGTATAAAGACAATCCCTACTTTTACATATCTGGAAGTAAAAGGCTTTGAATAAAACCTTCTCTGAAGCATCAATACTGTTTGCTATGCAATTACACAGTTTTGCACAGAGCTGGTGAGCAGAAGTCCCCCAAGATATGTCTACACCAAAGCTGGGTAATAGAAGTCCTAATCAGAGTCAGCCCAGGGGTGAAACGTCTGCCCCATAAGTGATAGCTCTTATTTACAGCACACCATAAGATCTGAAAGTAATTTCTTAATGGTCTGATATAGCTAAGAAATAAATGCCATCCCAAGAGTTCAGAATCAAAAAGACAAAATATTTATCATCTCCATTTTTGAAATTAAGCCATGATTAAATGAGGCTGTAGCATATCAAACTGGACTTTGAACTCCCCAGCTCAAGCTCAATGTCATCCATCCATTCGCAGGAAGGAGAAAGGTGGCCAGCTGGAGAAATACAGGGGATGTCCAGATATTTAGCTCCAACCTGGCAGCATTTTTCAGAGTATGATGAACATTAAGAGGTTTGCTTGATGGGGAATACAGTGCTCAGCACTTTGTAACTTCCAGTATGTAACTACCACTTTGAAAAAATGAAAAAAAAGGACTGAGAAACACCAACAAGTTGTAGGACTTAACAATTTGCAAGCTGAGTTAAAGGATGAAACTTTCCATGAAAAAGATTTGAGTGTGTTTGAAGGAAAACTCTGATAATGTCCTGAGCAAATCATCTTCTTTTCTGTGGTTACAGTTCCAAAGTGAACAACCTTTGTGTGCTCTGCTCAGTTCACTGTGTAAAAGTCACTCAGAGTGAAGGGCTAAAACACTCCTGTTTGAACAACTCAGTGAAGCTACTAAACCCATGCTTTGTGACCTTAAGCATCTTGAAGTGCACTTTGAGTTTCTATGGGGTACAGCAGGATTCCTAAAGAAAAGTAATTAAATGCCAATTTATGTGTCTAATTATAAGATAAATAGGTAAGGTTGTGGATGATTACCTTCAGGAGCTCAAATAATGTAAGCATTGTCAAGGCAGTGAAAAACATCAGCCTTGACAGGTTCTAGTCAAGGAGCTAATTGTAAGTGTATTGCAGGAGAATCAAGACAGAATAAGGGTTTAAGTTCATAAAAACTGAACAAATATCTGAAACATAAACTTTAAAGAAAATTCTGCATTAGCAGTATAAAGATGGCAACTGAAGAGTTGCTTGGGTTTTCCTGACTGAATGAAAAAGGCCGAAACACTTCACAACAAAGCACTAATTTGAATTCATTGCTTTGATTAAAAATACCATAGAATATTTGGCAGAATTATATATATATATATATATATATAAAATTATATTTATATCTTTATATATATATAATTACTTATATAACAGCATTTATATTCACAAAATCAACTAGGCTGAAAAACACCTTTGAGATCATCATCACTAAATGTTCATATTGCCACTAAATCTATAGTGAAGCAAGAAGAAACTTGCATTTTTTAAAAACATATGTGCCAGTAAAAACAGAAAGCTAATTTTAAGATATCTTCCAGAATCTGCAAGCCTTGTTTTTTAAGTGAAATAATCTGGCTTCTTTGACTGTTTGAGTGTTAAATTTGATCAATTAAAATCTCACCAGGCATAAAACAAAAAAATCCCACAAACTGTGCTACTGTTTTATTTTGGCATGTTGCTGTATTCTGATGTAACTACAACCATTAATAAAAAAATAAAACCAGTTCTTTTTGTATATTCATTTGGTAAAGATTTGTTGTATTTCCAGATGCAAGAAAAGAGATGGCTAGGGTTGTTCAAAATAAAGTTTTAATGAATTTTCAAATTTATCAGGTTAGAAGGGTATGACATAACATCATTTTGCACAAGGAGTGATACCTGATTTTGAAGGGAAATGTAATTTTTCGGAAGCCCTTAACTGATAAAAGACTCTGAACCTGTCTTTTGAAATATACCTGTTATTTGGATAGAATATAGACATGGTTTTATAAGAATGTACTTGTGACACCTTCTCATTTTAGCAGTATTTGCAATTATCTATATAAATTCTCTCCTGTATTACATGGAGGAAACAACTCTCTCTCACTGCACTGAAGTGGTGACAGTGGTTCACACGAGCAGTCCCAGCTCCTGCAAAGGCAAAATCTTATTTTTCCTGGAAAACTCTCAATCCTTCCATGCCGGGAAAAAACGTGTCTGAAGATGAAGATAAGTAACCTACAAGTTCTGCCTCGGTCAAAATAAGGTGGAACATTTCATTTCTGCCAGATTGCAGCTCRTGAATCTTATAACACATACATACCTCACTTAAGGTTTATGAAGCAAGAACAAGATGTCAGAAACCTCCCAGGATATAATCATTCACTGCCACATGAACTGTTAATGAATCACAGAATCACAGAACTGTTTGGGTTGGAAGGGATCTTTGAAAATCATTTAGTCCAACCCCAAATGAAGGGTCATTCAGAGCAAGTATTTGTAGAAATGAGACAGAACAGAAATTCTTTCCAGACCCCCATAACCAATGCAATAGCAGTTTCAACTCAATTTCTCACAAAAGTAAACTGAATACAGAAAATTGGTCACACTCCCTGTCTTGAGATCTTTTGCATCATGTCCGCCATTTATCTGTCAGAGGCTTCAGAAACAGAGATCCTGTGCTGCTCTTTAAGTGGTGAATTCARGTTTAATTTAACTGATTATGAGGTCTTATTAAAATATCAGGAATATTAATGCAGCTTGTAGAAGCTGAGCTTTAGAAGTTGACCAAAAGCAGAGTATTATCACTTGTATTACCCCAGTGTGCAGAGATTCAGCCCTCAGCCGGGTCACATWGTGCTGGGTCCATCTAATCTTTGCATGCACAGCCTGAGCCATACACTACAAAGCAATTTCTGRAGGAACCTGCCAGCAGTGCCATGAGGGACTTTGAAGCACAGGTAGAAGCTGTGTCCTAAACTCTCTATTTTTGTGAAAACCCCTTTCTACAGAATAAAGCCAAAAGAGTGGGAGAAAGCAACACCTTTTTACAGCTCTCCTCACCTGCAGAACAGTTTGAGTGAAGAGCAAACCATCACCATCTTCCACCTGGGGTTTGAGCCCACCACCACACACAGTCAATGACAACAGCAGTTGCAGCACCACAGCTAAGCAGTGCCCACTAAAGGCAGAGACAAAACTTCACCAAGGTCTTCCCAGCACCTGGGAAGAAAACTGGAATTACGACAGCAGAGAGCAATAGTCCAGCTGAGCTGCTCCTTGCTCTCTTGATAGCAGACACCACAATGGTCCCTAGGCTCAATCTCTCTTGCAAGAAGTACATCCTCAATTGACTTCAGGAAATTCAAAGGATGCCTGTGACAGGAATTCAGTACAGCCTTCAGTCCAGTGAGCAGATGGGGCTTGGGCTGTTAAATATGGCTGCCAGTTATGCTCATTTTTAAGCGACAAATTTTCATTGTTTAGATCTTTATTTATCACTTTAGTTCCTAAGGAACTTAGAAACAATTTTTTCCAGCCAATTTCTTCTTACTCAACTTTAAGATTAGCTGCTATTTCGTGACTGTTGTTTCTATTGAATTGCTGTCCACAGTTTTATGTTTTAGATTTTTTCTTTAGTGGTTACCATTAATTTAGATCTTATCATTCACWTGAGTAATTCAGATCATAGATTTGTCCTGTCTTTATCCAAAATTAATCTTCATCTACCACAAACTGTAAATGTCACTGTGATGCCCAAATCACTCAGTCCTGGTTAGGTCTCTAGAATTCCTCATATCCTTTTGTAAATTCTACGTAAATAGTATTATACCCTCCTCATGTAAATGATACATGATCATTTACGCTCTCCTGAATTATAAGAATACAAGGCAGCATCTTTATTACAGACTATTGAAGCTTTGCTCATTCTCACTCACCGAAAAGCTGAACTGTTTTTGTATTTAGTCCTGTTCTTTGGCTGTGTCCAAGCATGCTCCAACCAAGATCCAATGAGCGCCCAGCATGGCCTTGTGCGGTGACAGTAGACTCTGAGCAGGGCAGGATGCCCGCTGTACACTGGAGCTCTGCAGGGAGCTTCCTGCATGCTGGAAATACTTGTCATTTGGGAGAGTTGTTAAACCAGCTGAGCGACTCAAGGCTGGTCACCTGGCTGTGAGGAGCAGCACTGAACTGCATGAAAAAATCCAGATATGTTCTTCGGTCTTAAGGAAACCACCCCTGCCTTTCATGCTCAGCTCAGAAGTAAACTCTGACTAGTCTTCTCCGTCTTAAGTTCTGCAAATCTTTGACTTCATTCACACGAAGCACTGGGATTTAGCTTGGCTGTAGAAGCAAAAGTCACACGTGTTTTTTTCCTGATTTACATTCACTAGCACTCATATGACCAGCTGATTCCTCTCAGCACTGTACTACAAGGCACTCCAAATTCTCCTTCATTTTATTGCAGACCTGCTTTTATTTCAGAAGAGCACTCTACCAGTGAGTTGGTTGTAAATTATCAACCTGTAGCCCAAAAACCCGCTTTGCAAACCTCTGGTATTACTCAGCTCTTTGGAGTAACTTATTCCGTCTCCATTTGAAACAGTATTATTTCCTGTAGAAGCAGAGGGGAAATGGACACTGATGAAGAGCTAAGATGAAGGGTTCTTCATAGGACTGTGTTTTAATGTTGAAAATAATTTGCAGTAAGTTAGATATACTCAAGCATACTCTCAGGTGTGAGTCCAAAGACAATAGCTTTACTACACTGGCTAACAGTAGCAAAGACACTGATGGGCCTTGTCCCACAAAACCGTTTTTGTTCTTTTAGGGTTTGATTATTCTTGTACARAGAGAAAAATTTCCACTCTCTTTTGCCCCATTCTGTTCACTGAAAGCTGAATTTATAAGAAAGTCCACTGTATGTTTCTGAGAACACTTGGTTTTGAATGTTGGAGGTTCCTTTGTTTTTAACATCAATAAAGGTCAGCCACTCCATTCTGTCATTGACAGGCTCCAATTTCATTTGGCTAATACATTCCACTTAGCATCACATACAACAATCAGACACATTCTTAATAGTAGGAAGTTGCAGAAGAACAAAAGGCGTATGTGTGCTATCTAAGATTTCCTTGGAGTGAATTGCACTGGATGAATTATTTGGAATTATTCAGAAAAAGAAATTGTTTACTATTCTATCATAACAGATGCTCCAGACAAAGAAAAGAGGAAGCTGGTGCAGCCTCTGACTGAGCCATAGCTTTTCACAGCTGAATGTGGTTGTGCAAATTAGCTGGTAAACTTTATGGAAGAACCCAGAAAGAAGCAATTAGAATTACAGKGCTGGTTTGAGAATATGTAGTTTGTAATCAACCAAAATTGTGCAGTTTTCCATATTCTTTGCTGATAATGCAAATGTAACCTTTGGAGGAAAYTGCTCTGTATGTAGCACATTCTGAAAGCAAGAAAAAACACTGAAGTTCAAGCAAATAGCTTCCAGGACAATGGGTTGTATGTCTTGGTCAAGCCATATATGGCCATTGTACAGAGTATGAGCAAACTCTACAAAGCATGTGTTTTGATCATTGGCACAAGTTATGGGACAGAACAAGATCCTGAGAGAAAAACAAGAACCATGAGAAAACATGGAATGGCTTAAGACAGGGGACTGAAGAACCCCAGAAAAAACCTGCAATCTGCAATGCTGAGTTTAGAGAAGACTCAAGGGAGACATGACAACAGCTTTCAATTATGTGAAAGAAAGCATCAAAGGAAGAATTCTACAAATAACTCAGGACTGTGTAGGCAAGACAGAGAGCACTGAACTTGAAATGCAAGAAGAGACAGTACATTAATACTGGGAAAAATCTTCTAATAGGAAGAATAGGTAAGTGTCAGAACAGATTGTCTAGGAAGATTGTAACATTTCAGGCAGTGTGATCATACAGTGGATCATATTTGCCAGCTCACAGTTATGTAGGGGACATCCTCTATGCCACTAGAGTGCCATGGAGTAAGGGAACGTGTGATACCTTACAGATCTCTTACTGATTGCCCTGTTCTATTTTCTTATGTTGCACCAGATAAGGGGAAGAGAAATAATTACTGAGCTTGTCTCACCTCGTCCCTACTGAAGTTTTATATGAATTTTGGCTTTGTGCAACACCTTCATTCAAATTCAAGCTGGAAAGTATTGACATCTTCTTGGGCCCCATCTTGGAAGACAAAGATGATCTTTAAGGACAATTTTCAGTATTTTCTAACAATTAGGCTGTACTTCCTTTTACACACACTGAAGATCACTTCTTGATCTGATGTTACACTGACACAAAGCAAGCAAGCGGCTTCCCATCAGAGGAAGCATTCCCGCTCTTCAACCTCTTATCCTTGGCCACATTTTTCTGGCACATTTCTTGTGTAAAATCAKCTGATTACAAGGTCCAGTCCAGGGCAAAGACAATGAATGGATGGATGGTTGATGGTGATATGGTTAGTGGAACCAACCTTCTGGTATCATCTCAGCGTGACAGGCAATTACACATAACATGACATTGCATCTCAATATTAGCTGGTACTACTGCAGGGTTACTCATTTGAAAAGCTGTCCAAGGCTACCGAAGTTCACAATCTGCCCACGAAAATATRCTGAAGAATTTAGAGACCGGAAGTTTCTACAAATACAACGTAAGTTGTGCAGCAAACTGGCTGGAATTTCCAAGTAACTCCAATGGAAAAAAAACATACAGAGATCTTGAACTGAGTCAGAGCAATCTCCACTGTATCATTTTAGATGCGTAAAAACCTTTGACCTCTGCCACCTCCAGGGTTCATTCCGAAGCAATCAATATTTTGCTGCTACTACTTACCTCACAGGGATGAGGCCAGATGGAATTAGTGTTGTTACCTGCTTGGAAACCTAGTGCTCAGCACAATACATAATGACTCCATAAGTAATTATTATACAAAAGTAGTGTATTTTTCCATAGTAAATACCTTTCCAGGTCATCAAATTAATCATCTGGGGTTTTCAAGACTCCACCTTACAGCATGCAATGGTTTCCTTTGCTTTATCATAAATTAGTGTAATCCAAATTCCTGTCCTACTTATACTAGGGACAGATCATAATATTGATCTGTTCTCCCAAGATTTAGGGTTTATTTGGTTTTTTGCTTTTTATGATTGTTCTAAACTCCAGTGTCTGAGTTTGGTTTAGGTAGTATTTATTAATTTTTACAAGGTTTGTTCAGTTGCCCAGAGTACCAGTTGCAAGCTTATAAAGTGAAGTGAACATTCAGCTACATTATATGGCACTGAGTTACAAGGTCCCTGAAGCAAATTAAATACAAATAATTGCTTTCTTTTCCACTGTCACTCTTGCAAGCTTTTTCTCCTCTGTGTCTTGATATATGGTATCGGATGAAACAGAATTTCTCTGGATGAGAGAGGATAAATATCAAACATATAATAATGAAAATACATTAAGATGTTGCACACCATTAGTGTGTGTCRTTGCTTTGACAAAGAAAGAATATTTGCTATTGAAGTATATTGCTAATACTCTGAAAAACTGGCTGGTCAGTAAAACTTTTTAYTATTTTTGAGACACCATCATTAATAGTGTATAAAGACAAGTTGCAATAGGCAGCATGTAACCACAGCTCCAGCTGTATGACACGGATCAGAGAAATATTCATAAATAACATTTTTCTGTAGTCTGGGCCTCCAAAGATTAGAAACACGTCAGCATAAACAGCAAAGATCAAACTGGAAAATGGTAAGCCCTTTATAGTCCTATCTAATGTTGCTTGCTATGCCCGACTACCTATAGTATGGACACTCCCTGAGAAACACAGGTACTGTCTTTACTGGGAGAAGTTTAAGACAATTCCTAGGACATTCTCTCTCATTCTTTCATTGGCTACAAAAGAAAGCGAAAATTATAGAACGTGTCCAACAATTAAAATACTTCAGTATTTCAGCCACTTTCAGAGGCTGGCTGCTACTTCTTCCTACACCTTACCCCAGGACGGGTGTGCTCTCTGGAGAAGTCTTCAGTAACATCTTTCTTGTTCTTCTAATTAAAACAGATACCTCCAATTACAACTGCCTGCAGGGTGCTGTATGAAGCTAATAATGCTGAGTACCTCTGCGACAAATCTCTCCCATTTCCCTGTTCACCCACATTTAAGACAGGCCTGCCCCTGTTTACAGTGACTGGACATTAAGATATCAAATGCCAGTAAGGGGAACAATCATGTCCTTCCC
Organism: Amblyornis subalaris; assembly: GCA_018881555.1. Lineage (NCBI taxonomy): Eukaryota > Metazoa > Chordata > Aves > Passeriformes > Ptilonorhynchidae > Amblyornis > Amblyornis subalaris. The sequence goes on along the minus strand of JACAXG010000061.1, from coordinate 2,722,498 downwards.
CATGATCCTTAARCTCTCTTAATTAACATGCCTATTGAGCTCATTCTGTGCATCCCTTATTCTCTGCTTGGCTTCTTTGATTACAACCTGCAGAAAACAGCATTATAAACATCATAAATCATGCATCTTGGGGAACAATAATTTTGTAATCACCTTACTGCATTTGTAACATTAATTTTCCCAAGAGTTTAATTTAAAAGCTAAATATGACACAACAGATGTCGAAATTGGATTTAGATGCTTAAATTGAATAAACACAACCTAATGTCCCCACCATTTTTTGCTCATAAACATTAGTTGTTTTAGGATGACCCCATCACACTGACTACACAGAGAGATTTGTTTGAACTGTCTTCTACATCACTTGATACTTGGCATGAAGGAAAAGAAATGGAAATTAAAATTTTAGCTACTTTACATCTGATTTAAGGAGACAAGCAGAGTTGCATAAATATTTATTTATGAATAAATATTGTAAAAAATCGTGTAAAATTAATTTTTTTCTAAGAATTCTTGGATCACAATGTCCATTACGTTGTTTCCTCCAGGTTGTAGATTRGAAAACTTTAAAAAAGTGCAATTAAACAATACAAGCAGACCTTTGAGCTCAATTCCAAAAGATCCAGGGGAAATATCCTAAGAGACACAGGGGGTCTGCCAAGGGAGTGGATGAAACTAAACTGGGATACAGGAAACTTGGACACAAGTTTTGACCAGGATCAAGGCTTAAACTTTTCCTCTTTTGTTTGAGACCAGCAGTTCCCAAGCAAGGAGATGAGTCCACGTCAAGGWGGTACACAAGGAGGAATCAGTGGTGCCAGTGACTCAGGAGGCAGACAGGCTCAAGAGATGGATTGTATCACACAGCTTCTCTGACTCTATCCTCCCTCAGCTGGGACAGGACCAGCACTGCCATAGGAGGCACACAGTGTCCCAGGAGTGTTTTAGGATCCCCTCCCTGGATGCTGTGTGTTAACACCAGGCATATGTGGATGGGGGATTGTCCACTTCCCCTCATCAGCACAATGCACACTGWCGTCTCCCAAACAAGAGTGTGTGATTCCCATCAGAGTCATGATTAACATTCCCCCAGCTGTTGTGGGGTGAACCTACCCATATGCACCACTGTACAGTTATGCCAATGCAGAGGTTTTCTCACAAGTTGCCGTATCCATAACCATGTGTCCTTATGAACTTCCCTTGTAGTTTTACGCATGTAATTCAGTGGAAAAATCTTAACCCTAGCCATAAATTTCCCTGCAGTCACTGAGTACCCCAACACAGAAGTATTTCCTAAGTTGCTGCTGCAACAACCTCAGCACTTAAGCACATCCTTTACAGCCTGCCATCACAGCATGGGCCCAGCAGGGACATCTGTACCGAAGAGAAGCCTTTCAGCACTTGCTCCAAGCAATGCAGACAGAACTGTCACTTGTGCTACTGCTCTGAACAAACACTTTTTCCATATCCAGTTATCACCTTGCATGACCAGCAGCCATATAAAAACTGGTGTCTCCTCTGGCAGCTTCCTCCAGCCCAACACCACCACCATTGGTTATACTCCACCTGATGAGCTCAATGCAACCATGAGGTGCTGGGTCCTCCCYAGCCCTGTTAGTCCCACAGCTGTGGGACACCGTTCTCCTCTTGACAAACTTCCTATTTGGTCTCACATAGCCCCTGGTGAATAAAGGAATAAGAACAGAGAACCTTTCAATGCCCCGTAAGGCAGATTCACTGCTCACATCAACTGTTTCTTATCGTGAGGAGCAACCACCACCTGCACTCCACAGCTCATCATTTACAGTATCCCAAGTCCAGATAGATGAGCAGAGTGAAGAAAACCTAAGAATTAAAAAAGGGGTGCCGATGGCCACCACTAGTCAGATTGTCAGTATCACCACTCTTGGTATTGTGCTCATTACAGTATTCAGAAACCTCTTGCACTGGTTCCTTTCTCTCACATACGGGAAAGAAGAGCAGCAACAGGCATACCAAGAAAAAAATCTGAGGCTGTAGGTAACATGACATTATGTCTTCCCATCAYATAACCATGGCCTCACTGAGAAATGGGCACTGAAGAGGTAGAGTGCACGCAGTTCAACCCTGTGAGCGGCTATTTCCACAAGAGCTGCCAGCTCTCATGGAGCTCGAGCAAATTCATTAGCAAAGCAACGTGAACTTACTTCACCATAAGGAAACCTTCACTCTGGAAGTGAGCAGAGACAGCAGGAGACATCAGGCCTTCAACACCTGAAACTGTTCTGCTGTGACAGAAAGTGTGACAGAAACAAAAAGATATTTTATAATATATGATCCACATAAAAAAACCATTATATGCACTTGAGAATCAGTTGGTTTAAGCAAGAGGTTTTTATCTGTTGCTTTCTCTATGCCTCCGTTTCCCCGCCTTCTCTGTGTAGATCATGTGCAAATTGCTGCGACCTGTGAAACAGATCCATGAAGATGAAATTTAGCCGCCAGCATAAAGGATAAAAGAGGACACAAAATTATGATGATGTCCTACTAAACCATCCAGAGAGGTCAAAGTGAGAAGAACAACTTAATCCTTTGAGGCTGCTTGTAACTGCAGGAAGCTCCATTAACTCCTGATGGTTCATCRTAAAACTTTAGCTCTTGCACTGTGGGATGGATGCAGGGCTGGCTCCTGCCAGGAGAGAAAATGGCCACTCTGGGACAACGGCCACTCTGTGACAACAACCACTGTGCAACAACCACAGCATTGCCACTGGGTCACAAAGGTGCTCAAATTTATCAGCAGAAGTTACAGTCACCTAGGAGTTCAGCAGTTGCAGAGTCTGGCACAAAAGCCAGAGCTAATATAAAAGAACTGTCATGAGCTGCGAAGCACTCTGTCCCTTGCAAGCATTAATCTCTGACTATTCACACATGCTGGATATGGCATCATTACTTATCCTGGGCTTGGAGGTCAGAACTGCTGGGACTGGCCTCTAAGGTCTTCATAACTAACTCACCAAGACCCCTCATTACAAACCCTTTTGTTTAAATCTAAGGCACGAAAAAGACTGTAACAGCTTTTAAGAAAGGGATCACACAGGCTTCAGCCTGTAGCTGTGACAGTTCACAACATACAAATAAATAAATTCTCATTCTGGGAGAACTAACTGTCATAAATAAAACTATGATGAAAAATTCACTGGGACAAACATCCTCGGGTCCCCCTATATTTCCATAAAACTCCTCCAGGGATTTTTTTTTTAATCTAAGGTCTCCCAATATTTCTGTTTAAAAACTGAACACACAAAAAAATATTTTGGAACAAACTGCACAAACAGGATACATCTAAATTACATCAATTTGTTATGATGTTGAGTAACAACAGTTTCATGGAAATCTGTGTTACTGAATGTTTGTCTCGCTCTATAGGAGATGCGGATACACTCAGATAAATTTCTGTGCAACCACTTCCTTCAAACACATCATCTGCTGCATCCAGGAGAACACCAGGGCAGCTGTGGTAAATAAAAACACAGTAAGTACATTGTGTCACAAATGCCTGAACATTGTTATCAAGATCCCATTTTAATCACCCCTCTGGTATTTTTCCCTCATAACAAAACTCTAAAATCATGCAAACTGTCTTGTTGATAGGCCACAAAAGCAAGACAAAATGCTTTTTTACTGGTGAAGTTTAACTGCAAATCTCATATAGACCAGCCCTGTCTGTCTTCACAGTGGGTTATTTGTCATGTGTCCCATTTCAAACATTTCGTATTGGCAATCTTCTTTTCCATATATGGGCACAAGAACTAAAACAGCACTTCAGAAATTAAAAATTTATTTTAGCTCCAAAAATCTGACTGTGCATGAAAAAAAAAAAAGAGCAAAATAAGACATCTCTATCTCTAAAGGCTGCTTTAAACATGAAAAGCATTTGGAGCTTTTTTTGCTGGGTTGTTTTCACATTGCTTACGTCTCTTCATATTTCTCAGGATGACGACAGTCACTTTTAGAGACACAATTTGTCTCTGGGGCTGACTGCTAAGGTCTGCATAACTAACTCCCTGAAACCTCTCATTATAAAACCTTTGGTTTAAATCTAAGACATCAAAGGAAATTAGCTAGGCAGATGCGAGATAGATGCTAGCCCTAGCTTATGAGAAAAAATATTTTTAATGGTCTTAATAGGAATAAAGTTCATTATCTTCTAACCCACAGATGGCATTGGCACAAAGCATAAAGGGTTGTAACAGGGTTATAACAGGCTTAGTTTCATGTTTTTAACTGGATTCAGTAAGGGGAGGGGGGCAGAGAAAAATTCAAGTTAGTTTAAACTTGTATATTTATACTGCCTGTATGTTCCCATTATGATAATAAGCAAAATAGATTACTTGGGCCATAAAGGCTGTTTAACTTACATTTTACAATATAGCCTTAATGAAAAATACACATCAGAAATAGGTCAGGTTTGGTTTAGAATTCAAACAACATTAGAAGCAGGATTTAATTAGCTATTTTTCATTTTTTATTTAAAAGGAAGCTTGGAGTGATACATACACTTATTAGTCAGGGGGTGTGGTTATAAACCAGTCTGGCCTTATACAGCTCCAGCCTAGGAGTCCCCACACCCCGACTCTGTGCAGGTCCCCACCATCCTACAGCAAGGACTCCCCACACAGTGAGGCTGTCCCAGTTACACGCAACCAAAGTTCCCGTGTTTCCATGCTCCCAGTGCTTCCATGCTCTCCTTGACAGGCAGTCACTGACTTCATCACTTTATGAAAACAAGGATGACAAAAATTTTCAAACAGCCAAAGATTTTGAGGGTCTGCATTTTCTGGGCATCAATAAAGCGTTTCAGATTGAGCAACCAGAACTGGATTCCTGGGTGATGTTCTACATGACAGTCTTACATGTCTGGGTCAAAATCCTGCAATACTTTGGCGTCCTCTGCCCTCCCTCCACTTCCCAAGCTCTATTCCCTGGCTTCACAGGGTTTTACAAAACCTGGTGATTTCAGGTGTTTCTGGCGGCCCCTGGGCAGCTGCCAGCAGCCACGGGAAGAGGTGCTGCCTTGGCGGCTGCTCCTGGCTGCTCCCCGCTGCCAGAGGGGACTCTGGGGTGGAAACACATGGGCATGGCCTCCTACCATCTTCCCCTTGCAAAACTTCACCTTCATGTGCAACAAGTCTTTACTTACAAATATTAATTTCCTCAAATGGCTTAATTCAAGTAACCTATTACTTTGCCTTAGAACATTTATTTTCCTTTTCTTTCCAAAGAAAATGCCTCAGAAACTATGATGTCAGTTGAGGATTTAGGAGTTACATATGCTCTTGCCTATCACACTGGGACAATTACTTTTAATTTACAGGCATTTCTTGGAAGATACCTCTCTCCCTGAGGACTATATGGAATTTTGTTAATCAGAGGAAGATGCCCTAATGACAAAAGGCAATCAACAATACTATGTTGCAGGATTAAGTGCACCTTTCTTTTTCACTGAGCCTCTTTCAAGTCCTATTGTTCAAAAAAGCCTGCAAGAAATTCATATATCTCTCCCACGAGAATTAGTCAACAATTATTCTGCTTCCACAAGAAATTTATTTTGAGTCAATGTTTTTTAAGTCTATCTGTTCGTCAGGCTTACTCATGCATTAAAGATGATTTCCAGTGTTCAATAGCAACTCCTGAAACAAGGAGCAATTAGAAACATCTGATTTCATGATGCGTATTCCCTCCAGCAAACTGAGCCACTGTTTCCACAAAGAAAATGCAAAGACTCTCCATCTTCCATGCAGTTACTAAGTGTAGAGCAGAAACAGCTACATTTCAAAAGCTGAAATACAACAATAACTTGGCTCACAATGAAAGTTGTCAAATGAGTGAATTCAGTTGTATACGACAGTAGAATAAACATAAACATTAACTCAGCTCAACTCAGTCAAAGAAAAAATGGCTAACAATATAAGCCAGAGCAGCCAAGAGCACAGGTCAGAAAGCCCTAGCTTTGCCCTGGGCTTCTTGCCTAAATCCAGGCAAGCCCTTCTATTCCTTTGTTCTTGTCCTGCAAACCCACGACAGAGTCTGTCCCACAGAGCCATCTTACAAACTCACCAGATAATTTCTGGGCTGTGTAAAATGATGTAAATAGCTTCTGAGTGTTATTTAAGACTGAACATTAAGAAGTTAATGCTGTCTTTTGTGGGCACTAAAAATTAAGTGTTTAATTTTAAAATAATTAAGTGTTGCACTGCTGCCACGAACCCATCTTCTGCCTCTGAGCCCCTCCTGCAACCTCTGGCCTGAGCACAGCAGAAAAGGCAGAAACATCCAGGTGCGTGGGAGTCCGAACTGCACCCTCTGATATGGATTTAACATTAGAAATGCCCAGTCTTGATAACAGAAAAGCAATTTGTTTGGCCTTTTTTTWTGCAGACAGTAATAGGCTCACCAGCTTGCCATAGTTTATTGAAGATCAGAGATTAAAGGAAATTTATAAACAGTGTCTATCCCTAGCAAGAGAATAATTGTTAAATAGCACTTTCACCAGTGTTCTAGATGGAAATAGCTAAAAAACAAGCAAAACCGGCCTCAACAGTATCCATTCTTTTCTACATACTGGTTAATGGCATCTGACACTATTATTTCTTAGACATGGTCTGTAACTAATAGTTATAAATCCCAGCTTTCCTCAGTTAAATTACACAGCACAGATGAATGAGAGCTAATCCACAAGGTCACACAGATATTGCATTGMACTTTACATTGAAACCATGAAAGATGGCCTGGCTAGGAAAAGTGAAAAATTAAATAGCATGGCTTACTGATCCATTTTTTCTGCTTGCAACAACCAGGAAAAATATGCACCTGGGCCAAAGGAAGCAATCTCTAGTAGGGGTCTTGGAAAAGCATTTCTTACAACTTCACCTTTTGGGCTCTGCCACACAAACAGATGCAGAAATGTTATGGCACAAATACATCTACTTCTCCTGTTTTCTCCTGTTGGCTTTACTTTGTGATTTCATTTAATTTTATTTCTGTCTTCTCCAGGTGCCCTGTGGACACACCAAGGCAGGTAATGTTCATAAGTGAACAATCTGTCTTGCAGTAGCATGGACAAATTTTCTTGGGGGGGAAATGTCAGCATAATTTATCAGCAAGTAAATAAACAGTACTAATGGGCAAGGACTAAATAMAATGTGTACTTTCTTCTCATTGTCACTAAGGAGCCAAAGCAAGGTRAAATGAAAGCAGGCAGCAGCCTAGAGTGCTAAAATAAATATAATATGTTAAAATAGAGAAAGAGAGTGAAAAAAAGACAAAAAGAAAGTTACTTCAAAAACTGAATTGGAAAYAGTGTTATCTTTACAGAGCTCCTGAACTGGGATGTGCTCCATCTGAACACAAGAGTGGAGTATTAAGCTTCCTAAATTTAGTGTCTAAATGTTAAACAGCTCCATCAACAGGGTGTAATTCTGCAATAGTCACTGCAGTGGGAGTCACAGGGGCAAACATCCCCACCGACTGCAAAATGAGACACTTCTCAAAGTCTCCTATGATATGACCACTGAGAACATTTGTGGACTGCACCCAAGAATCCCAGAAAGCTTTTCCATTCCTGCATCCTGGGAGAGCCCAGTGCTCAACTGTTCTGCACAGGTAGCACCACAGTTATGCATGTTTGACATAACAGCATCCAAAATGAGCCAAGGCTTTCTTTACAGGACAGAGAGGAAGAGAGAGCYCTCCTGGCAAGTTCACAATCTCTACATGTGAACAATGCTGTGGCTTCCCAGCATCAGCAAGGGGAGAGTCATTCAGGATATCCACCAGTCCACAGTAAGCACTATCTGCCTTTTCAACTGGGATTTGCTGTTATTTCACCATATTTTCAATGTGTTTTGCCCCTTACTTATTGAAAGAGGCAGAAGGAGCTGTTTTGCCATACAAATAAAATCTCACGTTCTACAACTAGAACACAGTAACATCAGCTAGAATTCTTCCCAYTTGCCTGTACTGCTTCATACTCCACTGATCATTTACTACCTGAGCATCTCACAGCAGTTTAGCAATTCACCAGAAACATCCCCAGAGGACTGGGACAGAAGTATTAAGTGAATGGTTTTAAGATGCATGGTAGTACGCAGCAGAAGCCCAAGCCTCCGGAGTTATAGCCTCGTGAGGTCACAGCAGTGCCACCATGTGACAGCAACTGAATAATGACATCAGCAATGAGGTCATGATTCCTAGAGATTTTTTCTGTCTTCCACACATGGAGGCGGCACTTTCCCACTATTGTTCAGCCACTGTACATATGCCCAACAACAACTCACTCTTCTGAGATGTCCCATGGAAAGGGAGTAAACGGCATTGTTAATCATTGAAAACAATACATCTATACAATATTTTTTTTCTCACAGTATCACTCTGTTGCTRTCTCACTTAGACTGCAGACTCTTCAGAGCTGAACCAGTCAACATCTTCTATCTTATTCAGCACACTGTGGGCACCAGTAGGGATGTTTAAAGACTCTTGCAGTGTTCAACCAGATAACAGCCAGAGCAATTAAAGGGATTTATGCAGCTGAATCCTTTAGTCATTCATTTATGCTTCCCCTTCCTCACAAATCAAAGGACAGGAAAGCAATTTAATCAGAAATAAACACAGAATTAGCAGTACAATTCAGCGCCTTGCGTTCTTTCCTCGTTGCTTTTGATAAGTAGAGTCAGCAAACAACCAAACAGCAAAAGAAAAAAAAAATAACGAAAAATTAAAACCTCCACTAGTATCACTGTGCTGCAGATTTAGTGAAGTCCTGTTCCAGTCTTAAGCAGAATATTCTTCTGTCTCCTCTTCTTCTGGTCCAGTGCAGTCTGGTTAAATAACTGGMTTTTCAACTTATTAATAAGCATCTGACGCTAGTTGTATTATTGCAAAGCTCAGAAATTGCAGACTGAACTTATATATTTGTTTCATACAAATATGCAGTCCAATCACAGTGATGTGGCTGGATCTCCTTTACCCGGCATTCTGTTCCCATGTGACATGCAAGTATACTTGCTAAAGGACATGGCCAGGAGGTCACTGAAAAAGCTTAGTAAAAAATGTAATGGAAATGGACAATGGCAACAAAAAGAAAAAAAGCAAGCCAACTATAAAGAATATGGCAATTAACACATAAAACATTACTGAAAAGGTTAAAGACACTATTTTGCCTAAGAAAACTGTGCTTCTCTATGGCCCTCCCATCTCACAAAAAATGCAGTCAGAAGAGAATCCCTCCCATAAGTACTAATAAACATTTAGGAGCACAGAAAGCCTGTAACAAAGAGCTGGAGACATTAAAAATATTAAATAATARTTAATGAGAGGATAGACAAGAGATGTGTGAAAACAGCAAATGCCATGAAATTAGCCCTTGACCCTCACTGAAAACACAAACATCAGGATACACAAAAAAACTAATGAAAAGAAGTGTATTCTATGGGACTGGCAGAATGTTTCCCATGGGATTATCTTGGGAAAGGTGCTGCCAGAAGGTACCATAAAGGCTAAATATCTTTGAAGGATTCCCCAAAACAACCATTTTCACAGAAAAACAGATGCCTTTCAGTAATATTTGGTACTTTAAAATATAGACAAGAGATTAAAAAAAATGTTTTTTCAAGTATTTTAGTGACTAAGACGAAGAATAATTGCACTGAATTAGAAGGCAAGTTCCCCTCTAGGAAGTTTATTCTATAGTGTCTATCAGCAGGACAAACTTTCCCCTTCAGCACCTGCCAGCAGTCTCAGCCAAAGAAAGAGCTGGTCTGAACCCCTTATTTTAGAGCAGGTTTTACTAACTGCCTCTGGCAATTGCATTTCTGGGTATGAAAAAATGATGGACCCTCACCAAAGTTTATGCCAATGAGATGTAAACAACAGGCAAACCAAGGCATACTTTGGAAGAGGCTTGTGAGGAAGAGCACGTGTGCCGTGCTTTCAGCTGCCAGCACCAGCCTGCTCAGGCACGAGGGATGGCTCCAGAGCACGTGACTTCTCCAGCAAAACTCACGAAGAGCATTGATCACTCCTAAAGCAGCCTTTTGCTGTCTTCTCACTCCCAAATGCTGCTCCACACTCCCTGAGAGTGCGCATCCATCACACCCGACCCCGCAGAGCCCTCTCTTGCAATTATCCTATTACACCTAACACACTTAAAAATTAATTAATGCTCCTCTGCACTAAGATGCCATAATTAAACTCTTTCTCTTTTCATTTAAGACTGAATTGAAATGAGGGATTGATGGCACTGCAGCACAGTAACACTCACAAAGACAATACTGACCTGAGACCTTTGCAATGTGTTTTGGCCAAATAATTGCCAAGGGCTTCCTAGAACATCAAGATTTTGACCTTCAGCAATTTGCATTTATAATCACCCCAGCTTTCAGCAATATTAGCTGAAACATATGCTTGGGTGATGATAGAGATCTCCTCAAAGAGAAAAGAGGAGCCTTCGGGAGTTTTTTCTCCCAAATCGAGCCTCTCTATCTTTCTCTCACACACAGCGAGCAGCAACCCAGCCTTTGTGATTGACAATGGAAAAGGATAAGATGACATTTCCTGACCTTTAAGAAGCATTCACTGATCAGCACTAACTGCACCATTTCACTCATCTTGTTACTTAGTAGTTTAGCTATAAAGTAAAAAAAAGGAAGCTGAATTTTGCTCTTTATGGAATACCACAAACACTGTCCTTTTCTGAGTACTGTGACTGAAGGGGGAAGCCCTGGTTTGCAGTTTGCATTCAGCTCCTACTGAAGAGAGGAGGGCTGGAAATACATGACATCAGATTAATGTGCATACCTTAGACCGTGGATTAAGGCATGCTTCAAGAAAAAACTTTCACGTTTTGGTCAGAATGGGCAACACATTTTCTTTCTTTTTCTTTTTTTAATTAAAGCCTGAATAAAACAGTAGTTAAAAGCAGATAGTCTAAGACTAAAAAGGATTTAATTTGACTCCATGTAAACAGTCTAAACATATCCATAATCAGCCACACTAAGAAAGTACATGCAGTCAGAACACAGGACTGCTGTTTGCCTGCAGACATAGAGACAGCTCTAAATGCCCAGCACAGGTCCTCATCACACTGTGGCCAGAGCAAGGTGGGTATCAGTACTGACTGGCTCTCCAGGTGTTCAGCCAGGAGCCTACACAAGCTTTGCAACTTGTGTCAAACCCTGCCTAATCACAGCTGATGGTCTCCATGCCCAAACCCACAGCTCTGGGCCACTTGGCGCATGCAATGACTCACCTGGACATAAAGGACCATTCAGCATCCAAGAGGGYACTAACCACTGGGGGCACTGGTATGCCCTCAACTTAGTGCAAGTGAGGTTTTTGGCAGTTCAAGCAAAGAAAAAAAGCCTCAGAGGAAGTAAATGACTAATTTCTTTCTCAGAAAGGCTAACTTGGAGATGAGGTTGACTGGAGATCGCTCCCAGTTGCTTCCAGGGAACGTCTGTTCTCACAACACTGCCTGTGGGCAAATGAAGTCTTGTGATGGGCCTTTTAATGCCACTGTGGCACTCACCATGCTATACACATCCTCTCAGCACTTCTTGATGGAAACAAATAAGGAGTTTGAACAAAACAACAAGCTTTATCCCGAACGTCTGCACCAGCACCGCCTGCCAGTGTTATGTGGGGATTCACAGCCTTGGGAATGGACTCACCCCAAAGATATCAATGCTTTCAGCCTGCAGACCTGAGGAGGAGTTAGGGGGGAAAAAAACTATAGCTGGGCAGGATGAAAGAGCATGACCTCATTTTTTGATGGGAGATACTCTGGGGTGGGAAAAAGAAGCAATATTTTTTTCTGGATAGTCATGGGATTGGTGCATAAGGGAACACATTTTGTCTTCTATTCCCACATGTCAGTGTCTTCTCTCTCGCATGAACATCTGGMTTCTAAAAAGAATAATTGGGAATTTTTAAGAGTTTGTCCTGACCAAAATATTCAGCTTTTTCCCTCTCTGGTGACCACTACTACCAGTGTACACTAGCAAGATAACCCCATTACTGGTTATGATATCAAGACCATCAATGGCAATTTTTCCATATTTTTACACTTTGATTACTCCACACCACACAGCTCCTTCAGTACAGACAGACTCCTGTCTTTTACTTATGTCATAAATTTTACATATATTTACACCTATACTCACACACTCTTTTTTTTTACATATGCCATGCGTTGGTATATTTTATATATATACTGTTACATTTTAATCAAACAGCATRCTAGCCTAAGCAATTTTGTTGGGAGTTTTAAAGCATGTTGTAGAAAATTGAGAAATAAAATTCAACTACCAAGCAGTGGGCTGGAATACWTGGGAGTGGCATTTACAAACACCTCTGCTCAGGAACTCTCACAATCAGAGTAGCCTCATGCTAAACACGTTGGATACTCATACTTGATTTGCAACAGGAAACCAACAACAAAATCTGGGGATTTAGAGTTACTTTCCAGTAGTTCTATCTTCTTTTAAATTCTCTGCAGTTCACTCTTATAAGTCTCTATTGCCATTCCTAAGAACATACCCTGTATTCACACTTTTAATGAAAACAAATTGTTATGAGGTTATTGCTGAGCAAGGRTGAAGAGTCACACTGTCCTTGAGAAGCTAAAACCTGCTTTGGCTGTAGCCATGTCAGAACAGGCTCATCTGCTCTGACTGCCTTTCTTTGCAGACACCCAGAGAGATGTGTGTGTGGGACTATGCCAGTCTTCAAAATCTCCCTGGCCTTCTTCCTGAAGCTGTCAACACCATACCATCATTTAGGAAGGCCATTCCAGTGACTATTCACTGGTTCATTAGCTAACAGACTGATCCAGTGAGGATTCCTTTTCCTTGTCTATAATAAAATCAGATCCATGGATTCATCCTTTTGTCTCAGTATATTTTCTTCCTGTTTTCCTCCTTCCTCTAGAAATATATTAAATATCTTTCTCTATATTCACGCCTTCATCCCATTAAATTCAGGTCACCAGAGATTATTCCTACACTTCTCAGATGCACCTAACAATACTCCATTCACAATATTTCCCTGTGTTTGTGTCTTAACAAAATGGTTCACATGGTCAACATCATTTTTCATTAGATGWACAAAGAAAGAAATCAAGTCCTGCCACTACCTGTTCAGTGGATGACTACTGCATTTATGGTTTAATATTTATGTTCACTTATACTGTGCAGGTTTGTTGCCTATTATGTGTACTATTAGTGGTGGACTTGGCAGTGTTAGGTTTATGGTTGGACTCCATGATATTAGAGGTCTTTTCCAACCTAAATTATTCTATGATTTTATTATTGATGAATTAGGTATGCAAGATTTTGCTAGTTTTTACACAAATCAGCAGAAACTATGAGCCTAAATCAATATGGAACTAAGAAAGAAATTATATTCCTACTTCATGGTCACATGGACTGGAAGGTAAAAAACAAAGGATATTACCAACCTTAAAAACAAGAAGCTGGAGGTACAGTAAGTTGTACAGCTCCTGTACTACATCATCTCTGACTCGTGACACCTCTTATAGTGCAGCACTTTAGAAACACAACTGATGGGAGGGAATCAAAAGAGTGACCTTGAAACACAATGAGGGAAAATTAACAGAGAAGGCAGCAAGGAACACAGACATATACCCTGTGGAAAGGAAGGAAAAGGAAGGGAAATCARAAGTTTATTTCCACCACTGTGACTGTTACAAACCATGACCAAGGAGCAAGCATGTCTCCCCTCACAGTGGTGAGTGACCACCACTCCTTGGTCTGCTGCCAGGCACCACAGCAAGCCAGAATGTAGGTTCTGAGAAGTTACTGAATTTCAACAAAAAATTAAAGTTCGTGTTTCTCCATTCCTTGATTTCTCATGAAGACAAAGCATTCCGATTTAATTCAGCATTTATTTCCACCCCGTCCCAGGGCCTGGTTTTGTATTTAAATAGCAATAAATTAATTGTAACCAGCAACATCCTGAGATGAAACTGTTGCATCACACTTTTCTCATTGATCTTCTGGCTTAGCTCAGCCTTATGGTTTTTCTCCAGCATTAACTTTTTTTTCCATCATTTTTGTCGTTTCCTTCATGTTCTCTGTGCACAAAACTATAAATTATTCTTTTGAAATAGACTTTTGCAGTACATCTTCATCCTATAACTGCCCGGAAAATCACAAGGAACTCATTAAACAATGCACTTCTCACCCAGAGCAAGCATACTGTAGTCTGCCTCATTTGATGAGTCTAATTAAAGTTTTCAAAGTGGGATATGCAAACTGATTATCTGCTCTACAGAGTTTCAGCAGGAGAAGAAAGCATTTAAATATCCTAAAATTAGACTTGTTTGATTAAATGCCCTAATCGTGCTTCAACTAATTTTAATTTCTCTTTTTTAAGAAACAAAACACACGTATCTTTGGGGGGGGGTATTTTATTTCGTACAAAATAGCTGTATTATTTTTAACTATCTGTTTTACATAAATGTTTATGTAGAGATCATCTTCTTCTTCCCCTCCAAAAAAAAATATTTTAAAAAGATGACGACCCCATGTACCAAGTCAGTTCCTACTTTAACTGTCAAGGGAACTTGCCTTGTCATACTATTTTTCAGCATATCCCTTTTGTTCCAAATTTTCAAGCCCTGAATAAAAATAAGAAGCTATTATGCAGCACAGAATAAAGAGAGATTGCTCTGTAAATTTTCTTAGAAATTACAATGTTTTATGCAAATCAGCACATTTCAGCCAACAGATTTGTTCTTCAGCTTCAATGTATATAATTTGATTCCACATCATCCTGTGAACATTTTTCAGATTAATCTCCCATAATCTTTTGGCCACATCATTTTAGTGTACAATAAAAATCACAGTAAAGCCTCAGTGGAGTCTAAGCAGTCCCGTGAGGCCATGGCTCTCCCCAAAGAGCATAGTCCAGATCTAATTTCAGGAGAAACCATGTAGGATTTGCATTTCTGAATGTATATATGACAGATCTCTGTCCATACAAGTAAAATCCTGCAGATTACTCCAGCAGTGTTTTCTCCCAGTTGTGCTAAAGCATTCTTATCACCCAGATACACATGCAATCAAAAGGAAAGTTTAGGGTTCGGGATTTTTTTATTTTTTTATTTTTTAAACACATGTATTCAGTCCATTGGGCAGTCCTAATACTTTAGAGGGAAATGAAGTTTGCTCTGTTCTTTTTGTCTTCTACACCTTTTTTTCCTGAAATTTCTCAAGGAAAAATACATCCTCTGATAGATTAAGGACACATGCAGTCACTGTCCCAAGCGTGCTCCCCGTTTGCATGCATTACTGTGAGAGATAACATCCCTTAAGAGGGATAGGACTTCAGGCTATGAATCTGATTCTCTGTAACGCAGAGGTGTCATGCCTCTGGTGCACAGCTTGACTTCAGCTACTTTTCTGAAGATCATCGATTAAAGGAAAAACACAGTAAACCGCTGGCATATCAACAACAAATAGATTGGTGCCCATAGAACACTTACCTACCACTGGCTTTCTCAACTGTTACATTTCATAGCATTCATACAATCCACATGCTTCCCACCAGGTTCAGAAATATCCCCCACTACTTCCAGCTCCACAACACGGCAGTTTTTGTTTCAGAGGAAAGCACGAGGTGAGGCAAACTTTTGTCCTTGTTTGATTGTAAATGTCTGAAACCTTTGAGCTTTCCATTCCTTAACTCTACACTGATGAAATATTTTGACAAGGCCGAATTGAACTATGGTCCATAGACATGGTAAATTTGATCKTCATTCCATCACTGAACTCTCAAAAATTAATTTTCTTATCTTTAAACCACAGAAATATGAAATAGAAGATCGTGGAGCATTTATCTTCTGTCAAGATAAACTAGCAGTCTGAGCAACACACTTTCTTCTTTTGCYGGTAACACCCACAAAGAAATCTGTTGACCTGATATTAGAGCATTCTTCCTTTTCTATCTACCAGTTGAAACATTCCTTGGAGTCTCTATTTATCATTATCATTGAAAATTGATTTACAAAATCTGTGGAAAAAAATGCCTGTGCAAAATCCCCATTGATGTATTGATTCAAYAAACATATGCTTATCACACAAAAGCAAAAGTTTTACTTATCTGTCATTATTTAGTCTTAATCAAGACTTTTTCAGGAGGCCGAATGAAGCTATTTTCTCTAAAATTGTTTTRCACCTTCTCTTTAACAAAAGTTTTACATCACAATACATCAAAATACAGCTGAAAATGCTATATTTTATTAGGACTAGAAGTTCAAAGTTATGATTAGGCACAGGCTTCCAGGGAATAGTAGAAGTGGGATGTTAGGCACCTTCATTAACACCTTCCAGTACAACACACAAAGACATACGAAAGTGGATGACAGCACAGCTGTGCAGGCACATCACTATTGCATAGAGAAATTACTGCAGATAAAGATACAGAACTGCAGRAGCTTAGACAAATTATACATTAATATCCTCCCACTACATTCTTGCATGTATGGACACATTTGTATATAATGCACTTTAAAAAATCTTTCCATTAGATTTGCTGCTGCAACWTGACTGCAATCCCGCCCACTGCTCACACAAATGCAATTGCTCCAACACTGGTGGTTTAACCAATATCTCTAAGGSAGGAAGGTATTTCTTGATTATCTGGACCAACCTCTTGCTCAAAGCAGCATCAGCTCTGACAGGATACTCAGAGCTGTGGGTCAGGTCTTGAATATCTCTGAAAATCTCATCAGCTTCTCTGAGAGACTTGTTCCAGCATTGACCACATGTACAGTAAAAAAAAGGTTTTTCTTATGTATGAGTGGAAACTCAGTGGTTTTTCCTGTACTTCAAGTTGTGCCTATTGTTTTTGTCCTGTCACAAGAAAAGAATGAGAAGAGCCTGGTTTCGTCTTCTTTCMACCCTCCCTTCAGGTATTTATACACATTGATGAGAATCCCCTGCCCTGAGTCTTCTGTTCTTCAGGCTGAATAGTCCCAGCTCTCAGCCTCCTCTGACATCAAATGTTCCAATCCTCTCAGCATCTTYGTGGCCCTTTGCAGGACTCTCAGCATCTTTTCTACAAGCTGCTTTTTCACTCATGCGGGTGTCCTACCACGTTTACTTGGTTTCCTGCTTGTCCCACTCTTAAACTTGAAGGTGATGCTTGAAAAATCAACCAGCTCTCCTGGACTTCATCACATGGGTTATTAGTGCCAGTGTTAGTCCAGATACACCTGCTCCCCTGACCAAATCACCTAACAAACACAGTAGCAGCAAAGCCTGGCCTGCTAAAAATGATGTCTTGGGAAGAAGTATCAAACTCAAGGT
Organism: Amblyornis subalaris; assembly: GCA_018881555.1. Lineage (NCBI taxonomy): Eukaryota > Metazoa > Chordata > Aves > Passeriformes > Ptilonorhynchidae > Amblyornis > Amblyornis subalaris. The sequence continues at coordinate 2,705,129 of JACAXG010000061.1, read as the reverse complement.
CCAACCCTCTGGGGCAATCAGCACAYTGCTAAAACAAAGTCCTTAACCCTTAGGTGTCCAGAGCTATTCTGAGAAAACTGACTATAATGCTGATGTGACACTTATCTCACAGATGAAGCTGATGCGAAACTTATTTCACAGRTATAATGAAATTCACCCAACAGGGTACTTTTGAAGCCCAGATAACCTAAAATGAATCGTGTATGATGTGAGGCTGTCCATTTTGCCACAGGAACCATAATTTCTGAATTGTTTGACATATCTCTGCATCTGGACTCTGAATTTTCACATTGAACACAGCATTAGTTGGACTGATGGCTAGGTTTGGTATAAAGACAGCTACATCATGTCAGACAAGAAGCCTATTCATCCCTGTATCTTCTCTTTCACAGCCAATAGATATTGAAAGAACATAAGAATATTCGATATGTGTCCTAGTTCTTCCTGAAAATGTTCTTCCCACTTTCTGCAGTCAGTACAACAGAACCTTCTTACAAAGTTCCATGCTCTTTGAAAAGCAACAAATAATCACTTGCCTTCTCAACCCATTTATTATTCCATAGTCTCTTTATGAGCTGAAGTCCTAATCCAGTTAGTTTCCTCTCAAGCAGAATTTATTCCATGCGCTAGGTCATTCCTGTTTCCCTTTTCTGGTGCAGTCTCCTAGCTCAGCTAACTCTCTTTTGAGATAAGGTAATATTGAAGATAAGAGGGCAGCACGTGCTTATACAGTGCCAAAAAGGTGTTTCCTTTTCAGTTCTCATCCTCCTTCTTAATTAATTTCTAACGGCTTATTTGCCTTTCTGACCACTGGAAAGMACAGAGTTGGTGTTTTAAGAAAGCTTTTTAGTATAATTCCTAGTAATTAGACCCCATAATTGTYTAGGTGCACTGTGGATTTTCACATGTATTATTTGGCATTTAGTGACCTGAAGCTCCATCAAGCAGCCAGCACTTTTCAACTTTACCCATGATCTGGTGGTTCTGATTGACTGATTTKTCTGTTCCTATAAAAATACCATGTGAGGTGTTTCAAAGTTACTGTAGCTGTGTGGTGGATGGCCACTAGCACCAGGGAACTGAGTGTCCATTCTCATCAATCTCCTGATAACAACCACCTCTTTGCTATGCCCTCTCACAGTTGGAGTAACCACCACAGGGTTTAGGATGCTCTGGTTCACCATGGGAATCACTTAATACAGCTGAACTGGGATTACAGGGATCACAGCTCAGCAAAAATCAGTGTGATATGGTCTGTTCCCATCACAGTGTGGGAGGTTCCTCAGCCAGCTCTAAGGACTCAGACTGTGGGCTCACTTGTATCTTTTCATGGACTCTGAGCCACTGGAAAGCTAGAGCTGAATTAAATGGAAGAACGGAAGTATTATTCCTCTCTTACTGCAGCAGAAATTAATTTCTCAAATTTTTCCATGCATCTTGTGTCCACTATATACATACATATATATACACTTTGGTTTTCTTTTAAAATTATTCAATGTTTTCTAGAACTCAGCAGACCTTCATTGATCTCATACCAAGTCACCTTGCCCTGTAGATCCCTCAAGTACCTGCCCTGTTTAATCAAGGATTTTCAGAAAGAGGATCTGGGAAAAAAAGTTCAGCTTTGTCACAGGCAAACATTTCAAAACCAGAGATACACCTCTGCATCCTCACAGACATACATACATGTACACAGAACTACAGTGCTGTATATACATAACCTCATAGAAAGTGCTAAAACTTTCAGGTTTTAAATATACACCCTTCTCTGCAGTTTTTTTTGAGAGTGCTTTATGGAATGTAATTTTAAGTGATCTGAACATGAAGGGAATATCTCCAAGATTTCTTTCATTTTCTCCTCTCTTTTCCATTTCTCCAAGGTATTTTTCTCATGCTCTCTTCAGCCAGGCAGGATTGCATGGACTGCTATTTATTTGAAAATCCAGAAAGAAAAGACCAGCAAGAAATTTCCCTCTACAGTTCTCACCAAAAAATATATAACCACATGGGGAATTTCGTGAGTTTGTGGGCTCATAAAAAGGTACAATATTTACTCTTGTACTCCATAACATTTACTCTTGCTTTAATTTTTTGCCTGAGTTTAAAATACTAGTTTTGACATTTTACTTCAAGAATGTGCTGCTTAGTCTGCCATAAGGGAACCAGCACGAGCTCAGGCTTTATTGAGGATGTGAAATTTTATTGTGCTTCTCCCACCTTTAAAAAGTTCTGTGTTGTAGAATCTGGCACTATTGTATATTCCAAATTGCGTATGTACCCAGCAAGCTAATCTAAGACAATGCAGACCAGATAGGCTTTTAAGCAGAAACTCTTCCTGGAACAAAATCTGACAGGTCTGCACAGCTGGAATAGGTTTAAGCCCTGGATCTAAAGTATTTTTGGGGAGGTTTTGTCTCACCATACAGACCTTAAGAACACAAATTCTTGGGAGTTGATGTAAAATTCCAAGACCATATCCCTGAAATTTCCACAAAGAGGCTGAAAGGTAAGAGCAAGAGTTGTCATCCACAGTGAAAGGAGTTCTGTGGAACTCCTTTGAGATACATAAATATATATCATCCCATATCCATGAGTATGTGGAAAGTGTATTCAGAATGGAATTTGCAGTCATTACTTGCGGTTTATGTCACTGAGTTGGTTGTCTGCAGCCAGAGCCTTAAAATCTACACCTTGAATGTTTTCTTCCTACAAATGCCTCTCATCATTTGCTCTATATCCCTGAGAATTCTCCACCACTTACTGTCTTCCATAATATATTTGTTTACTATTTAGTAAACCTCTTACCCTGCTTTGCTGCAAAAGAAACTAGAGCCCTCCTGATTGTTTTGTGGCTCGTGTAGAACAAACAGCTCTATTGAAGCTTAGGAGATTTCACAATGCAACTACGCAACCTGTATTAACATTGCTGGGAGGCTCTTGTTTGTGTCCAAGGTAAAAACCCACCCGTCCAATAATGCACATTATGTTGTCTCTGAACACATCCCACTATAAAACACAAAGATGTGATTATCTGGAACCTGTAAGACTGCAGGCCCTTATTGGTGTCTCCTTTTGCACACATGCATTTGTCCTTCCCAGCGTGCCATCTTCTGTGCTAACCCTCTGAGCTATCAAGGAGAAAACACAGGGTGGAATGCATTTTGTATTTCAGTGTCTCCCCAGGTGACACATTACTCACACTTAGAAAAGCAGCACCTTTATGGAATATGTTTCTTCAGAGACCCTTGTGAAAATAATTGGTAGAATTGGGGTTTATCTGTGCAATCATCCTGTAATCTGAGTCAAAACCAGTAGTCTTTAAATGGTAGGGCTCCTATTCTCCTATGAAAAATGTTAGCCTTCCAGTCTAGAATTAGAACATTTCAGATCTAAAGGATCTGTCTTACAGGTCTATAAATGCTTCTCAAGGCYTTCAGTTTGGTGCGCAGTGCTCCTACTCTACCAACAGCATCCTCTTGTCAAATAATCATTCCAGACACACATGGACCTCCCATGAGAGCCCCATGGCCAAGCTGCTCCATGGAGGATAAAGTACTGTTGGTCACTCCGACATCTAGAGGAGACAGCAGAGCGCTGTAGCCACCAGGAAATACCACAGCTTTCAGCCAGAGCTGGTTCTGACAGAGCATTTTTAACCCATCCTATGGGGAGAACTGAGCCCTGCTGCGTCCCTGAGGCCAGCAGCTTTGTTGATTCACGCTAAGCAGCAAATCCATGAGAAAAACCTTCTTAGAATCTACAGCTGGGCAGTGACAATGTGGAAGATATGGAAGAGCTGTGCTAGGGAGAACACTGGGAACAGAAAATATCCAAGCAACCTTACAACAGAAGGGCACTCAGAGTGCCAGCCCTCCAACAGTACAGAGTTAGTGGGAAGCTTTTATATGCTGCCTCTGCCTCTTTTTTGGCGGTCCCTCAACTTCATAATTAAGAATGATGCAAGTGTGATTAGAATATTCAGCAAAATCTGAATAGTTTATGGTTTCTACTAAGTTATTTCCCATGAACCTGAAGAGCTCATAAGATCATTCTGAATAATAAGATAAGTTATTCTTATAGGGACAAGGTATCATTATCTAATATTCATCATGACAGAATATAGTCATCTTACAATTTATGCTGCAGTATCCAAGATATTATCTAACATCCATTGTCAGCTGTGTCTTGAACTGCCTATATTACATTTATTTAAAGAAATTCAGACAGGTGAGATGTTCTACAAAGAAGCCATTTTCAAACAAGAAAATAGGGGAAAAATGCATTGACTGCTATAAATGTAATAAACTCCTACCAACGTCTCAAACTAAAAAGTATAAAGTCTGATTATATGATAAAAGAAATAGAGAGAAATAGCTTCCTTTCCTTTATAGGACAGGAAGTGCAACCGCTACTCCTCATCTGCCCAACATGTTTCCTATCATTTTTGTTAATGCTACATTCATAAAACAACCCCTTTTCTCCCTCTATTTTGTAATGCCAGGCTTTGAATACAATTTAGGATATAGGGGGTGCAATTTGAGAGCTATATTTACTGTTTCTAGGGAAGTAATTTAACGGATTATTTCTTTTCCAAGTCCAAAAAATTATATAAATTTTGCAGTACAGTTGATATGCCAGTTCCCCCCTCTGGCTTACCAATAATCAGATGGCAATGAGATGAAATTTAGCATCATGCAACTAGGCAACTAGAGTACCAAACAGGTTTTAAAAGATTTAATCCTGACAAAAAGTGCACAGAAATATAAAATCCTCCAGGTATGTAATCAGTGGTAGAACAGCTACATTATTCCATTTGATCATCTTCTCAACACAAACTAGCACACCCAAAACCACATCACTTGATAATCCTGTGGAAAAAAGCTATTTTGGAATAATAATGGTCAATATCTGTTCAGGTAAAAGGGACAGGATCCTGATGTCAAAATATATATTTAGAAAATACTTTTTTTTGTGGTGAGTTTTCCCATGTTTTGTCCCCTGCACAGCATGAGGATTTAAACTTGCCTGAAATTTTCATAGCCACTTTCTTACTGATGATGTTAAAAAGACAAAGTCAGACTTGGTAGGATGCTAGAGAAGACAAGGTTTCCCTGGAGCCTGGGAGGAGATAAGCCAATTCCTCTCAGCCCATAAGTGAGTTTTGGTACCTGTGCAGGGGCACACAAAGCAGGTGGCAAGGCTGAGGTCTTCCTCCTTTCTCTCCTCTCTGCTTCAAAATCCCACTACTACCACTATAAAGCTCAATTTGCCAGTGATGCCAAGATGCCTGAGGAGCAAACAGGGCAGATTAACCATGCAGAGTGCATTTATTCAGACAAAGCCTTTCTGGTTTTGTTTTTTAAATTATGGAACAGCAGAGTGAAGTAAATGAAAAAGGCACATCAAAACACCGCTGCAGTCAGACACCATCTAATGTTTGTGTTCCTCAAGGCCAAATATATAGCTTGATATTACGTAATGCTGCTATAAATCTATTAATAATTTGATAAATAAATTATTATATGCTCATTTAAAGATTGCTTTTCCTTACATTGAATCCCATTTTGATGATGACACATGTGCATCAGGTCCTTCTTAATCTCAAGCCACAGCCACACTAAAAGAGATTTTTTTCCTAGGATTTTTCTAAACCAGAGCATATGGAGTCAAGGACAAAATACGCAGGTGACAGTGGAGTAGTAGTAGTAGTCTCATCTGACAGACTCGTCTCATCTGAAACATCAGCCTTTTAGGTTTCTCCACTGAGTTTAAGAAAAGGAACAGAATAATAATAAAAAAATCGGAAGAGTACTGGAGTAATTTGAAGCACTTCACCCCCTCCTAAAAGTGTTCAAGAAATGACTGTGTGTGGCACTTCATGCCATGGTCCAGTTGACAAGAGGGTGTTCAGTCAAAGATTGGATGTGATGATCTGAGGTCTTTTCCAACCTAAATGACACTGTGATTTTGTGGAAAGGCTTTTGGCAGTGCCCCAAAACCAGCATCTGGCCCAATGCCCCAGAAAGGCCAAGGGAGTGCTGGGCTGCCAGCACCACCAGTACCCCAAGCACTGTGAAGCGAGGATATTCCATTACTGCTTCCAACAGACATCACCAGGAGCAGGGAGTAACAAAAATGCTGGGTCTGCTTGGCCATGGGATCGGGTTTCACATATCTCACTGAACTAAGAAAAAATGCTACAGGGAATGCTTCAAAGGAAGGCCCCAGCCCCACAAAGCTCTGCAGGGTGGAGGTCCCCTGTGCCTACAGTGCAACTTAAAGGTCTGGGGTCAAAAGACATTTAAAGGACCCCTTTCCCCATTAATTCAACCCTTTTCTGTGCTGTTTGCAATTAAGAGATAATGCACTTAATTGCTATTTGCAGCAATCGTTCTTGACTTCCAAAAACGTCAAGGGAAAGTTGTTTTCCCTGAATTCCACTCACGTAATTGGCAAGCACAAGCCAGTGTGCAGACTGAAATAGTAGAAGCAGTGGGTTTATCTCTTGGAGTCTATATTCTTCTTCAATTCCAGGCTGCTTTGGTGATGATGATTCTGGCTGGATTTGCAGTCCCTTGCTGCACAATAGTTCTATATTGAAGAAAATAAAAATAAAAAAAGAACAAACTTTGCAGAGCAAGCATCTCTCTTATGAAAATGCCATCCTATCTTAAAAAAAAAAAAGAGAAAAACAAACATGCAAAAGAAAAGAAAAAAATGTTCAAGCTCTCAAATACAAGAATAAACACCCAAAYCCTAGGTCTGTAAATTGTTTTGGAAATATGTGATGTGGTTCAATTTTGGCTATAGCACAGGCAACTAGTCACTCTTGCGGAGAGATGCCAACAATTTTGCAGTGAGCAATGTCATTCAAGTCTTCTATGTGAGCTGCAAGCCCTACAAAACAGCTTTGCGGTGTTTCTGAGCTGGKGGTATTATTAGGCAACAGCATATGTAAGCATTCTTGACACATACAGCTTGTCAACACATTTCAATCTCAGGAGGAGTCTAAATAAAATCTTCACCTAGCACGTTCAATAACAATTTCAAGAGGCACGAAGGAAAGGGGAGGGCAGGATTACAGAGTATAAACTGTGGAGATCTTGGATTTTGAATCACCCAAAGCAATGAGAATCAGCAGTGGCTTACTTAATCTTTTATTTCCTTTCCATAATGAGCCTGCCTCTATGAATGCAGTTCTCTTGCCTCTCAGCTGTTTTCTGCCACTTTATAAAGCAAACACAGCTTCAAATTTGACAGTTTTGTTGTTGTTAGTTTCTGTTCTGGAGCAAACTCTCCAGCCGATCTAAAAAGACAGCGACTCTCAGTCCCATCCTGCCCTCATTACAGTCTTGTCTCTCCAGTGCAGACTTTCTTTAACTTCTTGTTTTTTCAGTGCTTTATCTTCCACCCCAAAAACTACTAAACCCTACCACATTTGCATTTCATCCTTAACCTTAAAAAGGGAAACCAAATCTAGCAATGCTGCAGGACAGTAACACTACATTCTATAAACTGTCTGGTCTTCAGCTGATCAGAAATTTTTCTGACAAAACTTCAACTGCAAAATATTTTGCAGGACAGGGACAGCCAGTAACAAATTCTACCCGTACAGCAGGTAGAATTCTACCTGTCAACAAATTCTACCTGTCACAGCAGCATTACAAACACCTACAGAAAAATTGCTTGCTTCTGCTATCAAACAGCTTCTGAAGGAGGACACATTTTGGGGGCTGTCGCTTCTTAAAGCTTGCAGCATATGAGCWACGTTAGCTAGGTTTGTAACCTTGTGTTGGAACAGCTATATTTAATAAGAACAGTCCCTTGAATGTGACAGAGGAGCTGCCTACCCCACATCCAGACTCCCACAGCAACAGGCAGCAGATGCCTCTGATAGAGCAAGTACTGGGCAAGTATGTCAGGATACCTCCCCCAGTGCAACTTCCCTGCTTCAAACAGCCTGAAGTTTGGGCACATCCTCAAACAAAAATATGATCTACTGCTTAGCAGGCAAAGGATTTTTCTTCTTTTACTGTTTCTATATTTTGGCACATATAAACCTTTGGGAAAAAAGCCTTCTGTAATAGGCATTTTCGCTGTTGGCCAGATACTGTGTAAGGAGGGATCTCTTTTGGTTCATTTGCAGCCTCCACAGACCAATTCGAGACTGCTCATTCTTGTAGTATAAAAAGTTATGATGACAAGCATTACCACTACATTGTTCAATTCATGGGTATGCAGCATTTCAGAACCTGAGCACTTTTTCTTTTACTCTTAAATATCAGCTAATTTTCAAATTCATAATACTAAGCTTAGTGGAAGGACCCTAAATATTCATAAAAATGGCAAACTAAGATGCGCAGTTTCCAGCTTCATCAAATTCATGAATAGTTTAATTTCAAACAAATCTTTCCTTTCATTTTCTTTTTTTTCCTTTGAGTTTTTTTTTTGTAGATAGTAAAGATGAAGACATTTCTAATGCTTACTGGGAGAGGAATCTTTTTGCTGAAAGAAACCTCTGGATTTATGCCTAGAAGTCAGGCATTCAAGAATGATCTAAATGTAAGTATTTTAGCCCTGGTGACTGGCCACCTAGTTTCATGTCATGTAGATCTGCTTAGGTGTATACACTACCATAAGAAAACCTTCTGTCTGTTCCGCATTAAACAAGACAGGTCCTGATGGGGCCCATCACGCCTTCCACACATCATCTCTGCAGAACCTCAAACTGCAGTATTGGGCCTGCTCTAGACAGTCACATGTGTTGGAACAAACGGAACATAAGAACACACAGAAAAATGCAATTCAAATGTGGGTTTGCTCTTTATCTTAGGGTAAAGTCCCAGCAAAGGCAGAGTCACTGTCCCTTTTATCCACTTCCCAGGTTGCTCAGCATACACATCTCAGTACGCTGGAGTCRAACATCCCTACTCCCTAACTCACTTACGGCTGCTTCTAGCTCCAAGCAACTGTCACTATGTATGTAGCCCATTTGTGAACATACACTTTGCAAAACGCTTCAAATCCATCATCACTTGTTTTTTAGTGAAGAATGCACAGCCATGCAAACTACCCCATTTGGCCATGTGCACACACATGGAGAGACAGGAAAAGGATGTTAAGAAAATGCTTCTATTTCAAGGGTCTTTTGATGAGATGTTTCCCAGCAAATAGCATTTGGACTTCAAGACAAAGAAGCAAAAAAAGCCCCAATTTTAACAGCATCAGCTTCAGTGAACTTTGGTAGAGAAGCATGGCAAAGGACACTGGAGACATTCCAATACTTACAGATGCAACTTTTTCTCTTTAAATTAACAAGTTAAGAAGAAAGCCAAAATGCAAAGTACCAAAGTTTGTACTTTATATGATATTAAAAAAAATAATAAATTAAAAGCTATGTACTTATATGATATTAAAAATATCATATAACGAGACTAATCAAAGCTTAATTGTGACTTGGTTAAATTCACTCATAATAATTATAACTAAAGCTTGTTACTAGAATGGCCCAAATGTTGGATTTCCCCCCTGATGACAGTAAAAACAGTCAAAAAACACTCCATAGCAAAGCTAATTGAGGGAAAAAGAGCTTTCCAACACTATAGGAGGGGTGTTCAGAGGGGAATAAATACAGCTTACAGTCTTAATATGTAAGGGCTATTTTGAGTGGTACTGTCTGTTCCCTCTCTTTCTCCCACATGACGTAAGTGTTCTCACAACGAGCGGTGCTGCTGAAGTTAACAAGGCAGATCCAAACAAACATGTTCATTACCTGTCAAGCTCCTCAGTCCAGCACATCTGTCTATCTGCTGCTGGTGCACTTTCACAGTTGGATGAAGATGATCTAAACCCAAATTCTCTCCAAGAGGGGTAGAGCTGTGCACACCCACTTGTTCATGCCTTGTGCCAGGGGCTGGGCTCACACAAACATCTGACTGCTTAGATCCACAAGCTGATGCACAGTTGAAAATTAACCCTGAAAAATAAGGTTGCTGACTGAAAACAGATTCAGTTCACTGCACAGCTGCCCACAAGTCAGTGCTGGCACAGGGAAGGGAGCAGAAACCAGTAGGCAGACAAAGGGCAGCAGTGGCCGGTTCAGAGGTGGCACAGACTTAGATGAACTTAACCCGTCAGCAAACTGCACCCTGAAATGAATCCCTGTATTTCTCATGAGGCCCCAGCTCCCAGGCATGTCAGTTTGTGATATGTTTTGCTCCAACACATGTGTTTCTGGAACAGCCAGGGGCATCTACCCAGGTAGTAGGAGGACAGAGCTCCAACTTCCACCTGACGATGTCCTCAAGAAGTCCTATTCAATCTCCACTGCTCTATCATCCATCCATAGTGATGATACTCAAAATTACCTAGTTCCCTATAGATCAATCCTTGAAATAAATCACTGTTCCTAGACAACGCAAAAGCACAAATCTTCCTTTCRTTTTGGTACAGCTTCTCTTGAGAACATTTCTCTTAGGACCACATTCAGCACAATGAATAAGTTTTCCTTGGTCTTTCACAGTCTGCTTTCTCTGGTTTACCTAGTTTGATGTAACTGGGATATTCAGCACAAGTTACCCAAATACAAGTATGTGAGATTAATGTCAGGAGACAAAAAAAACTGTTATCTGAATTGCCTTTATTATAAAAATATTATCAGTTTGTCACCAGCTCATTAATTAATGATTACTGTTTTCCAACCCAAAATCTCTTGAGGTCCTGCCTGAATACCAGGAGTCTCTTCTGGTCAACAGACAAATTTTTTTTAAATCTTCATATACAGACAGAAGACAAACACCAGAAGTTGGAAGAAAACTGTAGTTTGAATCACAGGTGTTTCAACCACCTGGCTCTGTGCGGGTTGACCATCTCACAACACAGACACAATTATAACATCTACAAAATGAGGGACAGTCACTGTGGGACATCTAAACCACAGATTATTTACAAAATTTTTTCTCTCAAAGGTCTTTCTCAGTGCTCAGGGAACAACTCTGGAGGTGTATTAAATGGGATGAAGTTCACTCCAAGGAGGGAAAGGTCCAAGAAATAGACACTATAGGAATACAGGCACTTTGTAAGTAGTCCCATGTAAGAACAATTTTGGAGGCCTGGTGGGAATAAGTATTGTTTTGGTTCTTATGTGAAAGGAACAGATAGAGAATATGCAAATGAAGTTTAAGATTTTATTTTTATCACATTTCAGGGCTTTAAGATCTCCACATGGTGAGGTCCACAGGATATGCATAGCAGATAATTCAAGCAAAAAGCCAGAGGAAAAAAATACTTTCCAATTTCAGAAAATAAAAATGATCAGAGAACAATTATCAAAGTTTGAGCTACTTTTTCCATTTGAACACAGAACAAAGCAAGAGTTGATGAGTGAGTTGTAAAAATTAATGATTCAGGCTTAACATGCTTTAGAGGGGATAAACTTGAATTTAAAACAGTTTTGTAAAACAGGGCATGAAGTTGCCAGCCACCCAATAAGGGAGAGTTTGCCTCTTATTTGATTACTTACATGAAAGTCACTAAATCCCAACTCTCCTGATGAATCACTGAGAGTGGGTTAAGATAAGCCACCACTCTATATTTTTTGTTTCTTCAAAGTTTTGTGTTACGGTCCAATAAACAAAATTTCTCTTGAGTCATCAAGCAGTCAGCTATCAGCATTAGATTTATTCTCATTTGCCAAAGAGCATTAAGTGCCACCATCACTTAAGCCAAACAACTTAGTTCATTTTTGCTAGAGTAGACAAGAAATATAACTTGTTTTGACAATGGAAAAGGGTGATGTTTTGAAAGCCGTCATCTAGCATACTTGTGGTAAAAAATCAAGAAACCTTGATCCTTTTTGAGCACCTCATTCTCACAGATTCTAGGAAAGCAGTAAATCACCAACACATCTGAATATCAGAGTCTGTGTCTGAAGGCATCCATTTTCTTGATGGTATGATTTATAGCTGTTTACTACTACAGCTTGTAATCTACACCTGTTTGTCCACACCACTCACAGCAGCACACTGTGGACCAATAGCATCTATACAAATTCAGCTCTACAGGGGTTTTTTGATACCTCTCAATATCTTATATTGTAATAGCATTTCCAAACAAATCCTAGACAGAAGCTATCACTAGGCCCTCGCTGGGAGGGAGAGAAACTATTAAACATGTATCAAACCAGCTGCCATTCAAACCTAAAATACAAGAAAAAAATGTACGAAAAGATTTATAGAAAATGTCAGGGGGAAAAAAAACAAACAAAACCAAACAAAACCCAGTGGTTTGAGGCTAATAGCAATGACAGTTTCTCAAAGTACATTCATATGCAGTAACAACAGCCTTCAGAGCTGACAGCATCTGCTCTCTGGCCTTCCACAGCTTAAAATGCAAGTGGGTCCTTAAGAGTGAATCAAGGCAAAGAGAACAGAAACAATTTGTAAAAAGAAATAAAAGAGTCTGTAGCTGTTAATCACTACTACACTTTAGTCAGAAAAGTGAATAACCAGCCCGTTTGATCCTGATTAATTTTTACCGGATTTTACCCAAATGTACAATTTGACACAAAAAGTAGGCAAACAATCCGGGCCCTAGTTCTCAAAGGTGAAGATGCAACTTTGTGCAAGTTGCATGTCAATCGGAATCAGGTGTGTTCAGCACCTTTCTGGATTGAGAACCTGTGTGCAGTAAGACAAGAAGTACTTCTCTCACCCATTTCTCCATTCATCCAATTTTCTCTGTGGGTGCTTTGTCAGATATCAGCCTTGTTAGGAAACATGTTCTTTCTCACAGCTTTTCTCAGCTCTTTGCAGATATTGCCATTTTTGCATGAGTCTACTCTATCACTGTTCATGGCAAGAAAGGGTTCTTTTCAGCAGATTTACAAGTGAGGAAGGTTGTGGCATCCTCCTTCCTGGAGATATTCAAAAGCCATCTGAACATGGTCTGGGGCAGCTGCCTGCACGTGGCCCTGCTTAAGTGGGACCAGATGATCTCCAGAGGTTATTTCCCTCCCAACCTTAGCCACTTGGTGATTCTCTGATATGCAACCTCCTCTCAGGCACCTGGAGAGGGATCTTCAGTTCTGAAATACAGAAAAATGCTCCCAGTACAGAATTAACTTTGCAACAGCAGTGAGAGTATTTGAGGGACACATATAAGCTACACAGCAAGGAAACTCTGTCTTCAGGCTCAGTCTTTCTGAGGGCTTAAATACCTGTATCTGTTTGGGATTTACAGGTTTTCTAGATCACTACAGATTATGTCCAAAGCAAAGCAGGAGCCATTTCAGACATTGCCTGGGAGCAGCAACAGCCCCCACTCTTTGTGGGGTAATATCGCTGCCTGAGCATCCTGGCTGCTCTGCAGACAGGAATTCTGCACTCCTGGCGTCAGAGAACATTCAAACTGGAGTTTTGCAGATGTTTAGGGGGAGAAAGATTTTAAGCCTGTCAGAAGCCTCTTTGCTGGACCAGAACTGTGCTTGTTCTTGTGAGTGGAAGAAACCAGCAAAGTTTTTGCAGAGATATGAAGAGCCATTCCCACTTCAGCATCGTTAGAGCAAGATGTTGAGAAGGAAACAGACGGCTAGTTTGTGCCAGGACTCTCATTTCCCATCGATGACTTTCATAACCACCAACGAACTCCACATACAAGGGGACAGGATACCACTGTGCCACTTCCACCCAATTGTTTGGGCAAGAGTATCGATGACCACGATTTCCAGAAGACCTTTTAGGTATCAGCTGCTGTCCTGCAGACACAGAGACTGACAGATATGATGGAAATTCTAGAGTCCACAAGCACACTCATAATTTCAGTCCCAAAGAAGGCTTGGAAATATCTGAAAATTACCGTTTATGACTATTGCAGGTAGGGACACATGAATTAGAAAAGACAAGAATGAGAACAGATTATTATTAAACAAGCAGTATAATATAGGAGAATATGAATTATGCAATACCTGATAGTTTATTAACTCACTTTATTTGGCATTCTGCAGTGATAAATCTTGAGGAAAGACTGTTAGTGCCATTTGGGAGACAAAAGTCTGAACAATTGAACAAGACTGGTTGTGCCTTTGGAGAAACAAATATTTCTGCATGTCACTGTTCAAATTTGGCAACTGAAAGAGGCAAAGCTACCAAAAAGAGGCAACTAGAATAATGGATCTTAAATAATGGCATATCTGTGCAATTTATAAACTCTAGATTTAAAATTCACTTAATTGCAAGCAGAATACAATCTTCCCAATGAATTAAAATCTTAAGTTTTTCACTAATTATGAGCAGTCTAAATTTAATCTTGACTCCATAAAATTATCTTTCTTTTTCTTATCAATGGCCATAAAGAAACGCTGCGCAAATAAAGCAACCAAGATTAATTTGTGAGGATGGCAAYACAAAGATACTGCTCTAGAAGCAACTGCAACATTTACCAAAGTCACCCATAGATTTTTATTTCCAGTCAGGAAGATTATGACTATATAGTCTGGGCTGCTACGAAGCACCAGTGACAGACAAACGATTTCTGCTTCAAAGCCCATAAATTCCTGTTGAGACGCCTCCTCACTTTTCAAGGGCTGTGTAGATTTATAGTTTTTATATTGTACTGCTATGCTCTTGTGTGACACGGTGGCTGCTAGCCCTTTCTGTTCAGTATCTACCCCATTTGCATAAGTAGTGTGTCTGTGTATACACATACATGGGTTTCAAAAATGGCTATAAATGAAGAAATCTTACCTCTTTGAGAAGAATCAACTGCATATACACTGAAAGTCTACTTGAAGAGTTCTCCTCTTCCTCCACCCCGCCCCCAAACTCCACCAATCAAATATTGCAAGCACTGGCGCAACACTGTGACTTCATCTTCTTTGTAAAAGCTAGATCACAAGGGCAGGACACAGGCCCAGTCCACATCTTCGTGAACACATCTCCATCAAGGCACTGTATCCCCTGAATCAGCATTTTCATTGCCATTAAGGAATCTGTGGGTCCTAATACCTCAAAGGACACCAAAAAAATATTTTTCCTAGAAATATAACTGCAAGATCAGTTTTGCATCACTGTGGCAGGAACTTATTCTGAAACCAGCTATAATACTGTCACAGAGTAGAATAGTTGTAAGCTTATGGCTCTCCCTAAGTAATATCCTTTGGACCATGAGCTGCATTGAAACTCCGGTCTTTCCAGAAGTGAAGGGCTGATCAGTCTTCATGAACAAGTCTGGCGGGTCAGCTTTGGCTAACAGCCAAACTTCCACCCAGCTGCTCATTCTCTCCCTGAGATGTTCACATCCCAGCTTGTTAACATCCCCACAAAAGAATTTACTTAACAGGGGAGGGAATAGGAAGAACAGAAGTGAGAAAGCTTGTGGGGTGAGATAAAAACAGGGAGATTACTTACCGTTACAAACTCAGCTTGGCAAAAATTAACTTAATTTATTGCCTACTGATTAGGGTAGCAGGAAACAAAAAGACAAATACTGAAACAATACCTTTCCTCCCATCACCTTTCCACACCACCAACCTCCTTTCTTCTCTCCCACCTCCTCTGCCCAGACCAGGAGGTTTGAGGGTAGATGAGGATGGACAATCATGGTCAGTACAGAGCAGTTCCTCTCTGCCACTCCCTCCTCCTGACATCTTCCCTGTGATCTGGCACTGAGATACAGTCCTTCGTCAGGGAAGTCTGCTCAGGCGCAGGCTCTCCCTGGGCAGTGGTATCTATTCTGGCACTTGGAGCACCTCCTCATCCGACCTTGTTGTTGAACCCAGTTGTTTCTCACTCTTTTTTTTTTTTCCCCTCCTCTGCCTGTCCAGTATTTTCTGTCCTTTCTGAGTCTGTTTTCCCAGAGGCACCACAGTTTGGCTGATGGGCTCAGCTGTGTTCTCCAGTGGGTCCATGACTGGAGCCAGTCATGTCCTGCATGGGGCAGACGTTGGTCTCTTCTCACAGGGGTCACCCCTGCTGCCAACACCTTGCCATGGTCACCCAATACAACAGGAGGCAGTGGGAGGCAGCACCACACTTCCAGTTTCTGCACCAGCTGCCTGTTAACACCTGCTTTGGGCATTTTGGTACATACCACATTGAGCATTCATTTCTGAAACCTGCCACTTGTGAAACGCTGGAAACACTGTCAGAGCATGAGGTTTTACTATATAAAGCCTTCTAAGAAAGGAGTTAGAATGAAGAAGTCAGATTTGGAGTTATTTGGAGAGAATGTCTTTGCTGGTTTTAAAAACCTGCTGTGTAACTGGGAGAAATCCAGACTTGCAGACAGCAGAGATGGAGAATAAGCTGATGAATCTGCAGCGTCAGAAAGGAGAGGAAATGTCTTTTCAAAAAAATGCAAACTGATTGGCATTTCAGTAGAGAACATGCAAGGATTTAATTTTCATACATTTAAATAGTTATGAAGTGTACAGGGTGGAGACACAAGAATGCATATCCCCACACTAAAATCAGATGCCTTATTGTGCAAATTTCACTTATCATCCATACCTGGAATAAATCCCCTTATGCTGTCTTCTGTCACAAGGAGCACTGAGCTCCATTGAGTCTTTTGAAGGCATCACTGCTTCCCCAGGTGAAATTCTGCAAGTGCTATTGCTATATATAGCATCTACTAGATAGGAAACCCCCTCGTCTTGATATGATCATATATGCTGCACCATAGCAGAGAAAAATCTCTAAATCTGAAGAACAAGATTGAGATGGAAGACACTGATRGAAGGACTGCTCTGTTTCTTAGAGAATTAGACATGTTTCTTACAGAATTTTCTTAGTCATGTGAAAATACCACACAGGGAGCTTAATTTCTCTGGTTTTCAGTATTAGGCAACATTTGGGGGCTTTTCAGGCAGCACTGTGGAATGAAATAAAAAGAAATAATTATTGGTCTGTGATTAAATCATTAAAATKTTGCAGCTAGAAATTAATTATTATTCTGTTCACTTTGAGCCCCTTTATAGGACTGGAGCTAAAGGCAGACCACAAAATTCCACACTTCTGGAGACTGGTCAGTTCTCAGAAGTATGAAAATGCTCAGGGAAAAATAATCTGTTTGGGTTTCCACAGGCAAACTAGCATTTAGATTTGGTAATATTAAAACAAACAAACAAACAAAAAAGAGTTTCTCCATTTTCTAGCTGTAGACAATTTCTYTTAAGAAAATCCAAATGAAGTATGACTGCACCAGTTTCCCAAAGGCTTTATTCTTTGTTCTGCCCTACTTTTTATTTCTTCCCCTCAAGTAATGGTCCCAGGTTTTTCTGCTTTATTCTCATCATGATTTTGTCCAACAGTTCCTACAGCAAACTCAAATAGTGTTGCTGTCTCTCAGGCAGAACTGAGAAGGTCTCTAACTATTTTAAGATCAAGGAAGACTGAATAATCAGTGTTGGTAACATTCTGGAGAGCACCCATGTGACAGGTCATCTAAATGTGATTATACAAAATGAAATCTTTCCACTCCTCTCCAGTGCAACACCATATTGATCAGTGTTCCCAGAAACACACGTGTCTTTTTCCAATTCCATACAGCCTGACGGGACCCAAAGGCACACAATGCTTGGATCACTGACTTGTATGAGCACTGACATAATTTCAAAAATAATAACAGAGAAATGTAATATTTGCTTCTAAATATTTTTTCTTTACTATCTGACTGGTAGTTATAGCACTTGTACTTTTTTCTTCTCCATTTTTAAATCATTAGCAGTGTAAGCTTCACAGTTTTGGGCTCAGCAAGAACAAGATAAACATCGTATACAGTTTCAGGATCTTTGTGGCCTGCGTTTAATCCTCAATATGTAGGTTTTGGCATCCAAAGTCAAACAGCATTCCTGAGATTAGACCTTGGAGAGAAGGAGCCAAGGAGCAATATAAAGCAAGATGAAAGTTTCCTCAGTGCAAAGCCAGAGGTGAGTGAAGGTGGGGTTTTGAGCTGTTTTCTTCTAAACATCTGCTAAGGCTGAGGCACTGATTGAATACAACTGCATTTGAGCGGCTGCTCTGACTGCAGTAATTAGTCCTACAGTCACTGCATGCAGGTGTTTAATTACCAAGGCCTCGCTAGTGACATGGTTTTATTGGATTGGCGTTTTCCTTTCGTGGCCTTTACTGATGTGTGCTCAGACTTGGTGGGGATCGTATCCCTGAGAGGGCACGTCTTTGACCTTCAGGGTTTATTTCAGCTGTCTGAACCAAGCAGACAGAAACGCCGGCGGCCCCACAGGTGCGGACGAGCCTGGGCTGAGCGTCGCAATGGGAGCAAACAGGCTGTGCAAACGTGGGTTACCCACTCAGGCACGTCCTGGGGGAGGCAGGGATTCACGTTATCTCCTGCCTCCCGGGACACACATCACCTTTAACCAGCCACGCCAAGAGCAGGATTAGAATTTTCTCTCATTCAGGGAAGCACCTGAACTGTGTGCGCTCTGCAAAGCCATTTTAAAAGTCTGGTTGTTATCTCACATTACATCCAAACTTCCAGAAGGACAAACTACACTAAAAAGTTCTTTGCTAGTTTCCATAAGACAACCATCAAAGTGTAATCTGTTTTACTGCTTTAAACCATCTCTTGAGTGTCTCTAGAAAAAGAGCTCCTTTTTAAACAATCATTTGTAGTCAGCTTCACGTTTCTTTCCCAGAAGCACAAAATTCCTATTCCAATGTCATGAACAAAACAATCTTCATGCTGAGACTGACATGTGTAAAGACTGGCACAACCAGCTTCACTTCCACAGCAAAAATAACCAATTGTTTATGAGGTTTGTTACTCTCTCCTCGGGAAGGCAGGTGATCTGAAAGAAACAGAATGTAGAGTTGGCGCAGTGTAGTAAGCAACATTCTTAAGAATTTCTATAAATGAAATCCAATGATCACTAGCATTTGTGATCAGTCTTTATATATTCATCTCCTTCCTTTCTTTCTGTATTTGCTGCCAGTGACCACAACTGAACTTCTGAAAGCCTTTCTCGGGGATCCATTCCCAAAACCAGAAGGAGTACACTTCCCTGAAGATGTTCGCAGCAGAGGTGCCAGCACTAAACTCATCGCTTCCATCAGAAGTACAATACACATTTTAGAAAGACATTTAGCCCTGCCTTAAACAATGGTGGATCCACCACATTCAACACTAAGTTGTTTCTTTAAGTACTTTCACTGTTAATCTTGTGCAACACACCCAGACTCCCCAAAATGTATTGTGATGCTGTTATCCCCTGAACCAGCCTCCTCACTACTACAGACTAAATGTTAATCTTCAGACTCTTCAGACCCAGTGCTCTCCTCCTTCTGCACAACTTTGGCAAAGTTGAGCACCAGCTGACCCTCAGGTTTCTCACCGTTTAAAGCATTTACAGCAAAGTTATGATCCCCTTTCATCATGTGCATGAGAACATTGGAGGCATTTTTATCAAAGGCTGTTAATCTAGAAACAACTCTTTATGTAAAGGATGTGATTTAATCAAATGGGAATTAATCCAGGGAAGCCTTACAAACCGAGCTATGGAGTAGGACAAATATGACAACTTGGTGTTTCTGTCACTGGTGTGAATTTGGAGTCAGACCTCTGAGCATGTGAAGCCCATGATAGATGGGCACCTAACCTACATCCCACCCCCATGCTGACAGCTTCAGGGTGCCCTGGGATGCCAGGGATAGAAGGCTCTTCTCCTAGCTGTCATTGTTTGGCCCTCAGAAACCTCAGATAGTTAATGAAAGCTGGAGTGGTCTCCTCCTGACAGTCATGACGTTGTCTAAAAGCTGGTCACTCAAAACCTGCTGCCAGAACTACCCTAACCATAAAATAAACAAAACCCACAATTGTGTGTACAGTGTTGGCTTTACAAAACTGCAACAGATGCACTGAAATCTGCAGCTCTCGTTTTACTCCTAACAAAAGAGAGATGTCTCCTGGAAAGGGCAGAGTGATTGCTGCCATGAAACTGAAGCAAATGCTGCCACAGGTTTGCCCCATCCACGCCAGTCAAATTTCTGGAGACACACAAGATACATACAAAATGTATTTGTAGAAACATCAGGATTAATTCTGCAGAACACACAAGAGCAGTGCTGTGTTTACACCCCAGACCGGCCCAGAAGGTGCTCTGTGTCTCCTCTTGTATCAGCACCAGTCTTCATTCACATAGGATGTTCAGGCACAGGCTGTGACCAGAGGACCTGCACTTGCAGAGCGTCCCTTACACCACCCCTGTACCCACAGGGCATGTGCTCTGTGGACAGGACTGACAAGAGCAGTGCTGGGCACAATTCGCCTGGAAATTGCTTTCCATTGCAATAAGCTGCACCACACAAAAAGATCTGACGATGGAGCGCAGTGGGAAAGCGGAGCTGTCAAAGGGCTGAGCAAGACTCACCCAGACAACCTCTCGCCCACAAATGTGGTCACTTCCTACACGTAAGAATTTTACGTGACCTCTGTCTCTCCCAATGAGACCCACATCTCAATTCACAAAGCAGGACCTTTGYTTTTATTCATCAAGATTTCAGAAATGAAAATACAGGTCTGAGCAATTATCCTAGGAGAAAAAGCCGCAGCAAAACTGGAATGCATTAGCCATAAATGAGGCAATTAAGTCTAACCTTTGCTAACCTGGCAGGTCAACGGTACAAACAGTATGCCAGGAGTTATTTGGGTCCTATAGATGCCCTTTAAAAAGCCAATTATCTGAAAATGAGTGACTCTGTCAGATGACAATATAGCAGTCCTTCAGAAAGTGCTGGGAGGGGGGTGTGAGGGGGTGTCTCTCCGCCTGGGCCCACATGCAGCTTTCCAGTATAATTGAATTCAGAGGAAGGTAAAGGTTTCTTTCAATGGAAGGTCTTTGAAATTAATTACACGGCCTCTTACTGGGGAACAGTAGGGCACATTTGCTTGGATGCTATGTCAACACATGAGTAGGTTTCTAAGAGGCACGAAGAAAAGTACAAATGCCAAGCAAAAAAAGACAGGGGACACAACAAGATGCACAAGAGTGCAAAGTCTCAAAAATTCCAGGATGAGAGATGAAACAAGTAACTGAGTTTATGATACTAAAAAAAAAAAGAAGAAAGCACTAAAAGGGCACATGTATAAACCATGGTTATGAAGCAGGTAGGACGGGCATGTCCATCCAAGTACAGGCACAGAAGGAGAAGGGAGAGCCTTGTTTTCAGTTTGGCTTTGTAAACAAAAATGCACACCTACATGCTATTTCAGAAAGATCAGCACAGCAATCATGGGACTTTTCCAGATGACATGGCTGGCCTCACAACAGGCATCTCAATCAAGGGATGGGATTCCAGGTCCCAGTACAGATTTGGGCTGAATTATTTTGCCTCGGCCCTGATTTATTTTTAAAATTCATGAAACAAACTAAAACTACAGAGCCCTTCCAAGACTCAGCACAGGAGAACCAGGAAAACCTGAAAGGAACACAATGAATGACATTTACCTGTCATCCTGCTTTCTATCTGCTGGCCTCTCCTCTGCTGTCTCACTCCCATCTTGCCCCACGGCTTTGAGCATCCATCCCATTTGTCCTTCACTTTCACTTTCCAGCATCCTCAAGCAACAGACTGTAAAGGAGCATCAGAGACCATACTCATGAACTAGCAAGCCAGCATAGGCCACGTGGGCACACATCCAAAGGATGTTGCTGCTGGTTGAGATGGGCCCTGATTATCTGCATGATGGTCAGGGGACTCGTCTCCTCCAGACCACTTCTTTCTGTCTGTGCAGGGTGACAGGCTGGTTCACACTGGCCCCGGTGACAAACAAGACCCATTGCGCGTGAAGAGCCTCTAAAGCAGTAAGAGGCTGGTGCTGTTTGGGGTGACGAAATTACGTACAAAAGCACTGTGGCTTGTGTAGGCTCCTGCCCTTGCATGCACTTGTCTTCACAGGCCAATAAGCCAGAATGTGAAAATCCATAAGATAGCAGCAGAGAGCAAGGAGCGACTGGAAAACAAGAGATCATAAAACAGTGAAGTACTGCAAAATCATTCTATGCTCAATTTTGACACCCAGACTGTGTGACTACAGCTTTGGAAAACAAAACACGACTATCACAGCATCCAAAGAAAGTAAAACAAACAGCAAAACTAACCACATCCATCAGCTCTGTACCTATCCCATACGACCCTGCCACATCCCCCACCCCCCCCAAACCTTTTAACATCCATTTGTTAGTTTCCCACCCCAAATTCAGACCACAACAGCAGCCTGCTTTCTCCCAGGAGGCTGTAAAGGACACACTTCATTCACACCCCAGCCGCTGCTGGTCTGTAACAGCAGTTTCTCTCTGTGCCAGCTTTTTACACAGGCAACCTGGACAAAAAGCTTCTCCTGGGGTACTGCACATTTAATGAGCTGGGGATTCTTAACGGAAATAAATGTGCAAATTTTATATTTATTAGAGCTCTCAATATAAGTAACTAATATACACAGACCATTAATTAAGCTGCTTTATTTCACTGGTAGCAGAACTCTGGTGATCTGACAACACATTACCCCTTGCTTCATGGCTGCAACTGTTGGAGTACCTGGTCTGCCAATCATAGAGCTTTATAGTTCCTTTTCTAAGAAAAAATATCTCCAGAAAAAGTAATCCCGTGGTCCTTCCAATGATTTGTAAGACAAAGAGCATGCTGAGCTCTTTCAGCAACACCAGTAGCCTCTGTTACTAACTTCCCACTCAGCCCACTCAATGCACACCCCACTGACACTGGACCAAGCAGCTTTTTTCTTAGAGGTGTTTAAAAAAAGTCTTACCAATTCATCTCTGTTCCCATTGCTTTTTTTTCCATTTCATTAACTGCTTAAGTCTAGTTTTTCCCCTCATTTTTGTTATCATGGCAGCAATTTCCATACACCTCAAGCCATCTTCTGTTCRATAATCACCAAAGCCTCAACATTGCTATCAGGTCTATGTTGACTCAGTCCCGCTGAGACAGCCCAAGATTAGGTCTGCTCACACAGCAGCCTGGACATGTGCTTCCATCGACTTACAATGGGAAAAGCATTAGTACAGAGGATAAAAAACTTACAATCTCTACTTAGCACTTTTGAAATCAATAAGAGCTCTCGCTCAGATCTGACCTTCAATCAAGCACACAGGACAACAACAAAAAACCCCCAAAGCCTGAAGGTTACTAATGAACACTGCTAGTAAATCTCAAACACCTAAGAGGCACTCTTTGGAAAACAACAGAAAATGTGGAGGGCAGACCTAACCCAAGTGTTTGGCATTACTTGTGCTGCAAGCTCAGAAGGGCAGACTTTCTTACTTATGGATGATGTGTGAGTCAGCTCCTTCTGCCATTTAAGCTTTACCCTCTTCAAGAAACTGGTAAAACATGAAAGGAAGAAGACTTGTGGGAAAATATTTTTTTTTTATTTTCCTTGGAAAATAAAAATTGTCTTTGATTCTACCTTGAATTAGTTACTTTTTCAGCACCGGGGAACAGATTCTGTCCTCCTGAAGTCGTGGCAAGGCTTTTACTGACAAGCACCATGGAGATGATGTTCACAGGCCTGTCCTCACACACGTCTTATACTCCCAGATTTCTCTTCTTCCTGCTATTCTGCATTCAGTTCAGCTTCATTTCACATGGCAAAAGTGACCACAACAGTTTAGACATCCCAGAAGTCTTGTAGTTGCACATGTAGTGTTCAGACTAGGCTCCCACCTGATACGGAAACAAGCTTGATATGCCACATACTTGATATTCCACATTTCAGCCTTCATACCACCGCTTCCTGAAATAAACCTTTGCCCACAGCACATCTCTCTGCTCCTATTTTTGTGGTGTTTTGTGTGATGTTTGGGATCTGCAGACCTTCAACATTCTCTCTCTCTCTGCTGATTCTACCCATGCATGACCAGTGCCTGCTGCCCGCTCTTTCAGAGCCTGGAGAAGTCATCCTGCTCAGAGACATTTCTTCAGCACCACTGTTCGTCCAAACCTGCCATCTCATGTTTAACCGTCTAAATTCCCCCAAAATAGCCTCTATACTATTTTTTCTTTCAGTTTACTATAAACACTCTTCTCCCATTTAGCTCAGTTCCTTAGATACTGCCTACATGGGAACCTGAACAGATCTCCACTGACCATGCGCTCTTTCTTACTGATTTAACCCATTCTCACTCTTCTGTGCATATTCTTCTTTCACAGCTCATTTATCCCATTTCTCTGTCTTTGAGCTTTGTTTACAGCTCTTATCAATCCAAATATTATTTTCTCATCCTTTTAAAGATTTTAAATACCCTTTGCTGATTTCTTACATGTTGTTCTCAGTTGGTTTTGGCCAAAGACCCAACTAGATCAGAATCAGCAGGCTGCAATATCACAGCCTATCGCTCTGTCCTCATTTGTTAACAGGACTTCTCAGCAGCGCCATTTCAGTGTACCAACCCCGTTCCCCACGGCAATTAATGACCATTTATGAACTCCTCCTACTGCTTAAACTGCAAGAGGACTGTGTGTGAAGTCAGTGCAAATGAGTCCTTAAATCTAACTGCACACAACAGCCAGATGATGCATGGACACTGGCACTGAATGCTCTCATGAGAAAACAGTTTTGAACTCTCCACAGAAATCCCACAGCTTCAGAACAGGTACCAAGCAGTCGCGTCATCTGGAAGAGTTAAACACATCATGGCAATGGGTAGCAGAAGATACCTCAAGTACCAGGAGGGAGAAAACTGGCAAGAGGGAACAGAAGCAAAAATAAAAACCACSTTATCTGAGACTCCTAATCAAAAGCAAACCTTAATAGCAATGCCCAGAAATCACAATTCTCCTTCAACATACTGTCCATGGTGACAATTAAACTGGAGGGAAAAACTTGATACAATATTTGAGTTTGGAATTGTTAACAAACCCTTGCGTTTAGGTTTATCCTAAACCCGGGTTGTGTTCATACAGAAAAGGTAATCAAGGAATGGAATTACTTCTATTCATCTGTTTGGGTTATTCTTGCCTCACAGTGCTGGAACAGACACTGAACTCCCTACTCATTTTTCCCAACAAATCCAAACGATAGCCAGTTTTTTTCCACACTCAAACCTGAATTAAAAACAAGAACCCCACACACTCCTTGTGCAGCCTCTATAAAGGGACTCTTTTTCTTGGAACAAATTACGGTAACATGGATTTTCTAAGGCAGAGACTCAGCAAACAAAAAAAGTATGGGTTATGATCTCCTTTTCTTTTTTATGTACTGGAAAGGCAGAACAAAGGGTTTGTTTTGCTCACTGTAAGACTTCTTTTTGTTTAGCACTAGTTAAAAAAGTTTGGGGATGTTGAAAATGTTACATCTTTACTCCAAAGCAACCCAGAAATATCAGGGAGTAAATGGGGTTCAGAATGTCTAGCATTGACAGCTTTTCTTCCATTTGCCAGGATTTTAAGATAAATCTGTTTTATAGACAACCTACAAAAGAGAACTGTATACAATCTTAAAATGAAGATTCACCTTGTCTCAGTTAATCAAATTAATTTGTTTATAATGTACGATCCTACTAGTACTCTAGTCTTTCATAAAAAATGGGGTAAAGATAATTTCACAATATGAAAAGAAAAAAATGCAAAAATTCTACATGTCATTCCAGCACGTCTTAGAAGAGAAACAAAAAGTCCTACTTTTTCCCTTTTGCAAATGGTTAAATCAGTAATTTAGGAGCTGCTCCATTATTTCCAAATGCATTATCTACCACAGGAAGTTTCAATTAAATCAGTTATTAAACCTGACTAATTAAAGTTGCATGATTTCTACACAGGTGCACTTGTTTTTGTTCAAGGGAGTCTTACTTGCTCTTGATCCTTTTTCCAATCAGCCTAAACAAAATCAATATATTAGAGTTGATACCGTTTGTTGGCAGTTGAAGGATGAATTCCAAGTCATTTAGTTACGATTAATTTGGAAACACTTTACTACAGAAAGCCTACCAAAATTGCCTTTTTCTCTTATCTGAAAATCAATCATTTGACTTGATGATGGGGAGGGGTGGGGGGATACATCCCTTCACTCTACAGTATTAAATGACTAATTAATGTTTTCCAGGTAACACTTTAAGTGAGGAAAAGGAGAACTTAGATGATAACAGCTTGTCAGAGCTTGAGGAAAATCTCCTGTCACACAAAATGGCCATGGCTGTTTAGCCAACACCAAGAACTCCCACAAGCTGCTGCATGCAAGGTCTAACACAAAAAGGTTTGCCGTAGTTTTGACTCATCTTCCCTCTCTTCCCACTCACATCCCACTAGTTTTTCTAAGTATTTCTCATTTGGCTCTTCCATTCAACAGCTCCTTCAGGTTTTTCTCATGTCTCCTACGTTCATTCCTTGTCCTTGTGCCCTTTATATCCTCTCTTGTCCTTCTGTCCCTTTGTCTCCTGCCTTCTCCCATTTTTTCTTCTCCAAGACCATTCCCAGGCACTTGTAAATGTGACTTCTCAGCAGTCAAGTAGAAAGGGAAAGCCCAGGCACCAAGGGAACCTTACTGCCTAGGTCTAACCTGAAAAAGACTGACAAGGGAGCAATTAGAATGTAATTTTATGTAATAAGATGATTTATTCATTAGTACAAGGCACGGATAAAAGCTTACAGCTGATGAGAGAAGCAGGTTTGTTACAGCTGTCAGTTCCACCAGCAAAATGTATTAGTCATTTAATTTCTTTTTTTTTGTAACACCAACAGCATCCTATAATTACACATATATGCCCTTCCTTATAGCAGGAGACTTTTCATGGGGTTCTTTATTTTCATAATGAATGAAGAACAATTAAAGTGTCATGAGATGATTGGTCTGTCAGTGAGTTTGATTGACCACGTACTACCAAAAACCGTATTTTTTTTAAATACGTAGTAAGATATTGGAATCAAAATACCCATACTTTTTCATAAAAGGAAAATTAGTGTCAGGTACCTCAAGCATACTCCTAGCCAAGAGATCTGTAGGAAGATTCAGATGGTTTCTTTCCAAGGACAGCTGCTTTAACAGGCATCAGCTCTCATTTCTTTCCTGCTTTCAAAGCAATTTCAGCATAGAAGTCTGATTACCAACATCTAAAGCACTTCTAAAGTTGGCCTTCCAACCCATACTGATTAGTCCCAGCAAAAGATTTCCTTGGAAAACATCTGCATCATTGATGACACATGGAAGAGAATGAGAACAAGGCTTTGGTTCATCATCTCACACAGCAGCCGCAAGGCCTGAGACTGCAGAAAGTGAAGAGCACTCTGCTTTCTCTCTCAGTGGCCACAACGGAAGAGCACACTTCCCACTTTGCGGTAGCTCCCAGGTAGAAAGCATGCTGGATAGAGGTACTCAAACCCTGTCCCTTTCCTATCTGCTGGAGAACAAGAATGCTTACTCCTCAGCAAAATCATGTCTGAACAATGATTCAGTACTTAGTGGGGCTTAGCTGGCAGTAAAACAGGGCAGAAAGGACCCTTGCCTAGTACCAAGTCTCTCAGGTCATTCCACCCTGGCCCTGCTTCCCATCTGCCCTCCAAGAACTTGGTGTTCTTCAGAATTTGAAATTAGGAGCTAGAAATCAAAGAAGGTTGCTTATCACAGAAACACTGGTGATGCTTTGCTTTAGGCAAGATTCACAGCCTGCTTCAACCAGACCGTGTTTCTGCTATTTACCACCCAGCAGGGGAGAGCAGGAGCACCAGCACGGTGCTGTTATGGGGGGATTTGACTGCTTTTACGTGTCAGAGCTCAGTAATTATATTAGCATGCGTGGCCCTGTTAACATTTCAGACAGCGAGGTGAAGCCACAAAGAGCCAAATCATGAGGTGGGTTCCTTCACCTTCTCCCGGTTCAGGATTCCCCCTCAACTTTTGATCTTCAGTTTTCCTGAGAAAGAAGCTAATAGCAAAAATATAGCATGAGCTAACAGTCTGTAATACTTGGCACACCACTCCCTTTAAAAAACAAGTCTGCTTGCATCATGCTTGTGTATTATTATTAATATTATTCCTACCAGGAACAGCTGAACAAAAGCAGGAGGTGTATTTCTCAGAAGTTCCCCTCCTTCTGCCACTTATTTCTCTGCCTGAAGGCAGCTACGACTAGAACATCATAACTACCTCTACAGCACGTATACCAAACAAGCAGAGCAGAGGGACATCAACAGCAGACCTGTATAGAAAGAGACCCTGTTTGCATGGTCAGCTACTGTTAGTATAAAAAGAAGAGGTATAAAAGCAGCCTGCAAGATTTCAGTAATCTCTCTCAAGGAACCAAGACCCATTTTGAAGCAGATATTCAGGAGGCAGCTGAATCCCATACAAATACTGATGTAAAAGCAGCTTCCTGCCCAGTTCAATGACAATTTACCAGAGGGCAATATGTTACCTAGCAAGTCTTCCCCTGTGAAAGACATATAGGAAGCATACTGTAAATAGAATGTTTTTCAACAGAATGAGACGTCTGTGGGTATTTTCAGCCTTGTATCCAAACAAAGCTCAGAATCTTACTGATCATCTACCCACAGCATTCTGACTACAAAAGACAGTTGCTACTTGCAGCAGTGGATTTGACAACCAGTTAAGGACAACAAGCCTTCATATAAAATCGATTAAAAACACTTAAAACTGATTTAGAGATGTACTGAACAAGACTTTACAATGGAGAAAGCCTTTGTTGAAGTCATCCTTGCAAGTAAAAGCTATTAATTTGGGTGCTGCAGGTCTCTGCAAATGTCAGGTTGCCTTTGGTACAAAGCAACTCGTGTGCAGCTTCCAATGAAGGAAAAATGTCAGCCACTTTTTAAGTTTCCTAGGGCTGACACATCTCAATTGCACGCAATTAACCCAGGTCTCTGTTCCCTACCATCTGCAAAAGAGAGTTTATGACACAGGTTTCTTCCTTTTAAGTTACCCACTTTAAGATACTTCAAGTTCACACTTTTTTTCCTTGCTGAAACCAACCTACCTAATAGTGATGGCTTAAGGCAAAGTGATAGATTAAAAAAAATACAAAAGACAGCCAAGTAGAACAGAAAAATAGTTATCCAGCCCAACTTCCACCCAACAGTAACTATATATACCTCTGCCATTCTGGAAGACAGTCACTTTATCTCACTAAGCCATACATTCCAGAGTTTAATTATGCTGAATTAGAATCGGGGTTGTTTTCCCCTAATRTCATGGAATCATAGAATGATTTAGGTTGGAAAGGACCTTAAAGATCATCTAGTTCCAACCCCCTCCAGCTTCCACTAGATCAGGTTGCTCAGAGCCCCATCCAACCTGACCTTGAACACTTCCAGGGCTGGGGCATCCACAACTTCCCTGTGCAACCTGTTCCAGTGCCTCACCACTCTCACAGTAAAGAATTTTTTCCCGACATCTGATCTAAACCTACACTCCTTCAGTTTGAAGCCATATCTAACTTTAACTTTCTTTGCTGTAAAATTCAATCCATTAATCCCCATAGGGCAGATGTAGGAACAACAACTCCATTTTGTTCACCTCTGTTCTAGGATTTTACCTCTTTGAAGAATTAAAAGATGCCCTCTCTTTACCCAGTTGTTTCTTCTAGCCCATAGATGACAGATTGTAGACATTTGTCCTTCTTATATTCCTCTCTGAACTGTCTCTGATGAGTTTTTCTTCTTCCTTGATGTCTGCTGTCCACACCTGGAAAATGTATCTTGTCTGAAAAAAGAGTTTCCCTGTCATTTTACTGAAAAGAGAGGTCATAGCACTGAGGTCACTGGACATGTTTTAAGTCTCAAAAAATCCTGTCTTTTCCAACTGATTTATGCTGATGTTGCTCGGCATTTAACTTGATAAAGCTAACTTAGCCTGGCTTTGAGACTACTAGCTTAACCAGTGCATGGTCAAAATACATGATTTTGCATAGTCTTTAGAAGTGACACATTCTTGCACAGCAACTTATGCAAATTGAACTGAGTTATCATACTAAGATTTGTAAAAACAATGAAAAAAATTTGGAAGTATTAAACAGTGGCTGACAATTCATGGATCACTCCAGAATTAACTTCGCTTTTCTAACGGCACAGTTGAACCACTTTTCATGGAGTCCCACAGAAAAGAGATGCAGGTGAATTAAATGAAAACCAGGAAGCAGCAGTCCCAGAGGAATCTAAATACAAGCACTACAATGCATACAGGTATTCATGCCAGTGCAGGATAGTTTTACCTGTCCTTAACAGTGGCCAGACACATGGCAGAGATGGGACCTTACAAGCATTTTGAAAACCCAGGGTTTGGGTCAGTGAAAAGTGTCACCTCTTCATCCCACACTCTGATTCTATTGTTACTTGGCCAAGACAGTGCCTTGAGCCAATGCCCCAGCACTTTAAGCTTGTGTGACATATACCTTAGCATAAGCTTATTTATGTATCAATGTTTATAAGTATCTGACAGGAGGATAACAAGAGGATGAAGCCAGGTTCTGCTCAGTGGTGCTGAGCAATAGGACAAGAGGCAATGGGCAGAAACTGATGCACAGGAAGTTCCACCTGAACATGAGGAAGAACTTCTTTACTGTACAGATGACTGAGCACTGGAACAGGCTGCCCAAAGATTCTCCCTCACCAGATACACTCAAGAACCAACTGGATATAATCCTGTTCCCTGTGCTCTAGGGTGACCCTGCTTGAGCAGGGAGATTGGACAAGATGATCCACTGTGGTCCATTCCAACCTCATCCATTCTGTGGTTCTGTGAACTGGATACTGATTTTATAATGAATGACCATGGGTTCAAAGATGCTGGTCATATATTTACATGCCCGTAACTTGTTTCTTCTCACCACACTGATTCCTGAAAAAGCAATAAACATTACTAGAGCAAATTCATTCTCCTGAATTAAGGCAAGTTCTCATTCAATAATTTATCTCTACCTACCAATCTATATACAGACTGATCCTTTCTGTAGGGCTTTCCAACTTCAAAATCAAGTTAAGTGGGTGGCAGGTACTGTGGACATTCCAAAACAAATCACATCACTAGAGTATTTTAAAGCGAACCCACAGAGAGTAATGGAAAGAGCACATTTTCTGTAATTAAATTAGAGATATCAACTATTCGAGGGCCTGACAGTACTTCTGTAGTAGCACCAACTTAACATTCAGCAAATGCTGTTTGCTTCCTGCTCAAGTCAGCCCGGGATTGCTCTGTAAGTATCTGTGCACTGATCCATGGTGGTAGGTCATCTTCAGCAAACAAACAAATGCATTTCAAAACAATTTGAACAAACTATAAATTTTAGGTCAAGGTAGTGGTCATTTGATAATCTGAATGCCTTAATCAGCTRGTGCTCCACTCAAGCACAGGAAGTTGTTTTGCAGATTTAAGAGGTCAGAGGGACAGATTTATTATGTATACGTAGGAACAACCAGACCTGCCTTCTCTCCTACAACCGGGGTGAGACAAGACAATTCTGCCACATTACTGTTGAGCTGTTTATCTGATGACACACTAAAAAAAGAAATGAATAGATTTATGAATCATAAAATTATACTAACTGCAGCGGATGATGAAATTCATGACTCAGGCTACTAAGATTACCATGTTCCAAATTATACTACTTGCATTTCTTTTATTTATTGCTTTGCAGCTAGTATAATTTGTAGTTATCATCAATTAAATGAGAGTCATAAACCGAACTTTTAAAAGATAAAAAAATTAATYGTGATGTTGAGCCAAAAAACAAATAAAAATGTCAAAAGATTAACTTTATAAATGCCCTGAGGCATAGTATTAAGATATTAACACAACATGCCGGTCTGTCAGCACACTCTGACTAGAAAATTTTCAATACACCAAGTATTTAATAAACCAAGTTCGGCATTTTGGCTCACCTAACAGCACTAACAGGTTATTTCCTGACACTGTGTTCTTGCAAAGGACTAAAACTGTAACTTTTGGTAGAGTTAGGACCAGCAGGAACTAATACTGCCACCCATGTTTGAAATAGTGTATGGGTGGTATGTATAGGCACTATCAAGTACTCCTCAGATGTACTGCTTAGAGCAAGTTCCAGTTCATATTTAGTCCTATCAAAACTTGTGGTTTTTTTAGAGAGACTTCCACTGAAACAGAAATACCCAGGAAGGAAAAAGGGGCATTCAAAAACCAAGTCATTGGTATCCAGTATTTCCCCGAGTTCCCCACACCGTTTCTGTCTGCAGCAGTAGGAACAGAATTAATAAGAGTGAGATTTTTGATCCTATCTTTAAAGAATAGCTCTTCCCTAGTAAAACAGTGGGAAAATCTGCAGCACACATGCAAACAAGGCTGGAAGTCTATTATTAATTTGGAGGGGAAAAGGCTGCTCGATGACAAATGATCGGCCTCACAGTTTATGCACATCAGCAGTCATGTTACTTACAAATGGCATCATGAACTAAATAACAGTATCTCCAAGAGGACACCAGCACGAAACCATTCTCACCTTCTACAATTGTGACATTTGTAGAGGCAACATAAGGAATTAAGTACTGAAATATGAAGTCTGTCTAGTCATAATGACTGAACTATGAGGCCCCAAAAGCAAAAGATGTCTCAAGAATGCAACAGCTTAGCAGATACGTCACTGTAATATAACAAAGTCAAGTTCTGGTTAACAAAACATTTCAAAAAAGTATTAGGAAAAAGCCATTAGTATAAACATACTGTTGTCCAACCACAACAACTTTGAAATATTTCTTTCTTTCATGTGATGCATTGGAAACTGTGGCCTTAATTGTGCCTGCAAGTCACAAACAGCCTTTAAGGAGAGCATGGCTTTGCTTTTGTGGAATCACCATTTTGACTGTTACCTTAAATTAGGAGAAGAATAGTTGCTATGGAACAGAACTGCATTTCCCAACCACAGATTTCAACTTCAAACAAAGTTCTATGAGGAAAAAAAAATACAAAGTTTTTGAAATAACACCATTTCCAGCAGCCTTCACCTGCATCTCCTGATATGGAGATCAGTGGGCTTTTGTTTTAGAGTATTCACCAAGCTTTCATCACAGTAGTTGAACTAAAGCATCTTCAATCTATCTTCTCCAAAAGAATTCTCCCAGTTTCTCTCCTGAGGGAGATTAAATCGATCCTGTAAACTGAAATATTTGTACACAAAGAAATCCTCCAAGCTGTACTGGTTATACACATTCACACTGTGTGTGAATTTCATGCTGCACAAGGCTTCTTGTGCATTTATTCAGTGTTTCAGCTGGTAGGACTTGCACAGCTTGCAATTTACCACAGTTCATGCAGTCACAGCATAAAAATTTGAAGTGTGCTAATTACCACTTAAAATTCCTTCTACAGAAATTCAAGACACTGGAAAGACTGACTACTGGATAYATAACTCTTATTCTCCTTCGAGAATTGTCCCTGTGTGTACTCTACTGCTGCCCTGGCAAGGCAATAACTTGACCCACCACAGGGTACATTAGGCAAGAGTATTAAGAAATTGCAATTCACAGATTTTCAGGTGAATGTCATTTTTTGCAGTAACACCACAAGAGACTGTCTTTGAGAGCAACGTAGAAACTTTATTACCTGAGCAGGGAAAGAGAACAGAAGAAAAGTTCTCAAGAAGTTGATTAGAAAGAAAAGCTGCAGCCCTGCACAGAGGGCTCGGTAAGTGATGGAGAGGACATTAGGTATGTTCTCTCAGCCCAAGCAGCTAACTACGCACAACCAAGTACTGATCACAAGGCTGTAACATGCACTTCTACAGCACAAGCTCCTAGGCCACATCTGGGAGAAGAGAAAACCATCTTGCATCTCAAAGCTCCAAGGCTCACATGCAGCAGCTTCTTTCGCTTCAAACAAGGACTCTTTCTCCGGAGCTCTCAAGTCTGTCAGTACCCAGTACATTGATGCCAGGCAGTACAGCTCTTGCCTTTGCTGAAACACCAGGCCATGGAGTTGGAAAAAGAGATCAGAAAGAAGTCAGAGGGCTGCTAAACTTACAGATTAAACTTGCAATACCATATTCAGAATACCAGAAACTTCCAGTCCACTCTGGGCTGCCAGGATGAGACAGAACAGATCTGATCTGCTTGACTATGCTACCAATTGTTAAGGTTGCAGTGAAGTCGAATAGCTGAAAGTTCACAAGTGAAGAAAGACATRTCAGGGAGTTTTGGCAAGCTTTTCCATCTCTGCAGTACAGCAAGTGGAAGGGGGTCTCACCCATAGGCCTCCAGCAGCTAAACAGCTACTGGCAGCACAGCAGGTAACAAGTACAAACTAACATCACATCTTCACACAGCAGGGCAAATCTTGTTCCTCCCCACCTATTGGTAACATACTTTACAGCACTAACACAGAGATGCTAGACAAAAGGGATACTAAAACATATTTACAAAAAATCCAATTCAGCATTTTAACTTAGGCTTCTATATGATGTGGTCTTGATGTATTGCTGTCCTTGAATCTAAAGCTGCCAAAACCCAAATACAACACTCTGGCCCATGTGCCACCACCACATGTTGTAACAGCAGATTTAGGACAATTTGGCAATTGTTTATCTAGCCGTGGTGTGTCTGCTGTGAAAAACACACAGTCCAAGACAACTACTGCTGGAGCTGTAGCACAGCACATTATCTTAGTGCCTGTCAGCACACACCCAGAAATCTGAGGAAAGTTTTCACCAGGGTTTTAAATTATGTGACTGAAGATCAGGCTCTCAAACATTCATCACAGTCTAGAAAGTCATCAACTTGCAAGCTATTAGACTCCTGGTTTGAAATCAGGATAAATTCATGCCGGTTTCCTTTCAAACTGGGGAAATGAAGTGACTGCAATGAAATCAATCTTTGCCCATTTAGGCGAAGTTCTTGAGGCAGTTACCTTCGAAGGAACATAATTTAACATGCAGGCTATACATACTTGCAGGAAAAAATTGTTAAAATACCAGTGACTGTTGGTAAGAAGGACTCTTAACTAGCAGAGATCTGTTTTGAAGTAGAAAATACCCATCCCAACCCTTTTCAAAACTACACAGGCACAAGTGTTAAATACTAATGAAGTGAGCAGCAAACTACTTGGAAAGATGTAGGAATGTTATTATGGATGTTAAGGCAGGCACAAAGATTAGAAAGTATAGAACAGAAGAGCAGGAGTCTCCAGAACTGAGTAGAGGTGCAGCATTCAGGAYTGAAATAGTTCATCCAGCTCCACCCAAACCATTGAGATAAGAAATGTTGATGTTCTCCCAATCTGCTGAAAGAACTCCTCTTCCCAAAGAAAACCACCCTTATCACAGGTCTGCAGGCTGGGTTAGGTAGAGCCAGAGGAAGTGGCTGCAGGTGCCTGAAGAGAGCATTTCCCCTAAGGTGACTTTCTTACCACATCTGCAGCCTAGAAAGCGACCGTGGCAGCCACCTTGGGTATCATGTACTGAGCAAAACCCAAGACCGGTTCCAAGGCACCACTGGTGAACATCAAGGTGAGGAGTGCAGAGAGAACACAAATCTGAACAAGTAACAAAGGTAACAGTCCTCATAAAAGAAATCTGTCAGCACCTAGAGCTGGAACTGCAGGCTTATCATCAAAGGCTCTAAGGAGATATGAAAGTCTTGGGCCCCTGACAGCAACTGAATGCCTTCCCAGTAAAGCAGTACTCAGCCCYTGAGGGGCCATCACCATCCTGTTCTGTGCAAGGACACCGCTCAAAGCTGCAGAATGCTGATACCAAGGAAGAGTGAGGCGAGTCTCCTTTGGCATTCTTAAAAGAAGTAGCAAGTGAGCAAGAAGGCAGGTGGTTCCTAGAGGATCATTTCAACCTCCTTTCCCTATCCTCTGCTTTCTAGTCAGAAGAGATGCAGCTGAAAGAGATGTGTCTCGAACTACACAGCAGGCAGCCCATTACCATAGATTAGTATTCAGCTTTGGCAGGAGAGCTGTGAAACATGACCCCGAACCAACCTATTTTCTTCAGGCCTCTGGCAAGAAAGAAATGAAAAGAAAGCCAGATACAAAATTACCATAGAAAATGTCAAGGTAGAAACAAAGTAAAAGTGTAATCAACATTTAATTCAAATAGAAAAGGCTCATATGTAACAAAAGGTTTCATATTACTTACAGCTGGTGAGGAGATTTTGAATAGTTTGCAATTATTTTTTTTTTTAATCAAGCATACACAGAGACGTCTGGTTTCAGAAAACCAAGAAGGCTAACAGTTTGGGGATTTAAGTACACTTAAGTTTGCATGGACTCTGGAGCAGGCAAAGATTTATTCTAATATTTGTTATACAGTGTGATACAAACCATCAGGTTAGTCTACTCTCTCTTCAGTATTTAACATTTATTAAAATTAAAGTTACCATTTTATTAATCATGAAAGACTGCAATCAGTATTTGGAAAGCATTCCACAAGTCTTCTAAACTGTTTATATTCATTGACAAGCTGTTATTTTTCTGTGATTTCTGTAATATATATCTGAAAATAYTTATCAAATTAATCCAAAATTCTGCA
The DNA here is from genome assembly GCA_018881555.1 of Amblyornis subalaris. Lineage (NCBI taxonomy): Eukaryota > Metazoa > Chordata > Aves > Passeriformes > Ptilonorhynchidae > Amblyornis > Amblyornis subalaris. The sequence goes on along the minus strand of JACAXG010000061.1, from coordinate 2,668,651 downwards.
TAAAAATACTTTTAACAAATATTTTACTGTCATTGGTTATACACACATTACAGAAATTTAAAAAAACCATTATCATTTAATGAAAAGAGGAAGCATCTTACATGCTATTCCATATAAAAAACCTAATTGTTTTAAGGATAGGAAACCATGTCTAATATCAGAGGTGAGTCTGTCAAGGGTATCTTCTATCCACTGTGGACAGTATTATTGTACCTGAGGGCTTCCSGATTCCCCTGGTGCCGCTGCTTGCCTATTACACACTGCATTTTTACATTCTTCATCCGACAACAAGCAGCTCCAGTAATTCCTCTGCAAAATAGCAGTCTGCCAACAGCGCTGTCCAAGAGCAACACCCAGAGGCTAAACGTACTGCTACAACACTGCACGTTCTGACCTGTTCCTTTCTGAGAAGAAAGGAAAACCTTCATAAAGATAAACAATTTCCCGTAAAGATAAAGAGCTGGCAAAACTCCTTCAACAGAAATAGCAACAGCAAAGTGTTGCAGGCAAACAAACCCGCTCATGAAAATCACACCTTCATAGCTACTGCGAAAAACATTTAATGACAGGTGATATGTACACACACATGCAGAGCAAATAAACAATTGGTTTTGCCAATATGTGTGTGTATATTATTTTGGTTGGCAGCAGCACTGCAAAGGAGTAACTAGAAGAACGACTGCTCTCTAAAAAGGCAATTGCATTTTTCAAAGGTGGAAAGGGAGAAAAGAGGAAGGGTGCTTACCATTTCTTTTACCAGTTGTCAAAGCAGTACACTGGGGTTTTTCCTTAAATCCTCAAGGCAGTTGCTGTAAGAACAACTTGTCTATGTGATAAAAACAAACCTTCAGCAAAAAATAGTGCCCTAGAGGATCTTTAAGAGGAATATGTTATCTGGAATCAGAGCATGAGGAGGGATAGAAAACTGGATCCAAAAACAACTCACTAAAACTTCATCTTGAAGATCTCTGGCATCTAACAAGACCAGTATCTGTCAATTTAAAGCCTACATATGAGTAAAAGAAAAAGGTTGACAACCTAAGAATACAATCGGTAAAATCACACTTATACTCCCAAAAGCTTAATTAGAATAAAATACACTTAAAAGAAAACACAGTGAAGACTGTATAATCTCAAAAAATGAATGCACCTACCAAACCTTTTGTACTTTGAGATTTCAGATCAGGTCAATGATTTCAAAATCAAACAAAAAGAGAAGTCTCAATCAAACACCTGATGGAAAAGTTTCCCATCTCTTGAGTGGGGTTTGCTCCATTCTCCTAAGTCAATCACTATTTTTTTATCTGTTGTCTCAGAATTATGTTTTTCAAGTGGCTCATACTCTTCACCTGGTTGCAGTGAAACTGGAATTGGATCAACTATGAGGAAGCAATCATTCCTCAACACCTGCTCCGGCATCAATCTATTCCAGCAGAACAAATTCAGAAGAAGAGATTTAACTTTATCGTCCTACAAACAGAGGAGAAGGATTTAACCAGTAAGCAAAACAAACTCGATTACAAGCAACGACCAAGCATTTGATGAACACGTAAGTGCTTAGGGCCTAAAGCCGTCACAAGACGTTGTACCATAGCATTCCTCTTGGACAGCAACACTTGACACCATGGTGCTCATTAAAAACAAAATACAAGCAAGTGTTCAGCACCAGGTCTGTCAATCTGGTGTCAGCAGATTTTGTAGGAGGGTGTGAGTTTTTGAAATTTTGAAATATGAATTCACTGAACTACTATAAATTGCAGCAATACTCAAGTTAGTCTTTCTATTGAGAAGGAACGAAACAGGTGCCGTTCACCATCTTTTAACTTTTGTCATATTGTTTTATCTCTCTACAGGAGCACAGGAGGAAAAAGAAAACCACATAGTAATGGGCTCTAAAGCAACAGCAGCTATTTTGCTATTAAACCATCACTTACTCTTAGGCTCTTTGGGTTTATCTGAAGGGATTACATGCCTAAATACTTAGCACATTAACAGCACTAGACTCCGTACACAAAACATAAATCCACAGATCTACACATATGCATAAACATCAGCTGTTGAGGGAGGAAGAGACACACTGGATCTGGATAGAGGGACTACAAGAAAGACAATCTCAAATGCTGATCTAGAAATCTAGATCACCAAAACTCAACAGGAACAGAATCTTTCTGTAGGAGGGCTTGCTTGTTCACAGTCTCCAAGCCAGCAACAACTCTGACCCGGGCCAATATTCACAGCAAAGCACAAGATACCTCTCACCTATCCCTATTTCCCAGACAGGATACRATGCAACGGAATGTATACAAGTAATCAAAAACTCGAAGACAGAAACAAGCAATTTCCAACTCTTTCACTAATTATCAGAGTGACTCCAGAGAATTAGTCACTCCCCAAATAACCTGAAATCTGGGTTAAGAGATGAGATCTGAAAACTGTGGATCTTGCAGGCATAAAGGATTGTTCAATATTTATAAAACATTTTAAATACTCAAAGGAAAATCTCTAGCTAAGAGGATCCAAACACATGCAAAAATATACTGGAGTGAACCATGACTACACACTTGCTCTGTAAAATTAAAGTGAAGAAAATCTGAGCATTTAAAGAGCTTGAAAAGCTTTGTACTTGCATATTTGCATTTCAAGATACTGTCAAATGTCTGTCAACAACAAATATCCTCTTCTCACACTAAGAAAACTGAAAATTGATTCTACAAGGACTACAGCTGTAGGACAATATTTCATCATGTTTACTCCATTTCATTGTGTTTATCTTATTTACTTTTTTTTTTAAATACACAAAACTGGATACTGAAACACTGAACGTTGAAGCTTGGCATAGCTAAATGAGTGGCTACAAGATCTTACTTCTAAACATTGCTCTTCCTGCACAGTTACCTAACATTAATATCCCTGTTTTAAAACCCTATGTTATTTTCCTGTGGCAATTTTACATTTACTGAAAACAACAAAAATTTTACTAGTTGCAAGTGTGCAATTCCTCTGGACATGAGATTGAGATGGAAGGGAAATTACCAGTCTGTCAGGAGCCTGCAGATGGGCATGGAGATTAATTCCGAGTAAGCTGATTATAGATAAAGCACTTTAAAGCAAAATAGATTTTCCCCAAGAACTGGGACAAGGATTAGCAGCCAGAGGTCTAAAAGATTCCCCAAGAAACAGCTGAAACATATTTATTAGTATTACATGTCTTAGTAAAACTCTCGTCTGTATTTCTGTGCACTGCAGGCAGCACAGATTGCTTTCTGGCGGACTTCAGTGGTTGGGGCACGTGCATGTACACGCATCCAGGATGAATCCTCAAAAACTCCCAGCAATGCTGTACTGATTAGGATTGTATCACCTGACAAAGTCAAAATCAAATGGTTCTTTCCGTCTGGTGAAAAAAAGTCAAAGAACTTTACTCTTATTAATACCTGTAAAACGAATTAATCCCCACTAAAAATTACACCAGTTAATTAATTAATTGTTCTTYAGATAAGAGCAGCTCTTTGCACTTCAGAAAGTACCTGTTACAGAAGAACACAGAAGTATAATACACTGAAACTGGCCGTGTTGCGTACTTCGGACCTTACTTATAAAACATTATCATAGCAGAAATTTTATGGAAAGCAGAAGTGAACCAMCTACTTTTAATGTCCCAAGAAATCTTTTCTGCTTCCTTGAAGTAAGTTTCCCTTATGCATGAGAGAAAATTAGGGTTTTTTAGTATCTAAGGATCATTATGCATAATCCTGAATGCTGCTCTGGGCAGATGGTTCTGTACGAGTTCTGTGAAATACATTTAAAAGGCCCTAGCTGCTCTAACATTTGGTCATGAAGAACTGAATCTTCTTTCCTATAGTATTGTGTATTTCATGAGATACACTTAATTAAAAAAAAAAACCAATCAACTATAATGAGCTATAAGATACACTGTCTACAAGATCACCTCCCTCCTCAAATGCTGCATGTTTTATTCTTCTGTTTTCCACGGTAGTGTCCCATTGGAAATAATTTTGCAGAACAATTGTGCAGACAGTCCTGTGTTTTATCAGTAATGCTTTCATCACTGGAGAACATTGTTGAAGTGAAAGTATTAAAAGACATACTGTAGAGAAGTCATGTAATAAAACAGGATTATTGACAGTACTGTGTAAGTGATATGCAGTGATACACAAGCTATCCTGCCAAGAGAGTGAAGCCACTACAGCTGTGTTGGCCTGGCTCTATCATGACAGTTTCTCAGCCTAAATGCAGTAAACAGGATACACTAAGTTYGTAATGAAGACAACTCTTGTAATTTAGCTCCATGCTTACACAGTCATCTCTGGAAAGTCGGCAAATCATTAATATGCAACTAATAACTAAGGTGGAGGGACTTATTATTTTATTTTAACTCCTGGTCAGAAGACTGAAAGATCATGGCRCATAGTTACACAAGAAAATAAACCCAAGGAAAGACAAGCACTCAGGTAAAGAATGCACAGGTATGAGGCTATAAAAATATGTGCTTATGATTAACRTCCAAGAGAAAGATAAATTGGTGAAAGATTGACTTCAAAGTTGGGGAGCCAAGTAGTGAAGCATGAAGGTGCACAGATCTACCTGCTCTCAAAGAGTCACTGAGACACTGGACAAGGATAAGCTTCAAAAAAGGGTCTGGAAACAGAGTTCAAGGAGACACCACTTGCTGGCATAAGGTAGCCAGGGAATAACAGTTGAGAGTAAAAAGAATAAAAACAACACAAATTTATATCATGCATGGTTCACTTATAGCTGTAGACTTGTTTCAGAGACGTAGGAAAACTTGTTACACAAAAAAGAAACCCAAACCAAAGAATAAAGGGCACAGTACACTTTTTCAACTTAATTTACATTATTAAAATTGAATTTGGCTGGTTTATAAATGCTCAAGCACAGTGCAGCCATTATGTAGTCAGACAAATTAACTAAGTCAACTTTCTGACTTCAGAAAAAGCAGGTGTCTAATTCAAATACCCTCTTTGAGGTTGAATCTCAATGACTTATTCCCCAAGTCTGTAACTTGTTGTCATGCCATTAACAGTTCCTGGTGAAGCAGTTCTTCCTTCTGAGATTCTGAGTTAATATTAAGAAAACTCTGCAACTTTCTGCTTTCTCAATCACTGTTTTATTTGTGCATGCTATCTAGAATTATGCAAATAGTCAATTAAGAATATTTTCTTAACCCAGCACTTAAAATAACTTATTTGACTTTAAAATCAAACCAACTACCTCTAAACAAGAGGAGTCTTATCTTCCTCATCTGACAATTTATATACCATGACAACCTCTGCCTCAGGTGTTCCATCTTCTTTTATGCCAAACTCCTGGTTTTGAATGCAAGGCTGTAAATTAAAAGATGTATAATACTTAACACTGGTGGGTTTTCTCTTTTAGTTTAATGAAACCAAACATCAGTCAAGGAGATTCACCAGGTTCCAAATGAAAATGGATTGATATGATAAAACGGCAAGGAAAGACTATTTTCTAAATTTACRGGAGGGTAAGGCATGCAAGGGGCTCAAGTTTCCCTTAAACAGAAACCAGAGTTAAAAAAGAGGTCAGAAGAACTAGACTTTTAAAACTACRACTCAAAAGTCCATGTCCGAGTTGTATGTTAAATTATATAATCCTCTTTAAGAGATGCTGAGGGCTAAGTGCACTCTGAGAAACACAAACTGTGTACCCACAAACCAAGCAAAATTCCCTCAGTCTTCTCTATTGCCTAGAAGCATGTATGAGCACAGCCTTTTTCAGACACTGCCTGCAGGTTAAGCTGAAAATGCTTCTGTTCTGAACGATTACATTGACAGCAAAAGGAAACGTGTTTAGTCGGTGCTGGGCTCCTGGGACACAGATCAGCAGAGAACTCGGAAAACCACTGCCTCCATTTTTGAAGTGGCACTGCTGTTCAATGAGGGACAACACAATTTCAGATGCCCAACATGAGACTGGCAACTGCTGAACACAATACTAAGAATTTTCCATCAAATGATCAATGCAACACCAAGTCTGAGCTGAAGATTTGTTACATGTGGGGCAATCTGAAATTCAGCTGGCAAACTTGAATCAGGTTTTGGAATGCCTGTCTTGCTACACCCCAGATATTTTCTTTAAGCAGAATCAGTCACTTGTAAAACTCTCTTTGTCTCTTATGGAGTTTTTTGTTTGGTTGTGGTGGGGTTTTTCACCTTTTCTTTTGTTCTCACTTCTACTTGAAAAAACCTCTAGAACAAAGGAAGATCTGAATAATGGTAGAGAAAACGTTCTAACTAAATCCTACCATGCTAATAATTTATAAACATCCATGATATCAAGATACACTTTAGTTCATTTATTTCATCACTCATTCATCCAAATAGAAAAATTACTTAATTTTAAGCAACGGCTTCCTAAATTAGGAATAAAACACAATGAAGAGTGACTTTTATATGAATCACCTCCATCTTCTCAGCACAGGTAAACTGACAGTGGTTACCTATCAATTTGCAGTTCACATCTCCGTTAGGAAGTGTTTTTAAAATGCTACAGCACAGAAGAGATTACTGAAGCCATCACTGTAGAGATGATGGAACTGCCGCTATTTCATGGGAAGACCCCCTCATACACCTGGGGCTCCTGCTGGTACTCAGTGAAGCAGTTCAAATATATGAACTCATATGAAATCTGTACATGGGAACATCAGCACTTGCTGGGTGGCTTGTGGCTTTTCAAATTTCGGTGCCTTGCAGTTTACCRATTCAGAACACATGGCACTGCCACCCTGAGTTGGGGAGGCAGGAATACAGTGCCAGAAGACAACAAGGAGGYGGAGGAGATGCTGTCCAATGTACCTCCTACTGCAGGAAAGTAGGCTGCTTTCGCCTCCTTGGCATACCACACACTAAGGAACTATGAAAGTTCATAACGTGGCAAAAGATACAAATTGCAGAACTTCTCAAATTTTAAAAAATTACAAATACAAAAAGACATTCAGCACTATTTTGAAGATCTTTAGTTCTGCCAGCTTGCCTATTTTTTCTTCTCTCCCTTTCTGCTTTTTACCTGGTACTAGTTGCTTCCCCTCTCCTGGTTTACAGCATAGATTAGGACTGTCTATTGACAAAATAAAAGCCAGACCCTGAGTTTCTGTCCTCTTCCATGATGGCAGCCAGCACCAGCTATGGCCAGGCTGGAGAAGACTAGTTTGCAGATTGGCAGGAGTTCTTGGTAACACATCAGTTGCCAGCTCCATCCTTTTGAGATCACACAGAAAGTACAAGCACTGAGCAGTACTCACAYCCTTACAGGGAAGGCACAAACCCGATCCAGGCTGTGAACCATGGGTGAAACTTTTCTGCTCTATCACACGAGCTGCTCATTTCAGCACAGCCCATACCTGCAGGGAGGGATAAAGTCTGCCTCAGCTCTTGTACTTTTCACAATTACACCATCTGTACCTAGAATGACCGTTCAGAAAACTCACCTGTCAAAAATTAGTACATCTCCCTGTCTATGACAGTTGGAATTGAATTTTATGTTAAGTAAAAGAGAAAGTTTTTGATGTAAATTCAAAATTACTGTTATGATCAGTAATGACTGCATTAGGAATAGCAAAGTTTGTTTATAGTTCTCATTTTGCTGTTATAACAAACAACAGTAATCTACTATATCAAGATTTAAAAACAGCTTCCATATCACAGTTCTGGAATTGAATGTATTCTCAAATGCATATTTTACTCAGTCTCCTTCATGGAAACCCAAGAGAATCTCTTAAAACCTAATCACTGAGAAAGGTATTCCCTTTATTCATGTGACAAGCCAAATGTTCTAGCCTTTTACTTACTTCTTTCCTAAGTCAAAGAGCTTTTTTTTTTTAATTCTTCAGTAAGCAGGCATTTTCTTGATGTCACTTCATTATTTAAGAATCCTTTTCCCAATAGGTTTCCTTAGTGAATCTCATTTTAAAGCCCTCTTGGGAGCTTACTGCCCCTTTACAATGCTTAGAAGCAAACGTGCAGGTTCTTTTTTTCCTTAAGCATCATCATCAGAATAATTAATGTGCAATCAAAACCAACAGCAGTGAAGCTGAAGTAGTATTTACCATCTTAAAACCTCTCTGAGGAATAGTGGGGAACCCTGAAAACTGGAACAGATGTTGACTTCTGTCACTAAGAAGGTATACGCATTATCAACAAAGTTAAAAGTAACCAGTACAGTAGAAAGAGTTGGACAAAACTGTTCATGCTGTGAACAGCACCTGTCAGCAGAGGGAGTTAGTTAAAAGCACAGTGCCACGGCTGGGGACTCAAACAGAAAAGTGGAGGTTTTTTATTTTTTAAACCATTCAAGCTTGGCCTCAAGGGCCAGTAAACCTTCCACATTTAAAGGCAAAACTGAATTCAAAAAACACAAGTTGTTCTACATAGTTACCACTTACTTGGAACAGACAGAAATAATGTTTCTAAACCAATTTGAAAAACAACAGACAAAAATACCAGCACTATAATATTTCCATACTTTCTCAAAGTTGTTCTTTTCAATCAGCTTCCACCTTAACTGGGTCTTTAAGTTCTCTCAGTTTTCTTAAACAATAGATAGTAAGTTGTTAATAATGGGTCTTCTATTCAGCCATTCCTCTGCCTAGTTTTTTGAACTAGGAGGAAAAGAAAAAAGTCAGAAATTGTTAAAGCTTTCTATTTTAATATGCTTTACTCAAATGCATTAAAGAAACTGCCTGGAGCCTATTTGAATTCAGCTTTCCAGGGTCTTTCCCCTCAGAAGAGGGTTTTTATTGTGTTTCATTTTAATTATATTAACAGTCCTCTGAAAAAACAATCTTTTATTTAAAGCTCAATCCCCTTAAGTTATATACTACTGATTTGTCATCAATCCAGAAATTCCAGCTTCCACTGCTTTACTTTTTTAGTAAATATTTTTGTATTTAAGTGTATGAAATTAAGCGTTGGCTAAGGCAATGTACCACTGGATTTCTGAAGCTTTAACCCAACGAACATCTCATCACCAATATACTCCTAGCATTTTCTTACGAAAAGATATAAAGACATTTATCAAAAAGAAATTGTGTCAGAAAGAGTTACCTGTATAGATCAGCATGATAGAAAGAAATAAGGCATAAACTCACCTCAACACTGGCCAGGTGTGTGTTCTGTATGACAGTGACCAYACTTTGCTCATGGTGAACTTTATATACAGCTTTATTGTAAGTACTCATAATTACTCCCTTCTGTGCTTCATCATGCTCCTGGACTGAGTTTCGTAGAGGGAGAGAAAGGACTGAGAGTCATTCTTCATTTCTACACACCAACATCTAAGATGTAAAACCCTTGTTGAAAAATTCCATTGTTAATGGAAAAAATAATTTATCAAATTTTTCTCTCTCTTCTTATAGAGATTTTAAAAGGGAAGTTAGCAAGCCTAACAGTTTCCTRGAGTTTCAATAGAATAAAACTGACTGGCACTTCCATGCAGAAGTCCAATTTCATATTCCACATGCTACAAAAGAATTTTTTTTTAAGGCTAGCACAGTTGAATAGATACAGAATATTAAAGCATGCAACCAGGAAGAGTCACTGGTTCTATCACCAAGAGTGGTCTCAGGCAGACTAAACTCCTGGTTTGTTGTTAGTGTGATGCTGCTTCAAAGGACAGGTGCAACCTTTGCTGACGTGACCATTCTCTGGCACAGCAGGGACTCCCACTGCAGAGACAATGCGAGTACCTCAGAGACAGCAAAAGAGAAAGGAGAAATGCTTATCAGAAAAAGTCAATAACTGAGAAAAGGCTAACAGCAGCAGAGAAAAAGATTACCAGAAAAATGAAAGCAGTGAAAAACCATTCATCTCTTAAGACTGGAAAAAGTAAATTTATGCATACGCATTCACCCAGAGAGGCAATCCCATTATTTCAAACAGAATTTTCACCCATATGTTCAGCACAAGCACCAAAACTTGTTAAAGCTAAAAGAAAGCTTCTATACAGATAGCGAGGGAAGAACCAGTTTTCCCAATATTTCTTAGTTAAGCCAGTCATACACACGGTTTAAGTTCCTGTAACCCAAAGGTGTCCTCTCCCTCCGCCTGGTATCTGGAAAACACATTCTTGTACCTCTGGGGAGCAACCTGAGTGGCTTTCTATCATATTTCCACAAAAAAAAAAGAAATGCTGCCTTGTAGCAAATATCTTGTATGATACATTACTCAAAGCTTTAAACTGAAATCAAAGATGTACAAAATCTATAGAAGTCATGACACAGCAGACATCATTAGACCTTGCATTTAAGTCCATATCCAGTCCTTCAGAAACAGCCAACTTGACCTTTTCAAGAATTTCATTCCGCCTGCCAACCACTTCCTCTGAATCAGAAGATGCTTCTGGTATCAGGTTACAACATTTCAAAGAGTAGAAAGGAAAAACAAAAAGCCCACCCAAACAATCAGCTTTGCAATTGAAAATGAGAAGATGAGAAGTTAGCAATCAGACAGCAAAAGAAGCAAGAAATGCAGAGTTAGCCCTACTGGAAATCTAATCAGTATTTGTGTCAGATCTCACCTCACACTTGAGTAATATAACAATTTCTAGAACTAACAGATTTGAGATTCACCAGGGAAAAATAAAGTTAATTATTCCCTTGATTGGGTTTTATTTTCCTAATCTCATTTTGCTTTTTAACAAAAAATGAAACAGYAGAAGAATCCAAATCCCTCTCCTATTGAGTTTCATGTCAAAAATCAACAGGTGCTGCCCACACAGTGGTACACAAGATTTCCATCCCTATGTACTGCCTGAGATAAAGGCACATCCTGGAATCTGTTTCACAGTTTATCAAGTGTGGCATGGGGTTAAAGAATTCACCAGGAAACCGTAAGTACTTTCATAGAAGTCAGAAATAATTTTGCTTCAAAATCAGCTTATAATTACACTGAATATTGTTTTTAGCAAAGTTTTGTTGTTCATATCTGCAGAAGAGGAGATATTACACTGGCAACCAGAACTAAAATAGAAATATGGTCTTTTATTTAACATGCAAGTTACACAGCCATAAGAGAAACCTGCAAACCCCACCTTGTTCATTTACCTATCAAGTTTGTGTATTCCACTAAATATTGTGAAAACACTATATTGTCTTAACCTTAAAGGAACTAAAAATCAAAACTTTAACAGTGAGTTCAAACAGTGTTGCTCCTGAAAGCCTGGAGATGGGTACTGGAAAGGAGTCACATAGGCTCTGCAATCTTCCTTGTCTGTCATTGACCCATTTCCTCTTGTATAGATTCTCATAGATGCTACAGTAGATTAATGTGGATTCAGAAACAGAAGAAGAGGAGCATGTATTTAAAATAAAGAAGAGGGAAACTCTTCAAACCAGCATTTCCTCTACWCAGCTGCTCACCCTTTTTTAAAGGAGGTAGAAGTTAAATTGCAAGAGAAAAATTGCATTGCAAAAGTTGAAGTGACTAAGAAGGATAAGTGAAATTTCTCCCTTAATCTACCAACCAGTGCTTTACCAACCCATACCAGATCTCTGTATGTTTCCTGTACCTCTGAAGCTTTTGCAGAAAACCTCAGATTTGGAAGAGGCAAACCAAAGTTGTCACTATGTTAACAAACTTCAGCCATGCTTATACATGCAGAATACCACTCCAAATTGCAATCACAGAAACCCACCTGCAGGTTTGTTTGCCCCCTCTAATAATTGACATGATTATAACCAGCTGTAAGTAATTATATTCATTAGCACTATAGTCCACATGACACGCATCAAGCCTACACTGGTGCTGAACAGCATTTAGTGTCAGGTCAAAGAACACTGTTACTCATAACAGCATCTGGCCACAGTAAATGCTCTGGGTACAATGAAATGCAAGAGCAGAACACTTATTCACTATGAAAGAGCACAACTCTTGTGCATTATGTACCGTTCACATGGGCAGGAAGGTTATGCTGACACAAACTCAGAACATTTATATGCAAGTGTGACGAGAAGGAGATCGAGGAAGCTGGGCCTGCAGCAATGGAGAAGGAGCAGCCGACAGTCTTTCCAGGAAGATTTTGAGTCCTAAACTGAGAAAAAACATAGATATTAAGCACAGATGCAGAAAAGTCTCAAAGTTACCTCTCTACTTTGCACTTTCTTTACAAGCAGAACTGAAGGGATGGGTAATTCGCTTGCACCATCCATCTCCTTTTAAGAGAAATAACCCACACCCAGCTTCAATGCTCCAAACCTCCTACAACTCAGACTGAGAGCATCAGAATGCTATTGCAGAAGGGTATACAATTTGTTTGCATAAATTCTCCACGCTCAGTATTTCAATGATGAAAAAAAATCTATTATATATTTGTCTTCAGCCTATACCTACATCACATCCATTCAGATTGGCTCTTTCTTTACAGTAATCTTTCATCACCACCTTCAGCAGCATTTTTGAACTGGAACCTTTTAAAATATGAAATCTTTCTATCCAAAGGCCACTTGAAAGGACTAATTAAAGCATTTTGGTCATGCAACCAAGAGAGAAGAACACACCCAAAGTTATTCTTGCATTAAAGTATCGATATCTATGCTTTCTTATGAGGGACAACTTTTGTATAAACTCTAGCCCACTGCACCAAGAATAAAGGTGAATTAACACTCTATTGCTCAATGCATTACCTTTCCCTCTGTAGTGAGACACTGCAATTTAGAGCTATTGTTCATATGCACAATTGCCCTGCCACAGGTATTTTCCCCTACTACTACCTATTCCTCATAAGCTTGGATAGACAGTGTCATATTTCATCATTTTCACCAACTGTTGACTTTCACCAACTGGAAAGATTGACTGTTCACCTTACCTTTAAAGACATCACTGAACCAGTCAGCAAGAATTTGCAGAGTTGTGACCCTGTTATTTCTGACACAAATTAATTTCTTTGGTTTAACACTCTTCTACTCAAAGAACTTTTGAAATACCTACTGAGTCATCTGCTTCAGAATCTTGACCATACATCATCTCCAGAGAAGCTGTCAGCTCCTGTGTGTCAAGTGAATCAAACAAAAACAGGTTTGCAAACCAGGTGAATTCTATGACCACATATGACCTAAAAAAATCATTCATTTAACACAGAAAAAGTTAGCGCTATCTGCTGGTATATAATATCTGCACTATCTGCTGTTTATAATACAAAAGCCTCTTTCTACATCCAGTGAAGTATATTTTATTTTATTTTACATTCCACTTTCTGATCAAGTGCCGGTATGTCTACTAGAAAATGCAATGCAGAAAAGAATCCCACACAGAAATCATCAAGTCTGATTTTTGAATTGAAAGTATGGAAGAAAAATACAACACAAAAAGCTTAACTGCTCATAAGAAGTGATTTGTATTCTAGTTACTTCTCCCCAATGGACTTTAAAGGCATACTCATCAGCATGAAGAGCAAAACCAGGTTCAATTTATAATGTTCCTCATAGAACTGCTCCAATTCAGAAAACAAAGTGGATTTGTACTAAAAAACAAGGTGAGCAGCCAAGGAATGCTTCTGAACRTAAAGCCATTTGACCCTTGAAAGGTAGAGGTAAGAGCAATCAAGTAGAACCCCAAGTAAAATGACTGACCACCACCGGAGGCTGCAACATGGCAGCAATGGCCTCCCCTCGCTGAGGGCTGCAGGTACTGTGGAGGTGAGGAACTGAGTTGAACCAATTTTGTAGAACTACAACATGACGATGCCACAACCAGAATTGGCATTACAGACACACCACAGCAAAAGTTCAGACTGGGGCAAAAGAATAAGAATTTCCTCACATTGCAATTTCTGAATACAGTGACACAAAAAAAAACCCAAACAAACAAAGCTCCACCAAACAGTATTTTATAAAAATTATAAGCCCACTTTCATAACAATAGCTGCTACAATGAACAGCATTCAGTCAGTACAATCGACTGTTTAAACAGCAATTTCCAGCTGAGCCAAGTGACATGAGCTTTGTACAAATATGCTTGTCTATAAGCAAATGCCAGAAAGAGGTTTGTGCTAAATTTATGGAGGCTATTTAAATCATTCTAGTTCACAACAGAATTTTCTTGCGTTTTTCTGAGTAGCTAGGATTCAATACACCGGGATACACACAGATAGAAAATGGCAGGGCAAGGTAAAAGCCAGGTTCAAATGCACTCTGAAGGAGGGAGAAAAAAGCCSTTTTAACACCAGACAAAAATGGGTAATAGGGCAGAGGAAAGTGCTCAGTAACGGTTTTGTATCCAATATCACTCTGTTTACAAAAATAATAGCACTTGTCACACCAGAAGTGTATCTACATGCATTCAATAAGGATGTCCTCAAGGAAAAAATCCTGTAAGTTATGTACTATTTATTCCCATTTATTTTTCTTACTATAAATGTTTCTCTAAAACACTAGCAATTTCACCAGCATGTGGATGCAGAAGCAAGTTCCAGCTCCTAACACAAGAAAGGACCATCAACACAGTTAAACTAAAGCTCAAAATTCAGTTAACACACCTAGCAGCATTTCAGTACCCTTTCAAATATTTTCAAAACACTCTTAAAATTTCCCTGCTGTACAATTATCTAGAAGATGCTTACTGCCTACCACCTAGTGGATTTGCACAGCATAACGTTTAAGCACACACACACAAAAATCCCCAAACCAACCACAAAACAGAAAAAAACCTACAAACAACACACCACAACTTTTCTCTGGGGCAGGATCCTCACAGAGCTCCAGTGATAAAAAGCCATGGAATGCTACTTATCCAGTATCTTTTCTAATTAGATATCTAACTGTATATCAGACTATAAAAAAAAAAAGTGTATCAAACATTTTTTGAATGGCATTGAAAAATAATTCCATTGGAAATGGAGTAATTCCATGAAAATTKGAACGCTTCAATTCATTAATGCTGCTCCAACCTTACACAAACTTACACGCAGACTGTAATCTTGGTGGTTCTYCATAAGAATGCAGTCTCATATACATGTGGATGAACAAATCTCTGGAATTTGTACAGACAAGCTGCCTAACTACCAACCTTTTCCCCTCTCCACACACGCTTGCACAGTCAAAATTAAGGAAAGTGATATTTCTAAAGTTAATATGAAGAAAATTAATTATTTCTAAAAGCAAAGGCCAGTAAAATTTCTGTTGGCAAAGTCTTCCTCAAAAGTTCTAACTGCCCCTGCAGAGCCTATTTCCCCATCTACATACTTAGTTTCTGTCATTGGGTTGGATGGGAGGGAAAGAGACTCTTGGTAGGGAAGCATATAATCCAACCACACAACACACTACCACAATTTACAGCGTATCTGCATTGAGTTTATAATTGTAGGTACTCTCATTAACCCTCGACTTCTACAAAATATTCTGTGCTTTGTGAAGTCTCGTTAGTCACGAAACACGGTACCATAAAAGAAAAGCTGTTGCTCAAATCCAGGATCTAGATAATAATTTTCCTCTGGAAACAAAACATCTAGGAGACCAGGATCACGGGTAAACCTAAGAACTACGGGTGTCAGATGTACAGCTTAACCTGGAAGTGTAACCTAAGGCTTAATTTGCTGCTGCTGGGGCTCCAACTATAAAATGTTTCACGTTGAAGAAATACCCTCGACAGGTTCTCAGTGTTTCAGAATTAATACTGATCAGAGCAACCTCCTCTCCTGAAACACTCTTGAGTGCTCAGAGAGTTGATTCACTTCCAAAATTAATTCTTCCACTGCTGAATGCAAGTTCTGCTGCACCTCATCTTACTTGATAATCAATTCATCTCTTTCTTCCTATGCAGAAGGAGAAGCAAGTCAGCAACCCTCACCCAAAGAATGTAGAAAGTGATACAAAATAAAAATCGTTAATCCTTGCTAAGTATGAGTAACACAATATGTGCCTGACTAGGAATGAGTGAAAAAGCAAWTTTTTTTAACCTCTACTCCTATGACATGACTACCTTGTTTCATGGAGTAAAAATATGACTACATGATCAGACAACTAAAGAAACAGTTTCTGCATGAATGTTGAGTCTTAACTGCCACTGAAAACTTAAATTGTCCTAGTTATCCTCCAGTTTTTGAGTGTATTACTGAAATTAGAATTTGGATTATCCATACTTCCATACATCCAAAATTACATCCACAAAGTCGAACTGAAAAGATTTCTTGCTTTGAATGCTTATGAACCCCATATTCATATCAGACAAGGTACCCAACAGACTCACCAAAACCAAGTCTTTTGAAATGGATGGAGGAAGTTAAAAATCCATACTCAGAAGCAGACTTGAAATGTTCTTTTCACTGTGATTTAACCCAACATGCCCACAGAAATATGAAAATGTATATGAATGTGGAAGGCCAAACTACAGCTTTACAGACCTGCTGTAAAGATTTGCTATTCCCTTCCACATCCATCTCCAAAAAAATAAAGTAAGTAAAATGACTGAAGTAGCTGTATCTCCTGTCCTGACATGTGTTCTCTTCCCTACCCCACATACATACTCGTTGCCTCAAAATCTTGGAAAGTCTGGAGTGGACAGCAGTTAGTGAGGAAACAGGAAACAAAAATATAAAAATGTATCTGCAATATAAATATGTATACAAAAGCACATGTTAAAAAGTGGTTTTAAATCTAGTTTACCCAGTGAAATCTTAAAAATGGACTTAATCAGGAATTTTTAAGTGTCCACAGAAGGTTTACTAGAAACCTTTTACCTGTAACAGACGAGGGCAGAATGAGATCCAGTGGTTGGAAATTGAAAGATGGACAAATTCCAACTAAAAATAAAATCCCAAATGGTAGCACACATTGCTTTAAAAACTTAGATTAGCAATTAGACAGTTGTTGTAATTCTGACAGACATTAATGGGCAGGATAACAAAAATCAGTGGATTAAGTTCTACTATAGAAGATAAACAGAATGTATTGTTTCAATGCTTAAAAATATGAAACAACAACAACAGAAAAAATTTAATAGGCGCTCCTGCACTTTCRGACATCTCTGGTGACCAAAAGCACACACTATTTTTACAGACTTCCTGATGTTTTTCCTGAATAAGGCAAGAGCTAGTTTGTAAAAATATACTGTAGCACACTGCATGGAAAATAATAAGGACTTCATATCATGAAGAACACTTTCCAAGACAAGATTTCTGAAGGATATTACTTCAAAGACTAGAGCAATAGAAACTTAATGTAGCAGAAGATTCAACTAGACAGTCAAACTCTAGTTAATACCAGTTCAAGCACTAGAGAAAATTTAACCACATGACTAAATGAAAATCCAGGAGCTCAACAGACGGCTTGGGAGCCACGGGACGAATCTCCTTCCAACCTGTGTACACGAGACAGTTCATGGCTCAGACAATGCCCATTAGATAACTTCACAGAGCATTAAGTACACAGGCAGCATTTTAATAGTCTGCTTTACAAAGATGYGAGCTCTTCACAATAGCAAACAATAGAATTAAATTCCTTTAGAACAGGCTAAAGCCTTCTCAAACTATAGTTTGTTAAAAAAAAAAACACGACAAAAMCAAAAACCACCATGCAAACAGCAACCCCACACAACCACCACCAGATTTGATCGTATCACCTTCCAAGGTAGCCACCCTTAAATGGTTCAAATTATCCCACCTTCCTCCACTTTTTATTTTAATGAGCAACTGAATAGTTCCCCTTTTTTAAACATTAGCATGATGATTTTCTCATCCTTCCCACCAAAAAAAAACGCTGAATATGTACACTACAGCCTCCAATAGGTTTCAAAATTAAAATCACAATTTAAGAGGCACAACCACATAAAACTAGCTACAGTGTCTGAAAAGTCAGTATGTGTATTACACCCTATTACTATGAGTACCTACTTAGGCTGCAATCAAGGGAACTTCTAATTACCTTTGTTTTCATCTGTAAGTCTGCCATTCTCTCAATAATGTTTCATAGAAGAGCTGGTAAAGTGATCAGCACCACTTCATTCCTCTTTGGACACAGAATTTACATAAAATTCTATTAGTTTTGAGATTATTTTTAAGCATTTCCACTCCAGAAGAACCATCTTTGTTATTTTCATACACACCATGTCCCAGTGCTATCCCAGTTCACTCATACCTGTGGTAGTTGTTCGACATGCACTAGGTTTCCCCAAAACAAAACAAGATGTTCAGTTCTGAGAGCTTAAAAACAAGTGAGGCTTGTGACAGTGTGAGAAGGCACCAGCACTTCAGGGAAGATGAAGGAAGAGTACATTGCTTAGGAAACAGAACAGCAAGATTTAACTCAGTAAAGCCAATTTTGACCCTTAGGTTGACAGATTAAGCAGAATGAAACAGTCTGCTTTAGTTTAACAGCCAGCTATTTCATCCATCTGCTTGGGTTCACTGGGCTTCCTGTACACTGAATTTACATGGACTTCATTTTGACTGAGCCGGAAACAAAATCAGTGACATCATCACACTTGGTTGCACAATCAAAAATATTTGCTTGCCTACCTACAGTCAGCAAAATTTAAGTCAATAAAACAGGCAGAATAATAAGCACACCATTTCACTGTGTACATCTTGGACATGTCTTCTATTTCAAAAGATTCTGTGGCATGGTACAGAAAATAGATCCTTAAAAATCAAAATTACTCTCAGCAAAATAAGAAGTCACTACATTGTGCATTAGYTGCAACTCTAGCATGATGCCAACAAAACCCGTGTTCTGTATCCTTCACCTACCAAAGATTTCACAATACTTAACACAAATTCCAACGGAACCTTAAGATCTCCTGCTTCCAGCTGCTACTTAGTCATCTTGAAAACTACATTAATTCTTCAGGGAGCTCTACACTTCCATACTCATTACCATTTGCATACCCTTTGCAGCACTTGGGCACTCTGGGGGATGCCTGACATTCAGAAGGACTCCTGTCTTCTTCATTGTTCCCCATCTCAAATATTTGTGAGACTGCTATGATAACCTCCCTACTTCAGACAGCAGGATTTTTTTTTTACAATGGCATGCTCTTGGAAAGTCATGAGACTTCACATCACCATTCATTTTCACCTTAGCTTAGGCAACTAGCAATAATGTCAGAATGGGTGAGCAGACAGCGTGGGGGGTATGGTGTTCCTGAATAAAAATAGCTTTCAAGCCTCAGGTGAGGCCACACATTGTCAACACAAAACAAGAGGGCTACATAAGTACATGTGGAGCTACCAGAAGCATCAAAGTGCTCTAAGCTCATTTCAGCAGCATTTCAAGTATTTTGGCAGTGTAAGACACAACGCATCATGCAGACATGACTTCAATTGTTAGTCATTCACAATTGAAACAGGTGACAATGKGCATACTGTCTAACATATTCCAACAAAATGACCCAAGTAGTCTTTAAGAATGAAACCCCTTTTCATGACGTTTATCATGGAAGAATGCTGCTTGCTGGGGTTGGCAATACAAAAAAAAAAAAAAAAGCAAAACCCCAAAACACCTGTCACCAGAATGGCAACAAAGAAACTATTTCCTCTATCAAATTAATGCCTTTGAGACTCCCCAGTCACACCACTGAATCTGCATCTGTTCTAACTTTGGTCCACATTAACAGTTTTCTCTATCTCCAGCCCAGCTGAGTCAAAGCCAAACTGGACAATGGGGTGAAAACAAGTTCCAAGACAGATTTGCTTTACTTGTGGAGTGTTGTTTAAAAAGGCTTATGGACTCCACTGAGCTCAATCACTCCTGTGATCTCCAGAAAACTACAGCTGCTACTATTTCAAGTGGGATCAGGAATTTATCCAAGGAAAGTGTGTGCAGGTGAATCCCTAAATAGCCCTGTCTCACAACCTAGCTATTCTTCTACACACTACTCCCCTATACAGGATGCAACACTAYGATTTCAGCTGCTTATTAACACTTAATGTTATCAAGTTTAAATATTCAAATTGGGGTTTAGCAAACAAAAGAATTTCTTTTCTCCAACATCAATCAAATGCATGCCATGGTCAAGAGGTTTTCCCAGCATAAGCAACAAAAACATAACTTACTTGGGTTCCCCTTGTAGCTCATTATTTTCTAGTCTATTTCTGTAAAAAAGTTGACATGTTAAATTCAGCATAAAACAGCAAAGCTTCTTATGCAAACGCGTTTGAAATGGTTTAGGTTAAATTTGAAAATAGCCACAACATATTTGCTGTCATTCTTCCAGATGCACAACTACCATCCCTTCCCTGCCATTCCACAGCACCTGCCACAGGCCTGGGAACCTTCCCGTTCCCGAAGGCAGTACATCCCCATCCTTATCACACAGCTATACCCGCACTCGCAGGCAGGTTTCTTCAGGTCTGTGGCTCCAGAAAAGTGGCACTAGATGGCAGTTTTCCCCTGTATAAGCCCATCTTCCCATACCACCGCATTCCCAGCCCGCTCCCGTTCGCCTCCCCGCAGGAGGGGAGCTAAGTGGTGACATTCTACTTTGAGGAGAGGTTTTGAAGACAAGCACTGAAGCTGCAGAGCTGAAGCAGGTTATGACTACTCCGGAACAGGAACCTTTTAGCTACCATGTTCTGATTTCCTTATAATTCTACACAAAAGCTAGGCTGTCAAAAAGTCTAGTTTAACACACACAAAAAATAAAACTCCACAAATACTTCGGTTGTGGCAAAGGTAGCAAAGCCTTTGATGTTATCTTGCAAAGGACAGAYGTTTTCATGCTGTGCTCATGCTGTCCAGCTACACTTATAAATCTAAAATACTATGTCAATAGATGTTAAATTCTGGCTTCTGAGAAAAAAATAATTCCAACCTACCACATTTCTCCATAATTGAATCCTCTTTTGAGCTAACTCATACTCTGTCCAAGTCTTCTGCAATTTTTCAAAGGAACACGGAACAGTGAGACAAACTTCTCTAACCACTTTTATGGCTTGTGAGAACTGCTCCCCAAAACAATTCTTCTTATTTGCGCCCCTAAGTTGTAGGGAGGAAAAAACATTTTACCAGGATTTTTTTTACACGGATCCAACAGCTTAAAAATTAACTCTATTAATTTGGCCCCTTGAACATACAGATTTTCAGATAACACCTGCCATGTTAATAATTTAATTTCTTTCAAAAGGTAGCATCAGCAATTTGTCTCATTCAGCTTTAAATTTTTTTTTTTGAGAAAGGAGGAAGGACCAAGAATACATTCATTATATCTCAGTATTGACCAGGCTGTACATGGCAATTCTCTGCTGCTCATAATTTTCCTTTTGTCCTATTTCCTCTCATGGTATTTTTTTTAACTCATCTTTCACAAACACATATACCAATATACACAYTCCTTCTTAAAGGAGCCGATGGACACTTCAATTTCAAGTCTCTTCCCACTGCACTTTTGTCTCTTCTTTTAAAACTGGAAGTGTAATTCGGTCCACCCAAAGAGATGCACCTCTCACCGCAATACAAATACCCAAGGAACTCTGACTACCCAGTTACTTCTAGCAACTTGTTGCATTTAGTAATTAGCTACTTCCTTGAAGACGGAATTGAAAGCTCTTCTTGCAACAGTGATGGTAAATGGGCAGAAGTGAACCCAAGTCATCTGCTAAACACTGAGGAGCAGACAATGCAAATTCCAATGTGAGCTGCCAAAAAAAATCAGGTTTCAGCCATGCTTTTGGGAAATACTCCCCTCTGCATACAACACTACATCTTAAAAATTTAAGAAAATGAAACTTCTGGGAAACAATAAAAGCAGGCATGGCTGCAAGAGATAAGGAGGGCAATGACTAATAGTCCTATTTTAGGAAAGAAAAACCCACAACATACCTAGCTCTTTTCAATGTTTTCACCCTAACAGCCAAACTTCTTGTTTTTATTTTAATATAAAAAATAATAATAATACGTAGGGTTTGTTCAAAGCTTTCAGCAGTTTTCTTAGATGCTTTCTTCTCTATGAATTATTTATCATTTTTGGAGCAGTGTTTCAACAAAGTCAGGGAAAGATACATCAGGAGACACAACAGTCAGCCAGCGCACAGACCACTGTTTAGACTTTTGAAAACTAGAGATAAACACACGTAGAGGTGGCCCTCCTCAAAACAATAATGCCTGGAAAGACGTGCCTAGAAAGACATAAAAACCAAYGAGAATAATTTTATTTTCTTTAATAGCTTTGTAAAGGTTAATGGTTAATTTCCTTTCTCTCATTTCAGTAATGCATTTCTCCAATTACTCTCCATTTGCTAGCAAGTCTCTAGAAAACATGGAATTTTTTTCTTGTCCTGCTGAAAAATTCCTACCCTCTAGTTCAGGGATATCAAGTTCAGGGCCTCATTAAACTTCTTACTCCCATCAATGCCACACCTCAAAGCAGTGCAGCAAAACTCTCACTATATGTACAAACAGCCTGACCTTCCTACAAGCAATATTCTTAAGACAAAATAAGGTATATTCTTGACACAAAAAAAAAGCCCAAACACTACATCAGGCTATATTCCTCGAGAGGCATCCTAAATTTAAAAACTCTTGCTCTTATTCCACAGAGATGCTTTTATAAAGTTCACTTTAGGTATTGAAACAGTCTTTAAATGTTGTTAGCCTTTCAGACTCACTTATACAATATTAAAAAAAAAAAAAGAATACCAACAGACAAACAAAAAAATCATAGGTTTTAAATAGTTTTGTATTTTCAGATATGCATTCAAAGTCTTATGATGGCACTTTTTTTAAATACTCCTCAAAGCCACCACCATGAATCACACAAACAAATCATTGCCTACCATAGTGTTTTTAGGAGGGAGCAAATATTTTCTTACTTATAAGAATATCCACAACCTTTCTTTTAAAGTAGTTTACTTGCATTCAACACAACATAGTAATTAAAATTTGTATAAAATAGTCTTTTTAAAATATCATCAGACTATATGTAAGATTCCCTTACATTCAAATATTTTTTCTTAGCTGCAAACATGTGTTCTGTGGCAATTTAGTTTGCATAGAAGTGCACAAACATTGCATCTTCAGTGGATGGAGGATTTGTGCAATGACAGTCTAGATTATGTAGAAACATGGATGTTCTAAGAAAAGTTGACCAAGTAGTAAAGCAGGTTATGACTAGTTTTATTCYGCAAGAAAAATAAACAGCTGTATGCAAGTTCAGGTTTGGGGGTGTCAAAGGGATTTACACAATGGCAGGTTTTCCTTTCATGTCTGTTGTTTTTGCAGAATTTTTCTGAATTTATGCAAACATAACATCTTTTCACAAAATCTCTTCATATTTCTGATGTTTATCACCCTTAAAACTATTCACAGCCTTTTTAACCATATCAGTAACTATTAGTAAGTACTGTGCTTCTCCCATAATGCCAGGAAAGAAACATAAACATCCTTTTTTTAAGCAGCAGTTAAGGAAATACTCATTTTTATACGGTTCTAAAATTCCACAGCTTCTATGAATCTGTGATACTTAGGAATTTTTAGCCCAAACACGGGAAGCTGTTTTTCCCTCTAAGTAGAAAAAAAAAAAAAAGGCAAAGATTACTTCCTTACACACAAAGCACACTTTTAATCACAAAGTGCAAAATTCCATGGCCAAACTGAGCACCTACGTCCAAACCAGAAGCTGCATCAAGTGCAGTGGCAGGCCAGCACAGTCAGTAAATGGAGCTGGGGTCCAACCTGGACTGCAAAACATGTGCTAGCACACAGTGACAGCATCTCCTGGACCAGGACAAGGCAAGGCTTCACTCAACCTGCTTAATCCTTCTATATTCCAAACAACAACCCACACCTGAACTATGGAACAATGAAACTGTGTGTCGATGGAGAGATACAGAGCTCTCAGGTAGGTGCGAAGGAGAGTGAGTTTTATTACAAAAATCAAGCCTTTTTTAAGTAGTTAGCTATTATCAGAATACATACTATTGAAACACAACAAACAATAATTCAACTAGTCACCATAAGCCACGAGGTGATCATGCGTAAGTTATGTAACTTGTTTTCTCTACTTCTAAGTTAGCTGAACTGGTTCCCAGAGGTCTTTTTACTTAGCCAAAGTAACAGAAGTGAACCATGATTTTACAAGGGTAACAAGGCCTTCATTTTGCAAGGTTTTACCTATCAGCAACAAAACTGTAACACAAGCATTGACAGAAACACTCGAAGTGACAAGTGTCCACTCTGCATTTCCATATAGCTGAAGTTTACATTTCAGCTCCTGAACCTTCTGTTCTAGTTCCTTCTGCCTCTGCAAGAGATTTATACTCTCCCTTCTGAAAACTTGTTTCTCTTCAGACAGCTTCTGATCTGGGCTTATTTGTGCCAGTCTGGTGTCTGGCACTGAGGTAGAAGATAGCATCTTTTCCTTTTAAAAAAATTAATTTCGAGGAATTAATTTAAAAAAACCCACCTAAGTTACAGGAAAGCCTTTGTAAGTTTTCCTGGTCTCTAACTCAAAAGCATTTTCCATCCAAAAAACATCTTACAATACACTTATATCTTACAATACACACATATCTTACAATACACACTTACAATACAAGATCCAGAAAAGTCAAGGTCCATTGTAACTCAAATCTTCCGTCTGCTACATACACCAAAGCACATTAGGGTTAGTGTTCAGGATCTCTACCCTAAAAGTTGCAGCAGAGAAGAGTGATGTAAAGCAGTCTGTCTCTGAGTACTGTGATGATACTGTACATTACCAAAGTTCCACTACACCCTACATCAACTGCATCCTCACCTGTGTGGCTTTGTTTATATCCTGTCTTTGTTTACATCCTAGCTTTATTTCCTTCCCAGGCATGCCACCCCAAAAACGCCTGTGATGTGCAAAACATACAGAATTGGAACAGAGAATCTGCTGGCTGCTGCCTGATCAGGCCACTCAGGGCAGCTTTGTACATAAAAGTATCCCAACACTGCGAGCAAAAAAAAAAGCCCGCTTCCCTTTGTAAAACCAGATTCACAGCATAACTGTAACTCAAAAAACAGGGCAGATCAGAGCATCAAAATAATTCAGGATGAGGYGCTTCACTATAAATTTAGACTATTTTCAAGTGCACCTCATTTCGTATCAGTATTTTTTAACAGCATAGACTTGCCTAAATGATCTAACTTTAAAACAGATTTGGATACTGTGCTGGTATGTGGCAGAGTGTGCCCTCAGGTGATTCATTAAAATGTTCAAAAAGCTCAAATTACAGAACATTAGCAAATTCTAAACAATTTTTTTTGAAGAACATAATACTTCTTACACCATCTCAACTTTCTGAATGCCAAGTGCCATTTTCCCACCCACAAGCATTTTCCTCAGCAGCCTGTTGCCATGGCAATCCAAGCAACTGCAGGACAAGTCTCCTTAAAAAGATTTCTGACAACAGCTGTATCTGCCAACTTAGCACCACCTCTTGTCAATGTAATTACAAGTTGCAGAGGAACTGTTACCCCCTAAAGCTTACTTCAAACTGTGATTGCTGGCTTTATTTCATATAAGCACACATTCCCACACAACTAAATCACCGTCATATGTCTGCCCTGGTAGGCAAGTGTGCTTTTACAATCCATATTTGTGTCCAGTGAGTTTTTAATAGAGACAAATACAGAGAGGATAGCTACAAAAATCCTCAAGGACAAGCCTATGGAAATTACACAGATGCTAAAACAAACAACACTGCATTGCCTATCACTGCCAAATCTGCTTAGAAGCCTGATGTCCTGCAACCTTCACTTTCAACTAAGCTTTCTGCGATCATCTCCTCTACTTAGGAGCTGCTACCCCTTCATTCTTCTCAAGATCTTGCATTAAGATACATAAGAGTAGTCTGTCTCTGGATATCGAAAGAGGAAGAGCAAGCTCTCCAAGCAGCAACACTACTAATGAACAGTTTTATATAGATTAATGTCCTAATTCCCACCACCACAGCATGCACACATGCTCACAAGTATTTTCTTTCCATTGAGTACCAGTACTACCTGCTGCTGAAAAGACAGGAACTTAAATTTATGTTTTAGATACTCACACCCATCTTCCCATATACCCCCATTCCAGTAACTAAGATAATCAGATCACTTATATCAAGTGTCCTATGACATTCCACTGTCTTACTTGGGGCCAAATATATGCTTTCCAGGAAAATTCTGATTCCCTGAGCTGGCAGCTACTCAGTCAGAGTGTCCTCTTGGGATGCTGTACATCACTGACCAGAACAGAAACTTCTACCTCCCAATATTGGGTTTGTGTGACAGCTACTTTTCTCTTCCATGTCTTTAGTGTTTCCTGGAGATGTGCATTTTTCAGCAAATCCTGCCTTGACCATCTCTCTCTCTTCTCCAAAATCTTTTTCATGTTCTGACTGGGCAACAATGGTACCATCTTCATGCTTGGCTTCGTGATGTATTTTTATCTCTTTTTCTGGGCTGCTCAAAAACTTTTTCCCCTCTAAAATAAAAATACAATCAACTTGTGTACTGCGTACTCTGAATACTTTTAGCTGAAAACAGCCATCTTTGTTCTGAGAAAAAGATGACATAGTCAAAAATAAAATCCAAAGAGCTGCACAGGTAAATCCTATGTTCAACAGATTTATTCTGAAACAATGTTGTCTTCTGTACAACTACAACTGTACCTGACTCAATTGCTGTCAATGTAAGACTGGACTTCAACACCAGTAGTTCTACCTCAAAGTGCAGCTTTGAAGAATTCGGTATCATAAGTGACAGAAGTCCAAAGTCCCACCAGCTCTCGATAGAAGTTGGCAACTGGCTTATCCAATCCTTTGACAGGATAATAGACGAACTATTTAATAGTATTACAGACAATATATTAAAAAATTTTGAATTATTACATTAGTAGCTTTTTAATAAGTAACCCAGAAGGTGAAATAGAATATAGCAACAAAGGAACTATTATGTGTATCTGCCTTACAGAGATCTACTTTACTGAAAATATTCATTTAAAAATTGGGAAATGCCAGAATTGGGGGCTACCAGTTTCATCATAATTTCAAAGAAAAACAGTTTTGAAAGACTGGGGGGTGCACTCAAGACCTTTGCAAGATATCTGGGAGAAAGTAATCTCTTACCAACAGGGTTTTCCTCTTATTTCCCCACCACTTCTGAAAGCAAGTTGGTTTTGTTGAAAACTAAGAGTGGAAAGTGTAGGGTCAGGAAAGCAACATAGAGCAAGCAAATAAGGCTTTAGCTCAAGCAATAAAAAACTATTATTAAAAAAAAAGAAAAAAAGCCAAAAACAAACTCCAGCAAATTGCTAACAGATTTTCGTCTGTCTCAAGCAATCACATTTAGCAATGTCAATAGGACCACAGGGGTGAGGCCATGCACAAGGGCTCTTGGAACCTCTTCTATTTCATAGACAGATATATAAGGCAAGCTGGACAGAGGCTACCTGCCTCCTTCTCCAGCAATATCTGCTCCCAAGCCACTGGCTGGTGCAGCATGGGCAGTGCCAGTGCCAGTCCTCGAAAAGGCATGCTWTTAGGACCGTGAAAGGTGTCCCAGAAAGGGAGATTGCCACTGGTAGAACTCATCCGAAAGTCACCAGTGCCACTCACAAAGGCTTAAAGCTTTTTCAAGTCCTGTTGGCATCAGCTCCTGAGCCTTTCATGTTCAGTGCTGGCCAGGGGCGACACAGTTCCTACCCCCACCTGCTATTCTCTCTCTTGACTAAAAGTTTGCACACTACCCAGGCATTCAAGCAGCTCACAGATGCAAGTGAATTTATTGTGGGTCCTGTGACCAAGGGAGGTATTCTTTTCCTCTGAAGGGGAAGAAGCAGAGGTACTTTGTTTCCTCAGTGCCAGAAACAACTCAGATCAGACAGAAATAGACCCAAGGCTCTGAAGATGGCAAAATCATGCACTAACAATCACTTCCCCAGCACAACCTGAATGATTTTTGACAAAACCATTTAATTTCTAGAGTATGTTCATGGCAGCAGATCAGACAGTCCTTCCTAGCCTGCCCTGCTTTCAGTTAAACAGATGATTCCTCCCAGAAACACTGTGCTGGTACTTGGAGCATCTGCTGCATGTGCCATCATCCAAATGYTTTAAAATTTGTTATTCACCTGGTCACACGTGTTTAACTTCTGATCAGCAGGTATCTGCAGTGCCCAGAGCCTGTACTTCTTGTCAACACTTGGACATCTCAAGTTTGGTGGAATTTTAAATATGTCCAGTCTATTCAGAATTTAAGATTTTCCACAGTCAATATACAACACCTGATACTGCTTAATAAGATAACACAAATCAGCAGAGGTTATGCAAACCTCCAACAGAAGTGTGCACTGACAACCACTAGGATACAAGCATGCTGCAGAGATCAGAATCTTCTGTACTAAGGCCAGACACCCTTCAGAGGAAGGAACTGAGTTAGAGAAATCTCTTATGCTAGCATCTAAGAGCTCAGCGACAAAACTTTAAGCAACAGAAAAGATCTCTGCTGGCAATTTTTTTCTCTAAAGGCTACAATTAAGAAGCAATCTAGAAGACTTTCTTCATGGCCAGAAATGTAATCTAATGTTTCCATGCCAAACAGCCCGTCTAGAAATTAACATTTTAAACAGGAACCACTAGCCCTCTGTATCAGTCTCCTAATGCTGATTAGCAGCTCTTTCAGGACATTTCCATCTGTGCTCACATGTCACACAAAGCCTACCATTTTTATCAGGCAGAAGTTTTGAAATTAAATTACATTGCTTACCAACATTAACTACCACTCGTGAATCTCTTTATCAAGAGATACAAACAGCACTTTGCAAGTACATCATGTTTTCCAGTCTTTTCATTACCATTTTTTAGAATTACAGGTCACTTGAATTTGTGTCCCACATCTATATTCACTGTTTTAAAATGCATTCACATAACAGGTTTCAAAAAGAGAAGGATTCATTTATTATTATCATTTTGTATGTAGAACTGATATACAATTAAAAACTTTAATAAAACAGTCCTGCCTATTCACTGTTGATCGCTTGCTGTACCATACATCTGTACCAACACCTGTCGTCAGAAAAACAGCCACCATAAATTTGGGAATTTGGGAAATTAGGAATTAGGAAATTAGGAAAATAAAGATCAAGAATACTGTTATGAAAACTTAATAATACCTCAAACTGGTATTTGTAATGGAATAAAAATCGTATTTTTACACTTTCCTATAATTATCCCAATAGCATTATGGAAAAAAATAGTAATACATTTGATATCTTATCTCTCATAAAGGTAATATGAAACATAATTCTCTAATTTAAAAAAATTAGATCAAAGAAAATTTTGCGACTAGAATAATACGAACACATTACACAGCAGCCTCACATGGCTTTCCTCTTAATGTGTTGCTACAATATTTTATTGACACTGACAGCTTAAAACACCCGACAAAGCAACAGGCCAGTCATACCACAAACGTGGGTTTGTTTTCTTCCTTTTCCAAGAAGAATGTAGAAGGTCATTTACCTGCACACACAAATGGTTCACACATATCTTTTAATTTTGGCTTAGTTTCCAATAAGCAAAACCACCAATAGTTCACACACAAAACCAAAAGCTGCCATTGTCCTTTGTATGCTTGTCATAGAACTGCTACTAAATATGTCCTTGTTATCTTCTCAGGAGTACTTTGTCCAGCGCATTCAACATTACAGGTTTTTAAAAGATCTCTTGCACTTCTTGAGATGGAGCAAAGAACCACTTCTCTGAAAAAGCATTGCTGTCACGTTAAAGAAGGCCCATAATACATACCAGATGAAAAAAAAGAGAATTCAGCATTCTGTATATTACCTTCTTGTGGTATTTCCTGAGTGTTAAAAAAACCCAAACAATGTTTCCATAATTTTACTGAAGTGTGAAGTGCAGCAAAACTTGCTCACACAAAATAAGGGTTTTCTTTAGGCGAGCCAACAGTTCTTAAAGAGAACTTAAGAGAATATAACCCACAGCATAATTGAAGATCAAGAAAGTACTTTAAAAAGTATTTGCATAGAATTAAAGGTTTTACATCCAGGTAAAAAACGAACTCATATATACACAGACTACTTACTAAAATCGTATTTGCCAAAAACTGCATTAGTCTGAGGACAAGCTTCTGTCAACGCACAACTTATTTTCAAGAGGTCATTACATCTACTGACATTCAAAGTGTGGAGAGAGGATACAAGTTATTAGCTGTCATTTTTAATAGATGCTTGATGACTTATAACAGCCAAAAATTAAATCAAAACAGTCACACTGCTGTTGAGACAAGTAATGCCCCACCTTATGCTTTCAGTCTTTATAATTTTAGGTGCATTTGCAAGCCTGCTCTCATTTTCTTCCAAGAATTAATGAAACGGATCAGGACAGGTAATGTACCCCAGAGAAATASTTTGCAATGAACATTATTAACAGTTTAATTACCAGCTAGCAGTATGCAGATCTTACTTATCAATCCTTCCTCACAAATGTTAGTATGTGCATGGTATCCATTTTCTTTCTCTCCTTAATAAAAGGAGACAAGGGTTCTGGCATACCTCTCATTCTCTTTAYATGCAAGACTTGGGTTTTGGTTTGGCTGAGAGAAGTGTGGTTTCTCCAGTTATAACTTGGTATCTGAACCACTGTAAAACTAGGTCAATTCCAGAAACATGGCTTTTGGTAGACAGCATTCCACCTGTAATTCAAAGGAAAGGATCCAGAGTTGAAAGGTGGTGAGAAAGTCCCTGTGCAACTGAACATTTTGTTAACCTTAGAAGCACACTCCTAACCTCTATACCTTAAAATATTAAATAAAACACTCTGGCTGAATCTCAGAATGCCAGAATAAGAACCCAAAGGAAAATTACCTATGACTATTACATCTAAAAACCCCTTTATTAGAAAAAGTTATTCCAGAAACAGAATGAGTGAAGTTTGCTCCACCTCCCCGAATTCCTACTGGTGTCACGATCCGCTAATGCGAGTGGGGGTCGTGATGGTTCTATCACCGATCTCAGGAGTGCAAAAGACACAACAGGGATTTCAATTTTTCATCAACAGTGCACTTTTATTGAGTGCCAACAACACGATTATGCGATAGAGGGGAGAGAGATATAAAGAAACAAAGTATATAGAGAGAGAGAGAAGGGGGGCGGGAATAGCTACCAACAGATGAGACGATGTCCTTGTGGTCCGGCCAATAGACTCGTCGTCGTCCGTGGGGAGCGCTCATCGTGGTAAATTTAGAGAGTCCCTTTATAGTCCTTTCTGAAAACAGGGGAAATAGGGGGGCAGCTGGCCAGGAGGTGAGGAAATCCTCAGGAATGCCCTCAGCAGGCGCACCCACAGAGGGGGAGAAGGCAACTGGCCAGGAGGTGAGGAAATCCATAGTGGGTGTACAAGACAGGTTATCATGACCTGTACTAGTTTCCTCAGCAATGCATCACGTACAGAGACAGAGAGAAAGGGGGAACCAGTCCTCGGTGGGCGCACCCACAGGCAACACTTGGCAAACATCCCACCTCGGCCAGGCCAGGACTTCTTTGCAAAAGTCCTCTTTTCCCTATGGAGTTTTTTGGGTTTTCAGTCTCTGTCCTTGTCRATGATCGTGAGGCAGATGAGGGATTTTCGGACCATCTCTTACAACTGGGGACATGACAAGCAGCGTTAACCCCTCCAGCTGGCTAAAAGCTACACAGATTCTGAGCAATATTCACACACCRAAGAGTCAGCAAACAAACAGGAAAGGCAACCTGTGGTACTCCTTCTGGATTTTTCCCTCCGTCTGCTGCACCCCTCACATTAAAGAAAACTAGTAATTGTTTGGGGTTTTTTCCTTTCCTTGCTCCCCTCTTCCAGCATGCTCCTGCCCATCTACACAAAATTTGATGCATTTAGGGCAGGAGATTCACTCCTAGCAGGACTCCAACTGCCTCCTACAGTATTCTTCAGTCAACTGCAAATATTTTAGCCCTCTATTTTTTTTTTTTTGACCTATCAAATATTCAAGAAAGCATAGGTACAAACTTATTTGTGCAATAGATTCTCATTCATCATGTGTTCATCAGATGAACAATTATTTTTGATATTTCAGAAAAGAATAACTGATTGTAGTTTGAGGGGGAAAAACAGTACTTTAAATTCTGAAATCTGAATAAATTATTTTTCTTTTTCCAACATTAAATGCTATCTTTTGTTCTCACTTATACAGAAACTTACTGGGAGAGGGAGGACAAGATTAAACACCTCAGCTAAAATCAAATAGTTTCGAACATGCTCAGCCAGCGTGCAGCAGGATACTCTGCCTGGAACGGGGTAAACTAACTTGAACAACGCCCWGTTTGCAAAGCTATCTGTGCCGCTTTTGGTGTTGAATAATGCTTAAAGCAGACTGACTCACAGCCCCAAAATTAAACATCCTGAGAGTGAGGTGAAGATGTAGCTAACCTGGTAAAGTGCCTGAGAAAGGAACAAAAAAGTGATACTACTGATAACTTATCTAAAGCTGCTGAACTGACATAGCTGGCCGGGAGACATCTGACTGCCCAGCCCCACTCTTTAAYGGCAGGGTCTTCTGACATAGCCCTTCTTGGAGTGTGTGTGGAGATCCTCCCCTGAGTTGGGATTGCCCGTCAAGGTTACTCCTCAAAGCTGGGCGACAGAGATTTGCCTACAGTCTTTCGTATGGGTGAGTAACATCAATCTCTACTTATTAATTGGTTTTGCTAGCTTTCCTATAATTGTTTTAAAATAATTGCTTCAATATTGATTAAAAATAGTGCACTAGACTATACGAGTAGTTACAGCTTCTACACTGTGGAGTAAATAATCCTGATTAAGATATTTTAGTCTAATAATTATCATA
The DNA here is from genome assembly GCA_018881555.1 of Amblyornis subalaris. Taxonomy (NCBI): domain Eukaryota; kingdom Metazoa; phylum Chordata; class Aves; order Passeriformes; family Ptilonorhynchidae; genus Amblyornis; species Amblyornis subalaris. The sequence continues at coordinate 2,635,839 of JACAXG010000061.1, read as the reverse complement.
ATAAATTAAATATTTTTATGTAAACATATCTTGTTTGCCCTCCTTAATTCTGCAGGACAAAGTTGTACAAAGGTTCAATTACACCTCTATAACCCTTTAGACATAAACCGTTGACTAAGTCTGGGGCTAAGATTGGATCCAGCCGCTCCTAGACTCCTCTCTGAGGAGTTCAGAAAGCAAGGGGGTCCTTTCTGCACGTCGTGACTCAATGGAAGGGCTTATCTGATAAACTTTGCTTGTGACACAGCATCACGCAGGTTATCTTATGGATGAGCCTGGGACTTTCCCTAGGGAGGTAACTAAAGGAGCCCGTGGGATTAGYGCCCAGTCGTGTCAGACAGCACGGGTACAGTGAATGTGAAATCAGAGCTAAAACCAGGGTAGAACAAGTAACGATTCCCTCTACCGGAAGACAAATGCTAAAGGCTCCAAAGCAAGCGTAGGCTTCTTTGGTATATTTAGCTACAAAAATGGTATATTTAGCTACAAAAAAAGCCCCATGACAGGCACATCTGGGCAAGGTCTTTTAGACTGGAAAACCTTTGTTGTTGCTTTCAATTATATTTGTGCTAAGAACAAATGCTATTACTACCTGCAAAGTTGTCTCTTTTCTTAGGCCACATGGCTACAACCTGCTTCTAGCGAGAGGCTCGGGGACATAGAGCCATGAGACCTGCCAAGCATTTAGTATGCACAACATGCAGTGAAGACACTGACAACTTGACAAAGTAACGCCATGGATGCCATTACTGGTTGTGAATTCACACATCTCACTCCCCTCACTCCCGAACCTGAGAAAGACAGACAGACATGGTTTATATTTAGTGTCAGAAACACACAGAACAGGGAGGAGCTCCTTGCGCTCCACTTAGGATCACTGGCCAGTGTCCACTGTCATACATAGCCAAGGTGCATCTAAGCTTAGTCACAGGATGATTAAAACTAGTGAAAAAATGCTGTTGTACACTCTAGGAATGTTGTAATAATGGCAAAATATCGATTTGAAAGCCAGCTATTTTAAAAATAAGAGGTGCTTAAGCATTGCCTAGGACCTACGCAGTTAGGCTTTAACAGCTTAGATTGCTCATGTGTATGGGAACAAACCCTTTCCCTGTGCCCAATTCCTTGGATTAGGGTCAGAAACAGTTAATGCTTCCAGCTGAACGACAGATATACACCCACCAATAAATCACACAGATGAATGGGAACTTATCTGTCCCGTGATATTTTGTTCAAAGTTCATGGCTGCCCTCAGGAAAACAAATCAACGAGTACCTGTTAAACCGAGCTCTGATATAAGGAGCACTGTTAATGGCACACATACGAGCATTTGGTCTCTGCTTTTATATTTTAAAAAAAAAATCTTTTCTAACCAATGTATAAAGAAATTTTTCAATAGAATTGGAGGTTGCAATTTTGGTTCTGCAAAATGATTATTGTTTTTTTAGGATAAATTCAAATTTCACTTACGACATGACATCAGTGTCCAGTTTTCACAGCCAGCAAAATTATGAGATATATTGTACCTAGTTTTTCATGTATAGATATCAATAAAATTTCAGCAAGAAGGTACTATGTGAATACTAAGAAGTGAAAAGTATGCTTTTTAGTAAGGAAAGCAAATTTCTTTTGCTTGGACATCATCAACATAAGTGAAAAATGGTCAGAACTCCTATGCAATGTTTAATGCAGTTGATATTTTTATGATCCAACTGTTTTCCAACTAAAAAGAAATACCATTAAATAAGTGTAATAACTTTTTCATATCATTAGAATGGAAACATTAAATAAGTTTAACCACAGAATAAAATTTTTTAAAAATTACTTTAATAAAACTAGTTTTTGATGATCAAAGTACAGTTTAGTAGGACTGAATTTGGCAGAGCTAACATTTAAAAAGGACAAATGTCAAGTCAAAATGTCAAAAAAAGCACAATACAATATTTCCTAAAAGTTATGTTATCAGCATCAAAAGGAACAAAAAAGTTTTTGTAATTATTGAAACCTCTGTCTTTAACAATATTTTGCTGAGAGAAAGCTCATGTCTGCAACACACATATACATTTCCAGAACTGCATTCCTTCATGGGTATAGTCACAGAAATAAGTAGGAAACTACAATAAACTTCCACTATTAAGCCTATAATAATTTCTCTGAAAAACTGATCTATTTTTTCTGTATTTATATTTACCTTTTTAAATGAATGTTATTAATAATTGTTTGTTTCTTGTGATTCCACTGTGAAATCTCCATTTACTTTCAAGACCAAGCAGAGGATACGTAGAATGGATTCCTCACCAGGGCCAGAAGAGGGAGCTCAAATTAGTATTTTCATTTATTAGTCTAAAGCAGCATGTAACAGTGTAGAATTTAACGGTAAAGGTACTTTTAAAACATTAATTAGACACTTTGTTGTATCGTGCATTTAAATTAAAGTAACAGATTAGCCTCTCTGATTGGCATCTGTAGTAATGGCAGGATAGGTCAGAGTTGAGGTAAATGGCTCTCTTAAATCTTTGAACTTCAGCAACTGAGCTTTCACACCACAGCTGATATCTGAACAAAAAAGAAAGTTGCCCTGCACTAAATGCTTTCAAACTCATCTCTTTTCCTTGGCTGATCAGGCACATGGAGGCAATCTCTCCAGTCGGAAACAAAGCTTTGTAGGCTTCTCCCAATTCTTGCTGTAAAGTCTCAGTATACACACCACCTATAAAGTCTCCAGTCCAAGAGATATCTTCACGTATTTTTAAGGACAAACTGGCTTACACCTCTCTGCTCTCAAAGGAGAATAAATTAATCCAGGCTCTGCTTTTGCCTCCTAAACTGCACTCTCTGCCAGTTATTCTGTACCAAGCTTTGCTGCCTCGCAGAATTAAGCCACCGCACAGTTACCAAGTTTTATATTTTCCTGTCCACTACCTTTAATACAACATATGCTGCCACAGCTGTGAATATGGACAAAGAATACAAAAGCACATCTCCTTGAGGTGATTCAGTCTGTGTTGGATTAGACATGATGAATCTGTTGGATAAATAAGCTTGTATCAAACAGCATGCAATTCTTTGTTTACATGCTATAAATAACATATCCATTTCCACTTAAAGTTTTCAGAAGTTTGGTGTAATAATTGTTATGGACAGTAACAGACAAACAGAACTGGGAGAATGGTACCTCCAGAGAAATCTGGGATAAAGTAAACAAGCAAGATCCCTTCAAGTATCTCATAAGTGTGGAAGAGGGTTTACAAGTGTACAGAATGTCACATTTTAAAAAAATATTTATATGATGGCAAGAAAAGAGCCTACAGAAGTGTGAGAGAAGAAGGGTATGTTTGAATTTTATGTCAAGGCAGTGAAATCAATGAGAAAGGGAAAAATACATTTAAAGAAAATATTAAAATGTCAATATTAACAGAACAAATCTCACCAAGTAAAAATCCATAAACAAGATGATTTCAAAGGACTCTACAAATAAAGAAAATGTATCATAAAAGTCTAAGAATAAGACATATCTTTTCTTTGCCCTCTTAAAAGCTAATATTTAAACACAAGGTTATTCTCTCAGACCTTAAGTAACCGTTCTGCAGCTCTCTAAATATGATTCTCCATTCTCAAAGAAATATCTGTGTAACAGTTCTGGAGATAAGAAACAATATTAAAGATTAAAGAATCAATTTTATTACAATAAAATAACAAAAAATTAATTTCAGCAAAAGAACAAAACAACAGAATAAATAAATGAATAAACACAAGTGTATAGGTAGGCACAGAGAGAAATACTCAAAGTAATGATGAACAGTGTGCCAAATAATAAATATTTATTTACTAGTCTCATGGCTTCTTTGAATGCACTGGATTCTTCTCTTTCCGTTTAGCAGCTTTCTCCATTTTCAGCTGTAACAAAAAAAGACACCAGCAGTGGTTCAAATGCTAATTTGCAAGTCGGCTAACAATGCAGCATTAAATTTCTACATCCAGTCACAAATGTACCAGTGATACATGCAGTGCAGAGAGCTACACAACATTATTATCCCAACCTAGCGCTGCTTACATTTGCACCATAGGACAAAGGAGCACTTCCAGGGTGCTGCAGCTCCTCCCCTATTCAAACAAGGGCTGTCTTATCTCYGATAATGGCAATCTAGGTATTTATATATCCCTCAAGGCCAGTGTGTCTCACAAATGCTCATGAGTTTCTCTCTGTGTCAATGAAAGGTAAAGCAGTTTTATTGCAGATGTCTAACAGACACAGTCGGACGAACCAGCACACACAAAACCACATAGCAATGGTGCTGAACCTTCATATCAATGTTTCCCCACTGACCCACAAGGTCATAACTTCCTCTTGTAAGATTTTTTCTACACAGCAGGCTCTCACAGCATGGTAAGATTTACCAACACATGCAGATTTCACTCTGCCATTTGGTAGTAAGACTATTAATCCGAACAAGTATATCTGTTGTTTTTAGAAGCTACAGTTTTTCTCAAGCATTGTTACATTAGTGAATAAAATTATATTTAGAGCAATTATATAAAAAGGATGCAGAGACTTTTGCATCTCATCTAACACATATGCTGCTATCAAAAATGCAAGAAAAAAATTAACATGCTTTTTCCCACCATGAAATAATGTCAAAAAGAAACAAGCCCTCATTCCTCATTTGGATGTCTACAAATGAACTCACCTAAGCAATCCTGTTGTTAGTCTACACAGAAATGCATTTTAAAACACTTTTCCCTATTTGGAGGCTTGAGGTTTCTATCTAAAATTCCTACTACCTTTTGCAAGGAAAATAAAATCTTGGGGGGAAAAAGAAACAGAGGAATTTGGATTTCATATTTTCTATGAACTGATGTAATATTCGAAACGTCTGTCCATATTTTGCGATGATTTACACAATAAAGAAAATTATTTAAAATTTCACAAAGCTAGAATAGCTTTCTCATTAACAAACATCTTGTTACAAGCAGCAAGCAAAACAGCAAAACCGTTTAGATTTTAAAAGTTAATTATGCAACACTGCCTTACAAAAGAATTCATAAACGGTCGGGGCTGAGATGGTGGGGCTAAGGGGATAATGTGGGGAAAGAAYGGGTATTTAAGCATGTAAGGAACCTATATCACAGGGCATTTAAATTAAAGATAGTCAGCAGGGTGGAGGAGGCACCTCTAAGTGAGTGATACAGATCGTCTAAGAAGGACAGACCAGATTTAGACCAGCTTACTCAGACATTCATAAAAAGAAAAAGAACATTATAAAGTTTTATAAATGAGGTAGCAAACACACAGTCCTAAATGTCACAGGGGAGTTTCTGTGAATCTGCCTTGTTGTTTGTTTTTGTTACATAGTAAAACATTTTGGTGTTCTGTAATAGAGAGTTACCTCAATTAAAATCTGGTTAAGGTAAATGCCATCCCACACATGACTGACCTCTGAAATCCTGTAATAGCTCATAACTGTATTTAAAAATTTATGTTGAGAAGCTAGCTTGCTCAGGAATTCAGAACAAATTATATAATGCGTTTACATGTCACTTAAATCAYACATTTATCTTTTTTAGATATCCTCTTGTGAAAGTGTATTTAAATTAGGCAATAAATGTAGTAACTTGCCCGTTCTTGATAACGTTTTTCAAAGTAAGCCATGTCATCAGCTTCTGATTGTTTTCCATGAGAAACTTGCCCTGTGGCACTTGAGCTACCTGAAAAACAAAACACAAAAAACAAAACCCTTTTTTTCATAAATGATACTTGCTATTCCATTAGCTGTGTTTTACATTTGGCAAAACACATTTAAAATGAGAAGTCACCTTTACAGGCAAGTACAAAACCCAGCAACTGGGTACATAGAGAAAACTCTTTAGTCTAGGCTTGCTCCTATTATAAATTGTCTTAAAGGAGTTCAACAGTTACAGTAATTGCTAAATTGTTGTACTAAATAAGGAATATAAAATAAGCAGAAGTGATCCGTAATCCCATGTAGAAAAGACCTTCTGGCAGGACACAGCTTCACAGTATTGTGCTGAATATGTACAATGCATTCAGACATGATGAGCTTCTAAGAGGAATTAAAGATTTTAAAAATTGATCAAATGAATACATGACACCATTAATGGGGAAGACAACAAATGTTAGGAAAAAAATAATTTAAGGTAAAAACCGCATCATGAGCAAAAATAGCAAGCATTAAATTATTCTAAGCATTTCAAGTACAGGAATGTTGTACTAACTTTTCACATAACGAGGCTTCAATACTCATTTTAATGCCCTAAGCATTCTTCAATTCATTAATAAAATCAATTCATTTTATATTAAATTCTTTTTGAATAACAGTACTATCCTACTTATACATTACCTGCTATTTGTGTCATGGTTTGAGTGGAACTAGAAGGTCCCTGAAATGCTTTTAGAAATGGGTGATCCATGCTGGTAATGGGGGCTTCTAAAAGTTCAGCAGAAGGAGCACCTGTTAGAAAATAAGTTGAATGAAAACAATCATTAACTTCAAGAGATATATTCCTAATATACATGGCAGGGTCAAAACAAGGCTACAGATTCATATCTACAACTCTCAGCACAGATCCCATAAACTTGAGTTAACAAAAGCATTACAAGGATGGCTTCAAAAGAAATTCAAGGTTTGTTTCTTTAATTATTACTGTAATGCTTAGTTACTAAACTTTAGACAAATCCAGCAAACCAGATCAGAATTTAAAAAAGAAATAATGAGTATGTGGCAATAATAAATAGAACAGTATTTCAGGACAAAGCGTGTCCATTTTTAAATGACACAAAATCACAGAGTAGAAAAAGTGTTAAGACCAACTGACATGTCTGTCAAAAAGATCTACAAACTATCTCCTTTTTTCCATGCTGAACAGCTATTAACATTTGAGTTTGGAAACAAAAATGCTGTAAAGATAGAACAAAGAAATACCTGGGCAGTATTAGGCTAAAGAATTTTACATAAACAGAACATGGAAGTATTAAGAGAAAAACAGAAGTTACAAGTTCTCTCTGAAGGATATAGTGCATTCCAACGAGAAGCAACCGGGCTGAACACCAGAACTGTTGGTAAAGAGTTTTTTATCAATTCACTACAGGAGGTTGGACAACATGTGATGTCTAAGGACTGCTGGAAAAAAACAATCTACTACTCCTATTGATCCAATCTGCCTTCAAACTTTGAAAATCTATTTTGATTTAGTGCTTTTCAAAACTTAGGTGGAGAACGAAAATTTCATCTCAGGTCAGCTGCACATACCTATTCCACTGTCATCAAGCCTCATGTAGCCTTCTGCTAGTGAACTAAAACCAGTCAGTCCTCCCATAGCAGCATAAGGAACATCCTGCCCCACAGGCTTTCCTCGGGCTAAGCGTTCCTCTTTAGTTTCCACAACTGTTTCATGAGCATATGTTGGCTGACCACACGCACAGGTAAAGCAGCTATGAAAGCCCGAACACTTGGAACCTAAGAAACAAATAAATGAGTGAGATGGTGATGGAATTTATACTTCATTGTAGACAAAATGGTTTCCCTAAACTGATCTTGCAAAAAAAACCTAGAGTTCCTTCGCAATCAAAGCATCCAGACATATGAAAAGGTCATATAAAAGAGAAAGGACAACTCTTGGAATCAGATCATAGGGGCCATCCAGTCACAGGGTCTCATTGAGTCAAGCTTAGAGTACCTTTGATGATGGAGATTCCACCTCTTTGAGCAGCCTGGACCAGTGCTGGATCAGAAATTTCTTTTCTGGTATCTAACTGCATTTCCTATTTTGCAGCTTGTGTCCACTGTCATTAGTAACACTTCTTTCCATCCACTTACAACAAATAAAAGGAAAGGAAATTCTGACACTGGGTAAAGGTGACAACCTGCCAGTATTTTGGCAGCATTGCCTCCAAACATGTATAGCACCCATCAATGTTGCATAGCTAAGAAACTTCTTATGTTAAGAAACACCACAGTTTATTACACAAATCACAATATAAATGTCTTTTAAAATTAGCAAAACCTTCTCAGTAGCAAATAGAGACTGTGGCAGCAGCAAAATGGGTTCTACACAAGGGTATCATTAGACTGACTTTCAGCCACAGCCACAGGATGTAGCTGAAACAGTTATACAAATGTCATGTGACATTCAGAAACAGAGCGAAGTGACCCRTCTGCCCTAGCTACATCTAAAACTGTCATCAAAGCCCTCTGGAACAGTGATGAGACCAAGAAATCAAGGAACTGAGGTTGCAAATGTTCCATTATACAAATTACCTTTCTTCCAACTCACAGTTCATTTTGTGCAGCACCACGAAAAACTTTTTTTAAGTCTTGTGTAACATGTTGATCACATTCTTGATAATGTTAAAGGCTTTTTCATATAATTTTGGGCACTCCTCAGTAATAAGACTCTGTGTTTGGACCCAGAATACAGTATATGTAATATATAAAGCACAACAACCAGAATTTTTTCAATTATAATTTACCTATCACATTAGATTTATCAACACTGGACTAGACTAATACCATTACATTAAAACAACACGAGTCCAAAATAGAAGCAATTCTTGGCACTTCTCTGTGAAATCTGTGAAGCCCTCAGAAGTGTCTGGTATTTTGGAAAAACACTAAAAAGAGGACATAATATAAATTAATACTGAAAACACTGTGTTCTATGGATTCAGTGTGAATTATCCAATTGCACATTTAAGATTTTCACATTACTTTGTGCAAATTCTTGAAAGGCTGTCATATAAATATTTTATGGTTTATTCTGTGTGATATGATTCTCAACCAGCAAAAGCTGTTTACAGTTTTTCCTGTACAAAATAGACATTTCTTGAAAGAAATTTAATAACAGTACAGAACTCTAGCAAAAAAATCTTCATCTTACGTAATTTGAGGTTTCAGACTAAGTCTTCTTTATGCATTATTTATTTTCTGTGGCTAATAATTACTACTTTTTCATTACATTAATCTCAAACAACTACAGCAAAAAGCTTCCTCTTAATCCCTTCTCAAAGATCTGGTTTGAAACTCCATTCCCATTGGCATTTCTGGACCCACAATCTGTATGCTCAGGAACTGCTTTGTTAGAGTCCTAACAATTTTATTATCTGGGAACAGAGTGCTACTTTCTGTTGAGAAAAGATAAAAAAATATATTCATGTTATATTCAACCAAGCAATAGAGGAATGGAGATCAACACTTCTCTCTTTCAAACTATCAAGGTCAGGTAGAAAAGTCACGTGCGTGCAGCTGGAAGTGACAAGCTGCGAGCAGGTTGCTTTCATACTGTCCAACTTCAGGCATCTGTCTCCATAAGCACTTAACTGGATCATTCAGAAACTTAAACGCCTTCACAGAACCTGGGGAAACTAAGGATGTTGTTCTAAACCCTTCTGTGCAAAAGGAGATGTCTTCCTTCCCACTTCTCATCCTCCCTCAAGGATGAAAATACACCTCAGCGACCAGTGCGGCACATACCCAATACCCGGGCAGAACACAGATCCCTAACACGCTGCTCCTGTTGAGTTTCCTGGCAAAGAATGCCCCAAGCCCCCCAGTCACTTACAAGAGTTACAGGGAAAGCCGGGTGCCGCGCTGTGCTGATCAGCGAAGTGTTTGCAGCGGCAGCGGATGGGCTGGGTGCCGTTCAGAGGCACGTACTGGTAGGACTGGCACGGGCAGCGCTGCACTCTGCAGGGCACACAGATGGGACGGTCTTTGGGAAGCACCTCATAGTCTGTTTTGTGTTGTTTATACCTAGAAACAGGAAAAATAACAACTTTTATAACTGTCTTAGTATTTATCAGAAAACTAACTGAAAGGCTTATCATTTAATTCAGAAGTTTGGTTTTGAAGTAGCTTTAATTATATTATTTACTGTTAATTGTAAATTTTCAATTAAATGTATAATATCAGGTGCTTTTACATCTTTCCATTACATAAATATCACATATCCATCCCTATGTTTCATTTTGAGAGCACTACCAGAATCAATCTGATCTATGGTAACTCATGCCTTAAAGCTGAATATATGGAGACTAAAAATTCGTTTTGGTCTCGAAAGTGTACTGAAATTTAAATTTATGAACAGTTCTTACTATTTAAAACCTAATTTTCTCAACCCTTAGACCTTAAATAAACTTGCCTATGTGGTACCGTAATGTGTTTGGAAATATTTTACATTTTCCTGATTTTTAAAAATACAAAAGTGTAAAAAAAGAAAAGCCACCCACCGGTGAGTACAAAAGCACAGTGTCTCTGGTCCCACAAGCTTACAGTCCATGCCAGTTGGTGATCTCCAGCTCACATACAACCTGTTCTGTAACCGAACTGGTAATACTTTTCTTTTGTACTCCTCATATTCCTCAGGAGTAAAGAGCTTTCCTCCATCATCATCACCTACAATTCTGTATACATGTAATCAAAAAGCCAAAAGAAAATGAAGACAATAAAAATAGGTTTCTCCAGATATTTTTTTTCAAATAATACATAACAGCACTTTTTCTGTAAATGCAAAACAAATCTTGTATTCCATATTACTGTTTTAATAATTTAACAGAACTATATCTGATTTTTAGAGAAAATTTTTGAATAATGCTCTTTTAAAAATTTGCTCTGATGGACTGAAAATGGGCGTTCTAAGAGAGAAGGAAAAAATTAATCAAACAAACTACCAACTGCTCCTTTTGATACAACAGAAAAAGCAATGAGCATCAAGAGTCATGTAACCAGCCAGTTCTGTCTCAGACTTCTCGACTGACCTCTGGCAAGTCATTTCGCCCATCTACACCCAACTGTACTGCACACTTCTACCAAGCAATCTAATCTTAGTCTAGTCTGAGTAAGAGTAACCACACTGCCATCCAAGTAACAAACAATACATTCAAATCGTCTTCTAATTTGCAAGAAGACTATGCTAGTTTCTGTAGCTAAACTTGGTGGGAGCTGTATCCCACAACTTAAATAGGCCTGTTTGTTTAAGCTATCACTATGTTCAAATTAAAGGTCACTGAATAGGTGGAACTCCAGAGCAGCATCCAAATTCTGCATTTATAGAAACAATTGATGACAATAAGTAAAATCCGTAAAATACAACTGAGACTTAACTGCAGCACTTACCTATGATGAAAATTATTTTATTAATGTCTGTAAATATTTTAGTTATAATTTGTTGGATGTGCCAAAACATACTGAACGAGTGATTCTTCGTCAAATATTCTGTGGATTTGTGCATTGCCAGTAGCATACAGCAYCAGAAGAAAGTGCCAACGTAGCGCTGTCATTTGCATGTCAGCCCAGCCAACACCCACTGAATCACTGCACATCTTATGTAAGAAATACCACTGTGCCTTCCTCTGGTGTTTTACTCAAGGTTTTCCTAAGATAAGATCTCATTTCAGCAAAATGACTGCGTTTAGTTTTGCTCAGCCTTTTGAGAGGACCATTGATGAGATTAGCAAAGACACACAGCAGTATGAGGGATTTATACAATGCAAAACGTGGAACTCGGGATGCACGGGCAGTGCCTGTATTCTGAAAGAGCAGTACAGCTGGCAGATTATCAAAGGATGGTTTGGGTTGGGAGGGACCTTAAAGACCACCTGGTTCCAATGCCCTTCCCTGGGCAGGGATGCCACCGCTAGACCAGATGGCCTCTCCCAGCACACCGCACAGTCACGCTGCCGGGAGGGCCTGGATGCGATGGACGATGCGTGACTTCACTGCTGACAGCCAGGGCTTGCAACATGCCCTCACCAGGGCTCGCCAGCCACGGCACCTCTACTGCGACAGCACACGGCGGGCGCTGCGTGCGACTCAACGAAGCCGCCGCAGCCCCCGAAGCACTGGATTCAGGAGGGCGGGAGGCGAGCATCTTCCCCGGAGGAATCCCGGGCCGCGGGCCGCCCACCGGGGATGCGACACCGCTGCCGCTGTCCCCGCGGGCCGGCCGGGAGCGCCCCGCCCCAGCGACCCCCGCGCGCCGCCCCCGTCCCCTCACCGCCGGTACTCCGCGTACTCCGCCAGGGCCTGCGCCTCCACCTGCAGCCGCTCCATGCCCGCCGCGCCGCCCGCGGCAGGGAGCGGGGAGCGGGCACGGAGCGGGAAGCGGGCAGGGCGGAGGGAGCGGGCAGGGCGCCGGGAGCGCCGGGTGCCGCCCGCGTACGGAGAGCGGCAGGCGGGGGGAAGGCGGAGGGAAGGCGGGGGAAAGGCGGAGGAAAGGCGGGGGACAAGCAGGAGGCAGCGGGGAGCAGGCGGGGGAAAGGCGGAGGGAAAGCGGGGGACAAGCGGCAGGCACCGGGGAGCAGGCGGGGGAAAGATGGGGGATAGGCGGGAAGCACCGGGGGGCGGGCGGGGGAAGGTGGAGGACAGGTGGGAGGCACCGGGAGGCAGGCGGGCGGCTCGCCCGCAGCACGCACCGCGCCGGCGGCTGAGAAACGTGCGGCACTGCGGGGTCTGAGCAGCCCCACGGGCACGGCCAGCCCCGCGCCAGGGCGTTGTCCCGGCCGCTCGTTACCCGGCGCCCGGCGCCCAGCCACACACCGAGAGGTGTTCCTGTGTTTATTCTGTTTGCGCAAAGTAGGGAGATCGGTGGTAACACACAGAAGGCTAGATCATCAACACTTCACASTTTTTATACATTTTAACAAGGGCATCGGCATGCATTGGTTACAAATTACATGACTTTTCTATTAATTAGTAGTCAAACCCCGTTTGCTAATTAGTACACAGGCACAGTTCTGCCCGTTTGAGTCTGGGGTCTGTTTTGAGTAGATGGTCGCGATTGCCCGCAGCCGGAATTACCTTCCCCCAGTTGCTGTTCGGTTCTGCTGGCTTCGCTCGTGGTGGCTCTCGTCCAGACAGACCATTCATCTTGGAATTGTCTTCTCTTTTCCTTAAAACAAAAGATTAGCCAAACATACAACGTTCACAACGCAATTGCTTAATCATAACTGTCCAGCTATGGCTACCGATTAACAACTAAAAAGAATTGCAAAGTTTGATTCAGATCTCGAGGGGCTCAATATCAAGGACAGGACATGCATGGTGTGCACACGCTTCCCGGGAAGGCAGTCACACCCTGCCTCCCTGGGGATGGACACCCTCCCTGAGGAGCAGTGCCAGGGCATGGCCACACACATCTGCAAGTGCAGTGCCTGAGAAAGGCACCCACAATCACAGAGGCCACCAGCGACACAGCACAGCACATCACCTAAGCCCTCTCTGTGCCTGCCTTGCACCCACACTGTTCTCTGCTGCTGCTGCTGCTCAGACCACCATGTTTCTGGTGGGKAGGTGAGGGGTATTTTTGGCTGATCACTGATTCCTTTGTTTTGTTCATAGTTCAAGACTACAGTACGCCAACTTTGAGAAACACTCCTAACCAAAGATGGTTCTTAGATTGGCAACCTGCAATTCCCAATTCCTCTCCATGTGCCACAATCAATGCCCCACATTGGGACAACTCCTCCAATGTGTTTTTAGCGAATACACCACAGGCTGCTATTTCTGATACTGCACTGTGTGAACTGACTGCTCCTCCTTGATACAAACAGACTGGCCACAAAGTGACCGAATATGTGAGGGAAAAATGTAGTACAGTTTCCTTATGTGAGCTTTAGGAAATTGGTATTTAAATTGTGCTCTGCCTGCTAGCATAAGCTATGAGCCCTCAGACTGCCAAAGTGAGATCCAAGAGGAGAAGCTTTTTCCATACCATACAATGATACTTGCATTGAAAGAAAAAAAAAAAAAGGTATAGCAGTTCAGGGAAATCTCCCTGTTTTCAACTGGGCAAGCCACCAGCAACGAAGCAGAAGGTGAAGAGGAATGTCATGAGGACCATGGCAGTGTTTTACCAAAACATCCCCCAGAGAGAGATGAAACAACAGGGACACCCTCAGGTTCCCAGCAGTATCCACATAAGGTGATAGGGCATATGGTCTGGGCATTTGTCCTGTGGCTATGCCACATGTATAAGAAATTTCAGCAGAGCAGACAGCACTGCAACACAACACACACATTCTGTCACACTGAGATCTCAATACTAAGAGGTCACCCTTAAAGGCAGGAAAGATATGGGAGTAAGTCCTCGCTGCAGTCAATACATCTTCAAGTATGCTAGTGGAAGAAAATAAAGTCACACAAAAAAAGTCACGATTGTCAGGGAAAAGTCAGGGAAGAGAAAATTCCTACTGTGACCAAAACTTTGAAGAGACAGATGGGGGAAGGGGGACCTTGAAAGCAGGACAAGAAGCTCTGCAGAGTTTGAACATACTGAGGAACACACTGCTGCACAGGAGCTGCACAAAACTGAAGATCTCTGAGATACCTTATCTGTATGCACATTTCGCTGGTGCCAGAGATCCCAGCACTGCCAATAAAGGGGGAGGTGGCGGGGGGGGGGGGGGGGGGGGGGGGGGAAGAGCTCTGGCAAGCCTGGTTCACACGGAATGAGCAGAGCTCCTATGTCATGGGTTGATGTGCCTCATCTGTGCAAGATCTTTGTTAAAAACAGTCCTCTGAAACACAGTTTGGGTTTAGAGAGCAGAGCCAGGTTTCTGAGTAAGGCAGCTTTCAGTGAGGGCTACAAATGTTAGTCTAAATGGCACTTTCGTGTCAGTGTTTACATGTGAACAGTCAATGAGAACTTATTGAGAGTAGGAAGTTGAGTGATTTTTTTTGTGAGGCATCTATCCTATGAACTACCTCCCATCAAAAAAATTGAGGATTTTTTCCTGGATTTGATCACAGCAAGTGTTTTTCTGCAATACAAATAGTGTTCAGTTTATTGGCACCCCAGTCCTAATAAGACGCCCTCCCAAGATCTGCTTGGATCCAAATCTGGTTCAGTAGACTTACTTGGGAACAGATACAAAAGGTGACAGACTTTGTAACTAAGAAATGGAGTTCTTAGCTAATAAAGATATTTCAAACACTCACTTTTTAATGTCATGGCATGATATTGGAATACATTTTGGATTCAGAAAATCCATTTTCATTTCTCATCCCCTTCTAAAAGATTGTTAAGAGACAATCAAAATAAAATTCATTAAAGACTGAGTCAAAACAGATTTTTTTTTTTTTGTAAACTACCAAATAATTTTGAATAGCAGGAAAGAAAAAAAAAAGCATTTCTGCTACCGTGAAGAAGCCATGACACAAGGTAAGTAAAAGGAACAGGAATCCAGATGGCATGTTTTACCTCCTATAGTTGTGATGTAGCATACGGATACTGCTGGCCCAAGATTTCTGAACACATCAAAGTGGGTTGAACATATGGACACATACTTACAGTACAGCTCTGTGAGACCTAAGGTGCTGCCTACTCATCAAAGGCAACAGCTTACTGCTTCACAGGGTGTTGACAGTCTCTCTCAACACCCTCTGTTAACAATAAAATGTGTGACCCTTTAAATTTTTTTAAACCCTTACAAGTTTGACAAGTGCTTAAAATTATTCTCTGTAAAACACCTATGTAAATTGAAGATAGCCACTTTACTAATGCAAGAGTAATTAATTTAGAAAAAAACTTTTAATATTTCAGACCTCAAGTCACCATTTTGAAGTAGTAGTCAGTCATTCTGTTTCTATGGATCTGGTCAATGACTATCTAATTAGTTCTTCTGAAAACAAGAATTGAAGTAGCATAAAGAATAAGAGAAACAGTTTCTGTCAAATTGTTTCCTCCCTCCACATTTGTTATCAAATCCTGATATATTTAAAGGAAATGCAAGCGGTATTCACTTTGATAAACTTCTAACCATGACCATATATTAAGCTACAATAAAAATCAGTTTATGTATTATTAAACCTAATTTACAGTATTTAAAAACGTCAACATGTTTCTCTTCAGTTTTGCTATCAGAAAAACAGAACATGATTAAACACCAACTGACAGAATAAGTTGATGAATGCCACAGGGAATGCAGAAGCTCATGTGCAAGCAAGGATCAATTAATAATGAAAGGTTTTTGCTGGAGGTACTGACAAACATAGTTGGGAAATTTGTAGTAATTAAGATCACTTAGAGATAAGATAATTCAGCAGCATCTGAAGCCACTGTGGTGCTTAAGAGATGTGATTCCATGAATGTATGTAACGTGAATTTTTTTTAACTTGGGCTTCATTTTAATAGCCTAAATGATACTTTCAAATGCCTATGTGCATCATCCCTAACAAACTGAGATTAGTGAAATACCAATTCACTACCAGTCTTTTCCACATGAAAAACATAGCAAAAGTCTAATTCACTTTTTTAGCTGCTATAAAGGGAAGTTTCCCGTTTCACTCTTGCCTTTGAAGGTGGCATGCTATCAGATACATTAAATTGAACCCCAAAAATAGCAGACTCTTTGTTTTGCAGCGTATAAACTAATGAAAGAGCACAATCATTAGGTTAGGAGTGTCATATTTGGATTAACTGTTAAAGGTATCAACTGACACTCTACATCATCTTTAAAAATACCACACCCATTAAGTAAGAATGTTTTAGACATTCAGCTCATTCAATTAGATTGCATATTTTTAGGAATTGAGAGGTTTTTAAGAAAACATAATAAACTGGGATGTTAAACTTTATGCAATCATTTTTCTAAATAAACTCCTCGATAGATGTTCCCAAATTTACTCTTCTTCTGCATTCCCATGAAGAAAGGCTGTGACAGCAGGACATACCCCAGAACATGTACCTGCACAGGAGGCACAGGGTCGCTTTAGCAACTTGCACACACCACAAACATCACGCAGTTTGGAAACCTCTACATTAGCAAATATTTTTAATTAGAATTCAGATCTACGTAGCCAGCTTCTTTAAATGATCATGTTAATGAAAAACAAGTATTTAGCAGTTACTTGGAAAAACAGACAACTGTGCAACATGTGACGCTTATTACTGGGTGCCAAGGATACTGATGTTTCASCACACTAAGCACAAGAACCTCTCTATATCCTTGCGCCATGTTTCTGCATTTTTAACATTTTTTTCATTTAAAACGGATCAGCAAACTTCTGTGATCCTAACAGGGCATAGGCAGCTTAAGAGCTGTCTCAGAGGAGTGTCTGTCCATCTGTCAATCCATTCATCCCAGAAGTTCTTTAATGTAGGTACCACTCAGTACTTCTTCACACACAATTGTGAGACAATGCTTGGATATCTTCACTACATTAAGGTTATTATAGAGAGATTCAAAATTATTTATTTAGATGAGAAAAGCAACAGAAAGCACTAAAGACAATTTCCCCAAGATTTTGGCCTGCCAGCTATTTACTTGTGGAACTCAAGGGCTGTATTGAGACCTGTGCTGCTTCTGTCTGTTTAGACAGCAATCAATATATACTCTTCTCTTTCCATTTTTCTTCATTAGAACTTTTGTTTGGGAGTAGATCTTGAACGCTTTTTTGCTACCTACATTAAGCAATCACTCAGAAGCACAGAAGTACTGCCAATTACCTAGTGAAATCAGCTAATAAACACTCATGAGGCAAATTACAGCTGGGAAAATTCAAGCCTCCTTATTTACCAAAAGACTTCAAAACCTAAACACTCCCCCATCCCCCCAGATCACCAGTTCTGTATAGAAGAGACGTTATACATCCTCCTGCCTTCCAAAGGGCAGGAGAAGAAAGAAAAGGAAATAACATCCCAAACCCAATCTAGCCTAAGAACCAACCAACCATAAAGAGATTACATATATACAAAACTTGAATCAGGTCACCTGGGGGGGGAACTTGTTGTATCATCTGAAATGGGAAATACATAGCTGCACCACAAAAACTGAAGCATAGCAGAAATACTACTTAAATATTCCTCAGAAAAAAAAATGCTTGGCAACACAACCAAATGGTGTGATACTATCAAGCATTTTGGACCTGGGTTAAGTTGTAGGCTTTTTCTTCTCCTTCACAAGCCCTTGGGTTCTTTACACAAGCTCCTGCTTTTGTAGGGCTGCCACACCCTTCACATGTCCTATAAAGGAGGCTGCAGGCTAGAACACGCAGATGTTTTCTTGCTGCTGTTGTTAATTGGAAAGTCAGCTGAGACCCTCTCTTTATCCCTTTCTTACCCTTTTTTTCCTTAGTCTGCACACTTTAAGTTTAGTTTTGCCACTCTGAAAAGCGTTCTCATCTCAGCAAAAAGGAAGAAGGTCAGCTTTCAGCTTCTGCACTGCTGGAGTATAGTTCTTTGAACTATATTCATGAATGGAACTTTTATGCCGTAAGAGAGGTAGTTCATAGTTTTCTCTATTTATTTGTCAAGTGCAAACTAATTCCACTGATCCACTGGGCTACCAAAAACTGAGGAAAAAAGCAACTATTTGCTAATAGCACTATGAATTACCATGACTGCATGTATCAGTCTCCCAAGCCCCTGCATAAAATAACCTGCTTCTGCACACAGTGACAAATATTCACCTTGCGAGTCTTGTTATGCTTGTTTAACAATCCTCAACAACATTAAGGTTTCACATACCCTCACAAGAAAAAAGTTACTTTTGTATATGCATACAAGAACTGTGTGTTTATAGCACAAAGGGACATCACCCATAAAGTTTTAGTTTGTAACAACCGAGTATCTAGGAAATAAACCAGATAGATAGGTTTTTATATCCATCTATCTATGTATGTTGCCAATCTGCAGATCCAAAAGAAGTTCTGCACGTATCTTCTGTACTCTTAGGTTAAACAGCGAAGTCTTCACCATTAAAGATCTAAATCAGTTCTTGTATTTTCATTTCTTTCTCCCCTCACTGCTAACCTGAGGAAAGTTTCAGGGCATTAGAATTTCACACAAGAGCAGAAGAACTCAGTGACTGAGCAGGAAGAATAGCAGGATAGACCTCTACTAAACCTCAGAGATGTACAACTTTCCAATCCAGAAACAGATAGAGCATATGTAGCAAGMATGACAAGAACGTTTAGTTTTTTAAAAAATAACAACAGGAACATTTACAAGTACAATTAAAAATTTATTTTTCTCTTTCTGCATTGAAGTGAGCACATGTTTACATACAATGTGACAAAAAAAAAAAACCTGGATACTAACTAAGTACTAACTAAGACTGCAATTGTATTTTCCTTTATAACCATTGAGAGTATCAGCAGRGAAAAAGAAGAAAGGAAAAAAACACATCACTTTGCCTGCTATATCATCCAGCACCTCCAGTTTTACTCATCCCCAAAACCCCACTCACAGGACACTTTTGGCAAAAGTCCCTGAACATTCCGTCCCCTCCAAACAGTCAGTACAATTTAAAAAACAGGTTCAGTGGCAGTTTAATATGATTTCAGAAACATTTTGAAATACAGTGCACCCACACTGCATGCAATTCACTGTGCTGTAAGGCTAACTTAGACATAAGGCAAACATTACCTTAGTTCTCAAATATTCCAGAAGACACCCTGTTGAATGCAGAGATGCCTTGATTCCCTTCATTGCTTTTCCTTCTGAGCAAAAAAGCAATTCAGGGAGATGGTGTGCTATACTCAACACAAACTGCAAGGCATCAAAATGTTTAAAACAAACACCAATGAATAAAAATAAACTGTATTCACATATCCAAAACTTATTTCCATCACTTAAATAATTTTATCTGCAATTACAAAATACATACACTTAAATATCTTTTTAAGAAATAATCATCTAAGATTTCACAGATGATGATTTGCTTTTGATAATCTAACTGCCCTATCTCTGGTATAAAGATAAACCTGGACAGTGTTACTACCTAGAATGTTTCCCTATTATAATTAATTTTCTTAAATATACAGTAAATTCTCTTTAACTATTCTGACAGATAGTGCAAATAAAGACATTCTTTGGGTCACAATTTTAAAATATTACTACCAATGCTATCCTCAATTTAATATTGTTTTAGTRAATAAGCAACAAAACATTTTAAGTGTACACATTTTTTAACGTCTGTTTAGCAACACATTTTCCTCAGTTACCTCGGCTTAATGCAGATCACAAAGAATGAATAAGCTACAATATTGCTCATCTATCCAAAAGATATGTTATATTCATACTTAAATAAATATACTTCGAAACCTACCTATAAGTTCCCCATTGCTTTCCATGTATTTTTACTATCCAATGGCCTACTACATCAAATCATATCAAAATATCTTCAGAGACAACAAAGATCACTTCAGAAGCACTGCTCAAAGGCAATGAAATAATGCTTTGAGAACCTAAGCACATGTTAGGCCTACATAGATCCAAGCACATTGTAGAATACAATAGTTTACGCTTGTTTTAGAGGCAACTACTGCTTTGCCCTAGCCAGAGATAAAAAGCTTATCTTAAATATTATCCATCAATGACGCAGCAACACAAAGCGGCCCTGTTTGCTATCTAATGTTGCTTGCTGGCTTTACACGTTTATTTGAAGTCACTGGCACCTGATGGTTTGTTCCATTAGTGGTGTTTGTTGCTGAGCCGTTCACAACGATGTAATCAACCTTGTTTTCCAATTTCACAAGGCGTTGTAAGATGTCATCCAGAAGAACAGCAATTGTTCTCTTAAGATCAGCTGAATATAATGGAAAAAACAAATTGCAGCCTGTTATTTACTATGTGTGGAAAAGAACTGCTGTTTCAACATATTCACATCTTAAGACTTGCTATCCTCCCTACCACACTTTTTGGAAAGGAGTGCAGATTGGTATCCAAGTATAGAATTAAGTAGCTGCTTGATTTTTCTTTAATGCCATTTCTTTGTTATTTTAGGGGAGGGAGATACCACCACAATAGGAACTGTGAAGGCAGCCAATTAAATATTTGAGTGTAAGAATAAAACCACTAGTTGGAACATAAAAAGTGGCTATTCAAAGGTATTATTTCAAATTTCATCCAGACAACAGCACTGGAATACCCAGTTATGACACCTTTTAGCCTTGATGCAACAGAATATATCTAAATACTGTGCACCATAAAAATGGTAGTTAATAGCTTTCCTCTAAATGACAGATCTAGCCCTTAGAAAAACTGCTATGAGAAAGTATCTTATCACTTCTTACAGAAGCTATAAAGCAGTGGTAAAAAAATCTGTTTACATCTTTATTGACTGAAAAATAAGAGAAAAGATGGTACAGAAATGCTCATGTTCTGGAACGCAAAAATAGTAACATCTTTCAACAAAAGCTAATTATGCTTTTGCTAAGCACCATCTTCTTTCACATCTGAAAAAAATTAACAAACTTACCCAGGTTTTACAAGGTGTCAAAATTCCCCTTACACATGAAGACATATAAAAACTCTGTCTCCACCCCCTGTCCTCTAATCAGTCCTTAACTAACCAAAAAGACTGGGGAGAAAGACCACAGGCAGGAAAGTGAAAAAACAGGAGTAAAATAGATAAAATTAAAAATTGGTAGTAAATTAAATTAAAAAGAAAAAAAGTCTCAGGCCAGAGTTTCCCTCTAAAATTAACTAGTTCTTGTTTAATATATTATTTTTTAAAAAATAAAAAATAAATTKCTTAACAATTCGAGCCAGAGCAGGGTCTGCTGTCAATAACACACTGTGGGTCATGTACTCTGTAGTACCATTCTGTGCTCGACAGTCTGAGGGAAGGAATTGTCAAGTTTTAATTCTGATAATAACCATGTAGATCAAGAGATGACTTAATCATTTTATTAAACTTCAGACAAAACCTCAGATGACAAGTCTCATTTGGAAATACACTGCAAGACTTATAGAGCAGGAGAAAGCTGCAGTACACAAGGATTTTTTTGGTTTTTTTTAAATTACAGAAAAACTTAATTACAGCGTAAAGAAAGAAAGTCCATGATGATGAAAGAAAGGTGGGGGGAGAAAACAGGGAAGAAAAGGCAAGGCAGTCTCTCACTGCCATAAAAATTAATTTTGTGAATGGAAGAATTAAAGGTTTAAACGCTTGTTACTGTCCTACTCCTCTCGGGTTGCTCCTGCACATCTTGTCACCACAGACTTGCTTCCTTGTTCCTGAGCAGCAGCAAAAAGACTTCAGACACATTTTTGCTGTTTGCACTCTAGCAAATGCCTATTAAGGGCATCCTACAACTGGTAGAGCCATTTAAGGATTCCTTAAGAAGGGGATCAAAGTACATTACTACACATCTTTACAGATACTATTTTTTTAAATAAACATTTTAGTTATCTTTTCAATATTTCAGAAAACTGTGAATACTGGCCACCTATTAATCAAGTTAGGTACATATTCACAAGACAGGCAAATCAGACAGAGAGATCTGATGCAGCAAGTATTAAAGCTTTCAAGACAAGAGACCTTATCTCTAAATAGCTACTTCTAACACTAGGGGAGATTCTGCTAAATTCATAATTGCCTTGCAGTCTCCAGACTCCAAACTCAACCAGTATGCTGCTTTTTGCTGCTATTTTTACTACTTAAGGAGAAGAAAATTCGAGAAATAAAAGCAGAAAGTTAGCCATGAGGCACTAGAAGAATCTGGAATGTTGAAGTGACTTAATATAAAACTTTGTGTATCAAGCATGTGCTTATTCCTCAATAGCTGAAGATGCAGAAAAAGCACAACATAACTGTTAATTCTGTAAGTAACTATAGTCATGTACCCGGAGAGATTAAAAAAATCCTGGAAAACAAAAATCTCATGTCTGAAGCTTGATTTTTGCAACTCATCTTAATCTTCAACTTCATTGGATAAACTAAAATCAGATCAGTTAATACAGAGAGGGTTTTTTTGGCTGAAGAGCAGCATATACTACTTTAAAGAAGAAAAAATATAACTTTACAGTTTTCAGAAAAAGAATATATTCAAATAACTAGYATGGCTTTTTTCCTCTTACCATATCCTGCCATAGAGGCTCCACCACCACCATTCATTAAGTTTTTATTTTCTTCTGCCAGTGCTTTGACATATCTTTTACTGAGATCCAGTATCTGTCCACGCAACTCAGCACTGCTTTGGCGTCTTGGATACTGAAAAGTGTAGCGTAGCAACATCAAACCCCAAATGATTCCAAACACTAGTAAAAACATACTCAGTTTCTGGGACATATTTTTTCTTGAAAATGTTAGAAACATTTCTGATGAAGGCCACAGGCCTGTCTTAATTTCAAGAGAAGTAACTGAAGTTGGCTTTGTCAAATTATATTACATATTCAACAAAAATAATATTTCTATGAAGTGAAAAATCTTCTGGCTGGATCATCTTGAATACATCTTCTCATGTTTTAGTTGGCCTTGACTCCTGAAATTTGTAAAGTATCACTTGGTTATTCAAAACTGTGACAGTTGTTGAGATCAAGAACAAATATCAGTTTCCAAATACAGTATTATTGCATCATCTAGCAAACAATTGTGAGTTTTTATCTGCTTAGAGGTTCAGTTATCTTTCCAAMTCACCTGTTATTTACAGGGTTTTCTCTTCCTAATTTTATTGATTTTTATTCTCCAAAAATCAAAATTTCTGTGCTTCCACAAATCACCTTAAATATTTTAAATACTGGAATTTAAACTGACATTAAACCTAAATTTCAAAGAAAATGCAGTATCTAGAAGAGAGTTGTAAAACATTTAAACACAACATTATGATGAGTTATACACATATATATACATACAGGAAAAAGGTCTTGTGAAATCATTCACTTGACTCTTATTCTTCACTTGGAAGCACAGGGCAAGTATGAACAGACAACATGTGGAATGATGTTTCTTGGTTCATTAGTTAGTTCAAAGTTTCCTCTTCTGGCTTTGTACACCGTTAAGATTTTTTGTTTGTTTTGGTGTCTTACTACTGAATAAAGAAATAAAACCAAAATAAACTGACATATTGCACCCACTTTCAGCATTTAACTATGACTTTAAAAAACGTCTTACCACAGCAGCCAATTCTGATCCCTCAGTAGATTAAAGCTTCAGGAGAAAAACGAGTAGTAGAAAAGCTTCAACAGTAAAACAACGAATGTTCAGACAGTTGGAAGCAGTTTGAGCCACACATCTTCAGGGAGCTCTGTACTGGGGGAATAAAAAAATGATTTAAAAAAAACAAAGTGAAGAGACCTTCATTTTCTCATGGAGTAGTAGCAGTTGAGGGCTTCAAGCTACATGCTTTTAAAACAAAAATACATTTTTAAACCTAACTTGAAGCAATTGTTAGGGAAGAACGTAGAATTCATTTCCATTTTATTATAAATGCATACATTTGAATGCCCAGTAACTGACTTCAACACACTTTTAAAACAAAGCTTGGTAAGAATCTCACTCAGTATTTCCCTGTGAGACAGTGACAACAGATGTTCATATATGTATGCATCATATATGTACATGCACATATATTTACATATGCATCATTCTCTTATTAGTTTTTACCCCTCAAACGCATCCCACATTTTCAGCTTCTTTCCATGAGTATATCTTGTATTTATCATTTTTCACCCATCTCTGAAACTACTCCAATTATTCCATACTTTCTGGAAAGAGAATTTCTATTTTTTTAGATAAAGCTACTTATTTTACATAATAGTTACGTTTTCYCTTATTATTCCCTGTTCTTCCCCACACATTACCTGACATGAGCGCTTTTTAGACTGAAATTACTAGCATTTAATAGAGTTCCTCGCCAGACTTTCTGCAGTGGCACTTAGGCCTCGGTTTGTATCAGAATATTGACAGCGAGTTTCTCGTGCTGCTATGCTCTCATCTAAACCTAACTCTGCCTCCAGGGCACTTTTCATCCCCTCCACTGACCAGTTCCTTACGCAGACACCCCGCGGGCTGCTGCCAAGACAAGTGTCACTGCCAGCAGGGCCCTGAGCCCCGCTTGTCGCTTACCCTCCACCTTCACCCTTCAGATAATCCTCTCCACAGGCAAGCCAGCATGCCTGATTCAAGTGGCAAATTTCTGAAGTGCTCTAAAATCAACACGCATATCTAAACTATTCTGAAAATTATTAACCCAAGGCAGGGGCAACATTAGGACTTGGACACCAAAGTTGCTGTAAAGGAACAAAGCTGTTGTGTGTAAAATGCCCCATGGTAACTGCCAAAAACTCTTACTGCTGGGTGCACTAATGGAAGTGGCAACCCCAAGCCAGCTTACTTCACCTCCACTGTGGGGTACGAYCGTGCACACGGACAGACAGCCAACATGCAGTAATTTAAACTCCCACTGTAAATCCAGTGGGATGTACTTTGTTCAAGGAATGTGCTTATCCCCCCAAAAGCTGCTTTAAGACACAAATTTGTCTCAAGTACATAAAATAAAAAAGAAAACAATAAAAACTTACATTCCACAGCACGAATATTTGGAATTGTGTGGTTTAAGATTTCCTGAAACAGATCCTCCCTAAACATGCACTAACCAAACTCTTCCCTAGCTCTTTGCCAAATCCATGGCTCTGGACTCAGACTTTAAGGCATAAACTGCACCCACATCATTATGTATCTACATAATGCCTGAACAGTATCAAACATGATGGAAAACATTATGAGGTCCAGGAGTAAGCAGGGTATTCGCACAACAGCTTGGAAGACCAAATAATGTCTCTCAAGAAGAGRCCACAAGTTTCAGCTCCCATTCCCAAAAGTCTATACTTCTTCCATTAATCAAAATAATAATTTTAAAAAAAAGACTGAAAGCAACAGATAGCTCTTGCAAAACTTAAATTAAGTTCAGCTCTCCACAGAGCTCTAGCCATATCTCATCCTGAAGCATTTAGACAATATCACTACAGTCCTTCGGAGTGGAAATAACTCTGCCATCACACTGTAAATAAGACCACAAGCCAGGATAAGAGGTCTAGCCAAGAGGAACAGATTGAATAAACTCCTGCCAAGGAGCAGCAGGAATTGCAGACTGGGCCATCGCCATGTATATCTGATTCACAGTGCACAAGCTGACTACTGAAACTAATGGAAATCAAAGACTTAACCTGCTGGGAAAATTGCATAACACCCAAATACTGACACTGGGCAAAGGAACTGGGAGCAAGGTGTACCAAAATGAAGGGAACTATTTGTACTTGTCACTTTTCCCATGAATTTTTAAAGGTCATTCCCCCTTAATGAATTCCAGTGTAATCTCAGAGTTCTGGAGATTTAGTCTCCTCTTTCCCCCTGAAGCATGCACTTCTATTGACCCGTAACACACTCCCTGCAAGACCCTTCCAAGATTACACAGTGTGGTATAACAGAAAAAAAAAAAAAAGCAAGCTTATACCCTCATGATTTGGAAGTAGGAAAAAAAGAGTAACAGAGCAGCAGGAAGAAAATAAGAAAATAAAATGGATGGATTGGAATATCCTTGTACCTCTTGTTGCCCTCAAGGTTCAGCACTTCTCTCCAAGAACATTATAGTTTAACAAAACTTGTCCTCAGAACAGATCTTTGTTTTCAGTAATTTAGAAGTAGTAGCCCATAAGATAACAGCACGTGTAAGAAGTAACGTTGGTTCTTGTGATCTTTATTCTCCCTCATTCTCTCAAATCACAGAATATGCTGAGTTGGAAATCCTCCCTACCCATCGCTCCCCGAGTAGGGAAAAAAGGAAGCTGAGACATCCTTCTTCACACTGATTTATCCTGGATAGAAACGTTGGCTCACCACCCTCCCAATCATAGCCGAGGGACTTTTGCGGCAAAGGCAGTCAAAGCACCGCAGAGAGCAACAGGGAAAAAGGGTGCATCAGAGCTACACCTTGTTGGAATTCCTACCATCCCTAATCATGGAGACTGAGACAAAAGGAAGACGACCATGAAGATGAAGGAATACAACCAGGACAAAATTTGAAAATCTGATGAGGGAAAGAAAAGTAACAAAGTCCCAAACCAGCAAACCCAAAACAAAACAAAATATTCAACCAAACAAAGCCAAATCAAACAGAAACCCTGAGCAGACTGCAGGCAAAATGGCAATCCAACAATCCATGAAGAAAATAACTTCCAGGTAACCTTTTCAATAAGCAGCCTAAAGTGACTGATTCAAGTGGCAATTTTCTGAAGTTCTTTAAAATCAGCATGCATATTTAAATTATTCTGAAAATAACAAGCCCAAGCCAGGAGCAACACTAGAACTTGGAGCCACAACCAATTCCTGAATGCGGATCTGACACTAGGYTTGCCTTTCACAGACTTATAAACACCTTGGTTTTCTTCACTGTTTCCAGTGCTGATTGTCTAAGAAAAGTATTGCCAAAACCTACCAATGTGGATTCAACTTAGTCTAGTGGCAAATCTAAAGCTGTCCTGCAGAGATTATGTGTGTACCCTCTAGTTTTGAAAAATGTACAGGACAGATGAAGACAGCTATTTGTAAGAAAATAAGAAAGCAGCAGGTCCATCAGGTATTTTTAGTAGTTATTAATAAGCAGTTTGAAGATGCAAGGAATATAGAAAACCGAAGCCTGAGAGAATCCCATTTGATTCAAAGAGCAAAGACTTTTAAGGATAAAGCCAAGAAAAATGCAGTGAAAATAGCATGGTTAACATACAGTCCAATAAAGTCACCTCTTTGGTCATATATTTTGAAAGGCAGAATGTCAAATACTGAGGTAGTCGTTCCTCAGTGATACTGTGGAGACCAAGACAGGTCTCCAATGAACTAATATATTAAGAAAGTAGGCTTGATAAATGGGAATTTTACTCAGTCCTATTACTTACGACCATAATATTTATCTGTTCCTCACTTCCAAATTACGATCAACAACAACGTGACACTGTGAACTCAAGAGTAGGTCTGGCTTTGTGACCAGTTATTATTATTAACTATATAAACACAAGAAGTGATTTATCAAGACAGAGATTAAAAAAAAGCCATATACAGTCAGAGGAAAGTGCATCCACTTACAGAGGAAGGGGAAAAATCCTGTAACAGAGCAGACAGCAGACAGAAATTAGRACAGTACAAATAAAAGATGACATTAATAATTACTATAAAATTATTGTACGATACAAAATTAGAATTTATTACAATCTCAGTGGGAGCACAAAAAGTGTATGAAATTATTAATKATTTGAAATTAACATACTAAAATTAAATCTATACAAGAAAATACTATTAAATTCATGGCAACAAACATCCCTCAGTAAAGAGAGGGTACTATATCAGTAAACAATAAACTGTGCTGTAATAGGCAGGGTGATACCTCATTGCAATAGCCAACAAACATTTCAGGAAGGTAAAAATCACCAGGCATAACAGGATACCAAAAAAAAAATTTCAACGATTCTCTCAAGCTCTATTCTATTACTTTCCCCTTTTTTGCATCTATTTAGAGTGTGCGCCCTCTGGCCCATTTACCTCTGTGACCTCCAAAACATTTTGGTTTCTAATTTTCCAGCAGAAAACTTTGAGCATCACTCAGCTGACAGGAATCAATCGCACTGACCATTCTGAGAGCAGTCACTCTGGCTCTATGTTATTTGGAAAACTATCAGCACAATTCCTGTGCAGCAATGAAAATGGGAAGTCTAAAGAATGACTGACACATAGAGAACGTATTCACTGGCCAACTAATTTTAGAAAACTGAGACAATGAAATAAGCACCTAGMAGCCCAGGAGCTTATATGCTGAGACTTTCTGGAATGTCAAAAATGACGTTTGTATTCTAACAATTTGCTGTCTGAGATGGCTGTTGGTTTGGCAGTTGGCAAAAAATCTGCATGAGGTGCAGCTGGCAAACAGGTGCCCAAAGAAGTGAAGTGTTTGTTGTTACACAGGGCCCTGACTAAAACTGGTGCACAAGGAAGAATTGCATTCCTCATATTTTTAAGAGTACATGAGCTCTCAAGAAGATGCCAATAAAACCACTGTCCTGTACTGGCACATCCATACTGGTGACTGTTGCAGATCAGTATTGTCCTTTTGTTCCCAGGTTCATTATTCAGGTTCACTCAGACAGCTGCATAGCACCATAAAAGAGCACGATACTCTACTCAGAACCAACAATTAACAGCAACACCTGTCCCCAGACAAGTGAAACCACATTTGAGCTCTCTTTTGACAAAATTTACTCTTAGCACTCCAAGTATTCCTATTATTGTTGTTGTAAATTTTGGTCAACAGAAAAACATTACAGCAGAGAGGCAGAAGAGGATACTGTACTGACAAAACCTCAGCAATGCCTGGCACAACAGAGCCTGCCAAAATGTGCTGATGAAGCTTGAGTGTCTTTCTAGGCTGCATCATAGATCAGCTGATAGAAGAGACCATTTATATTAATAGCTGCTAGACTCAAGTGAAAAGATTACTATAGAACACGCTGCTATCTTAAGAACAGGTAAGAAGGTATATTTCTGGACAAAAAACAGGCTGTCCTATCACTACGAAGGCTGCTTGGCTGCAGGTTTTAGAAGTTCTGTACCGCTTTTGGAGTGTGCTGTCAAAGGAGTCTGCCTTTGTGTCTTTTCTAGGACAYCTATCTTTATATCTTCTCCTACAGCATGTGTTGCTTCATTCTCTGCTTCTGCATGCCAGAGACTTGCAAATACCTTGACACACTGAAATAAAATAAGTATCCCTTTATCTTATTGCTACTTGTCTTTTAGGGGATACCTTTAATGGATATTCCAAGTGAAATCACAGGAGACATGAGGTTTAAGGGAACAGCATAAATGGGTAACTACCAAAAATACCTACTCTTCTGCAATGCTGCAACAAAGAAAGAAGAAAATCTTATGTGCTCCCAACAGTTCCTGTCTGTCAATGCAGCCAAAGCATACATRGGCCAAAAAAAGTCACAGCCCACCAAGCACAGTGTTGCTGCTGATGAGCTGCTGGGACTACCTCAAACGTATCTTAAACCAGGAACAGTTTTGCCTCCTACAGGCTTCTAAGAACAGCACAAATTTGTTTTGTAGCTGAACTTTGAGTTGAAAGCACAAACATATTGCTTTAGACTTGAAAACCCACACAGCAAGCTTACAGCAGCTCTGGTATAAAATTATCTGAGAGCCCAAACATTAGATTACCTTTTGTCAGTATTTTAGAAATACTGGAGAGCTGTTTCAATTTTGAATGCATGCATTCCTATTTTAATTGGTTTTATTCTACACTTTCTACCAACAATTATTTTTATTTTGCATTGTGTCTAAGGAGTCTCCTCAAGTACCATGGAGTATCTTTTCTTTTTTTTCAGCACCTCCCCCCTTTATTTTGCCTACTACTGTCAATGAATGCTTTTAAAATAAACCAACCATTTAAAAACAGAAATTCTTTGTTCCTTGCCTATGGGCAGTCAGCCAAGATTCAAGATTTTGAGAGGGGAAATGGCTTGGCAAGGCTTGTGAAGAAAATTAAAGCAAGCAGATATCAATAGGGGCAGTATATCAAAAGGGACAATATGTTACACTTGCTGAAGTTCCCCTCCTCTCACTGGGTCCATTTGGGCCCCAAAACATTTCTACATCTCTGTATCAGCTTCTTAAAAAAAAAAATTAAAAAAAATTGCAGCTTCATTCCTCGTGGGACACTTTTCTTTATTTTCTTTTCCTGTTTTATTGCCATTCAGGTCACTGCAGGACCCTTGCTCCCAAGAGTCACTTATGACAGAGCACAAGGCACCTTCTTGGCTTCTCATTTCCCAGTAAGATTGCCACAATTTTTTAATTGCAGCTGAACACCAGGCTATGACAAGTACTCCCTGTAGTACCTCTACTCCCTTGTGAAATTTCACAGCTGTCTTCGTATCACTCTTTCCAAAGCCCCTGAGACTCCAAAACTTCCTCCTGAGATGATAATGTTTAGCTAATTTCAACCAGTTTTACAGAGAGCTGAGCCTGCAGGATGATGAATGTAGGTTACTGATAAGAGAGGGACTTTCACTGAACATTTTAAAGAGACCTAAAAAGAAGGCAGGTATCATTAAAGGGAATTAAGAGGGGAGGGGGGAGACAACTAACAAAGTGACAGCTGCAACGGGGGAGAGATTGCCACTGCTCATACATGTATACACAGTGCACCACACAAACACTATTCCTGTAGAATGGCAACAAAAGAAGCACTTTGTACTACTGGGGAGAGCGGAAGAATTTAACTTGTCTGGTTTTCTTTCAAGAAACCTGCAGAATTCAAACTGAGTATGAATTTGTCCACCAAAATTATGTTTCTATGGCAAAACTGCAATACAGACAGGGCTTTGGACTCACGCTCCTTCCCAGTAGGCTGATCCAGTTGAAGATTTTAGAAAAATAACACTGGAGGAAATGTTAAAGACAGGTAATTTATTTTCTTCATCTTTTCTTATTTCTAGATTGACTTGTCAGCTCAGCATAGTAATGAGTTATGACAGACATTAGTTAACCATAACACCTCAGTGGTGGGCACTGCAAAATATTTTATTCTTAAAATTAAGGAGAAGGCACCCAGAAATTTAATTGGATTATTTATATCATGGTAGACTCTTATTCCTTCAATATTACTTAAGAAACCAATTTCATTGGAATAAGTTTTACGTTCTCTTGCCTAGGCCTCTAGTCCAGGCGCTATTTTACATAGGCAAAGTAAAATAGCAGTTCTGAGCAATCCAAAATTAATCTTTTCAATTACACACATAAATGCTAATACACCTATTTTTCATAAAGTTGACAATGATAGGAAAAAATATAAGAGATTATTACTAATAATGCTCAGTTGAGAAAACCCAGCCCGTATAATGGCACAAATTTTCAATCACAGGTGAAAGAAGTTGTTAAAAAAAACCACTATATGAAGTACGCTTTAGCAGTAAACTTGTCCCAGGAAAAGCACATTCATTTGAGCGACTGAGCCTCACAGATTTTTGACAGCTACTGGAAAATGGCTATTTTTGACACTTACTAGTCTTCAGATACATTGACTACACAGCTGACAATTGTAGCTGACAGCACGCTTTTATCCCACTTACAGTTTGGGCAAGATGCAAGAACTAGTCCCCTTTGCTATTCTTGGAAAATGTACAAGCGATCACGAATTCCAGGAGAAATATCTTACTTTTAGCAGTTAAATGACCTACAATCCCCAAGACAAACCACAATTTGTGATTAGCTAATACCAATGCCTCCTTCAAAGAGATAACAGTCAAAAGGAGTTTCTAAAAGCAGATATTACAAAAGCTTTAAAAAGAAAAAGGAAAAAAAAAAAGGAAGTAGCTCTATTTTCAACTGTAAAAACATTAGGAAAAAGACCTATTTACTACACCAAAGGAATTCCAGCATGATTGTTTAATCCTCTGGAGCTCTCAAGTACCTATTAAACAGTTACGTATTTTAACACCTAAAATAACAAAAAGAGGCCAGAATAATTTAGGCTTTATACACATGGGTATCTGCAGTCAAAACAGGAACAAAGATAACAAACTAAAACTGCAATCACTCCACTTGTGACAGGACAAGAAGATGCTACTCACAAGCTAATATTACCTTCATATTGTCTCCTTTCTCTGATATTCTCATGAAAGTGAAACAGCAATTCATTACATTTGCTACCAAATAAACACTACATTGTACAGTTAGAACAAATCACATGCACACTTAACTATTTTGTACATCATGTTCATATTCTGAAGGTTCTTTTAAAAAAAAAGTCACAATTCCTACAAACATCATTTTTCACAGTGAAAACAACACCGCTTGCCTCCAATTGGCCCACGGAGGGGGCAAAACACCAACAAAAAAAAMCCCCAAAACAACAGCAACAGAAAAGAACTAGTTAACCCAATGTGAACTGCTCTAAGGAAACTCCACATCATGTCACAGCAAAGAACAAAAATTCTCTCTGCTTGTTTTTGTGGCACACAAACACAGAAATTACACTCCACTCTAGTTGTCAGTATCTTTTAGAGGACAAGAGACATAAAAGAGAATTACAGGATGCTACCATGTTAGGTTAGGGAACCGAAAAGAGAGTTTATTAATAATGAATGATGAATGGAGCTACAGAAATAAGGCAGAGATAATAGTAAGTTATGCATATTTACAAAAATAAAACTTACTGGAAGATTTAAAGTGCAGTTAAAACATCGTTAGATGTTACATATAAAAGCAGTTTTATTATATTGTAAGAAGGAAGTGTTATTACACAACTCTTGCTGTCAGGAAATTTCATATATTATTATCTCCTAAAACTGCGTTTTAAATCTCGCAGATTTCATTCAGTACTACTTTTTCCTATTTTTTCGAGGTACCAAAGAGACCAATTTCRGTGAAATATTTACCCGCTTGGGGTTGGTTTTTTTACGCAGACTTGTTAGTGCCCGAAGATCACTTAACCTGACATTGTTAAGGATCCTGCCTTTGCCTGAATATGATTTTTTTCCCCCCGCCTGTAAGTTCCATCACATCACTGTAATCATTCTTTGCCCCTTTGGAAGTTATGTCCTTACAGTACAAGAAAAACATCGATCTTGCAGAGTCACTGCAGTCATAGCTTAAGACGGAAAGACCACTGCTAATGGTGAAGGAAACCAGAAAACCTTCGTTTCCTGCACCGCTTCCTGCGCACCCAAGGACACTGCACCAGAGCCCGGGACACGATGGGCGGCCGAAGGGAAYCCCGACCCCAGCACAACTCACCGCACCGCGCGGGCAGCGCGCCCGCAGTGACACCGCCGCAGCCGCCGCGAGAGCCGCGCAGGTACCGGCACTCGCCGGGAAGGAAGCCCGAAGGAAGACAAGCCTGTCCCGCAGCTCCCAGAGGAGGGGCGAACTAACGCGGGCGCTCGGGCGCGGTGCGGACCCGCGTGTGCCTGGCAGCCACAGCCACCCTGCGCCGCCCCGATCCCGCCCGAGCCTGCAGCCACCCCCTCCTCTTCCCCCGTGAACACACGGACGGGCCCCCGCCGCGGCCCAGGGCGCGGCTCTCCCGCCGTCCCGGCCGTCCAGGGTCCGGGCGGCCCCCGCGCAGCGCCCCCCGCCGGCCGCCCCGCGCTACCCACGCTACCTGCGCTCCCGGCCCGCGCCCGCGCGCCGCTTCCGCCCGCGCCGCGCCGTCGAGACCCCGCCCCCGCCGCGGCGCGCGGCCCCCGCGCCGTGCGGCGCCGCGGCCGCCCCCCAGCGGCGGGAGGGAGCCGTAACAGCGGCGTGAGAGAGCGGGCCCTGTGCCCCGCGGCTCCTGCGGGGAATTCGCCCCTATCCGTGCCCTGGGTGCTGCGAACCCGCAGCGGCGTGGGCGGGACAGGAGCTGCGCATGTTTAGTGTAGAGCGGACTGAGAGAGGGTCTCATCAATGCATATAAATATCTCAAAGGAGAGCGACAAGACGATGGTGCCAGACTTTTTGCTATCGCCCAGCGACAGGACCGGGAGCAATGGCCATGAACTAAAACACAAGTTTCACCTCAATATGAGGAAGAACTTCTTTGCGTTGAGGGCGGCAGAGCATCGGAAAAGGCTACCCCGGGAGATTATGGAGTCTCCTTGTCTGGAGACATCCAAAACCCAGCTGGACACATTTCTGTGTCACCTGCTCTRTGTGACCCTGCCTTGGCAGGGGGGCTGGACTAGGTGATCTCCAGAGGTCCCTTCCAACCCTAACAATTCTGTGGTTCTAAGATTGTTCATGGCTGCGGTGGTACATAAACTCCTACCATCAGAATCGCTTAAATAAAATTCATTGTGGGTAAAGGACTGCTCTAGAGTCACCCCGGCCTCTCCCTACAAGGTGCTGTTTAAAGAAAGCTGGTATCAGTTAAGTAAAGGTGAACACAAGGACAAAGTAAAGAACATAAGGGCACGTTCGACAGCTGCAGGGTTGATAGCATCCAGGAATGCCCATTGTTCACCTCGGCTGGATCCCTCCGATGTTGTTCCTACCCAGACAAGCTCGGTCACAAGTCAGATGTTACAGGTGGGTGTTGAAGAAACTTCTGTTTGCAGCTTTGCATCCCCTATAAAATAAGCAAGGCTACAGGACATGTTGTCCTGTAGGATGTCACCTGCGCTCCACCTCCGTGCCCCTACCTCACACCTGCACTGCACTGTGCTGCACCTTTCCCTTCCTTCCAGAGG
This sequence comes from Amblyornis subalaris, assembly GCA_018881555.1. NCBI lineage: Eukaryota > Metazoa > Chordata > Aves > Passeriformes > Ptilonorhynchidae > Amblyornis > Amblyornis subalaris. Next base: position 2,600,886 of record JACAXG010000061.1, on the reverse strand, counting down.
CTACATAGCTCCTCCCCGCTTTTCAACCTTTATATTCTGCACAGATTAGGTGCAGGAAAAATCAACATTTAAATGTTGATGCTGTTCTAGAAAAAGAGATATTGATACATCAGAGTGGTTTGTGGCCTAGACCTCAGTATATAGGCAAAACTGTCAGCAGGTGCTGTGTCAGCTGGTGAATCAGTTGCATATAAAACTTTTYGTATATCAACTTATTTGATATCGTATTTCGTATATCAACTTATCAACAGTCACTTATTTCAGAATCTTGTGAAACATATTTTGATAAAGTTGGTTGAGGTTTTTTCTTGTTGGCCTGGAAAACCGTGGTGTTCACCTAAGAGATAATTTAAATTTGAGAAAATCAGGCAATTGTGGAACTGAATAGAAGGCTGTATTCCCGGAGAGAATTCAGAAGAGGCTGCATTAAAGGGATGACATATTTATTTGATTATGCAATGCATCCTAGAGACAAAACTATTTTTCGAAATTTTACAATGTTGAATGAGGACAAAGAAAAAAACAAAAACTGAATTATTTGATAAATAAGTTTTTGAGTGAACAGTTTGACTATATATTGTGCAGCACTAACAAAATTGTTGTCGGATGTACTTTCCAAAGTAGAATCACCTCATCAGTCTCTGTGGGTATTTTGTAATGAAGATTTCCTCTTGAAAAATCAAAAATAGATGGTCTGAAATGGACTTCACATTGCAAACATACTGCAGCTATTTACCACCATTTATCACTATATTGTGTGCTCCATGATGAATCCTTTATTTTCACAGACATGCAGCAAAACTGCTGTAATGTCTTCGCAAATATAGTTTATATGGTACTTAGATTTTACTAGGGAGAGAAAGGGAAATCTTTCAGTGGGGTAATAACAGGTGTAATTACAGGAAGACTTGCTTGGAGAGGTCACAAAATTATATTAAGAAATCTGTCTCCATTATAAATGTATCCTTTGTTGAGAGGAACTCTCAGCTATTAATAACATTCTTAATTCCTATTGCCTAAAGGTCTCATGTATCCGGTCATCTTTCATGAACATGCATCTTGCAATGTAACACTTTTTCCCCTTATCTGAGATGTGTGGTAAAAACTGTGTGACAAAACAATATCAAGCACCGTGTTTCTCCTCAGTGACATACGAAAATCAAACCTTAACAGTGTTTATACCGTCTTTATATTTGCGGGTAATAATATTCTTTGCATCATTTCAAGGGATAGATAAAAGCCCAGGATTGCAGGTATGTTGCAGTGTTCTGTATTATTTGTCAAAATCCGAAAAAAGCAAAATTAGATTGTTGCTGCAATGTTGTTTCATTCCTCTCATGCCGTTCATTATCTGTAGACAGTCCTTTTGAATTTAATTTGCATAGCTCTTGCTCTGTCTTTTTCAAGTAGGTATTAAGAATTTCCTCTCATAATATGTTTAAACTGCTGAAGGGTAAAGGCTAGAGAACAGCACACTAATCAATATGCTCTGTGATTAGCATACCTTCTGCCTCCTTGCTTAACCAATTAATCTCCTAATCCGTATGTGCAAATAAGAATATATGCAACTTTATACTTGTCTTACTGCCACTCCTATTTTTCCTTCTTCCTGATCCCTCACCAGTTGTTTATACCCTTTCACTTTAGGGAATGGGCCTGCTCTGGGCCTATTTCCCCCCCAAAGTACATTTTTTCAAAGTGCTTGAAGCACATGTAATTGTGTCGTGTTAGTGTATCCTTTGGGCCATCTCTAGATGTTTTCTGTGTTTAAACTATCTTCCGTTTAGCAGAGAGGCTCCCAAAGATGCAGATCAACTTTGCAGTCTTACTAATAACTAGTAAAAGATGAAATGTAATGTCAAATAATTATYGTCTTTATACTCCAGGAAAACACAGTGAAGTTATTGTAGAGAACAATGAAGGGAGATAAGTTATGGAAAAAATGGTGAAGGCAGCTTGTAGTTTTCAATCCAAAATGTAAAACTGATTACGCCTTTTAAAAATAGGTATTTGTATCAGCAACTGCAATTTTTATTTTAGGTTTAATTGCCAGAACATTTTAGGATGAAAGGAACGAAAAAGTTCTGCTGGAATAATGCAAACATCTTGAATACATGCATTAGTACTAGTCTAACCATCAGGAACTGGAATCACAATGTGGACTGTAGCTAGATCTTAAATATGACCATGTTAACAAAAAGTATATTCCTGTCCTAAATTCTCCTGACCTTTCGCTCCCTCCCCTGCTTGGTTTTGTTTTGGTTTTCTTTAGTGTAACCATTACGTATTTTCAGTGGGTTCTTCATATTCCATTTTTTCAGTGATCCATTCCATGGTAGAAGAATGATTAGCATTTTCATCTCAGAATTTCAGCATGTCCTTCATGCCCATTCCCTTCTGTTCTTGTAGTTAGATAGGCAACATCAGGATCAGAATATGCCAGAACAGTATGTGATCTTGCAGTAGAATAAGTACTTCACTAATAAAGTTACATTTAAAAAGGGAGATGAACAAATCTGCCTACCAGAGCTGAATGGAGTAGAGCTGCTATAAAAGAGAAAATTGGACTTGCTTTTGGAAAGTAAAACACCAGCAGAGGCTAAAACTGAGGCCAGCCTCCTAGGAATGAAAATTTAATTGTAATTAAACAAGAACTGACTAAGGAGTTGACTGAAACTTTTTAAGCAAGTGACATGCAAGAAACTTTTAGCCAAAATTAACTATTTTGCGGACCTAGATGACAAGGAAGATCTCCCCAATACTGCCTTCTTTAGCATTGTGAGATAATTTACTCTTTAATCGATTATTTGCTTCTGAATCACCAAGGTAAAAGAGGAAGGGCTGGCATATACAGTTCCAGCCTCCCATTTACAATACAAGCAAGAATTAATCAACATCATTTAGGATCCAGGTAGGAAGAAATATGAACCATTTCTGTAAAGAAGAGTGTATGTCCAGGCTCTGTTAGAACCTCAAGCTGTGGTGCCCACTGGCTACCAGCATTCATGTGACTTCTCCACTGGGACACAGCACCTGTTGGAAAGCCAGTGCTTTGCTGCACTGACAGAGCAAGTTCAGCTGTTTCATCATCTTTGGAAATTTTCTGACTTAAGGAACTACCTGCTTGGTCTCAAATGCTTGCAAGGAATGAGCTGCTGTAACTGTTGGTGCATGCTGGAGGAGGAAGACCAAATCCACACAGGATATAGGAGCAGGGAAGCCTTTTTGAGGCGACTGAGCAGAAAGGATAAACCTTTCAGTAAAATCATGGTCGAAATGCAATTCTAATTATTGCAAGTCAAAATTAAGGCCTCTGTTTCCTAGAAGCACTCAAGACCGGATCGTGTGACTTTACCTCCACGTGTGTACAATAAAAGCAGCCCTCCAGCCTTGTGTTGCAAATATCCTCTTGCCGTAACAAAACATCCTTGAGGACGTGGACCCAAACGAATTTCCACAGGTTTATAAACTCATTCACATAAACGCTTTTCCCCGCGGGAGCAGAACCTCAGAGAACGTGCTGGAGGAGGTGGAAAGACAAGGTGACACAGGAGCAAGGCTGATGATTGTCACGGCGTGCAGGAGCGACGCCCGCAGGAGAGGAGACCTTTATCCTTGGAGTGGCAGGAAAGGTGCGGGACAGCCTCGTGTTATCCCAAAATAGGTTCTTTTCAACAGGTGTGCAAGAGGCCACACCCAGAGTCGAGGTATTTGATTTATTTACAGTTCTGCACAGAAAGAGGTGCTGGGTGAGAAAGCCACAAAATCATCACGACAACTACCAAAACTTTTCRCTATTTATACATTTTAGCAAAGGCATTCATGTTCATTGGCTACAAGTTACCTCGCTCTCTTGCTAATTAGTATTCTATCTTCTATTGGTTAATTATTCTCTCRCTTCTCATGCTAATTAGCCCGCATGCTCAATCTTTGTCTTCTTTTGAGTCGGTGGTCGCAGATCTCCCCCTGCCGGAATTACCTTTTACCCAGCTGGAGAGCTAATTCAGCACAGTTGCCGAGTTGTCCTTAGTAGTTTCTCCTTTATCTTGGGAGTTCTGCCAAATGTCCTTATAACCCGTGAAATCCACATTCTTTGTGTCTACTATCAGTGGTACGTCCTTCTTCCCAAGCTTTGTTARCCTCCCCCTAGGTCTGATATCATTGAAACATGTCGAGCCCTAAACCCTAACAAGGCAATTCTACCGACAACTAATGTGTCTTTCTAGCACCTGGGCATCACTTAACGCTTGCTCGTTAGCTGCCTGTTTCAGGSATTAACCTCCCTTCTTATTGATTAGGCTTGAAAGGTCACAAATATCAGACATCAAAGAACATCCCTTCTTAAGTAAATTCTTCTACCTATCCCACATTTTGCAGCGACATCCGCACACCTGGCAGTGCGAGGCGGGGCCGGGGGGAGGCAGCGCGCTCGCTCCCGCGGCGGCGGGGGCGCGCATGCGCGGCGGTCGCCCCGCAGCGCCCGTCGCCTCTTTTGTGAGGGGCGGGCGCGGCCCCGCCCCGCGCGCGGTGCCGGGCGCAGACGGAGCGGCCGCGGCGGCGCCATTTTGCGGCGGTGCGGGAGGCGCGGGCGGGAGGCGGCGGCGACGGCGCCGGCAATAGCGGTAACGGTGGCGATAACAGCGGCCGTGGGTGCTGCTGCTAATYGGGACTAGCGTCCCCTGGTTCGCCTCAGCCTGGTGGCCAGGACTCTGCCGACATGAGCGACGTGGAGGAGAACAACTTCGAGGGGAGGGTGAGTGGCTTCCCCTGCGCGGGCCGTGTTGAGGGGGAGATCGGACCCGGGGGCGGTGGGTGGCGGTGCCCGGCGTCCTCCGGCCCGGCAGGAGTTCGGGCAGCACAGCTTGGCTCTAAAATGGCTCCTTCAGGCGCCTGAGGCTCGCCTGGGCCGTGGGCGACGGCCCTTGATCCCCTCCGCTCGTCGCATCTCTCCCTCACACGCTCCCTGTTCCTATGGCCCCGGCGGGGTGCGGGCGCCGAGTCCCGGCGCTGCGGGCCGGCCCCCGCCCGGCCAGCGCAGGCTGACTCTGTGACAACGGCGCTGCTATAGCCCCTGGGCTTCCTCCCCGATGCTCGGTGTTCTTCCCGCGGGGCCGAGCCGCCCTGATGCTCGCCGGCTCTCTGTCCTGCCCGTTCGCGTTCCCCCGGCCGGGTCGCCGAGGCCTCCCCCACCCGAAAGAGGAGAGACCCCGCATCCTTTTGTGCGAGGTCTCTCCCGGCTCCAGGAGCTGCCTCGGGCCGGGCCCCCTCCGACCATCGGGGAGGTCCGGCCGTTGTTATTAAACCATTGAAACTCATCGATCGTGCAGCTGAAGGCTTCGAACGAGCTGCTGTGGCTTTGTAACCTCGTTAGGCCTGTGTCTTGCCTCTGATGGCCGCGGGTTTTCATGTACACGTGTGACAGGTCTCTTCCATTTTCAGTGTTTTGTGGTTTTGTTTTGTTTTGTTTTTTTCTTAGTGATGATCAGGGCAAGCAGGAATTAGAAGCTGCTTGAAACAGGAACGAAATGTGCGCTCCTCTGTCACAATTTAGTTTTTTTTTAATTTTGCAGAGGGTTTTTGTTGTTGTTGCTCGTTCTTTTAAGCCATTCATTAGAGGAACACCTGAGCATCCTCCTGATGACTCTCTGATGAACCAGTGACAGCAGCTTTGCAGTTATATAAGTTACTGTCTGGGGAAACAAGCAATGAGATTTTGGAAGAACGGCGTTACATTCCAATGATTACTTTCACGCGAGTATTGCCATTTTTGTAGTGCTAAAAAAAAATTCCATAGGCTGCRAGTCCTTTACTGGCTGTACCATAACTGCTGCTGCTTCCTCGAGTGAGGTAAACAAAACCTGTTCTTGTGTTGGTTGCTTGGACAAAGGTGGCTCTATAGGTAAGCAATATTTGGATAAATAGAACTCCGAAGGGGAAACWACCGATTTTCAGAAATTTGAGCAACGAGTATGCTTGGTTGGGGTTTTTTTCTCTTTTTTTTAATATTATGTCAATCTCATATTTTACAGTCAAGATTTATATTTTTAAGGATTATTTTCTAGTCTGTATTTCCACTGCGGGTTATTGTTAGGAAATAATTATGTTAGATTAATTGTCAGAACGTTGGTTTTGGGTTCCTTGATGGATCTGTTGTTCGTGTACAAAGCTGTTGCAGCTCTGTACTTTCAGTATCTGCACACTGCCTCCTGCCAAATGTAGAAGTAAAATGATTTGAGAGTACATGAAGTCTGAAAAGCCCTATGTAGCAGGTTCTGTGGCTTCCCCATTGTTCTTTTTGTTTGTGATGGAAAATTTACCTGTTGGAAAGAACTGCTGTGTTGAGTTTTCATTTAGGAAACTTCTTTTGTTTTTACTCCCTACACTGAAATTTCTCAGTCAGTCTGGCATAACTGAGCATAATGGCAGGTACTTGATTAATTTCTAGTTTGGAGGGTTTGTGGTTCTGCTGAAGAACGTTTGTAAGCTTTTTTTTTCTKCTTCAGTAATACTTCTTTGTTGTGATGCTACTAAAGTACTTGAAATAAGAAATTCTRTTTTAGAATAATATTTTATATTTCATTTCCATTGAAAGTGCTCCCAGGCATAAAGTTAAGCACATGTAACTTTGAGGCTGTTGTGTTTAGTCACTATTCCCAGTTGGATAGGACTCTGTCATGCACTCAATGGCCTAGTTTCGGTTTGCTACATCCAGGCACGTAGTGCTGAGAGTAAAGCAAAAGTTTTCACTGTGAGAAAGAACTACAGAAACTGGAAGAAAGTTTGTAAAGAAGCTGTTTTCCTGGAAATTGGCACAAATAAGAATGCTGACTACCCTTTCAGTTCTTCTACCCCCTGTCAGTTTAAGTACTAATTAGTGTGATGTGCTTTAAAAACTAAATGCCGCGGGAGTAAGGCAGTTTTAAGTTTCATTTAAGGTCTTTTATATTTTATCTGTGTAGATGCATATTGTCCCAAAAACACTTCAATGAAAGTTGAGTATGATCAGAATTTTTTTAAAAGCTAATTTTATGAGCAGTAAGATACTGTCCATGTATGTGCTTTGTCTCTAATTTATGATTTTAAAATCTTMATTAACCTGAACAGGAAGTTGAGAATAATTACGGAAATAATTGTGCAATTAAATTGCTTAGTTTGCACTATTTAAAAGCTTTTATTTCTAAAGTATGGGTAAAGTAATTGTAGAGCTTTTTTCCTTCTTGAACTCAATCCTTTATTGACTTTTTTTTGAGGCRATGTTAATCAAATATGCTCAGACTAATCAACATCTGCTTTGTTTTTGTGTCATTTTGTTTCAACTTAAGCAAGTTGTCTGTTGAGAATGTGGCTGGTTGAACAGAAGAAAGCCCCCTTCTCAAGCATGGTGATTTAATGGAAAGAAATTGACGGAAGAATTAAAAATATAGTGGATGTGCTAAAGCTGAGTTTATGGACATTAGGAAGAAAAAAAGATTTTAAGTTGTGCTTATCCGGTGACTTGGTTTTGGAAACGTCAAAGTATTTTATCACCATTGAATGCTTTTTGTGAGCAGATTAGACAAATGAGGCCTTTTTTTATCTTTTATTTCTGTCAGATGACAGGCAACTCTCACTTCCTTTCATATTTTTTATTATTTTAAATAGGGTATTGCTTATTTCGTGTTCAGTCTGTGGTGCAGCTTAAGATGTTTCCCAGAGCAAGGAAGAAGGAGTCTGAACAAACCTGCACTTCAGTAGTTCCACTTGAAACTTTGGTCGGTTATTTTTTTGAGCTTCTGGTACCATTTAATTTCTGAAATCTTAAAATTCAGTAGTTTTCTACCAGTGTTAATGTGCTGCTTGTCTAAATAGATAAAATTTTTTATYGGAACAAAGGTAGAACTGTTTTACAGCTCTACATTGATTGTCTTCATTATAATGAAATGCCTCTTCCTGCTCTGTGCAGGACCTTACAGTGGGATAAATAGTAAAATCTAATCTAACACTTGAAGGAATGTATAATTTTGTTGAAGGAAGTATGCACTTTTCATAGGTATGCAAATGATTTTTGAGTTAGCTGTGAAAGTGCCTTATATTTGCTTCATGAAGCTTGTATGTAAAATACTTAACTACAGATGGAATTACCCAAGTGATCAACCTTGAGATGATTTCTTTGGCAAAAAAGCCCCAACGGGGTGGGGGTCGTGCTTACTTAGCTCATGTATTCCATCTCTCTTGCAGTGGCACTCTGCCACCTCTGTGGAGAGCAAGGCGTGTTGCTTTCCATACCTTTGAAACACAGGCACAATGGACTACGTATGCCCGCGGGTTCTGCATTTACTTGGAGAGTGCTGTGATCACCCTGCGGTGTTTAATGGCCAGTGTGGGAAAGGAGAGTTTTTCTGGAAGTCAGATTTTTATTTTTCTCTTTTGTTGTTTTAATCAAGCTTAGCAAATTCTGGGTTGTTCTGGACCTTGTCAGCTGGGAAGAATGACTCTTTTTGAACACAAATTCTTTTTACTGTCTTCCATGTGTAGTAAAGGAGTGACTACAGAACCCTCTCTGAAGAGGTATATTTTCAAGCCTCAGTGAGAAGATTACCTTTCAAAATTCCAAAAAGTTTATTGCTGAAGCCTCTTGTTTTTTTTCCCCCCCTTTCTTTTCATAACTGGGATCATGAAGAAATACATAAAGTTTGCTTATGTTAGTAATTTTTAAGATATACATGTCTAACCCAGCTTATGAGATGCTTTTTATACAGAAGCTTATTATGTGTACTAYTGTAATATTTATAGAAGAGTAGCTAATTAAGGGATCAGTTTTATTTTTAGTACAGTGACMGATCATAGTATGAAGCAAAAATGATTTAACTTCTGTGCGTTTCAGGGAAAGTTGGTAGATTTCTGTCAAAACAGGAGTTAAAATGTAATCTTGTCCTCTTAAGTGAGATGTTACTAACTTGACAGTTTTATCCAGTGAATGTAGGCTGCTGCTAACTTCCTGTTTCTTTTTTGACTGCTTAGGTTTTTTTGTCCCCTTTTAATAGAGTTTGACTCAATTTACTTTGTTAGTTTGGGTAAGAGTTTTTAACAGGGTTTTTGAAAATGTTACTTTTAGACCGCTTGTCCTGTCCTTTTTTCACCCCAGGTCAAATGAATTTCACCTGAAACTTGTGTGATTTATTGACGCCCCCCCCCCCCCTCATTTCTCACGCTTTGCCATATAAAGTTTAATTTAAACTTCCTTCTTTTTATTCGGCATCTAGCTGTAAATTTTGTTAGCCTTTCAGTCATGCTCTGAAATTGTAAGGTGGGAGTTGAGGTAAGGCATGACAGAAGTTCAGGACAGAAGAGTAGTGTGAAAGAACAAGGGGTTTTTTGATTTGTGGTTGGTTTGGTGGGGGTTTTGGTTGGTTGGTTGTTTTGTTTGGTTGTGTTTCCCCCCCACCATGTTCTTTATCATCCCTTCTCTTGATGGGTGGAAAATGGAAAGGCTACTTCCTTCAAGACTGTTGCAATTCTTCTCTGCATAAAAGTGTTTTAAATGCTTTTAAAATAGTAATTATATTGGAAAGTAGGATTTCTTTTGAAGGATGCAAGAAAGTTAAATGGTAGATAGAACTTGGATCAGTTAAACGGTTGTACCAGTAGGGATGAAATACATGGACTGGCTGATGTCTTGCTCAGATGGATCACCTAAAGGTGTTCAATGACTGGGTTTATATGATCCTGGAGTAATGGAACGGGGGAGGGGAGAGATCCTTTCCATACCACTTTGTTTTGTTATTCTTCCTGGGAAGAAAGATGGTAACAAGGATTAAAAATACTCCTCAGTGCTCTCTTTAAATGTTTCTAGCTGTGCATCTTATCCAGAGAATCAGTAACTAAAGCTGCAAACCTTAGATTTTGTGTTCGTCTACAATTTTGACTCCAAGTTCCAATTCTTGGTGAATCATTAGTCCCATTTCCTGGTGCGTACTTGAGGAAGCCTCTACATCTTACTCTGAAGAAGCACACATTACAATTGAGTTGTTTCTTTTGTAATTATTATGGGGGGGAGTGTTTTTTGTTTGGGTTGGGGGGTCTTAGTGTTTTGGGTGCAGTGTTTCCTGGAAAGAGCGTTATTGACAGATGCAGGATTTGTTCCGGAAGGGAAGTCTGAGCTGAAGGATATTACAAAGCTCAGTTTTGTTTCCTGCAGGCTCTAGTGACAGCAGATCTGGATAGTTTGACAGGGTGATAGTGAGTTATCTGCCTGCGAGTTTGTAAGGGGGAAAGTAGTGACTGGGACAGCTGCATAATAAAGCCAAATGCATTAAAATAGGTACTGTTTTGTAGGATGGTGGTGGGATGAGAAGCTGAGTTTAAGCTGAGTCTTATCTGTGGACCTTAAATGACTGAGGATTTTTAGAACAGAAAGATGAGAAAGTGCTGAGAATCCAAAGTGCAATTATTTGTGAAGAATAGTTGGGTTGGTCTGTGGTATAGACGAATATACAGCTTGCTAATTGTTTCATTGTAGTAGGAGGTAGAGGAGAAAAATTCTTTAAAATCTCTCTTTGTGACTCCTTGAAGCTCTGAATCTCTTAATCCCTGCCTATAGTCTTGCTGATATAAATATTACTAGGAACTTTTTCAGCATCATCCTTAAGTCCTTAAACTTTTGCAGGTTATTGTGGTTCCCTTAGTCTCTCCTTTTGAAGCATTGTAGGAGGTATAACTAGGTGATCTATGTTGCATCAGAAGATGAGATGTAATTGCTTGCCAGTCACAGTGTGCAACGGCTCTCAGATAATCTGCCTTCAGCTGCTGTTTACATCTACCGTTACTTGGTTAAGGAAGTTTGAAACGCCTAGGAATTTACACTGTCACCTCTGTCACTGCAGTTTTCAAGTTGTGTGTTTGTGAATGCAGCCCCTCAGGGTCTTAAACAGACAGTTCCAAAAGGACTTGACCTATATGAAATCATGTAATATTTGGTTTTGGCAACTTAATACAGATTTGCTGTCATAGTTGATATAATTAAAAGCTCTATGGGTGGGATCTTAAGGTGCTAGAGTTGAATAGCTAAGGACGCTAAGATGACTTCTACATTGGATGGGAGCGATTGGTCCGTGGTGTTTTTGGCACCTCCCAACACTTCTAGATTGTGCAATACCTGGGCAGTGGGGTGGGGGGTTGCCTTTGTTCAGGTTTCCAGAGTTCTTGTTCAAGAATTGATCTTTCAAATGTAAAAAGTATGCACAATGCCATATCCTTATGAAGAAAAAGTATCTGAGGAGGGTGAATTCTTTGTGGTTTTATTGAAGGGTGTTTTCTAAATCTCATGTCACTTTGAATGTTTTTCTATGTTGGTGATCATTTTTACTAGGGAGAGAAGTACAAATAATTCCCAGAGAAACTGGCAGTTGTTCCAAGGGGGGATGAGATATAAACGGAAGAATTTAGGAGGCTATCAAACATTGAAGAGTACAAAAACAGAGGCAAGGTGATAAAAAAATCATGTTASTGGTTCTAAGAGAAATTTTCCTTTATTGCGAACGGTGGATTTCAAATGTCAAAACACCAATAAAATTTAGTAATATTTAGAGGCATGTACATAATTTATTTCAGTGAAGACCTGTAGTTAGCTCAGCAGAGAGCCATCTTCATAAGGGTAACCTGTTACGCAGACCCGATTATATGGTCTGCCTGTCACAGCCAAGCGCTGAATTTGGCCTTCATTGTCGAGGTTTGGCAGGCCTATCATCCTAATAGGTAACATTCTCCAAGTGTCACTTGTCCTTTTTATTGAGGTAAAGGGGAATGGTAGTGTGGCTGTAATAGTTGTCAGTAAGGAGTCTCTCGGGTTCCATTTCTGGTGAATTTACTGTCTTGAAGTAGGAGGACGGCATCCTTTGAAAAGAGCTCCAGCCCAAAGCAGTGAAGAATTTTAACTGCAAAAGAAAATGCAAGTCTGGACATAGGTAGAGTAAGAAATAAATTGAGAAAAACATTGTGAGGACAGGCAGGAGGAGAAATCATGCAAATAAACGTGAAATGTAACACCTTTGGGAAGGGAACTTGCTATGCATTTTTTCATTAAGTATTTTCCACATTTTTGTGAAGTTACAGATGTATATAGCTTACTGTTCTGTAGGGAGTTTTATAGCTAAGCTCCCTAGAAATGCTGTACACTATCAAATGTGAGGAAATCCTAACCTGCTCTTTGTTTGCTTGTTTTCCTAGTTTTTCTCTTGTGTGCCTTACCATGCAAGAAGAAAAAACCCTCCTGTTTTTACTTTTATTGGATTGCTTTAACTATACTATTGTACATCTTAGTTTATATGGATTATATAAGGAAAACAGGATAACAATGAGGAAGAAAAAGTAGGAAGAATAATAATTTATGTTGCTTATACCTATGTGCATGTATCATGCGAGTAAGTATGTGCATAGATAGGTTTTGACTGGAAGTCTTTGGCCATTCTGTTGAATTGAGRGTGTCTTAGTAATCTGTAGGAGTAAAATTTGGGATATTCCATACTGAGAAACACATAGTTACTATTTTAGTTGGGGGGCATCACTGATATCAATACTTCAATATATTTGTGCTAATTAGTTTTTAGTGTATCTATGTATCGTATCAAAAAAATCTCAGAGGGGAGGAGGGTAGCTTTGCAAATACAGTAAAACCCCAAGAACTCAGTAAAATCATTGTTAGAACATAGACACTTATACAGTTTTAAAGATATTTTTTTAAAAAGTTGTTTTATAAAATAGTTTCTTGCACTTTACCTGCTGGCTTTTCAATTTGGTAGATAACGTCTGAACTCCAGCAGAGTTTTATAATCCCCACGTGCTTAAATATACTAAATGTTCTTTTTCCATTAAGGTTAATGTTCGTGAAGAAATTGAAGAGTTTTTTCCAAGAATGTGGAAGATAAATCAAGATAAAAGAAGGCTAATGAAAAGTATTAAAGATCAGAAAATTAAAATTGAATGGGGGAAAAAATTGAACAGAAGATTGGTCAGATAGAAGCACTTGAATATTTTTTTAAGGCTATAATGAATTGTTTGAATTGGGGAAGAATACACGAAGTATGAAAAATGAAAAACTCAATGAAGAATGAAGAAAAGTAGAAAGCAAGAGTGAAGTAGAATTAAAAGAATCTGGAAGAATGAATGGGTCCTAGGTTAAGTAAATGTATGGTTTATGTTCCAGTGTCTGTATGATCAAGTTGTAGATGAATTTGCATGATTACTTAGTTAATAGAGAATTGGTGATCTGGTTCAAGCAGGGACCTATTTGAGGCAAGCATTCAATATTAACAGTGGGTTAGCAAAATGAAATTTGTTTTGGAGGGTATTGCCTAACCATTTGTTTTTCAGGAGCAATCAATATAATAGAATTACTGTACTTTAAATGTTAGGAGTTAGGCATTTACACAACCAATACCATTTTTAATACTGTCTTTTTTGTTAGGAGTCTCGCTCCCAGTCAAAATCTCCAGCTGGGAGTCCTGCTCGTGTAAAATCAGAGAGCAGGTCAGGATCTCGCAGTCCATCGAGGGCTTCCAAACATTCTGAATCGCACTCTAGGTCAAGATCAAAATCAAGGTATGTTCRGAAAGTTACTTGTATCAGCTCTGTTACTGCTGTTGTTTTGGTATTTGCATGTTTATACTCGTAGAGGTGGCAAAGTTGGGGAATGATTTAATGAGTATGAAGAGAGAAGGTACTAGAAATAGAAGTAGTAACATAGAAATCATAGCTAAAATATGTAGGTTTGTCTCTTCTGGAAGAGAGAGAAAGGATTGCATCTTAATTCTGTGGAGCTCCTGCTTCCTTTTCCCAAAATCTCTTGTGGGGGAATTCTTGTGTGGACCTCTCCTTTAGGAAAAAAAAGTCAAGTGAGACCAGCAGCAAGGGTAGTCAGGGTTAGATAAAAAGAATAAGCTCTCTAACTGTTGGAAATATTGGGAAACGCTGCTTGGGAATGTTTCTGACATTATCTTGTTGAAGGCTTTAAGAACATAATCGAAAACTCCATCTTAAATTGGGTGTGGATAGGTTCTTGATTTGTGAGAGTTTTAAGGTGGAAATTCATTTTTCAGTGCTGCACATGTCCTCTGTCCTTTTCTACCCCAAGTTTGCGTGTGCGGAGGTAAAGCTTTTTAGCTCTCAGTTCTAGCAGAGCTTGCATGGAACACAAGAGGAATGTCTTGCTTTTTTTCCTGGAAATATGCCATAAATATTACCTCTTTCATACTGCCCATCATCTCTATTCCCTTTTACCATCATACTGATGAAAGAGGGGAGAGCTACTGAATCTTTCTTTAATCAAGCAAGAGAGAAACCAGAAAAGAGCATTTGTAGTGCTAGAGGAGGAATTGCATAGTCTGACATTGTCCCTCCTTCCCAATTCTTGGGAGAGATCAGTAATCCGTCTTCTCTATTTATATCAGAGCAACTGAAAGAGAGTTGCTGTGCTCTGAATTGCCAAAGTTCAGCTAATGTTACAGTTTCTCTTCTTGCAGTGCTTAGCCAGATGATTACCTACCTGTTTTAAACAACTTATCATTGGCAAGATGTGTGCAAAGAAATGCTTGAGGAGTTAAGCAGGTGTTTGAGTTCTGTGGTTTTTTTTGTCTGGAGTCATTTTCATGCATAGGTAAACTTAATTTGTAGATATTGCAGCACTGTAGTACTGCCAGATTTTTCAGTTTTTCAGTCGAAACAGTACTTTACAGTGTGGCATATCTGGTTTCTGTGTCATTATGCAGTTTTTAATTAGATAAGCAGCCAAGCTGATACAAGTTTCAACTTTGAAATTGCTGAAAACTATTGTGAATGTAATCCTCAGTGTATGCCAGAAGTACTCTCAAGGAGTTAACAATGGTGCTACCGAGCAGGTTATTAGAGATCCATGTAATCTTTAGATGTGCAGGGCAAAAGAAGCTTAATTGTTTTAATTGTAGAGGTACTCTAAAAAAACTTTTCTCTAGAAAGTGTCTGGTTTACAGTTCAGTACATTGTGTGCTTCTGAGCTGACTAAAGGCTTTCTGTTTGTCGAAGATCCAGGTCCAGAAGACATTCGCACAGACGTTACACGCGTTCCAGATCACACTCTCATTCCCATAGGAGACGTTCCCGAAGCAGGTCATACACACCAGAGTACCGCCGTCGAAGGAGCCGCAGTCATTCTCCAATGTCCAACAGGAGAAGGCACACTGGCAGCAGAGTATGTCATGTTCATAAAGGCTGAGTATCAACAAAGCAAGTGCTAATTGTGTCAATGGAGTCCAGGTTACCTGCAGGCTGAGTCTGACCTGCTGTGTTGTCCCTGGAGGATGTGGGAATTGGGTGGGAGTGGRGAGTGTGTGTAGAGCAATCTCTGTCCTTACAGCTGGGCACTTATTTCTTGGGACTGCAACTGGCAGGGAAGTTGTAGAAATTAATTGAAACCTTTCTGTTGCAACTCAGTATGTGTAGAGATGGTGACACTGCTGCTGTCTGTTCTAAAAGTTGAGCTCTGCTGTTTTGTTGGGGTTTTTTTGTTACAGTTCCAAGTATATGTGACCTTGAAAAATGAGACCTCTGTATGTGCTTGTAACCTGACAGTATCGATAAGATTGACATGGGGATCCATATAAGGAAATTCCCAAGTGTTTATTTGCTTATAGAGCATATGTTGTAGGTTGCTTGTGATTTTATACCTCTGGTTATTTAATTTGGTTTACCTTGAAGTAAAGCCCTGTGTTTTAGGTAATATGTAAACCTTTATAATAGACTAGAAAAATTTACAGTTATGAAAAAGAGCAGTCATCTTCTCAGAATGTAAATGAGGAGCGTCTCTGTATGAGCAAGAGGAAGAATAGCTACACCAACCAAAATCTAAGATACTAATCTTATGTCATTCTGAGAGATTTCTCCCAGTGTCCTTCTTTGTAATGACACAGTGGTTGGGGTTGGAGGGGATCTGTGGAAATCAGCTGGTCCAACCCCGCTGCCAAGGTGGGTTCTCCTAGAGCAGGCTGCACAGGATCATGAGCAGGCTGGTTTTGACCATCTCTAGAGTAGGAGACTCTGCAGCCTCTCCAGTCAGTGTGTTCCAGTGTTCAGTCACCCTCGAAGTTTTTCTTTATATTTAGATGGAGCTTGCCATGTTTCAGTTTGTGCCTATTGCCCCTTGTCCTGTTGCTGAGCAACACTGAAGAGAGTCTGGCCCATCTTTGTGATGCCTGACCTTGAGATATTTATATGCATTGAAAAGATCCCCTCTCAGTCATCTCTTCTGCAGCCTAAACAGGCCCAGCTCTCTGAGCCTTTCTTCATAAGAGAGGCTCCTGTTGCCTAATCTTCTTGATAGCCCTCCACTCCAGCAGTTTCTTGTCTGATCTGTTCCAGTGCCTTAGCTTCTGGTTGATCTAAATGAGTGTCTACACACAGCTCTGCCTTTTTGTTGTTGAGGGCAGTGATATAGTTCTGATCCTTTTCATTTTAATCTGGTTTAGCCTCCAAACATTTTTATTAATTCAGTCGAAAAGAAAATAGGGTTTTTTTGCAGACCTACCTTGGTGAAGCAGGTCACCAGGAGCAGGTATTACCAATGTGAAAGAGAAGACAGGAGTGTGGAAAGGGCAAGACTCCAGCAGTGCTAAATGCAGTGGCTCAAGCTGTTGTGATGCAATGTTCATAGTAGCTTTTTATGGATTGTTGCCAGCATCTAATCACTATGAAGTAAATATTAATCTAGTGTCTTGAAAAATTGGCAGAAATAGCTGAACTTCAAGTGGATTAGCAGTTTTTCTGGTGAAAGGTGGAAGAATCCATCTGACTACTCCAGGAAATATTAGGATGCTTTGCTATGTGAAGACATTTTTCTGCCTTGGAAGTGACTTCGTGAAACACTGCAAGTGTTTCCACAGTGAGTTTCATGTTAATTCTAAGGAGTAGTTCTAGTAGTGTCAAAATGAAACTGAAATCAGATTTGAAATCCCCTTAATAACAAGGTCCTAAAGACACTGGGAAAACTGGTAGCAATTTTGCCACTTCCGTTCTTGTAGAGAGCTTGCATACTGGGTTGGCGGAGGCAGTACAAAAACCTAATAGAAAAGCTGCCTTTTAGTCCTTCCAGTGGTGATGCAGTTGTCATTTGGCACTTAGGGTCTGCAGGCTGATTTTAGTACTTCTCTTGCTTCAGGAAAGGTAGCAGGATTTAAGTGTAAGAGGAATGTTAAAAAAGGGCAGCAGATGTGGATGTGTAGAAGAACTTACTCAAACAATGATTTAAAAGACAGATTTCGTTACACTTAGAGGAGTTCAGTAATAAAATTAGTATAGCTGCCAGTGCCATTGAATTATCAGATAGATTGAAATATGCAGTAAAAAATATGTATCTAGACATATATAATTAAAACTTTCGAATTACAAACTGTAAGGTTTTGTTGTGTTCTTCAGCTATAGTAAGGAATTACAGAAGATTCATGTCTTAAAACAGAAGTTTGAACTTTGACAAATGGAAAGAAAGGAGCTTCAAATATATGAGTAGTGTGGGCATCTTGTTTTCACTATAGGTTCTTGAACAAATGCACTGAAAAGAGCATGACAAGATCTAAACCTTTTCACTCTTTGAATCAGGCTGAAAGGCAGGCTCTGAGGCATAAATTACTGTGCATAAATGACTTATCTGAAACTGAAGTACAAATTTCAGCTGTGTCAACTTCCAGTTGTTATTTTGGCAGAAACATTAAATCCCTGTGCTTGTTGCTGGTGTTTTAAATTGCTGCATCTTGTATTACAGGTGCCAGAAGCTTAACTGAAAAAAAGAGTTGATTTTGATCAAAATAATTCTTACAGAGGATTTGGCATTAGAGAAATGTTGAACCTAAAAGAGAAACTGTACCTTGTACTATTACATATTTGACTTTATCTAGGTGAAGTGAAATTTATTAAGTATCCCACATCATGTTAGAGAGTCAGAAGTTTTGCTCTAGAGAAGTATGCATGCTTTTGGATTACAGTTTCACAGAACTGGCCTTCAGCACTTGCTGCTCTCTAGATGAAAGAAGCAGGTGACTTTCATCCAGTTTACAAGTGGAAAGATTAACTTCCAAATGTAAATATTGACTTTCAGTATACTTGGATAGGGAGTGTTGAGGGGGAGGAAGTTTCAGTAGAAGCTAAATTATAGTTCGGTTGTCTGTACTTAGGAGCTCAAGTGCTCACATTTAGTGTGGGCTGCTGGAGGCAGTGTGCACTCTTTAGTGCCATGATGACCATGCAAAAAGGCTGAAGGTGGGAGTTCAGGCTGGCAGACCTGTCCTCAGGACAGGTTCCTGTGTG
Organism: Amblyornis subalaris; assembly: GCA_018881555.1. Lineage (NCBI taxonomy): Eukaryota > Metazoa > Chordata > Aves > Passeriformes > Ptilonorhynchidae > Amblyornis > Amblyornis subalaris. The sequence continues at coordinate 2,582,583 of JACAXG010000061.1, read as the reverse complement.
GTATCTGCAGCTTGTTGGGAATTTCAGTATGAAATAATAATAGAATGGGTTCCTGTTATGCTGTAGCTTTTCTGTGAATCAGAATGCTTAATTTTTACCAACTGAGTTTTTCAACAAGAAGTTTGTGTTGGTCTTTTTTCTAAAATAAAAACCACTGAAAGTAGTTGCTTTTTGAAAATGTCTTACAATTAGAATGATAACTGTTAAAACTTTGTATTAACCTGTGTTTAGTTTTCTTCAGATTAATTTTTTTTATAATTGATAATTTTTGATACAAGAATATATGAATTGTTTTCAATAAAATTAACTGAAGTTGAACATTTGTCTTACCAGGCTAATCCAGATCCTAATACCTGTCTTGGGGTGTTTGGTCTCAGCTTGTACACTACTGAGAGAGATTTGCGTGAAGTCTTCTCCCGTTACGGACCTTTGACTGGGGTCAATGTGGTTTATGATCAGCGGACCGGGCGATCAAGAGGATTTGCTTTTGTTTATTTTGAGAGAATTGATGATTCCAAAGAGGTAAATTCATGTTTTACTACTTTTTGCAGGTGTGCTCTTTATGCATTGTCTTCATGAATTCTCTGTTAAAAAAAAAAAAGTTTTTGAATGTGTATGCACTAGCAGGTTTTTACAGTGAGATTAATTTAAAATACTTTGTTCAAGCAATGTGGCAGTTTCGAACAAATGAAGCATTTTARTTCAGTGTTCAGATGCGTGGGCAGATTTTGAGCGTAAGCTGTCTGTATTGAATCACCAATTAGCACTGGACTTTGATTTTAGTCTGTTACTTCAAAATGAAAATAAATCTTCGAGGCTTCTATGTCTATGGTATTTTTGAAACATTTTGGAATTTAACTTTTTAAAGTAGTTTTCTGTATCAAAATTCTGGAGATTCCCTTTGCATTTTCCTCTCTTAAGGATGTCATTATGCGCTTGAAAAGTGATGGGGTTTGTCTTGATTTGTGCCTTGGTCAGTTGCTTTCCTTGTTGTACAGATAGTTGTTAATAGCTAGACTGAGTTGTTAGTGTAATTGATCCGTAAGGAAAGAATCAAAGAATATGAATAGCAGCCTGTATTCACCACAATAAGCAGTACTTTTTTTACCCCTGTAATGATACTGTGAATTTTACCACATCTACTGAAATTTGTAGATAAAATTGCTATTAAAAGTAAGGACACATCCTCTAAAAAAAGTCTTTAAGCCTGCATTGTGATATTATCTCTTCGGGACAGACTGAGTCATGGGCTTCATCTTGTATGGATTAATAGTTTTGGGCAGATGTTTCAGATTTGCTGTTTGATTCTGTTTGCATTTGATAAGTTTATTTATAAGGAGATATTAAATATGACTCCTCTCCTTACAATTCCTTTAGCATTGAAGGGAGGGAGGATGACAGCTCTGGCACCTATCAGGAGCTGAAAAATGAGAACTCTAATGCCAGTTGATGATACTTTAATGAAAAAAAGCCTATTTTGTGGATTACTTGATTGAACTAAGTTCGAATCAGTTTACGGCAAGAGTAACATTTGTAGATGTATATATATTTGTGGTTGTTGCAGGTTATAGAGGTGAGTAAAAGGACACAAAACTTCTAGTGTCCCTTCTGTATTTTTCAACACTGTCACTTGGATAGGTTGATGGAGAGGTTAATGGGGTGGATTGCTGTGTATCCATCTGCCTCTAATGGCCTACTGTCTTCTAACTTGGAGCCTTGCATTTCTTTGCACACTGAGCGTGTTGGGATTTTGTAAAAGTGACTGTTAGCAAAACATTTCACATCCAAAATATTGGCACAGTATTCCTTGACACATTCATGTCCCAGTCTTGTCTGTTTTACACCTTCCTATGTCTTTAGAAGTGGGGTTTTTGCTGGTTGCCATGGGCAATGGTCATGCGAATGGTCATGCGTGACACCGTGCATTTCTGAAAATGTTCCGTGTAAATAGCATGAAGTTATTTGTTTAGTATAAAGCTGTTTTGGCAGATACTACAGAACTGGAATGCAAAGGGGAAAAAAAGGGATGTTACTTGCATTCAGAAATACAGAAGTAAGGATTAGGACCTTAAGCAGGAACTGAAATAATTTGTAATGTAATTAAACACGCTTTTTCCCCCAACAGGCTTGTGCCTGAAGGAGGGGGAAAGGATATAAACCCTCCCAGCACCTGGAACTTAAATAACTGAAATACTTTGGCAAGAAGGACAGGAGAAAAACTTGTTTATTTGATTTATTTCATGGGCCTTTAGGACAGATTTGAAGATGGCAATAAGTGGCAGCTGGTGTAGAAAAAGGGGAGACTAATAAATATAGATCTATATAGCTGTAGGTGTGAAATTCTGTGACAGGCCCTGTAGGAGAACACTGAAGGAAATGAAGCAATTCTGTGTTTGGAAGATAGTCGAAAAAGTTGAGTATGCATAAAAGCAATGACACTTGAATTACTTTTAGTAACTTTCCTCTTAAAAATATTAGTAATTAAAAAACCTCCAACCAAAAACAATAACCATAATCCCAAACCCTCAACATCTTAAACATCTAAATAAAGAGATGAAACATTGAACTAAATTCCAGCCCTTTTAAAGATAGATGGATTAAATGAGAGTAGAACTCTACAGAAAAGTGAGGATTTTTCATAACCTTTTCTATTGCCCTTCAGGAGAAGTAGCACAGGGAAGCTTCTCAGCAGACATACTTTGACACCAAACTAATTGTGAGTAGTTACGTTTAAACTTTCATAACTGAAGGATTGAACAGTGTCAGTTGTGCGTGGATTCTTTTGCAGCTGAAATCCCTCAGAATCTTTGTCATCCCTGGTTACCACTTTTATAAACTGGATCAATTATTGAACTGGTTRAAATGTTTCTGTGGATCATGATTCTGAAACCAAGTGGTACAGTGTCCATATGGTGGCAAATACATTTTGAGTTGTCAGGCAGCTTGACATGTTGGAAATCCCAATGTAAAATAGCATTTCTTAAAGGTGATATTTCACAGAGTCCTAAAAACACCAAAGGGGCGGTTTTAAAGTTTATTTTTACTTAAACTGTTTTAAAATTTCAGAATTTCAGATTATGGCACTGTAGCAGCCTGGTTAGCTGTTCATGATCATCTTTGTTATAAAGAGCAAGGGAGGTTTAACTTTTGACAACTACTAGGTGGAGTCGCTGTCAGAGCATCACAGTAGCTTCATTCATTTCACTTTAACAGGACTGGGAAAGAAGTTTTCAAAGCATGTGTCCAATGCAGGAGATTCCTTATGGAATATCTTCTATTCTATTTGAAACCGTACTGAGGTTGAGATGAAACTTTATGATCAGACAGAAGGTTCCTTTTCCATCAGGTGGCTTTTATTGCAGTGGTAGAGTGTTTGCAAAGTAACATTTGACTGGATTCTTAGGTTTTGACCCATATTGAAGAGGCTCATGGACACTGTCTTTAGTTCAAAGTGTGATAGGAGACAATAAATGTCAAGGACTGATGGATGTCTAGAAAACATCTGATCAATGTCTGAGGTTGTCTAGAAACCTGAGGTTTTGCTGTGCCAATGTTCTTGTCTGTGAGCTTGTTCAAAGCCTGTTTGAAAAGCTGCTGTTATTGTCTACCTGTTTTTAGAATGGGTATAGTGGGTTTCATTTTTTGTGAAGTTGTTTTTTATTTCGAAAAGTTGTTGGGGTTTTTTTAAATATTTGGAATTGCTTTTTTGCCTTGGGTATTCTAGTGTCTTATCTTGACCACCCTTTTCCAAGTCCTCAGAACTACGTGTGCAACATGCAGAGGGCACTATCTGTAAACATCTGTTAAAGACGTGTTTATCATGATCTCTTACGTATTTCTCAGTATTGGCAACACTGGCATGGAGCCAGTGTTTTAATGTTTTGCAATATTGTCACTAAATTATAGAGGATATTCACCTGCCTATAAGGATTTTCTTCCTGTGTTTAAGAGGATCACAAACTTCTGTGTACTAGGATGAGAAAAAAGTTGAGTGAGTGAGGGTTAACAGTAAGTTGAGAGGATCATGAGTGAAAAGTGCTGGCTGTTGTAGGGACATGGTTCTTACTACAGTTCCCAGGGATTTCATATACTGCTAAACCAGCTTTGCAGAGGCTCAGACTGTGAAGTGTTAGTTGTTTAAACTGAGGCTACTGTGAGTGTACTGTCTGTAGGAGGAACTCATCTAAGTGTCAGCTACAGCAGCTGTTGGCAATATGGAGCTTCTGATTTCTAATGCTAGTTACATGTTCTTCACAGTTTTGACCATCTTTCCAGAACCATTTTCTGAAGTACTGTCCATTAACAATCAACACAAACCATTAACATAATTCAGTTGCCAAAGCCCAGAATAATAATGGGGTTTATCAGTTCAATTTGTGAAACATTTAATCTGTGCAGCAAGCAGATTAATTTAGAACCAACATTACTGAACAAAACTCCCATGGTTTGTAGAAGAAATGGTTTAAGTATTGTTCATGGGATCAAAAACAACCCTTGATATACCAGAAAAGAGCACTAGAAGGTCTCAGATGTTTGGAATTACAAGTTACAGACTTTTGGAGACTCTGAAATATCATAAAATTGCTAATACTTGCAGAAACATTCAATCCTTCATTTTGGTTTTCTAAAATCCTGTATTTTTTGACTCTGAAACTCTAAAGTATGCTTTAAAGAGAATACATTGAATCTATTAATGCTTAGGCTCATAATTGTATATGTTTAAAATTATCATTGACCATATTGGAACTTTTTTTTAATCTCAAACTAGAGAATGTAAATTGACTTTTTCAGAAGTGAAATGGGCACTTGAATTGAACTTGGCAGACTGCAACAAGTGTAAAAAGATGAGTTTCTTAATTTCTTTATTAATTCCATCAGATTTTTCTTTTTTTTTTCAGAATTTGCTTTAACTTGTCCTCAATAAATGTGGACCTGAAGGAGTAATCAGTATATTGGGGAGTGGGGGATGTAATGTAGTGTGTCTTTCATCCCTTGCTGTACCTGTGATACAGTGGAGATGATGTTTTTATCACTGACATTAAATACAGTATGGGAAGAACTTCTGCTAAAAAACAGACAAGAAACCCCTGAAAACCACAGTAAGCAAAACAAAAAAAAAGACAGTACCTTGTATAGGTATTTTTAAATCAYGCAAAAACATTTTCAAAATAAGTCACAACATAAATTGCTAATGTTTGACTATTGAAGTGTATTCACTCTGTATGTTGCTAACTTTTAGTGATGTCAAGTTACTGAAGTAATTCAAAGCTGTTATCCAGACTGAGTCTTTAATTTTTTCAGTGAGTTCTTGATTGTTTAACTAATACCAGGCACCTGTGTAAGTTTGTGCATTTAATTAAAAGTTGTGTTTCCAAACTTGTTTTACTCCAACTGCTCATACCTGTAGAAAACAGCACATGCTGTATTAAATATCAAATGAAATTGAAATCTTTGTTAAATTTAATGCTGTCTGACTGTTTTGGGCCACTGGAGATGATGATACTGTAGTTTGGGAACTGCTCATTTTGTCAAACTAACACCTTGCAGATAATAAGTTGTGTTATTATAGATAGTCTGCTGAAGGCTTAAAACTGTAAAACTTTAAAAATGGGATCTGAGATTGAACCTGTGCCATTCCCAGTCCTAATTCTCTGTTTTCTGACTGCAGGCGTGTCAATGTGTAATCTGGCCTACAAAAATGAATTTTTCCRTAGAATTTGCTACCAGAATTAATAATATATGTTTATAGGAATCCTGTTTTCTTGCTTACTGTCCTCTTGCAAAAGCCATGCAAGTCTTTCAACAACATTGAAATAATTGGAAAACAATCCAGGTTGTAATGAAAACTGATTTTTGACAGTTAAAGACTCCTAAGAGGGTATTGTGTGTCTTAATCCCCAATATAATTTGATTTTTCTCTTTAAAAAGTTTCATTTGATCATCTTCGGCAGTACTTGAGAATGTCTTCTGTGTTGTTAGAGAGAATGTGCAATTTTTTCTCTTTGTCACTTAAATATTCTTAACACAGCAGTCACGCATACCCAAAAACAGCAAGAAAAGGTAACTGAAACTTGTTTTGAATAGGACATACTATAAAACTGTAAAATCCAAAATTTTCTTGTAAACTGTTTTAACTTTCAATAAAGCACAGAAATGCCAGTGATTAGAATCAGTAATATATTTTTACAGCTTTCATGCAAGATAAATACTGTTGTATCAGTGATGTGAACTTGGGTTTTCAAATGGGCCTTTTGGTCATCTTGCAGTAGTCCTTGCCTAATAATGTCCACATAAGTACTTTGCTTCGGAGACCTGAGATGTGCACATTAAGAGTAGTGTAGAGAATGTGGGAACATCTTTAGAAGGAATTTCAAGTTGCTAATTACTGAATGTGAGTGATCCATACAATTAATTATTGTAGGTTTTGGCTTTTCTGCATTTGGAGGATGCAGTCAGAACTGTAAGGGGCTTTATTATTTTTGTATATCTATTAAAGATTTTGTTTATTTTAAATTTTTTTGTTGGCAGTTATTGCTGACAGCTGCTGAACCATAAGAAAATTAATGTTCTAATATTGGGTAGGACATCAGACATTATGACCAGGGTGTTGGGAGTTCCGTGCAGTCTGGTAATTATGAACTAATCTTTATCCACTGAAATGTAACACATTTCATGCTATTTCTTAAACAAAGAGGCAACTCTCAAAATTAATTCTTCATCTCTCTTGCTGGTGTGTTGCTCTTCTCTGTACTGCTCCCTCTGTCAAAGAACTTCCTCTTGAAGAGGTGTTTGTTGGCTTAGCTAAATAAGACACACATGTCAGACGTTCTGGGTTTGAGGTGGCTTCTTGTCAGCGAGGCTTATTATTCTGCAAGTTGTTGACTGGAAGCAGAAAATTTCTTACAAGTTAACTTGCTGCATTTCCAGAAAGATGCTTGAAGTTAATTTTTCAGCCAGATATTTGCAGCATTCATTCTTAGGTTGGGGCACACACACTTTCCTAGGATTCATGCACACATTTATTTTCATTTAGATCATCCTGTCCTTGCGGAACAGGACTTAAAAAAAATGGTGTTAAGGCTAGGAAACTAAAGTTGAGGAGCGTGTTTTAGTCACAAAATATACCTGAGTGTATGTTGAAAGACTTGAAATGCTCTTTGCTGTGCGGTTGGCTAAATGTCGTTAGTTTGGTATGGGAACACAACTCACTAGGTGGCGATATAGTATGGACACAAACAGCATTATTAAAATACAAACTCAGTGTAGTAAAATAGGTTACTGATCATCAGTCAGTTCCAGTTTGGGGACATCAGTTAAATCATGTGTATTCGGGTTTCTGTATTTCCTGTATAACTTGTATGTAAATTCAATAAGGCTCTTGTTAGAGTTGCAAAAAAGTTAAATTTATGAATAATTGTTTCATTATTAAAAAAGAAAAGGAAAAAAAAATGCTCTGCTTACAGGCACCTTCATGTTTTGAGGTTGGGGGGTGTTTTTTTCAGATGAAAAATAGCAAAGTGGTTATGGTCTTTAACTCAAGATTGTAACAGTGTCTCTTCTCCACATATGAAAAACTAAAATAATGTATATTGGACTAAGTGCTGTGCTTAGTGTTGAGAAGTGGTGTGTATTAGTATTTCAGAGATCCTGGAGCAGCTAATAAAAGCTATTAAAAATTGAAAAGCAGATTTTTAAAAACCCTTTCAAGACCAGCATTAACTGTTAAAATTAACTGTTGTGGGTTTCTTGGGGTTTGGGTTTTTAGGTTGCTGTTGCATGAATATAATTCTCAAAAGTACGCTGTGCTCCTCTGGAGAACTTACTTTGATTTGAGTTTGTGAAAGGCCATCGTTACTGATTCTCAGAGAGTGGAGAAGMTGGGGCTGGAACACCCAGCGAGTGCGAGTAGGGGCTGCGGGCGGGTCTGAAGGCTCGGGCGGCTGAGTGCAGACCCTTGTGTGTATCACTTCAGCGAGCTGCTATTGTGAAAGGGAGTGGGGTGGAAGGTTGTAATTAGGTATCCATGTAGGCTGAACCCGCCATTTTACTAAGCTCTGCTGAAGTAGGTCCTTGTAAGGGAGATGGCAGGAGGCTGGGAGAGCATGAAATGGCAGCCGACGAGCAGTAATCCGGCCATATGCACCCTACAGGAAGCCACTGTTTTGCACAGCTTTTGAATCYGCCCGTCCCCTCTGGGTCAGAGACGGCGGGAGGAAAGATGCAGTTTTCAGAAAAAAGCTGTTTTGACTTTCAGTTTACCTTTCAGATGGGTGGAAGACAAAGTCTAGGGAAAGTGGTTGTGTTAGTTGGTTTAGCCTGTGCTCCCTTAAGAAGGGATTGAGTGTTGCATTAGTCCGGCACCCCAGTGCGGTCCTGTAACACTACCGGCAGACGGGCCAGGGGACCAGAGATGAGCCATCCGCCACAGTGGGGCACTAGTAACCAGTCTAAACAGAACAAGTTCAGGGCTTGTTTTTCTGATGGAAAATCGTGTGTTTGTACATAGCCTTCCATAGTTACCAGCAGGTTGCAGATTTCACATCCCTGTTCCTTGTCTCTCCTGCAGGCGATGGAGCATGCAAATGGAATGGAGCTGGATGGCAGGAGGATTCGAGTGGATTACTCAATCACCAAGAGAGCACATACACCCACCCCAGGCATCTACATGGGCAGGCCAACACAGTAAGTTCAATGGATTTAAACTGAATGCTGGAGTCTGGTGGAAGAAAGAACTACAGGTACCTTTAAAGAAATCTGGAGTTATGCCAGTTGTGTTTTATCACAAAGTTACTAATATAAAGAATGCATTATGTGGTTCACATATACTGTTAAATCTTACTGCAGTTAATTGTATCTTTATTTATAAAAATTCTGAAGGAGCTATTATTAAAAAATACATCCAACATGATCAGTTAATGCATCCTTAGCCTACTGAAATACTATGGTGCCCATTTGCCTTTGAGTTTGATGGGAATTAGACTCAAATCCCTTGTTTTTCTGGGGGTTTTTGAAGGTGTTTTTATTTAAAAATTTCGTTTGTAGATTTGTTTTGTGGCATAGTCTTAAGTGTCTGTTTTACTACAAGACCACTTTAAAAAAGCTTTAAAGTAATTTAAATTCATTTCTCTAATAATTTAAACCAAGATGAAGAGTAGATAGCCAAAGAGTTTTTTGTTTTTTCCCTAATAGCAGTGGAGGAGGTGGTGGCGGTGGAGCAGGTCGTCGCCGTGACTCATATTATGATAGGGGCTATGACAGAGGATATGACAGATACGAAGAATATGACTACAGATACAGGTACCTCATCTTTGTTTTATTTCTGTAAGAACAGTGGATTTGTTGGGAATACTGAAAAGTTAGATGATAAAACATGTTACTCAGTTTGTAGCAATATTCTGCATATATGCCTGTCATGTGTTAGACCCTCATTCCCTTAGGTTTTGTGGGATTAAAGTAGTCAGAATCTTCAGTGTTTATGTGATTTGGTTGTTCAGTTGGGCAAGGGGTTAATTTTGTTACGTGAAGGAGGTGTAGAGCATGTACCCCAGGAATCAAGTGGACAGATAAAAAGGGAACTCGTTTTTCTATGCTGTATATAGAACCAGAGACAGCTGATACACACTGCTGTTTAAAAAGGGATTATTTGTAGATGGGATTTTTAATGCTTGACATTTCATAACCATCTCGCTGTTTTGAAAGTTATCTGGTTTCAGAGAATGCTGTTCAACAAGAATTGTAGGCATCTGGAAAAGCACTTATGTGTTTGTAAGGCTAGTGAGAGTTTATTAAATTCTTTGTCTGGGAATATTTTATAGTTTTAAACACGTCAAATAGAGAAATATAAAAGCATTTGGTAAATAACTGTAAGCCACAGCCAAATAAAGCAGAAATCATTCATGCAGGCCAAGTCTTTCAGTGCTAAGGAAGTGGTTCTGTTCTGTAGAAGTGATGTGAATAAGGCTTCTTTCATAATGGATGTTGTTTGGTTTCTTTTTTAATTTCCTTTAAAGGAGACGATCACCATCGCCTTATTATAGTCGATACCGATCACGATCGAGATCCCGTTCCTATAGTCCAAGTAAGTAAAATACAAGTGAATTAATAGAATCTGGCTCACATAAACACTGTTGTTATATGAATTGATCGGTGGAAATTTGGAACGCGAAAGCAAAAAAAGCTGGGCACAGTTAAGCTGAGATAACACGTATGCAGTTAGTTTGTAATTGTGTAATTAGTAATTGTGTCATTTTTTGTTTTTTCCAGGGCGCTACTGAAGATCAGAAGAGTTACAGTTGAGGACTTGATTTTTAAATACAAAGTTCAGATCTTTAGCTTCCCTACTGCTTTCCCTTCCATCTTCTCTTTCTTGTCCTCCTTCCAGCTCTTTTGCAAGTCTTTGGTTCATTTAGAATATACATATTTTCAGTTGAAGTATTCTTATTTTCCCTCCCTCCTTATTGTAATACTCTTAAATATTGTAATTGTTGTAGTTTTTGTGTAGTAAAACACCTTGAGCAAAATGAAATAGAGAACCCAAAGTGCTGATACATTTTGGAAGTCATTCCTATTTCATTTTTAAAACAGTTGGACTCCTGACTAATCAGAAGAGAGCATTGATATTTTTAAAGCTTGCATGTCATGTAGTATACACACTCGGATACTTTAACATAAACCTGCATTTCCAAGTAACTTGTTAATCTTTCTGYTAAAATGTTTACCTGTTACTTTGATAAAAGAGTAATGACTTCGAGCCTTTTCTGTAATGACAAATTTGCTTAGATAGTCATGAACCAGAGGATTTTTTTTTTTTTTTGTCAGGTAGTTGCTTTGACAGTAGACTATTTGAGCTAGAGCAAAATTTGGTATTTGACTGACTGGGAGAGTAGATCCTTGTACACTCAAAATTAAGGCTGTGTTTTATAGAAAAAAGTTTCTGGATTGCTACACAGTGGATAACAATTGAAGTTAAAACTGTTAAATTCCTGGGGGTTTTGTTGTACTTGGTTGGATATTTCCCCTTAATTGGTGCAGGAGAAAAAGTATTTATTGAACATAGCAATTAGTTATATAATTTGCTGTTCATGAAAGAAAAAATTGCCAACTTTTTGGTATCGAAATAATGATGGAGAAAGTTTGTTTCCAGTCCTTTCTGGAGTTTTGAAAGTATGAATGGAAAAACCTATGTCTACATGTAAACCTTTTTTTCCCCTCAATAAAATTTAAGTCCACTGATAATGTGTTTTTTTTGTCTTTCATTTGCATTTTGTGTCACTTTGGAATTTAGGTTAAACCAGACTTGATACCGCTGTATGGATAATAAAGTCAGCTTTTATCTCGCTTCTTGAGAGCCTTGTCTTCCCTGAGAATCAGTATGTGGTTATATGGGATGGCCAGGCAGGGTGGGTAGTCCTGCTTTCCCTTGTGCCATCCTTGTCATGTGCTGGAGTTGTGAGATGGTTGAAGGAGAGAAACGCTACTGACTCTGTTTAGTTTTCTGGCATGTGGCTGGTGAATGTTGATGTTGGCACAGCAAAAGGAATAGGACCACAAAACCCTTGCAGCCAAATTTCATCCTGATTGTTACGGAATGCCACCAAAAGAGTTTGTCATGATTTTAAGAGAGTAAGTTTATGACATGTTAATTGCATTAACTATTTCTGAGTGTCAGTGCCAGGAACTATTAACAAGTAGTTAAAAGAAACCAGCACACATCCAACTATCTTAAAAGCTTGAGAGAATATGCCAGGAGAAATTGGTGACAAAACATGTTCCAACTGGTTATTGCTGAATACCTTTGATCCATGATGTTTTATCCATAAATTGCAGTTGAAAACTCGTAGTAAATTGATGGCAAAGTAGCTGAAACACTGACGTTAAATCTTTCAAAGCTGGTGAATTTACCGGTGTTTATTGGTGATCCAGACAAATGAGGAAATGTTAAGAAAATTGTTCTCTATAAACCAAAGTGCCAATATCTCAAGATAGAGAACTGTTTGTATATTTAATTATGGTTTTGTTCTTCCAAAACATGGTTAGCCAGTGTGACACCCATTCACAAAAAGCGCTGGAAGGAAGATCCGAGGAACTATAGGCCTACTGGGCTGACCTTGGTGCTCAGGACAGCTATGGAGCGAATATCTTGAGTGCTGTCACACGCATAGGACAACCAAGGGATCAGGCCCTGCCAGCATGGGTTTAGGAAAGGTGGGTCCTGCCTGACCAACCTGATCTCCTCCTATGACCCAATGACCCACTTAGTGGAAGAAGGAAAGGCTCTGGATGTTACCTACCTGGACTTCAGCAAAGCCTTTGAGACTGTCTCGCATGGCATTCTGGAAAAACTGGCAGCCCATGGGTGGGACAGGTGCATGCTTCATTGAGTGAAAAAACAGCCTGGATATCTGCCTGGGGGGTGGTGGTGAATGGTGCCACATCCAGCTGGCAAGCTGGTCACTGTGGTGTTCTCCAGGGACCAGTGTTGGGCCCAGCCCTGTTCAATGTCCTTATCAATGATCTGGATGAGGGGATTGAGAGCACCTTCAGTCAGTCTGCAGATGACACCAGGTTGGGGGTGTTGATCTGCAGGAGGGTAGGAGGGCTCTGCAGAGGCGTCTGTACAGGCTGGATCAATGGGCTGAGGCCATTGGGCTGAAGTTCAATAAGGTGAAGTGCCAAGTCCTGTACTTGGGTCCCAACAACCCCAGGCACTGGGCTCAGAGTGGGTGGAAAGCTGCTCAGCAGAAAAGGACCTGGGGGTGCTGGTTGACAGCAGCTGAACATGAGCCATGAGTGAGCCCACGTGGCCAAGAAGGCCAATGGCATCCTGGCTTGGATCAAGGACAGTGTGGCCAGCAGGACCAGGGCGGTGGCTGTCCCCCTGTACTCAGCACTGGTGAAGCCACACTTTGAATCCTGTGTCCAGTTTGGGGGCCTTCATTGCTAGAAAGACATTGAGGTGCTGGAGCATGTCCAGAGAAGGGCAACGGAGCTGGTAAAGGGTCTGCAGCGCAAGTCCTATGGGGAGCGACTGAGGAAGCTGAGGGTGTCAAGCCTGGAGAAAAGGAGTTTCAGGGGTGACCTTATCACTGTACAACTGCCTCAAAGGAGGCTGTAGAGAGGTGGGGGTTGGTGTCTTCTTACAGGCAATGAGTGATAGGACAAGAGGACACGGCCTTAAGCTGCACCAGGGGAGCTTCAGGTCAGACATTAGGAGGGATCTCTTGACAGAAAGGGTTAAACWTTGGAATGGACTGCCCAGGGAGGTGGTGGAGTCACCATCTCTGGAGATGTTGTGTTCCAACATGATGCTTGATGCCAAGGTGGTGATTGGTCAAACGCTGGAGTTGATCTTAGAGGTCTTTTCCAACGTGGTTCGTTCTGTGATTCTCTGTAAATTATGGAGAGTAGTGTGCAGCAATAATGGGGCAACCAGATGCAAAAGCATGGGAAGTAGATGGAGTGTAGGGAAGCAGTTAGGCTCAAGGAATTGGGATAACAGAAAGTGAGAAAGAGAGGTTGCTACTTATTGCAGGTTATGGTATTTGTGGCCTGGAATCGTCAAGGCTTGAGAAGTTGTATTAGCCAGCTAGGGAGCAGTTCAGCAAATATGTTGCTTGGAAGCTAAAAGAGTGTTGCAATCCTTGGCTTGGAGATTATTTCTTCCAGCAGTTAGATCTATCAACCTAAACATCCTACTTATCACCAGTCCATATAAAGTTATCTGTGGCAACAGCATTGTATTACGTGATGCATTTTGTTCCTCATGTTCAGTGATGTGAGGCAGTCCATTTGAAGAACAGGTGAATGTGGTAATTCTTACTCTATTGGACCTAGAGTAAGTCTGAAATGTATGAATAATTGCTGGGCTTAATTGGCCATCTCTAAAACTGACAGTCCTGAAATGGAAAGGGTGATTTGCAGCTGTTTCCTCATTTGTGGGTGGGGTTTTTTTAGTTGTTGGTTTGTTGGTTGGTTGGGGTTTTTTAACTGAGATCACTTGGGTAGAGATCTCTGTATTAGCAGGGGTTTTTTAAATTTTGTGGCTTGCATTCTCCTCAGGAATCTCTCTCGTCTCCTTTCATCTCCTCTCTCATCTCTGCTTTGTTCTGAATGGATTTAGGAACACTGTTTCTTTAAGCTCCAGATTCTGTGTGTGAAATTAGTTAGCCCGGGTAATTCTTATACTGGTGTCTGTAAACACAGCTACTGAAACAGATACGTACTAGTTCTAGGTGAATTATAAGCATACTTAGAACTCTGATCAAATACTACAGTTTTTTAACAAAGTAAAACCAAGTCAACCTAAGTAAAAAACTTGATGTTACTCTGTGCTAGTACACAAGAAGCTGAAGTTCGTAGTGAATTGCAGGGAGTATTTAAATACTGACTTTAGACAAACCTGACGTTTATCTAGGTTTATGTATAGCCTCAATTCTAGGCGTAGCCTAGAGAATGCAAGATAACACTTGCTCTTAAATATGCGGTGTTCCCAAATGCTTCCAAGAAGTGGCCACAAGAAGTTCACAACAGCTGCTACACAGGCTAGTCTGAGACTGTATATAATGGAAAATTTGCACCCGATGACAACAGTTAAGAGCCATACTGGTTTACATGTGGAGAATAACTTCCAAGAGTGTGTATATGAAGACAATGTGTGTGAGGTAAAGTTTGTTAAGGCTGTTGTTTAAGTCGTTTGTCCTTATATAACTATACTTCAAACCTGTAATGGCATTCAGACTTCAGTATTGCAGTACTTGGCAAAGCATTTGACTGTGGTGCTGCATGGTGTGGAAGTGGAGTGGCCCAGGCAGCTGAAGAATGCTTTTGGGGAAAGCGCCTTCTGCTGCATGGCTTCACAAAGTAACCACAGTTTAGGCAGACTAATGCCACTGCCACCCTTTACTATCAGCCTACTTTGCTTAGGTCCTGCCGTTCTCTAGAACTAATGTGAACAACCAGAGAAGAAAAACGATCTGGGATAAACATTTTCTATGGCTTCCTACAAAAGCAATTTTTTTTGTCTGGGCAAATGGTGTGAATAAATTTTCCTCATGCTCAGAGTCACTGCCCTTGCCTTTTAAACAGCAGCATAAGCAAGAACACAAAATGCACTCAGACCACCCCATCTGTAGTACCTGTAGACATAATTTCTTGCTTTGCTTACATTTTACTTTTGCAGAAAATCTTTCAGGTAGCACTGCCTCTGTATATTGACAGGTAGGGACTGTTAGGTTCAGCAGGGGAATGTTTTTCTGTATTTCATACAGTTGTATTTGTAAATACAACACTTTGATCAAGCTAAGGTAGACAACAGTTTTCTTTAAGTAGGTCGGTATGTCCAGACAGCACAAAAAATACCATCATCACACTTTCTCAGTTTGAGATAAGCTTGTTATTAAACTGGAACAAATAAGCCTTAATACTTTCCCTTCTGCTGCTTTAGATGCAGAAGTTGAAATGTTCATTAAAACTGGCAGATACATTAATGGCCTTGGAAAGGCTACGAGCCACTTCAGTGGGTCTGTTGCTGAATTTCCTGAGGAAGTGAGAGACCACCTTACACAGAATGATTTCTTAACCTTTGTGGTAGCAACTGAGACTACATTTTTGATATCTAATAGTAGATCTCATTCACATTCAAATAGCAACTAAATTGTTTTGGCAAAATGTGAAAGAAGATCTTCGTTAACAAGGATCTGCAAACCTTTCTTTAAGTCGGTTCTTAACAAGGAGCTATGGTGCAAATAATTTTCCCACCGTGCAAAAGGCTAGTGGTTCTTCTTGTGCAAGATTATTTTTTAAGCTTAAAAAGCAGTTGTTTCTCCATCCCCCCTTTTTCTTTTTCATCTTTTGTTTTTGGTGGAGCTTTCCAACTGGAAAGGTGTCTGATACATTAGGGATCAAGAACAGAAAATTGTAGTTCCCAAGAACCGATACTGGTGTAACTGTTCCACCAATCTGATCTGTGATTCCACCCTCGATCTTCTCCCAAGTACTGCATTAGGACAAGGATGCACTCTCTGTACAGCATTTCAAGTTCAGTAATCTATGATCTGCTGAAACTTCCAGGCTGAATTTTCTTGTGCTGACTCAGTCCCATAATACCTGGATTATGGCACCAGTGGTAAGCAGCACAGGCACAAGGTAACCCTCCATGATGCTTCAGTATCTGTCTTTGAAGATTTACCCCAAAGACAGGGAACTGACAGGGAACTCCTCAAGTTGCTTTCAGGTGTATCACAGGGGCTTGCATAGACGTTTATATTTGCCTTAAATAAATAAATACATAAAACCTGTAAACTGGCAACATATTAGGATAGAACAGTGGACCAGTTCTTTGTGGAGTCTGGTCTTGCGACTGTCTAGGTGCAGGAACCATGGGCTGTCCAGACCCCTTTTTTCCCTGCTCCATTTTTGCTCCTGTTCTCAGCATGACAATAAGTAGCCAGTCTTTTGCTGATTTGGTTTGTGGATCCAAGGTTATGAGAGATGCGTATTTGCAGTACTATCTCAATAACTGTAAGATGGCCCTCTATGTCTCACGGCAGAAACCCTGTAAAACTCATGGAGATAAGGAGAACCTGATGGATGGCTAAAGGGAGCCGATGTTTATACCCTCTCTGATGTTGGGATTTAATAATTTGCAGTGACTTCGCTGTCTTTTACAGGTTCTGTGGAAGCAGATGCCTACCTCCCACAACAGTGCGGGAGAGAAGAACCACGGAGCATAGATTGCTAAATCACTGTTGATGATACATGATTCCACTACACTAACAACACAGATCATTTCAAATATTGTCTAGTATCTGATCTCACAACAAATACACAAACTGCCTTCACCAGGGAACATTCAACTGGTTTATGACTCTCACGTGCACTGCTGGGATATTTTGGTGTGATCTGAACTGCAGTAGGATGGCGACAGAACGGAGGACTTTGCCAGCCAGCAGCTGTCTCCTGCTTCTCACCTTTCACAGTCTAACATTGCTTTCCTAATGCTTCTATTTCTTGTCTCCTCCTTGATCTAGATGTCAGTTTTCCCCTTTCTCTGAACCACTACATTCAGTGCAGGATTGGGCAGGGAGGAGCAATACCTAGGGAACAAAAAGGTGATCTGGTTCACACAGAAAAATCTGATTTGCCAAATCCCATGGTTATTTTACAGCTGAATTCTATCTGGTTGAAGATCCTCTCTTCCATAAGGAGCTGCCAATTTGGACATCTATGCGATGGCTTTAACAGTTTTGTCTGGTAAATGCAAACAAAAAAACAAAACAAAGCAAACAGAAAAACCACCCCAAACCAATTATTCTGCCCCCCCCAAACCAAACCCCAAAGAGAAAAATAACAACAACTAAAAACAGCCCCAAACCCCAAAGATTTTAAGAGTCCATCAAATGAAACTTAAGTCTCACAATTATTTATATCATTCCGAGAGACATTAATATTTTTCTTCCTTCAGAGCAATTAATTAACTTTAGAGGAAGGTTAACTACAGGTAGTCAAGCTTCCCATTAGCTGAACACTACCTTCCCCAGCTGCTGTTCCTTGCCAGGTACAGGGTTGCTGCTCAGCCCCTCTTGCTCTCATTGGCTCTCTTCTCCCCCCACTGCATGGTGTGGAGCACAGGAAAGCGTGCAGAATGCTCTGTCCTCCTTGCAGAGAAGGTGGGAAAAGCAGAGACAACAGGTGCTAACCTGCATTTCACATTCCGAAGCCTTTCTTCTTCGGGTATCAGTGGACGTCTGAACAGAGAAAGTGCCAGCCTCATCCTGCTGGACCATGTCCAAAGGAACATCTAGCAGACCTGCTGCCTCTTTAGAGCAGGTAAGGCAGGGTCATTTGCCAAGCTGAAGACCAGCTTCTTGCTCATGTCAGTGTCCTACATGTGTTTACAACAACTAAGAGTAATAATTGAAGTGGCTGATGCCAAATCTTCTGCTTGAGCAGTGACGGTAGTACAAGTAACCACGGCTGTGTCTGTGCAGCCAGGGTGGCCCTGAGCCTCCCTCTAATGCAGCTGGCTCTGTGTTTGATACCATAGACATCAGCCGTCTATCAGTGTTTGATACCATCACATCCACTACTGGCACTTGACGGAAAAGGTAGCAAAAGCAAAACTTAACTGAAAAAAACCAAAAAATCTGTTGCTGGGCTCACACTCAGAGTGGAGCACAAAGTGTAGGTTTTTTATTGTTTTAAAATTTCGCGTTCTTTCAAAGTCTAGATTTCCAGATGGTTTTATATACAGTGTGTTTAATTTCTATCTACTGCAGGTTAGAAGGGAACCCATGCAGCAACTCATCTGCAAATTTCATGAAAAAGAGTCAAGAACAATAGATCATCAAAGTACAAAAAGACAAAACCTTATGGAAGTTAACAACTGGACCAAATATTGACAGAGCTGAAAATATTCCCTGGAAAGGAAAGTTCGTACTGAGATCGAGTCACCAGATGTGGTGGGAATGTAGGAGATCTGGATGGGTGCATGGGTAACCTTGGAGAGAATATTTAATCTCAGTTTTCCAGATATGAGGACGAGGTTAATAAATGCTCTTCTTCCAATGTTTTTTTTTTTTTATTTGGTCTGTTCCAGCTTTGGAAGACAGTGGGTGATTTGCAAGAGGATCTGTGAAAGATGATTAAACAACTTTATATAATAAAGTAAGTTTAYAAAGTCTAAATTAGTTTGAGGAAGGGGTTGAGCCCCATGTCTCAGTCCGTTCTTATCCCACCCCCCACCCATGATGTCCCCAGCCCAGTGCCAGTCAGGAGGCCCCTCCTTGCTGAGCACCTGTGCAGTGCCTGCAAGCTGCACATTGCAGAGCAGTTGGAAATGCAAGTTCAAACACCAAGATTTTTTAAAGTATTACAGAATCCACATTTTAATATTCCCTTAAACTTCTGGGGTTTAGCACATCTTTGATTCTACCACACAATTAATTTAGGTCTTCAAAGCCAGAGAAACCTGAAATCTTAACTGCAGAAATCAGTGTCACTTAGGACAGTGGTTATCTCTGGTTTAGTCAAAAAGTAGTTGTACAGCCCAGTCCAGAGGCTGACCATGGAGTGTAAACCTCCCACCAGTAGCACCCGAGTGGGCTTCGGCTCGCTCTCCCCCCCAGCAACCCCCCAGCATAGCTGCCCACTGTCAAACAGGGGTCCCGGGGCTGCAGCTGTTCCCCACCTTGAAACCTGGGAGGCTGCTGTGGGCAAGACCTAGGAGCTCCTCTATCCACCTCCAGCCCTAGGAAAGACGGAGCATTCTCACATTTCTCTGCTGCCAAAACCAGGGCTCGAGGATTTCTGAGCTTGAAGACCACCTGCAGCAGAGCACCAATTGATGCCAGCCAGGAGCACCTTGGGGATCCCCCCGTCCTCTGCCCTGCCTGTCACAGGGGAAGGGGGAGTGAAACCTGGAGCTGTGAGTCAGCCAGAGACTCAGCAGCTCCATCCACTGCTCTGGGGCAGCTCCCAAATCCACCAACCACACTGTGCTGCAAGCCCAGTTGCTCCAGTGGCTGGCTGAGCAGGTAGGATTGGAAGTAACCAGTGTTTTGTTTGAGCTGTGGGGAACAGAAGTGTTTAGAAAGCTTGAATTGTGGCTATCTTGTTTGAGTCCTGTGGAAAGAAGATGCTACTTGTGCTCTGGATTGTTATTTCTTTTTAAATGGCCAGAGGAGTCCAGAGATGAATGAATAAAAAAATTCATTTTTTCCTCATGAGGGTCCCTGGTGCCCACCTCTGACAGGGGAGCACAAAGAGCCACGCCAGAATCTGTGTCTACTTCTGCCCCCTTCATCTGTGCTTGACCCCTGCCTTGCCATGCACCACCTGTCCACGCCTGCTGTGCCATGCCTCCAACACTTTCTTTTCAGTTTGAGAAAGATATTTCTGTCGTGCACCTGTGAGGAAGACTCAATGGAGCCTTCAGCTGAGGCACAGCCATGCTACAGCACAGTGGTGGCTGCAGGCAAGCCTGCACAGTGGTCAGCCAGAATGGGGGCTTGGACCCCACACCTGGGCACTTCCCCTCTGGGCTGTGTCCAGGAAAACACTGAGTGATAGTTTGGCATCTACCACATGTACCTCGAGATGAGCAAGGGGTGAGCACAGTGCTGCTGGCTCTCCGTGCCTGTGTGCATCTCAACTGTCTCCAAAAGCAGAAAAGCAGAGGTTTTCACTCAGACCCTGGTGCAGCGACACAACCAGGTCAAACCCTGTTCAGAGAGGACACATGAAATCCTGATGGGAGAGACAAGAAGAGGGAAACCAGGAGGCTGATACCCGGCTAGAATGTATCAAAACCTTACACCAGGAAAACTTTGAATTAAATCATTCCAGCTGAGTTCCCAAACCGCAAGAAGAAACAATTTCTCTGGGGAATAGAGGATTTCCAGCTACTGACAGAGAGGAAATCTTCATCACCTGTTGGAACAGCACAAGAAGGGATGCAACGGTAGCATCTGCCTGCTTCTTTGTCTTTTTCTTTGTGACTGCTGCAAGTCTTCTTTGACCAAGAATATCATGARTCAATTTAATTAACTAATGGAGACAGGTAGCTGGGAAATTAATAGACCTATGAAGGATATGCCTGTTTTTCAAGTGAACTCTCCACAGTGGGCAGATCTTTGCTTATTTCCTTCTTTAACATCTTCAAAATATTTTTTCACTATGGGCATCGTACAGTTCTCACTTTTTCTAATTCTTGTCGTGTCCACTAGTGTTTGACTTTCTGAGGTATTGTAAGATGTAGGAAAGGAGAAAGTGAGCGAGAGATCTCTAATGCATAGGAGGAGTAAGTAAGCAAATATAAAGAGAATTCAGTAGATAATAGGGCTGGAGTATCCACAGTGGGGGAAGTGTGGAAGAACCAGTCAAATGAAAACTTTGCTGAAGTTTGCAGCAAAATGAGCAGACCAAAACTAATCTAAAAGCAAACCCTTCATTTTCTAACCATAGATCTATCCTTCTGCAAGGGATCCTGAGCCCAAACTCCATGGAGGAACGAGTAGAAGAGCTGATGGTTTTGCACTAAGGTGCCTCAGAACATTGGGGTTCCCATATAAAAATGTACCTTTGAGGAGACGGAGAGCATTAACATCTGCTTTGGAGCTTAGCAGGGAAAAAAGATCACTGTCAGAGAAAGGCACCACAGAGATCTGAAAGAGGCAGATCTTCAGACTGTGTTGGAGAAGACTCCTGCAGTAAGGCTAGAGATGAGGGGTAGGTTATCGACAGAGATACATGAACTATCATGTCCTGCTCCTAGTGATATGTGTCACCCAAAAATTTTTTTATTGCTCCACTTTGGCATGAGGAGAAAAACAGTCGCTCCTTTCTCCTATCCTGTGGTCAGAAACCCACGGACAGTCCATAGCAACTGGGACTCCTCCTTCCAGGCAGGAAACAGCARAAGTGAGTGGGGGAGCAAGACTGTGATTCGAAACACCGCCTGGCACTCCATGTGTCACCGGTGGCAAGACCTCAGCTTTTGCTTGTCTGAATAGGACCAAAATCTGCTCCAGCCTGGGTCCAAACTGTCTGATCTTTTAAAACGCATCCTTGTCTTTTTTTCTTGACCGGAACTTGTGGTGATACCTGTTTTTTAAGGAAATGTTAATGGTAACTCCCTTTCTCTTGGACTAGGTGCAAATTCTGCAAATTCCTGTGACAACCGTTAGTCTGCTGAAACAGAGGTGATACAACGAGAAAGGAGGAGGAGGAGAAGGACAAGGAGGAGAAGGATGGGAGCAGGAATGTATCCATTCCACGACTTGTTTCCTGGAGAAAACTGCAGCCTCTTCTGACTCACTGGAGCAATAGACTGGGAAATGTGGCAAAACAGAGTGTAGTGTTTATTTATGTTCTTATTTTTAAACAAAACTAGTGAAGTTCAGCCATCCTCAACAGAGTTTTTATTTATATAAAGTGTATAACCTTCTAAATGACAATGCTTGGTTCCAAGTCCACGCTGCCTGGACAAATCACTCTTAGAGACTCATTCGCCTTTCCCTCCTCTGCCCTGAAAAAAGCACTGAACACCATTTTAAAGAGCGAGATTCCAAGCTGGCATAGGTGTCACAAAATAAGCAGCCCCAATTACCAAATATCCCCGGTGCACCAGTGTCCCTCTGTCTCTCCACGCAGATGGTCTGTGTTGCCCTGAGGACAAGCTGGGCTGGGTTAGCAGAGAATAAGCAGAGCAGGTCTGATGGCTTCCCACCTCTGCACTGTCTCCTGAGTTGAGACACTCTTTTGCCCCGTGGCTTCTGCATCCAATTCAGCCACTGGGTATGTGATGTCAAGCAAAACCACCGACAYTCCAAGCATTTAAGATATCCTCTTTGAATAGGCATGCATTTTTACATAAATAAAACCGTTTCATACGTTAATTTTTTGGCAGAAGGCTGAAGAAGTGGAGAAGTGTCTCAGGAGTGCTCTACCTATTGAGTGAAGGTGCCATTGATACCTTCACAAGTTTGGAAACACTTGTTGTTTGAAGGTGATTTGAGTACAGAAGTTGCCCTTTAGTCTGTGCACTGTTACAGGAACAGTGGTTCCAGAGGTGTAACTGGGGTGACTTGTGAGCACCAGGTTACTAAGGTGTTTGATGGACAGTAAAGCTATGCTTATAGCAGGGACACTATAAAAAACCTCCCCGGCTTCTATAAGAGATGCTTCCTCTTGGGGATTGGTCTGGATGAACTTTTCTACAACAGCTTCTGTTTTCTTATCACTTCCCCACCTGTTCTGTAGAGCACTCAGAGGGAGAGAGCTCAGGGAAATCGTCTCTGGAAGTGCTGCAGGAAGCTCATGCCTCCTGCCCTGACTGGCTTCCTGTTTGCCCGGGACAGACCTACAGTCACGACCCTCCAACCCCTGCTGTGTGTGTCAGAGTGATCCCTGTCTCACCCAGAAGGAGTATCTGGCTTCTGTCCCTTGCCTTCCCAGCTTGTCCAGCCTCATGGCACTGAGGGAGGAGTCGAGTGCCCCATCAGCTTGAGCTGGCGAGCCAACCCAGCTCATTGTCCTGAGGCTGCAGGTGATAAATGATGGCTGTCTCCGGCAAAGTCTGTGTCCCAAAGATGAAACTCACTCCCTTCTACAACTTATAGAGGAAAAAGTAAATCCTAGCTGCTGCTTCCATAGCAGCACACTGCACGGAGAAGCCTGACAAATTCAAGGGAAAGGGTTGCTACCGTCTCCAGCTGAACCAAGAGCAGCTATCAATGTATCCAGTTCTGGGCTTCAGCACTCACCTACCCCATCGGGACTGGTGAAATGGATATGGGGAGGTAACCAGCATCTAAGACCAGCATCTCTGCTCATCTCTTGCTGAGCCTGGCCAGTGGCAGAGAGGATTTCCACTTGAATACCTACCCGAATAGCTAAAATCATCCTCTGCGGCATGTGGAAATATAAACCTTCATTTTCCCGCCTGCCAAAGCCACCTGCTGTTGTCTTCTCCTGCTTTCTACTTTTAGCTCATTAGTTCCACCGCGACTGCACTGCGCTGTCTCACTGCCTTTTACCAAAGGCACGTCAGAGGCAACTCAATGTATCTGAGCAGCTGTTTGACCCATTTGCTGCTGAAAAGCAGCACAGACCAGTGTTGAGTCCCTGGTGAATAACAGCCCCAGGGAAGAAGCAGCCCCAAAACTCTGACAGCTCCAAACGCTGCCAAGGTCTTTTTGTCACACTCTTCTTTCTAGAAGCTGGATTTGATGATCCTTGTGGGTCCCTTCCAACTCAGGATATTCTATGATTTTATGATTTCTAACTTGTTTTGGGTGAGAAAGATGAGCCTGCATGGCTACAGTGATAGTTTTACGAGTTAGCTTCTTAAATATCAGCATGACAACTGCTCATTGAAACGTGTTGCCAGCTTACTTTCTTGATGGTGGTATCCATGCAAAAACTTCCCATAATCTTCTACTAACCATGAGGACTGCAACTAGAACTCTAAAGACCTACCCAAGAATTTCCAAAATTTCACCAGGTGCTTTAGATCAGGCTTAATCAGGGAAGGCTCCACTGATTCCCTTCCTTTGCTGGGAAGGTGGTCTTCCTCCCTAACAAGAGAATGTGTTCTCTAAATCAGCATCACTTTTATAATCAAAGTGCGGTTCCACTTTGGCAAAGATGGAAGAAGAAAAGTGTCGTGTAAGAGAGAGACAGGCAGGATTTGCCAGTCATCAGCAAAAGCTGAATGGCATTCGTGAGCTTTAGCAGTGGGAATAGTGAATGCATCAGAAGCGAAGAGAGAAAGGAGGTGTAAGGAAGGACTTTGTCCTTGCTTTGCTAAACCGCGCTGGAATGTGGGCAAGGAGAAGGAAAAACAAGGTGCCAGGCTGAAGGCAGCGGTGCAAACTGGAAAATTCAGAAATTGCTCAGGAAGTTACAAGGGAAGGGAAGGGAAGGGAAGGGAAGGGAAGGGAAGGGAAGGGAAGGGAAGGGAAGGGAAGGGAAGGGAAGGGAAGGGAAGGGAANAGGGAAGGGAAGGGAAGGGAAGGGAAGGGAAGGGAAGGGAAGGGAAGGGAAGGGAAGGGAAGGGAAGGGAAGGGAAGGGAAGGGAAGGGAAGGGATACAGGAATCAAGAGTGTGGAGAGCAACAGTTTGTGGAAAGAGAACATTCTGGGACACACCATGGGACAAACACACTGTGGTGAGAGTAGGTGCCTGTGGACATATTGCGATCTCTGCCTGTGGAGGAGAGTGGGACTGAGCAAAATGAAGATGAAAATGAAGAAGAAATTATTCTTGTTCAAGAAGTCACTTCTGGCAGTGAATGACACTACCTGGAGCTTTCTGCTTGATCCATTTTCTGCAACCAGTGCTGAGAGTTGCCCTCCTGCCAAGCCCTCTCCATGTCCCCTCATCTCTCTGCAGCACTGAGAACTAAGCCATCTCCTGACTTCCAGCTGCAGTGAAGGTTCTTATTACAGAAGGTTGATTTGTGATGAATCCATTTGTATGGTATATTGCTGAGTACAATCTATTAACATTTGAATCAATAACCATGGAACTTGTAAAATTTCATAAACAGTGAAGAGATTTGCAGGGAGGAGAAGGTGATGTTTACAGTCCTAAAGGTCATTAACAAAGAAGTAAAACTTCAGTTTCAGAGCAAGCTACAGATAGTTTTATTTTTCTTCTTGCGGCTAATACATTGTTTTTCTTCTGGAGTCAGACAACTCTTTAGTTACTGAGTGAACAATATGGATTTTTAACTACTGCTCTCCTCCCTTTTTGCTTTCCTTTATGCTGGCATGAATTCGCTCTTCCTGTCAGACATCGGTTACTGCAAACCCACAAAGATCTCATCTGCTTTTAACTTCCTCCTCTCGGCTCAGGGTCTGGACTGCTTCTTCTCCAGCATAGTGCCAATTTCTTGCCAGAAACTGCCTCTGCTGTAGCCAGTGTCTGCCTGAGCTTCRGGGCATGCTGACCCCAGCTTTTCCATCAGCGGCAGCTCCCCAAGCCTACAGTTGCTCCACCCAAACCTCTGGTGAGAGGTTACCACCACCAAAGTCCTACACACAGAAGATCAGTCATCAAAACAGAGTTTTAAGATATCTGAGCACTGTTTTTCAAGAACAATTCCCTGAAGGAACTGCTCAAGCATGCTATAATGAACCAGTCTTTCACTGCCCCTTGGGGCTGCTTCTTCTCTGCTCCCTCCAAAACCCAATTTGAACACACAGGGATTCCCTAAAGCAGCTGTAAGGCTCCACCAAAGCCTGGCATTCACCAAATCTGTTCTCAGAGGCAAGTGGAACCCTGCAAATGAGGAAACCTGCATGAGGAGTACTTTGCCCCATACTTCATTGCCTAAACGGGCATCCAGAGGAATAGAGCCAAACGCTGTTCAATAAGGAGGAGAGGGGAGGGAGGCAGGTAGAGATACTGGGAGACAGGGAATAACAGCTGGGGAAAGAAAACTGGGTGGGAGATTAAGGTCGAGAGTTGAAAAGGGAAGGAGGGGGTAGAAAAGAAACCCAGATGAATCAGGAAAGACATGGCTACAAGTTGGGCAAAGGAGTGTAGAGACTGAGTTGGAAAATGAGCAGCACCAGAGGTTTGTCACGCTTTTCCTGTGTAAACACACATCAAACTTCATGACTAGCTGCCTCTGTTGAACAGCAAGGATCCTGTTGCCCTGAAAATGAGAATGTGAAGGCATCAGGAAGCATAGAACTGTATTTCATGAAAATAAGAGATTCTGAACAGGTCTGCAGGGACTGTGCTAGTACCCTGGTTGTGTTGAATCCAGCCTGTTTGTGGGGTGCAGCTGCCACAGGGTGACTTGCTCTGAGGCTTAGAGCTTGCTACCCTTTTCCCTTTGGCTTTTGCTGGCGGAAAAGGAAACACTCYGAAAACCATTGCCTAGGACACCATTCTTTCTAAGATCAGATTTACCTATAGCACTTGGGAAGGATGGTGTATTTTAGCTATGCAAGGATGCAAAATCCGCTTTCTTGGGAACCACAAATGTACACACTCTTCTTCCTCTGTCTTCACTATCTTCTCTTTAACACCGCAGCCAAAGAAAATGTGAGGAGCCAGCATCCCTGCTAGGGGCATATGTCTGAATAGGCACAAGCTTAATAATGTCCCCATTTAAATATGTATAGAGCCAATTGTGAATTGTTAATGTAAAAGCGCCCACATGCTCAAACATTTTGGGGCGGTTTGGCTTTTCCTTGGCGGTGAGGTTGGGGCATCTTTCGCGAGGTCAGCACAAAGGAAAATATTGGTGTCTTCCCTTCTCCCACTGCTTTGAAACCGGGATCTCTGTTGTCTTTATTCCTGGTCTTTTGTGGCTACTGCAAAGGAGCATCTTCCAGAAGGCACCTTGTGCTTGTCCTCCGGTGGCTGCTGCCCTCCCGGCCCTTTTCCAGCCGGGGGCCCCCCGCCGCAATCTGCCGGCACTCCACGACCCCGGCGCGGGCAGAGGCTGGGGGCGGGGGGGACGGGGCTGGGGAGGGACTTCGGTGGGGTGTGAAGGGACGCGGCGCGGGTGAGGGGGGCTGGGAGAGCAGCGGCAGGCAGCGCGGAAGGAGGGGCGGCGGGGGGCCGCGCCGGCGCCTCCCGGGGGGCTCCCGGTGCCGGCGCTCCCGCCGCTGCCCCTCGAGGGCAGGCAGCCCCGGGCCGCCCGCAGCCCCGCCGGCCGTGGCGGGAAGGGGGGGCTCCCCGGCTTTGTCCGGGCGGGCGGGCGGCTCCCCGGCCGAGCGGGGTCCGAGGCTGCGGGCGGGCTGGCGCTGCGGGCGGCGGGGGCGGCCGGGGCTTCCCCAGCGCCTGCGGCTCTGCCGCGCATCCACGCTGCGGGCTGAGCCTCACGCCTTCCTCCACTGCGTGAACCCCACCCTAAGAAAGCATCCGACGGAAGCGACTGTCGGAGGGAAGGGAGCCCGGAGGGAGCCCGCGAAGTGCCCGACACCCCGGAGCCATCAGGCCACCTTTGCCCCCACAGCCCCGCTCCCCGCTGCTGCCCGCCCACCGCTCCCGCTTTCCCGAAGAGTGCGGAGCGGCGTCAAGCTCCGGCACCGGCTGGCTCAGCCCTGCCCCTTCCCTGCCTCAGCCATGCCTCAGCCCAGGCTCACCAGTTCAAGCCCCTTCCCAAGGCAGATGTCCTCCCTGCTCGACTCCCCAGACGAGCCTGTCCTCTACACCTTGATAGGCTCCTTGTTTAGTCGTTAGGCAGCAACTATTGCTCGCAAAGGGAAAAAAGAGAGGGGAGAGCATCATCTATTAATTTTATAAGCCTCCCCACTCGTTTTTTGGGTACATGACAGTGTCCTTGCAGTCAACGCCCCGCCGGATGTAGGTGAACTCAATTCAGCCCAGAGTTTTCTATTCAAGCACTCAGCTGTAAGAGGACAGTATCTATGTAAACCCAAGTTCCACTACTGTCCTTAAATTGTCTCTTTGTTTCCCATGTGTTTGCGGAACCTGTTTTATGATCCTGTAAATGCCATTAAATCTGTTGGGTTTTAGCAGGTAGTGCACATTTCTACCTAACTTCTATTCAGAAACTTCCAGAATAAATCAGGAATACAAAAACTTTACATTTTGAGATTAAGATGGTGTATCTGGAGGCACCTACTAGCCACAGCACCAGTGTAGATTTGACTCCTTTGGTGGGGCATGGCTGTTCTTTTTGAAAAAATACTACATGATGAGTGGAAAAAAGGATAATTTCCACCATTTCCAAAGGGCAATTCTCTGTGCCCATATGCAGGTGTTTTAGGATGTGTCAAAGAAAAGGCAGCATTTCATCTGTGATGCTAATGAGCTGCACTGGCCACTATTGCTCTATTTTTCCTCTAGGACTTGATGGCTCCAGTCAAAGGCAGCCCCACCACTTCCCTCCAGGATATTTTTCACCACATTACCCTGATGAGTTTTTTTCCTGAGAATTGTTGAACTTCTTCAGAGAAGTTTGCTGGAAAGGAACCCATTCTTATTTTAGGACAACTCCTTACTGTTGTCCTTACTGTTGTCCTTACTGCTAAGAGACAACATTGGCCACAGCTGAAAGGAGTTTAAGATTTTGTGTTAAAATATTCTCTGTCTGTGTTGTTTTCCGTTTAATTTAGTTACATCTAGATCAGAGTTTAAAATAGCAACTAACCATAATGCAGGTCCTCATTCCAAGGCAAGGAAAGGTTTTCATCTGTTACTTGGTTAGTCATTGATGGGGATTTCTGATGCAGTCAAGAGTATAATGTTTTGCCATATCTAAGGTTTATTCCCAATTTATTCCGGGGATCTTGTAAAAAGAGTTATAGAAAATAAGAAATATCCTGGAAAGACTAAGTGTTGTGTTCAGTATTTAACTGCAAGTAAGTCTTCAYCTCTCACACCAAAATGACAAAACACACCTTTGATTTTACTATGTTATTAGTATTTATTGATTTTTTTTTAAAGATTATTTCTTAATCTTGGAAATATTTCTCCAGAACTTAAGATTGTTTGTATCCTTGAAGTGCATAAAATGAAAATAAATAATAATAATAATAATTATATTATCTATAAAATTGATTTTGGGATTACAAAATCTTAAAAAACAATTTATTAGAAAATGCGTTTGTTAAAAAAACCTTAGTAAATTAACACTTTATCAAGAACATGTTAATACAGAAGAAAAATTATACACTTTTGAAGTATAATGCAGATACAAAAGAAAATTATAGGATTATTGGTTTAGAAATTCAACTGTTTTGAAAACAAACTCTGGATTTTGTATATATTTTAAAATTTTGAGTATGAGCTTTTCAAGTATGATGTTTACAACCAGAAGGAGTCATTTGATAACCAGACCTCAAAGGTGTTCAGAGCTCTCTGCTGCTTGACCTACAACTTCAGAACTGCAAAGCATGTCCTGGCTTGTTTTCACCAGGCTCCACAGAAGCTTTAAGATGAGAGTATGCGTGCACAGATACGTCTCATGCTATAGGTTTGCAACAAGATGCCCAGCGTGAAGGGGGAGAAAAAAACCCCCACACAACAAAAAACCACCCAACATTTTGTACAAGAATAAAACTAAATCAATTGCAACTTTATTTGTAGTGGATGGAAACAGTGGCTGGCTGTGCAATAGGGTTCTTGTGGGGATTTCAGGTATAAAAATCTCCTATCTTTTTCACTCATTTTTTCAGTCACAATTTATAGATAAAACAAAATATTCCCTCAGGGTACAGTTTGTCAAGTTTTTTGGTTTTTTTTTTTTCTTTTTGCTCAAAAGAGTTTCTAAGCCGTCTGGAAGCATATATGGGGCAAGCTTTATTTTTCTTATGGGAAAAGAAAGAGTTGTTCCCTCTTTCCTAATTATTAAGACAACTGAACTTTGAAACTTGACATTTCGCTGCTTCTCATTGGAGTACACCCATGAACCATTTCAAAGTTTGTTTTGAACCTCTGCAAGTTATTTACAGGACACAGGGAAAACCATAAATTAGGTTGACAGCTTTTGCATCCAGAAAGCTGATCTGGTTTGTTCTGTTTCTTCAAAAGCCAGCAATTGAAAATCCCCTTTGCAGCTCAGGAGTGTAACCTTTTAGCCAGGCCAGGGAGACATTTCCTAAGGAACTGAGGAGGCACCTGTTGGCCTTTGACTTGGTGGAGCCAGGAAACACTCTTGTAACTTCCACTGCTGAACTCCCCCTGCCCACACTTTTTCTCTGAGTAAATACCCGCAACTTGCCGAAAATGTGCACATCCAAAACTAGCAGTATTTGGGTAAGTTTTAGCTTCTTAAATCTTAAGGCAGTATTAGAAGTGTGCCATTAAATTTTTAAAGTCAGGATATAAAAAACTTATATTCAATCAAATAATTAGACTGTATGACTGATATGAAACACTCCCATTTATTCTTATCTTGGAAACTGTGATTTAATTATTTTGATTTTTTTTAACTCTAAGAGAGAAAGCTCTATTTTTACTAACTTGCCAAAGCTGCAGAAAATTTAACAAAAATTGTCTGAATTTCAGGGTTCACTCAAGCAACTGGAACACTCAATTGAATTAAGTTACTTTGTGTCTATATTTCATTGATATCAGAACTGATACTTGGGGGTTTTTTGTTTTGAAAGAAATTAAGATTGTATTTTGACTAAAACCATATTTCAGTTCAAAATTAGCATTTCAGCATCGAGTATTAACATTAGAAATCCACACATGACTAAAACAAAGGGGTACAAACACTTTTGAATTTTTCTGCGTCTATCATTTTATGTAAGAAAGTAGACTGAAGCATGCAATTGACTTTTTTTTTTTTTTTCACCCAAAGAATGAAAAGAAACACATTTTGGCATTTCTTTGGTAATGCAACTTGGACTATATTTTTTATATTGTTAACTTATGGCAAATAAGGCAGGTATTAGTCTTGCCTCTAGCTGTTGCCTGTGAGAATGTTTCACTGTTTACATACAGGCTGGGGCTTTATCACAGGTCTGATGCAAGAAAGCTGAATTTTTTCTGTGGCCTCTGTGACCCCATTACGGTACTTTGTTAGTGTGCATTCTGTGAGCTCAGCCCCACTCCTACAGCATGACTATATATTCAAACAATGGACTCAAAACGGGCTTGCAAAAAATAGCCCCAAACTAGCCTTGCAGGCTTAGGTTTACCTAACTATATCATTTGTTTCATGTTTTCCTACTTGATTTTCTAAGTTTGGTTTGAGTGGTACTTCAAGAGCATTTAAAAGCTCAGATAAACTGTTTACTGTTGCAAAACTTTAAAGAAACCAAAAATATTTCTGGAAGAAAAACTTGAATCTGAAATTTGTAGAAAGAGCTACTTAGTCTAAGACATGTTTGTGTGCCTCCAGTTGTATCAAGGATTGCTCAATTGAGATGTAAATTGAGCTTTAAAACAGGAATTAATTAGCATGAAAGTAATGCTATATGTATGGACTTTAATTTTATCAGACTAATACTTCTATTTATTTTCACAGCCTTTGCCTTATGGGATTGCAGGGAATTTTTGTTTTACAGGTCTCTCTTCTACTACTTAAATACTTACTTTTGTAGAAGTTTTAGTTACTTGACCTTACTCTGGGAAATAACTAGACTGTACACACAATGTTTTAGAAATAATAAAGTTAAACTTCATTGACTATTTAACGTAAGAGAACCATAACTTGGGGGGAAAAAATATAGGGATTCCCTTATATAAAAGATTGTGCCAGCCATTTTATACTGACAATACCTACTCAAATAAATCTCTTGCAATCAAAGTTCCCTAGCATTTAATACCAAAAATATGTACAATATACTAAGGTAATCCATTGCAAAGGAAATGAGTTATATGTATGGCTTTCATGAGAAACACAAAAGACTAAGAATAATTTATTTTAAACCAGATAAACAAAACCCAAAATGACCTAACGAAATCATTCATATATAAGCACTAATGTCTGCAGAAGGAGCCAACAATCCCACAAGCTCAGCCTTCAGCCTCGCAGGTAGTTTTAAATTGTCATACAGTCTATAATTCACAGACTCAACTATTCGGTCTTCTTAAGAAACAGACTGGAAACAAAAATATTACTATAATTAACATTAGGATGCTTTCTGATCTTAAAAAAAATAATACGTAGCAAAGGATAGAACAAGTATTGTAGTGGGAAAACACACTTTAAATACAAACATTCATGACCACATTCTTCTAAGGATATACGTATTAATGGCCAATTTAAACAACTTTTTTCATGAATGTTACATTGAAATTGGAATGCTTATTCCTGATGAAATTTGTAAAAGACCAAACTATTGTCTTAATTAGATCCAGCAACAGAATAAATGTATTTTAAGATATTCAAACAAATTAAAACAAAAAAAGAGTAAAGTATGAAACTTCAGCAGCTAMCATCTTAAATTTTAATATAACAAAATAACTAATTTGTATACAACTTAAGATTTTTTTTTAATACCAAAACCAAATTGTTGCAGAGTTTCTTCAAAGGCCAACATTACAGCAGAATTTTTAGAGGAAGAAAGGGGATTTTTCTTATTAATAAATAATGGCTACTTAGAAGGAAACACGGACATCAAAATCTAACCAATACTAGGTATTAAAAAGCAAATTTAACACTCCTTCTCTATAATTTTAAGAAATAGAGGGTCCTGAGGCTGAATTCACAATAGGCTTATGATACTGCTAGCTGAAAACACCGTTATCGTACCAGTAAGGCAAAACAGATTCTGGAGAGGAGGGTCTCATTGTTCTCGCCAAAGGGATTTCATGCTTGGGTTGCTGCCCCATTTTACTCCCTTACTTGATTTTTTTTTCCTCTTGGCAAAAGATATCCTTGATGAAAGGATGAGCAACCAAGAAATATACTCTGATTTCTCTAAATTCTAAGAAAACAAAACCAGAACAAAACCCCATCTGAAACAAGTTAAAACACACTTAACTAGTGAGAAACACTTTTACTTCTTAAATAATGCCTTCATTTTCAGTTCTCCACTCCTTATAAAAGCCCCACAAAATATTCTTTAGCTAGAGGAAGCCATATTGGCAATTATTCCTGTCACTTGATCAAATAAACTTCTGATTTAGTCTGGCTGTAATACATATGATATATTTATATTTTTTTCTACATACTCTTTCCAACACAATTGCAAAGATCTCAGATTTCAGATATCAACCTGAAATATGGTAATTTCTATTTTGAAAGTCCCATTTTAAATCCAGCTCTGCCAAGTAAAGTGAACACTGATGAAAGGTTTATGTATATATAGAGATACATATATAAATATATATTTAAAAGACTGTAAGTTATTTTCGCGTAAGCAAAATGCTGGTGACCAGATTTTTGTTTTGCAAGATCTGTTTGCAAATGTTTGAAAGCTGGAAACAAGATAAAGCGAGCAATCAGTACTTGAAAAAAAAAAAGATGCCTGGACAAAATGGGAAAAAAAATTACTTACTTTCAAATCAGCATGTAGAGATTCGTTCTAAGCCACAGTCACCACCTTTTATATACCGGGATACTTATTTGGCAATTGTTTGTACTATTTTTGTGGAGTAACACTGTGATCACATTGCATTACAAAATAAAGAACTCCTGCAACTTTCCGGTCAGCAAAACAGCACAGACAGCTAACCATTTTGTAATTCTTTTTTATTGCAAGGAAACTCGAACAGAGCTGGCTACATTGTTTTATCTCAGGCTCTAAAACTTCCGATGTATCGTGCGGTTTATTTGTTTCATTCCACGCCGGCACCGCCGAGCTCTCCCGTTGCCGATTCCCCGAGTTTTGCAGCATTTTGTGATCAAAATTTCCAAGCCGGAGCGGTGTGGGGCAGATCCCGGTGCTCCCGCAGGCACTCCGCCGAGCCCCGGCCCGCCCCGGCAGCCGCCCCGGTGTCGGGGAAGCCGAGCCGAGTCGAGCCGAGCGGCTCGCAGCCCCGGCAGCGGAACCAGCCGCCAGCACAGAGCCGCCGCCGCCTCCCCGAGCTGCGCGGGCGGGCTGGCAGTGCAAGCCTCGGGAAGGGCGGCCGGACCTTCCGGGAGCGCCGCTCCACGCCCGGGAGCTCAGACCCCTGCGGCGGCGAGGGGCCGCCGCCCCTCGGACCTGGGAGACCCGCGGCTCCCGGTGCCGGCATCCCGCGGCTCCCYGGTGCGGGCATCCCGCGGCGCCGACCGCGTTCCCCGCTCCCGTACGAAGCCGCGAGCCGCCGCTCCTTTGTTCGCTGTCCCTCCCGGCACAGCTGCGGCACGGCGGCCCCCGGAACCGGCACCTCTGCGGCATGGCACCCACTTACCGCCTTACAAAGCCCCGGCCCGCCGCCGGGAGGGAAGGAGGGAGGGAGCGGGCTGGCTCTCCCGTCCCGTCCCATCCCGGCCCGGCCCTGCCCTGCCCCGGCCGGTGGGGCCGCGCCCCCCGCCCGTCTCCGCTCCCCGCCCCCGCCACCGCCCCCGCCACCCCCGCGCCCGCCGCCGCTTTCGCGCCACGCGCCCCGGGGGCCGGCGCGGAGGCCAATGGGCGGCCGCGCCGCGGCGGCGGGCGGCGCTGGTAGGCGCAGGGCTCAGCCAATGGCAGGCGGCGCCGCCGCGCCGCTTTACTACGAGCGGCTATGGCCGCCCGCGGGGGCTGCGCGCCCCGGGGATGGCGGGGAGGGCGGGCGGATGGAGTGACGGACGGACGGACGGACGGACAGACGAGCGGAGGGGGCGCGGCGGGGCCGGGGGCCGGGCGGCTCAGCGCTGTTGTCCGGTCCCGTCCCGTCGGCGCGGTGTCCGCCCCGCGAGGACAGCCGGCTCCGCGCCCGCGCCGCCGTGGAGGAGGCAGGGGCGGCGGCCGCGGCCTCGCCGTCGTGGCGGCGGCCAYCCGGAGCCCGCTGGAAGCGGCCGCCGCCGCCGCGCCCCGCGCTGGCTGCCCGGCCCCCGCTGCCCATCGCGCCGCAGCCACGAGCCCACGCAGGAGCCTGCCGGAGGCGGCTGGACTCTGAAATAAAAAAACAACCCAAACCCAACCAAGGCCAAAAAAACACATTTAATGAGAAATATTGGGGCTGCGGGCGGTCCGACGTGCTACCCACCCACCGTGCATCGAGCCCAGCGGGAGCGGGGGGGCTTCGGGCCTCGGGAGGGGGCAGAGTAGGAGCGCCCTGCCCGCCCCTAGCCGTGGAAGAGGGGGGGGACGGACACGGCGGAGGCTCTTGGATTCTCACCCGGAGGTGGGGAGAAGCACATGGTTGAGTTTTAATTCTAAACGGCAGAATGTCGTAAAAGCCCTTGCTAATTAAAGATTGGCTGTGCTTCCTTGTGTGCAATATTTATGTAAGTATTTTAACTTCTTCTTGGCTTCTGTGGGCAATAAACACAAACAACTGAAATAAAGAAAAAAATTAAAATTTTTTATAATGCCTTTTCTTAAGGATGTGAATCGAAAAATACATTAATATGTGGGAATGCTCTGTTGTGTGTTCAAGCATTTGATTTATGACTGCCAAATAAATTACATTTCAAATTTTAAAGCTATATTCTCAATAATGTTAATATTTGGGTGTGCCCAATTGGTCTGAACTATGTTTATCTGTGCAGGGAAGCGGAGATTTGTTAGGCAACACGAACAAGTTTTTGTTGTTGACTTGCCTTTTTTGGCATTCAAGATTTGGAATTACTCTTGAAACCACTAACCAACCCACACTTCTTAACAAACAAAGCTATACATTATTTAGATTTACAGAAAATATTTCATCTTATTAGCAAGAGGTTTTCAGAGTATCAAAAAACAAAACAAAAAAAAGGTGGGGAATTGCTAGTAAGTAAAGGTTTTCCCCCCCCCAACCATCTGATTACAAAGCGGTTTATGATGTTCTTGGACAACTGATGCATAGTGTTATCATGAACATTCAATCTTCATTTCTTAAAAAAATCTTCTAACAAAACAGATCATCAAACTAGAATACTAAGTGAAATACATGTACCCTGTTTAGCAGTTTAAGAGGAAATACCAGATAATGCTATAGACCAACCATGTAGAAATGAGCACATGCAGACTGCCTTATAGATGCAGTACGAATCAAATTTACAAAGAATGCAATTAATCTGCAGGAACAGTGACTAATTCCTTTCACAAGTTTAACTAAGAATTCCGTTGTTTGGAGGGGGCTGTTTTTAACTTAGATAAGCAATTCTTTATTTCAGCCAGCCTGTACAGAGTGAGGTTACAAAATAAAAATTCATTTAGGAAAAAATTCCRCATCCAACATCGAAAAGTCATAAACAGGTTAGATCTCTAGGAAAAAAAAAAAAATCTCTCTATCCCCAAGATAATTATTTGCTAATTTTCTACAAAATGGAAGTTCTGATTAAATTCTGATTAGTGGAACACTAAACACTCGATTTCCTCAATCAAAACCTGGCAATTAAAAGTTCATTAAAATAACCCTGAGATTAAACAATGGGTTGAAATTACAAATATTAGAGTTTTGGTCAGCCAACCGCTTGGATGCACACAACAAAAGGGCCGTATTTCCGACTTACTGCAGCATTCCCCCAGCCCCTGACAATTTCACAATGGTCTGGGGCTCCAGCCTCATGGTGAGCCATGTCTCCTTGCATCATCATACCACCACAAGCGAAATCTTCAGCGACTGACTCACCCCCCGAGCGCTGGGTACCACCACCACCATCGCTGAGCTGCGGCGGCCGCAGCGTGGGTAACAAATGCCTGACCTCAGCACGGCTTCCAAGGAGATTTAAATCACCCCTCTTTAATTGTATACTTATTAGAAGTTAGGCACAAAACTAGGAAGCGTTCCTCTTTACTACAGATTTCCAGACATGCTACAGGACATGTGGAAATCCAGTCACTGCTCACTAATAAAAGTATTTAACCATTTTCCATGGATATACCTATTAAAACAAGAAGCCTACCACGGAATAAATGAAACCTTCGGCTAAAGTGCGTTGAATTATTAAACAAAACCTACTAGATCGCTATATTAAACACAGTGCTGGCTTTCATTTCCGTATCCTTTCTTCATCTTCAGGCAACGTTTTGTTTGCACTGGAAAGGCTCCACACCCCCAAACCCCTCCCCCACAAGCCCACCATTGTATCTGTACGAATGTGGAGAATTATGAATGGTTCCTTAGACCGGGCAGGGGGAGGAGGGGAGGAAAAGAGGGGGGTCGCCAAATCCCTTTGTGTGCCGTTACCAGCCGAGGGCAACGGTGCCTTCGCGTTTCCCCGCGCGCCGTCCACCATTGCCCAGATGGGCAGGGAGAGCGGCCCCCACGCCCCTCCCCGGGCCGGGCAGCTCCCTCGCCCCAGGACTCTCCTCTTCTTCATCATACCCCAACTCTCCTCCACCCCTTTGTCTTTTTTTTTTTTTTTCTCCTCTCCCCCTCTTTCTCCTTTCCGTAAGGCTCAGCGCAAGGGGCACCGCGAGTAATGCGGGATCATTACCATATGGGGCTCCTCCGGGGCTAGAGGGACCCCCCGCCCCCGCCCCGCAGCCCCGCAGCCCCCCAGCACGCAGCCGCGGCGGCGCTGCGCGGGAGCGGATCCCGCTCTCTCTCCCCGGCCGCCTCCCCCCACCCTCGCACCCCCTCTTTTTCCTCTCCCTTTTCCTCCTCCCCCCGACCCATAGTGCCGGGGAGCGGGATCGCCCAGGCACGACCCCGATGAATAATCCCCACCGCCTGGCACGGCGGGGGAGGAGCGGGGCGGGGGGGCGGGCATTGCGGTGCCTTTTCCCCTCCCTCCCCGGGATCACACCCCACTCGCACGGGGGGAGGTGCGGCCGCCCAGCCGTTTTTGGGCGGAGGGGGCGCGCAGAGCGGACTCCCCCGGCGGAAGGGCAGAGGCGGCGCAGACCGGAGCCGACCCAACTCCGGTTTCCCTTTCCCCCGCCCTCCGGCCCTCTCTAAACTTGTCCTGTCCAGCCTCCCCCCACCCCTCTCCCCGTCCTTCACCCCAACCATCCTCCTCCTCCTCCGTGAGTGTGTGTGCGCCCCATCCACTCGCTAATTGAAGAGCTGGGATTCCTCACGTGAGAAGTTGATTTGTAGTTTGAACACGTGGCTCATTCAAAAAGCCGGAATATTCAAGTAATTTTTTTTCTCTCTCCCTCCGTCCTTCCCTCCCCCCTCCCCTCCTCTCTCTCTCCTTTTTTTTTCTTTTTTTTTTTTTTTTTTTAATACGGAGAGGCGGCGCCTGCATGCACGTAGTGTGACATTTTCATAGTCCGCCTGCTGCTGCCAAAGGGGCTTGGGGGCAAGACAAAAAAAGTAGTTTTTTTTTTTTCCCCTCCCCTCCTCCTTTTCCTCTTCTCAGCCCGCCATCCGCGGCCCCGGCGCTGGGTGTTTCCCCCGTGCCCCCCATGCGCCCGGGTAGCACGGCAGGCACTTAGGTCTCCCGTTTGGCTACGCTTTTTTTTTTTTTTTTTTTTNTTACCCCTTGAGAGAGAGAGAGAGAGAGGGAGGGACACAAGCTGCAGATCTGATTTTTTTTTTTTTCCCCTCTCCCTGTCCTCTCTCTCTCTCGCTCTCTCCTTCCTCCATCGCATTTTGTTTTATTTCCCCCTTCCTCCCCACCTCCTCTCGCAAGACGAGGGTTGCAGCCCGCGGTGCGCGCCTCCCCGAGCCGCCAGGAAGATGAACAAGCTCTACATCGGCAACCTCGGCGAGAACGTCAGCCCTCTCGACCTGGAAAGTCTCTTTAAGGACTCCAAGATCCCCTTCTCGGGCCAGTTCCTGGTGAAGACGGGGTACGCCTTCGTGGACTGCCCCGACGAGAGCTGGGCCATGAAGGCCATCGAGGCACTTTCAGGTGAGCGGCCCCTTCCACCACCTCCGCCCTCTCCCCGCAGCCCCGACGGCTCCCGCCGCCCGCGCTCCTCCGCGGCCGCGGATCGGCTGCAGCGGCGGCCTGGGCCGCGCCGCCTGTCTGGGGGGGTCTGGAGGGGTCCCTGTCCCTTCCGCCCCCAGGTGAGGTGGGAACTGTTGTTTTCCGAGCGCGACCGGAGCCGCCCGGCCTTCCCGCGGAGCCTTTGCGCGTGGCTTGCGCGGCGGCGGCCCCCCGGGAGTGGCCGGGGAGGGGCGGGAGCCTGGGCCCACGGACCCGCGGCGCGGCGGTTCCCATGTTTTTCCAAGCCCCACGGCCAGCCCTGCCCGGCCGGGGGCCCTCGCTGCATTGGGGCGGGGGGGGGGGGGGGGGGGGGGGGGGGGGGCGGTGAGTGCGGTGAGGCGGAGGCGGGCTGCGGGCGCGGAGCCCTGAGCGGGGCAGCGGCTGCACACACAGCCCCCCCACCCCGGGCACAGCTGGACTCCCCCGAAGCGGGCTGAGGCTCCCGTCGGCTTGGCTTAGGCCGCGGGGCTGGGGGCGAGCCGCCGAATTGCTCCAAACTTGGGAGGGGGGAGCCCTGGCTGCCCCCCCGACCCGCGCTGCCTGGCTATTTATTTCGGTTTCTCTTCGCTGCTCTCACGCACCCATCACCGCCTCCAGCAGCGCCGGCTCCTGGCCCCGACATCCTGTTTTTGTGTGCTTAAAAAAAAAATTATTTTCGCGTGAAGCGGCTTTGCGGAGGTCTGCCGGGAGAGGCTGCCTCGGAGGAGATGGGCTCAGGTCTGCCGGGAAGGCTGCCTCGGAGGAGATGGGCTCGGGCTGAGCTCCGCGCCTCCTCTCGGCTCCCTTCCCTCCAGCTTCCGCGCAGAAAATCGCCCGAAGTTGGCGGCGCGGGGGGTGGCGGAGCCCCCGCTCCCCCTCCTCGAGACGGGGCCGAGCCGGGCTCCCGCACACGACGCTTCGCGGGCTGTTTCGGCGCGGGGCGGGGGAAGGGGCCCCGCCGAGGGCAGCGCGGCTCCCCCGCGGCAGCGGCGCGGCCCCGAGCCGTGCCGCCTTCCCGGGCTGTGCCGCGGCCCCGCTCCGCCGGTGCCCGGGCTGCCGATGAATGGGCTAACGTGTTGCGCTCCGGTTTCGTGCTTCGCACCCTTGCGAGCCCGCTCCTAGGGACAGGGACGCACAGCCGCGCTCGAATATTTTCCCCTTTCTGTTTATCTCGGCAGGTAAAGTGGAGCTGCATGGGAAACTCATAGAAGTTGAACATTCGGTCCCGAAAAGACAAAGGTAATTTATTTTTATCCACATTCCCCCCAGCCCCCCCGCACGGCCCCTTGCCCTTAGTTATCCAGTGAGAAGCAATTTGAAAAATACTTAGGTTTGTGTTTCTCTTCCCTGTAGATAAATGGACCACTTTCTTAAACCCACAGGCGTGCACTCAGTGCTGTCCGAGAGGTTTTCTAGAATCACCCCATGTATTTCTAATGTAGTGTCTTGGCCAGGCAGCAGTGGTACTATTTAATTAAAAAAAAAAAAAAGGCACCTTTCTGTGGGAGAAGCAAGTTAGAGTGTATAGATTTTAAAATTTAAAGTTCCATGACAAGAGTTAAAATCTGTGTGCTAGCAGGAAATGAAATGTGGTGTTGTGAACTGTATAACGGGCAAGCACGTGAGCTCTGCTTCAGCAACAAAAAGCACCTTGTAAATATACTGGTGTATATATTTTTTTGATCCTGCCATGTTGGAGTCTGCAGCATTTTACAAGCACATAGTAGAAATCTCATCTGTATTTGAGAGGATTTTATCATCGCTATTTTGAGCTGGTCTATAGAAGCAGCAGGAGAATGACTCCTTCCCAGTAAGGACAGGATTTATGCATTCTTAATTTCTGAACATATGTTTAATTTTTGTGAGGCAGTAGTTTTGTTGGGCCTCACGTAAAGGAGCAATATATGGAATAAAGCAGGGTAGTATTTTTATGCTGCCTATAGCAATTCAGCCTGTTTCTTTCAGCAATATTTAGAAGATAGAAAACCTGGCGTGCACTAGAGAGTAAAAAAAAAAAAAAAAATCAAACTTTCCACGTGCTTGTTCCTGTACTCCATTATTCAATCTGGGAAGTATGTCTGTCTGTGTAACTCTGTTAAAAGGGGCTTCTACTCTTTCAGGATTGTTTTTCAAATTACAGTCTTTTTAAGATAGTTGATTGGAAAAGATGATTTGTCTGTCTGGATGGGCATTGTATCATGGTATTTTGAGAATTAGAAGTTTGATCACTGTTCAGTGTTAGAGGAAAGCTTCACTTGAGAAAGCACGAAGGATTTTTGCTCTAGTTAAGGGAGGGGGGGAACCCCTCTCTGGACCAATTCATTGCATGTGAATCTTTATGGTTATATTTATTTGATACTTTTCATTGAAAATTAATATGGTGTATGTGCTCTTTTTCATTTAATATGCAACATACATAGTTTTGAATTACAATAGCCTATATTTCAGATATTTTGTATACAAAAATACTGTTGTAGATGGAATATAGTATTAGAATACAATTCCCTGGGACGTATAAAAATTGATAATTTCCTATTAGTCTAACAAATACGTTTGCTGTCATGCTTATTAATCTTAAGCTTGCACAAAGAGCATCCTATTCATACTATCGAAAATAAATTCATTACACTCATATAAAGGTAAATTTAAAACCACTGGTGCTCCCCCAACTTTTTTTTTTTTAATCGTTGTTTAATGTGTTTAAAAGTATTTTCCTGTTCTGTCAGCTGAAATGGCGTAAAAGTCTATTCTTTGTGCTGGGTAGTGTGTCCTATTTGTCTGTGAATTAGCAATTATCAGAAACATTTATCTGTCTGTAACTTGTTGAAAAGAATTCTGCACTGAACTTGGAGCACTTCTCTGGCATGTGTTGCCTACATATAGGCATATTGAAAAAATTGCAAATGTAATTGTATCAGCATGCTCGTATTGCTTCTCCCAAAGCCCTTATTTGTTAAAACACTGTTTCATTGTGCATTATCATGTTGGAATGTA
The DNA here is from genome assembly GCA_018881555.1 of Amblyornis subalaris. Taxonomy (NCBI): domain Eukaryota; kingdom Metazoa; phylum Chordata; class Aves; order Passeriformes; family Ptilonorhynchidae; genus Amblyornis; species Amblyornis subalaris. The sequence goes on along the minus strand of JACAXG010000061.1, from coordinate 2,540,735 downwards.
TTAGATATAGTTGGGATTTATACTGCTGTTTAACAAAAAATTAAATTTTATTTCTCATAACTGTACTTCCTTCCCCTTTGTTTCCGCTCCCCCTCTCCCGAAATCTAATATTGAGAGCCACTTAAAATTCATTCAGTGGCCTCCATATGTAAAAGTGACTATCTTGTTCCTCTTATAGATGTCTAATATTATTCTTTTTGTGGGGAGGGTGTCAAAAATTTGGAGACTTTTTTCCTTGTTTTCCTAAGCATTGCTTACTGGGTGCATATTTAGAGTTGTTAGTTACATGTAAAAGCACAGTTTTCAAATGTTGAGTATTTGGTGGTGAAAGTGGTTATTAAGGTTATTTCAAAGTAACTTATTTGAAGTCTTTGTATCTCTTTGCGCCAAGGAAAGGTGTAGAAGCAGCTGGGATGTGGTGGGGGGTGTTGCTCACCAGGCCCACCCAGCGTGTTTGCGTGCTGTAAGGCCGGGGAGCGCTTTCCAGAGAGCCCTGTGCACTCCAGCGTGCAAGATACAGTTAGAGAAGTGACGCCATTTAAAAAAAAAAAACTGGATGTGTCAAGTCTGTCTTTCAGCATGTGTACAATTAATAGTTTAGTCAAATGATTACTTCATAAGAGCAAAAGTTGTTTTGTAGTGCACCGAAATTATTCAATACATTGTATTGACCTCTGCTGTTCTGAGGCTGCTTCATGGAGACTCCTGGTTCCCCTCCTCACAGCCTTCTTAAACATGATTTTTAGTGGGATTTCTGTTATTTTTTTTTTTTTTTTAACCAGAGTGTGTACATCATCACTCACAAAGCTAGTTTGTGGGTACTTTTCTCCAGAGACAGCTGAGGTGCACAGGAGGAAAGGGTAAGGGTTTGGTAATCCATATCCTTGTCATATAAAGGAAGGTCAAGAGGTGGTGTCAGCTAGGGTTGCCATAAAGTTGAGCTGGATCTAGAAGACATGGAGTGTGCCTGGCTTGTTATTCAGGGCGAAATTCTTGGGCCCAGTAGTCACTGCATTCCAGCCCTTGCTGAATCTTCTGATTTGAAGTGGGCACACCCAGGTTTGCAAAATTGCCTTCCTACCTGCTGTGGAAGGAAGGAGAGAGCCTGTGTGTGGCTTTCTGCCTCCCCACTTCCCTGGAAGCATTTAAAAACAGACAAGGGGATATGCTGTGGTTGAAAAAAGGGGCCTGGTCAAGGTTTTCTTGATGGAAGGGTGGGGAATTATTTTGGGGGAGGTGCGAAGTATTTAATAAGCTCGGAGTAGATTCCTGACTTACTATTGAAATCTCAAGGGAATGCCAAAGGAATGCAGCATTTCAGCATTCAAACCCCTCGGTGTGGAGGGAGGCTATTGCAATATTTAAGGGTTTAGGTCACTTTATGCAAAAGTTAGAGGAGGCATTGTAATGATCTTGACTGCTAGTCACGCTCTGCGAGGGAAGGCAGGGCACTGTTAGTCACATCCACCACTTAGATGAGTTTTTTCCTCCCAAAGCAGCAGTGCGGGAGGAGGATGGTGGCAGCCCATAGCGTACGTGGAACTTGTGGTGCGAGGCTTTGGGTACTACCTCGCCACAATCCAAGAGCAGCTGGTATCTCACAAGGCGATGTAGGCTGCAATCTGATTATTCAAATGGCCCTGATGTCACTTGTGCGCAATGAGGGGGGAGGGCAGGCGCTGACTCTGGGCACCTGCGGATGTGCCTGGCACAGCCTCCCAGCCCTGGTTTCCATGACCAGGTGGGCTTCCCACCCACACCTGATCCACTATGCCTGTTCCTGGGGCCCTCAGGTACTTAAAATGTTCACAAACACCTCAGTGGTGGTAATGATGAGGTGTTTTTCCAATTAGGTTAATTATTTTTTTCCCTATCTCGAGGGCTCTTTGTTGAGAAAATAAATTCACTATGTCTCTTCTGGGGGGTTTGTTTGGGAAGGGAGCAGGAGAAGTGGGTAGCAAAGGCGCATCCTGTAGGTAAAGCTGCTCCATGGGGAGAGCACAGGGCCAGCAGTGCTTCACCTCTGATGCTGATGTGTCTGAAGGCTGATTTGAGGAAAACGGGCACCAGGTCCCCGTCATGCAACCATCTCTGTTCTGTGGGTGAGCATTAGATGGGAATTTGTTTGTGTCGCTAATTTTCAGTATAATGAGGATTTGTATCTTGTGTAAACAAGATGGTAGGAAATGGTTTTGTGAGGCTAAAGTATGTATGGTGGCTGCAATGGTCACAGTTACTAAAAAAAAATTAGTCGCATTAATTTTTAGTTTTGCTTCTGTAGGTAGGAATATGCTCAAAGTTAGAAGACATGTTAGAAAACATGCCATTTATTAGCTGTATTTGTTCTCTTTTCTGTGCGCAAACTTAGAATATTTTTGAGAGTGAGGGGCCAAAACTTCACATAATGATTTAAAGCTTTTATTCTGTTTCCACATTTGCTTTTGCCAATGTGAACAGAAGATTTTTTGTTTCAATCTTTGAAATCTTACGTTTAGAGTGGAAACACTAATTGTGACTATTCCTGTATAGAGAATGAGTTGTTATGGCAAAACCAGATAATCTTCACCAACCATGTTAACTGTTACATTGTTGGAAGTTTAATTTTTATAGCTCCTCATACTGTTTCATCATTAACACACACACACAAAAAAAATCCCTTCTTGCTGCAGTTTTTAAAAATCAGCTGGAACACATGAAACACAGCTGTAAATGTGTGTCCTGAAAGGTTGGTCCTGTTCTTGTTTTGCTAACTTTCCTTTATAGAAGGTACCCTGAGAACATACTTGTAGTGGACTTTAAATTGTGCATAGATATGGTAAAGTTTAAAGGAGTGGAATAAAAAAATAACATTTTGGAAATGTAATTCAAGGGTAGTAAAAATATGATCAGGAAATGTTTAAGATTTTTTTTTTATTTCTCCCTTTTTTTTCCCCTTCAAGCATGGGGTAATAACATTTTCCACATTTTTGAGACCTTGAAGGTGGTATTTTTGTAACACGRGGCTGTGTTCATTTCAGTCACTCTTTTAAGTGCAGAGCATAGGACTCTACAGTGCTGGAGTCCTTTTATGGCTTCTGGCTAGCTACTGGGTGGACTTCAAATGCTTAGTTCTGACCTGAAAAATTCTTAAATGGCCTGAGATTTACCTACCTAACAGAAAATGTGATGCTTTCCATAATGGCCATGAGAGAGGGACCCAGAAAGAATTACAATACACCTGATACTTAGCCGTGGATGGGGCTGGTCCTTTAGGGAACATCACAAAAAATAAGCTTCACTCCTTAAACCTGTTCTTCTCCCTAGTGTCATCTTATCTTTTAGAATTTTATCCTCCTGGGATTTTGGTTAAAAAAATATGTAGTGCCATGGACCACAGCTAAAGACACTGTCTTCTAGTGATTTCATCCTTGCATGAGTCCAGTGAGATAGGCACAGGGCAATATTGATGTAGGAACTTTTTTCTTGTAATTTCAGAGTAAAATTTATTATTGGAATTTGATTATTCAGAATCAGTAAATGGATAGAGAACATGTGCAAAAATTAAATGCTCTGAAATCTAAGTATGGGTGACAACATCATGTTTTATATATAGAGGGGATGGATTAGAAAGTTAGCAAAGGTTTGATACATTTAGCAATATCAAGGTGCTTTACGTAGTTCCAGAGTGCTTCAAGATGATTCTCTTCTAATGCGCCTTCTCTCATTTTGTTTTCATGCGCAGAATGTCTATCTCCACATCAGTCCATTCTTCATCTCTAATGATCCAGAATATAGAATTATGTAAAGTTATRTGCTAATTACTGTTGAAAGCTAACATAAAACCATAACTTTCCTTTATTTTGTCTAGAAATGTGACCTAATCAGAAATACTTGTGCATTATTTTATAGTTTTAGTCCGAGGCTTCCATACTTTTTCTTTTTTTTTTTTCCTGGGCATGTCAAGTGTATGAACTTGTATGCCTTTTCATCCTGCATCTTTGCTGGCTGAGTGTTACATTAGCTGTCCAAATGAAGAAAATACCCTGAATGCACCATCCAAAAATCTCCCCAGGTGTCTGTGTTTGGGATATGCTGGGGAGATCAGTTAGCCCAGTGCTCACTGGTGCTACCCAGCCTCTCTGGGCATGTCTAGCCATCTGGATACTTCAGTGGCAGTTGTTCCTTGTCATCAACTGGAATATGTAATTTGTCTTTGAAAAATTTCTGTGTGGGAGCAAGAGCTCCTCTGTGTTTGTGTGCATTTCAGGTGAGCAACAAAATATTATAGTTTAGTGTTGCCTCCTGGTTTTACTTATTTCCAGATCTGCAATATTGGTTTGTGGGTGTGTTTTCAAAGATGCATATATTTAAAACAAAAGAAAGTCTTGATGTACATAGTGGGATACCTAGTAAATGAAGTGCATTACCCTAATACTGACCCTAGTAAATGTTAAAATACTGTATACGTAATGACAGTAAAAGAGTGGTGCCAAAAAATGTGGGTTTMCATTTTTTTTTTCTGCAAGTGCAYTGGAATTTCAAAATGAAAAATTATAATATTATTTTATTTTGCTGAATAATAACAATTATTATTTCACTGATGTGTATTATCGTGACAGCTGGCACGACAGAAGCCTCTAGTATAAGAGCTCTCTCCTGTGCAACATAACCTTAGCAGCAATGTGCCTTCCCTATAGCCTGCCACTTCATGGTGCAGTGGAATCAGCACCAACTCAAACTGTCCTTTTGAAAATCTGAACGAATGGAAAACTGCCACTAACAGGTAAAATGAGGCATTCTGTACTTTAAATTAAGTTAAAATTTCGACAAGAGCACAGATAAAACCATGAGCCAAAGAAGGATCTGACTCTTCTTTGGTATGGGACTAAGTACAGAAATGAAACTGTCTTGAAATGGAAGGTCTTAAGCTGGGAAGGGCTTTACATTGTTTTAAATTTTTTAGTGTCTTGATTATTTTGTGACTGTAGAGCCTGCATTATTTCTCATCAATCAGTAGTGTCTCAAAGAGAGTGTGCATGTATGTGTGTGTCTCTTGTGTGTGTGTGTATATATATCCACATATGCATTTTAAAAGCTGGTATTACCGTAAAATAATTTGCAGTTTAAGAAGGGACCAGCTAAAAATATCTGGAGAATTTATAAAAATAGTAAGGTTGGGTTGGGGTTTTTTTGGGGTGTTTTTTTTTTTTTTTTTTGCCAGTACCAGTACCCTTGAACACAACTGGAGCTGAATGTTCACTTTTGAAAGATTAACTTTCATGCTCAGCTGAACTTTAGGAATGTTATTTTAAAATATGTCATCTACACCATGTGTCCAATACATTTTTTCCTCTTTGAAAATAGCGGTTCTTTATTGTTTTGGTAAATTGTTTTTTATCTTTAAATCTTAAATTTACAGGTTCTATAGGTTTTCCCTGAAAAACAAAGCTCACTTCACCTTAATGGAACCTTAAAAATTGTAGTGCAGAAATCAAAATTCCTGATAAAGGGAGCTCTAGTCTAGTGAACAAAAATTCCTACTGGAAAAAAATAATAAGCTTAAGTTATTAGTTAGGTTTGCAGTTACTTATTTTCCTGAAATTTGATGTTAAAGAGCAGTCAGAGATGGAGTAAAAAGCTTGTTGGACTTGGATTTGGAATTGCTCATTAAATATCTAGCATGCATGGATCAAGGTGAGTCTCTAGTTTTCTAGGAATAATCAGGACAGGCAGGCTGATTATGAGAAAAGGTAGGGATTCCCCCACCCTTCCCCTGACTGAGATGCACTATGCAGTTGCTCCACACAACTTTCATCCAAGGGCCTGATCCTGCACTCTCTGCCCCTTCTTCCCTGCCATTGGAGGGAATCCTGAATCCTGAGTGTGCTGCGGAGAGACTCTCGGGAAACAGAGCTGGCAAAACTTCTCTAGCTTTGATAGGGAAATTGCATATATCAGGCTAAGGCAAAAGACACCAGTTGTTTGTTGGGTTTTTAACACAATAGTTTTAAAACAGTTACAGAACAGGTCATCCAGAAATTTATTTTTTGGTGATAGAGTGCATTATTCAGTTTATATGCATAGCGGAAGTTCTTTGTGATGGTGTCTTCCTGGTTATCATGGAAGAATAGTACATTTTTTCCTCCTATATTCTGAGTAAAAATTTCAAAAGAGTATCTCTTTAGGAGAGTTCTTGAAAAATATAATCTGTGGCATGTTAGAGGAATTTAGGTAGTAGTCTAATCCATGACAATAGATTACATTTACAGTGTAAGCCTTATCTTTCTTTCATATGAACTAAAATTCTGATATATGTGCTTTAAATGATTTTTTGGTGGAAGTTTGGTGGCAAACTTATGCAGGTAATGGCTAGGAAAAAAATTAAAATTTATCTGTCTTGGAATGTTGCTGCTAATTTAGAAATAATTTTCCAGATGACTTTGCTAACTGTACACCAGCTTGCACAGGTTCCCCTTGCCATTGAGGTGCTGGTTTGTTAGACTTATGTACTTCTGTGCTGTAAAGAGCACAAGGGTATTTCCTACCAAGGGAACAGGATTTCTGAATGAAGCACATCTTTCTTTGTGGAAAACCAGTGCTCTGGTGTACAGAGGGAGCTCTTCACCAGGGTCAGGCAAGAGGGACTCGATGCTAAGTGTCTCAATGGTATCGATCACACTGGGTGCTGGTGCTGATAAACAACAAGAGTTTTTACATGGTGAGGTTTGTGTTAATAGAGGCTTGATTATTTAAGAAAGTTCTAGGTGGTGGTGGGCAGAAGCATAACTTGGTGTTACACTAACCAGAAGTGCTAAAAACTGCCRTTGCTAACCAGAAGGCACTACTGTAGACCCAAGAGAAGTGCTGCAGTATCTAAGTACTTGTTTGTTACCTGATTGTATCAACTTTCCACCTGCACAGAAACTTTTAATGTAGGATGCTTTTAAGAAATGTGCAACTTTTTTGTACCCTGTACAAAGTAAATGAGAAATGAGCAGTTCAGATTTTTGGTTTTTTCTAAATACTGTGTACTCATCATTAAATTTCCTTTCAGAGTTTAATTCTGGAACTCAGTAGAGGTTGTGTAAAATTGTTCTTATTCTGCTAATACTCATTCATTTGAAGATGCACCAGAATGCTTATTCTGCTAAAATAGTTTTTTTTTAAAAAAACAAACCACCCCCCAAAAAACCCAGCACCCAAATACCCCATGTTAAATTATGATAGTCAGAAAGTAGAGGACCCTTTATCTATTAAATRCTAAGGTTTATTCCTTCATGATGGTCAGGCTCCCAATAGTAAATGGTGAGGTCCTGTTCTATTTGATGACTTGCTCTGGGTTGCTGCTAATTATATTTGCTTAGAATGACTTTCATATCTCTACTTAGAAGTTTTCATTTTTTTCCTGTTATGTGCTTGAAAAAGAATTTTTATAAATTACAAATTTGTAATTTCCACCCCTTTTTCTACCCTGGCTGCTCTCTTAAAGAAGTGGGTGTTGACATGTGAATACACCCCAAATTCTGCATTCAACATAGAACGGTAAACTTCAGATAAAAGCTGTGGTGTACACACCCTTTGTACAACTGGGCTTTATGGCAGTTGTTCAATTAAACTCAAAGCATGAGTAAAATTATGTTTTTAGGTATGTAGTATGCGTTTAACCTACTTATAGTCGAAGCTACCCATTGCTTCTTGAAAGCAGTCTTGGGAAAACAGTTGGAAGTCTTGTCATTAACTAAATCTAAAATCTTGAAATTGTAAAGATTGCTGCATCTTTGTGTTTAGCTAGCTTCACTAAAATCACAAAATTGCATTCACTAGCCACGGCTGGATTTTCTCTGCCTCTGTGGCAAATAATAAGCTTATGAACATTGCTTTTCYTCCTGGCCCTTGGGCTCATGTCACCTGATCCACACAGTTCATTCAGTATTACTGTCACTGGTTTTGCATACATTTAGTTCAGCATCCTGACATGAAAATGCTACTTCTGAATTCATGTTCAGATCCAGCACCACACGTGCGGTTGTGTCACTCTCCTGCTTTATAGCAGCGCTGTGTTTTGTGCTGCAGCACTTCAAAACATGGCTTTTCAAATGAAACTTGAAGCTATCGTAACTTTTAAAGCTAGAGAGTGCTGGTGGAAATCACGTGATTTTGTGTTCCAGAAAGTCTCTCTTTGACATAATTCTGACTTGTGCCRCCGGATGTATCATTTTGGGTGGTACCTTTGGAAAAAAAAAGAAGAGGTAAAAGAAAAAAAGGCAAAGTATGGAAAAGTCTGTCCAAACCTTAGTCATGTTTCACCATGATGAAAGCCTGCAAATTGCAGAGGAAGAAATGGCATTTGAGAAGTGATAGTTTTCTGGAGATGGCTGTGATGTGTCACCTACCTGGTGAGACTGGGGCTAGATGAGGAGAGCTTGGCTTGGTTTGGGGGGGCTAAGTAGGTGCTCTGACCTGTTTCTCTTCCTTCTAACATTGAGCTCTGTGAACTTCCCTTGCACTCTGTGGATAACGTGTGTGTGTGCGGTTGTGAACCATTAAAACATGTCTTTGAGGTTTGGGGGAGGAGAGGGAGGGAGTGATTGCTTCGTTTTGAGGCTTTTGGTAGCTCCAGTTCTGGTTGTTACTGGTAGCTGTGTCTCATTGTGTAGTCCAGTACTAGGCACGAAGATGATAGTTTGATATAAGCCGAATTTTTGAGGAGTAAAGAAGACATACAAGCTGTAGTGTTAGCAAAATGTGGTTAGTAACCTCTAAAGAAGAAGGACTCCTATCTGTGGCTGAATATCTTACAACATCACAGTCTTCCTTAAGTTTTTTTTTTAAAAATTGCTATTTTAGTTTTCTCCAGCTCTTTTTTAAAAAAAATGTTCTTAAATCCTCAATTGTTTGGTATATATATATGCAGATGGAACAGTTGAATTTAGAAGCTTTGAAAGACGTATTTATACTAAGCTGTGCTCTCAGGTAAAAGCAACTTGATCTACTAGTGGGGGCAAGCGCCACCTAATTTAGGTATCTCTGTTTAAAAATTAGTACCATATGATTGTAAAAATAAGATAGTAATTACTGCCTTGGTGTGCTAATAAGCTCACACATCTGTATACAAACTAAATTCAAAGTAATTATCTGCTAAATAATTTATTAAATTTGGTCAAAATTATTATCTTCATTCAAATGAACTTAGTTCATAATCTTGATTTAAATACCCAGCAAAATCCATGTCTTTGAAAACTGCAAGTTACTAAATGCAAATAATCTTGGCATTAATGATGATTAACTTATAAATTATACTTATGATTTAACTGGTTAGCTCTAGCATGATATAGGTCTTTTCTCTTCTTTAAGAGTAACTAATTCAAATTTACAATTTTGCTTAGTTTAATATGAAATGAACTAAAATCATGTCAATGTTAAATGCTATGTAAAGATTGCAGTTTCCAGTGCAAAAATGTAAACTCTTTTTTTGTTCTCTGGTCATGGCAGTGTATTCAAATCTACAATGACAGTGAAAAAGTCAGTGCTTGCTGTGATATTCGTTCTCAAAACACGTGCTATATTCTGTTGTCTGTGAAAAAGAAGTGAAAAATCATGGAATTATTTAAAAGGTGATAGTGTTTATCCTATAATTGCTCTATATGCCACTACTTACAGTCAGGGCAGATATTTTAGTAGTATTACTAACATGGTGGAAATTCTTAAATATTAACTGTAAAGGTTGCTAAAAAAATATGCTTACACCACTTACATACAAGTGATTTTTCAGTATAACTTTCCTTTGAAAGAAATTGTAGAATTGATATGTTGCATAATTTAAAGTCAGTGAACAATTGAATTTTAGTTGTTGACTTTTCCAGTTGAACAGAATGAAATGATACTCTAAGGCTTTAATCAAGCCCTGGTATGAAAGCTCAGGGATTGCTTTCATAAATTATACTATATAAGCCTATGTGCACTAATCAAAGCTGCTATGACAAAAGCACAGAAGATTGTTTTGGTAATTCTTAAAAATGAAGTTTAATGCAAGATATAATTAACAGTATTTCTATTAAGTAAATATAAAATTTTGCAAAAGACTCTTTACACACAAGCTGTGATGCTTTAACTTTGCCAGTACAAATTACTTACTGTGCATGTGGATTTACTAGTGTAGATATACTTACCCTGACCAAGCTTATTGCTCCAAAAAAAAAAAAAGCAAAAAGAGAAAAATTTGCATGGTTGTCATTACTTTATAAATTTAACTTCTTAAAACATGTCAACTAAAAAGCTAAATTTTTTTTCAGTAACCAGGCTTTAGATCGAACCTTAATGTAGAAAACATTGTGTATGTGTGCAAAATGTGTCTACTATTTAGTTCTACATACCAGATGAAGGATGGTGCATTCTATACTTCAAGGGTATAAAAATTTTGAGGGCAGAATGTGCAGGTCTTCTAAATAATATTTAGAACTTTTTTCTGAAAGTACAGCTATGAAATAACTTCATTTGGTGCTGTTCTCTCCTCACCATTTTTGTGTAACTGACTAGGATTAAATTTTTGGAGGAGAATTCTTCAAAAAAATTACTAAAAAAGTGAAAATAATGTTTGAAAATCATAAACCAAATTTGTTCTCTTTGCAAGTAATAGAAATATAGAAGCAATGGCACATTTTTTTAAAATTTCTGCATTTATTGACATTCAGCATAAAAATGACAAAGAGCAGAGTGGTCACTTTTGTTGACTTCTGGTTTTTGACAGGGTAAGAGAAAGGAAGGGAAGCTATTTGGTGGTGACAGTGCAAACCCCATGTGTTCAAGCACTCCTCTGGTGAAGGTGTTATATCTCATCTGATTTAGGTCACTTAATCAGTTTAAGGCCATGTGGAATTGCCATTAGTAAAGGCCAGCACTTGAGTGCTCTTGTTGGTATTCAATTAGTTCAACTAAGTGTACTAGTGAAATAACAAGTAGAGCATCAAAGTGAGAATTGGTATGTGTGCACTCTCACTACAGTGTGCATCAATTTATACTTTGAAAGTTTGTGTTTTAAACTTGTGGTAATAAGGTTTATTGTACTGAAGCTATTGAGATGGAAGGGCTTATCTATTTTAAAGTAAAGATAATAGGAAATGTACAGTAAACTTTACATTTCTGATGTAAAGCTGGTGGAGTACTCTACTTTATTCCTGTTAGTGTGGTCTAGAAGATTTAAAAGAAACCATTTGTCTTTCCAGTACTTTTAAAATTTTTCTTGGTTTGTCTTGTGATTGAAAGGTAGAAGACATTTTTTAAATTAAAAAAAAAAAATTGCCATGTGAGCAAGTTAACTGTAGGTCTTTGTTAGGCTTTGCTGGAACTAAGATGATGAGCATAGTATATCCTTCAAATGCTCAATTATCATGTCAGTATAAGCTGTCCTCTGGCAAAGTTGAGTAAAATATGTATTTCTGAAAAACAGTAATAAAAATGGAAGTTTGTCAGTATGGATGCAGAGAGAAAGCCATGTGTGCATGTGCACACACTCTAAATTCTTTGACTGGCTTTCAACACTGGAAAGAGCCTGAAASCTGTGGCTGTACATTTGAAAGTGTTGATTTCCTCTGTGTTCTTGTTAACCTTTATTTTAGTTTCTTTTGTTCTTTTAAGCACTAGGACTAATCATATTTTTGGATATTATTATATAGACAGTTGCCTAAATGAAGTAGATTACCCTTGTTAATATCCTTCTATATCTTTGAAGAGGATTGAAAATGTCAGGGAGCCTGTATGGTAGCTGAAGTTTACATTTACACTTAAAGTCAGACTTAGGAGACATTTCAGTTATGCTAGTTATATCATATAATCGTTTTGAAATTAGATGGTGTTTTCAGTAGCACGAGTGTTTCAGTGTTTCCATTTCCCAGACCCCAGAGGAATCTTTGTTTACTGGGATCATTTTAGGAATTGGACATTAATCTGTGTCAGTTTTTGTAAAACAGCCTGTGAGAGGCAGCAAACAGGCTTTACTTTAAAAAGTGTGTGTGGGGGGGTGACACAGTGAGGTGATGGAGAAGTGGGATGAGTCCTTAAACTACCCCGCTGCTGCTGCAGTAGCTTGTTCTCAACCCGAATGTTTTAAATTGGATATTTAATAGCAAAAAAAAAAGAGCAGCAAATGTCGACATTGTGTAACAGAGGTCTTGCAATTAAATGTTACAAGTGTATAGGAGGAGCAACTCTCACTATTTTGTTTCCCCTCCAGCCCGCCCCTCGAACCAGACTGAATTTGTTTAACATGGAGCATACAGTGAATTCAAATTGAGTATGAACAACCATAGTTTCACTTAAGCGTGACCTGAAAGGGACCAAAATAGGTTCAACTCCCTGTCTATCGCTGTGGTGTGAGGAATCTGGAAAGCATTTCTGATGTTCTCTGCACACACAGGCTTGTGGTTGAGCAGTTGGTCTCAGCAGCGTGGTGGCTACTGAATTTGTCTATGAGTGCTGCTAATTTTATTTAGATATTTCAGTCTGAGAAGGGTGAATCACTGAGTTATTGTTAGATGAGATCTAATCTGGTGCCATACCTCCCATACCAAAAAAAGTTGCCAAAATTTTACATAGTAAGTATGTGATATCTGTGTCACTTATTTCCATTGGGTTTCTAACCGGTTTGCAAACTCCTGTGGAGTAAGAGATGGTAGTAGGAAACACGTGCAAAATAAAAACACTGTGAGGCTTTATCCAGCAGCTGCTTAGAACAGAGTATCTTGTTGGCTTTTCAATTATTGCAGTCCTGGTACCTTTTTTTTTCCTCTTCAGAAATGATGCTGAAGTATCCTACACCATTTCTTTCTGCTCCTTGGGCTCTTTAAAGGGAGTTGAATTCACTGGAAATTTAAAAAAAAAAAAAAAGGAGAAAAGAAGAATCTTTGTTTTTTAATCTACAGCTCCCCAGCCCCTAACATGGCCACATACTGCAGGGGCATTCTGTGCAAGTGTCAGTCTGGAGCTGCTTCTTACAGCTCTTGTAGATTTTCACAGCTGGTTCGTAACGGAAATAGTGACTGCTTCAAGTAGCAGCCTCTGTGGGCACTAGGAAAACAGGTGATGGGAGAGAAGAAGCCTTTGGCTATTTTGGTGGCTGAAGAAAAGGAGTGGTGGGGAAAAGAAAGATAAAAGATGAGCACTGTGTCCAATCATTAAATGATTAGTAGTTCCTACTGGTTAGGATATTAAGTAAACAAAACTTTTTTGTATGCTTGGAAGTAATTTTGCTTTTAAAGGTGTTTATTTTCAGTCTATCATATACCTCATGAGTGTTTTCACTTTTATCCACATCCCAGTTAGTTGCAAGTTAGTGGTGGGGTGAGAGAATAAATGGCAAGTGACCATAGCTTGGACAAGTTTTGTCAACAAAATCAGTTCAACAGTACAGTTTAAGGAATAGAGATCCCTGCTCAGAGGAGGAGGGAAAGAGAAAATGTGGCATTTCGAAAAAACACACATACACCCCCACCCCACACCAAACAGAGGGAGAGGAACCAAACACAAAACCAACCCAACTTTAAATGTCACAAGCCATAAAGGTAGGCCCATTTTTCTAAAGGACACTAGACCTTCCCACTAAATTTAAAGCAGTGCTTAATTCTTTAATTAAAAAAAAAAAATCTTAACAGCATTCTCTCATTAACAACACCTGAAAAATGGAAGTTTTTTTAAATGACAAATTCAACATTAATATGGTAATGGGAGAATCTTTAGAATTTTCTTTTTAAAATGCCTTTATGGTTCACTCAAGGGAATTCACAAATAATGAATATAAGCTTTTAGTCTAATTAGTGATGTGAAGAATTGTCAGGCTAAAATCCTAAAGCAAACGGTAACCGGTGAGAGCCTGCTATCCAGCTAATCCACATAAACACCAGAGCTGCGGTTGGGCTTACAGTGCTTGATTTGCCCATTTTGCGTGGTGTAACTTGGATGTGTCAATATAAATCTTCTGGTCGTGCTTCTTGAGCTATCAGTCTGTTCAAAGATGTGCAGATTCTTTCAGAGCGCTCCAGTTACTCCCGCAAGGAGAGCGCAGCCCTGTGCCCAGTCCTTTGGCTGGTGGCTTTGGGGCGCGGAGCCATGCGGCTGTGCTGGCCCCGTGTGCGGCTTTCTGACTGCTCGGCCTGGTGAGAAGTAGTAAACAAACCCCGTGTTTTGCAGGCACTGGTAGGAAACTTGATCATCAGCACAGAGGGATCTGTGAGGTAATCCAAGAGTCATATTTTCATTCTGAATGCTGAGATAATACACCTCTCCAAAGCGGCTACTTTGGTGGGTTGTATGTGCAAGATGAAAGGGGAAAAGAGTAGTTAGGAGCCAACTATTATGTCTTGCATGAGCTTTGAGAAAAAATTTTCTTTGTCTAAATTTTATGGAAAATCCTTATTCTGAGTGGTAGTACAGACTGCTTTTAAATCTGGGTCTGGGATTAAATGAGTCAACACAAAGGGAAGTATTGCTGCAGTTTGCCTGTGGCTTAGCCAAGCTTTGTCTGCTTGAGTTGCTGAATTGGGTCTGAAATAGGAGCAATAACATTTCCTCTTCAAGTATTGTGCTGACCAGATCAGTGTGTAGAAATGTAGTGATGTTTCTTAACAAGTCAGTATTTGAAACCATTCTCCTTTCTTCTGCAAGGTAAGTTCATCAAGATGAATTGTCTTTTTCACAAGCTAATGGCATGATGTGATAAAATACAGTAACTGTGTCATCAGTGTGCCTTGAAATACCAGAAATCAAATATCTTTTAATTAATATAAGTGATATAAATACCTCTGTTTGTTACTTAACTGAACCTGAGTTTGCTGTTAAAAGAAATTCAGAACACCTTCTTTTTAGGTAGGAAGTGTGACCCTTTGGTTTTGTATTTATCAGAACTACTTGTTAGGACAAAGCAAATTGAGATATATAATTGCACAAGTATATGCATTTTAAATTTAAAATATAAAAAGATGGCTTAGAATGTCCATTCAATAAGCTTTATTTGAAAGGATTTACTGCTGTTTGTTAGGTATTTTGAGAAATCAAATGTGAAGAACTTAAAAAGAGTGAAAAGATTGCTTAACCCCCCAGAATATGTGTGAAGTCAGGGGACTGGCAGAGACTACAGCACATCTTGCAAGACAAGCCACTTCAGTGGCTCAATCTGTACCATTACCTGTGTTTACCATGAAGAAAATAATGAGAAGCCCCCCTCCCTCACCCTGTAACTGGAAAACCACTGTTTTTTTCCTCAACCACTCTGATTTGAATTGAGAGTTAAGGATTATTTATTTTGTCCTGTAAACTTGGCTGCTTTTTTTTTTTTTTCTTCCCACTAGAAGAGCATTAAAAACACTGATTCACTCTGTTGTGACCAAGCATCAGCTACTTGAAGCAATCCGAGGGGGAGAAACTAATGAACTCTGTGTGGGGGTAGCTTTTGTGTGGGTTTTTTCTTGCCTGTTTTTATTTTGCTGGCTTCAGAGTAAACAATAAGACACCTCTTTCCCTTCCCCTATAAACTCAGTTGATTACCAACAGTTTTCCATTTGGCTATGAGAGTTCCTAACTTTGTTTCTGTGGCTGTTCCTGTCAGGACTTTTTACACAGAACTCATTTCTTACTGAATGGCATTACCCACACTCCATAGAAGGTTTTTTTGCTGTGTGGTGTTTTTTTAACATTTCATCTCCAGCTGTCTATGTTCAGTTTGGGTTGTCAGTGAAGCAAGCCTGAGAACTGACAATTTTTGTCTTCATGCAGCTCTTCGGAGCTCTGGGAGAAAAATGGTTGTTTTGCAGAGTGGGTTTGCAGTGGCATCATGTGTAGCTGTCAGAGCTGGGGGGACCATGAGCTGGGAGGCAGCACTGGGTGTACCAGCACTCGGTGCTGGGGGGTATTGGCACACCTGTGCCAGTGGTGTGAGGTGCCAAGACTTTTTCCAGGTAACCAGCATGGCAGTACAGACCTAGAATGGATGAAATCAATAAGCACTTGCTCTTTGCATGTTCCTAAGAGTGGAAAAGGTAGACCATTTGCTTTCTATCCCATAGGTATTGAGTTCAAACAGTTGAATGGACTAACATTGTCAATGTTCACTTGATCTCCTTTCAAACATGTTTAACTCTTTTTCCATAGGCTCTTGTTTAAAAGGAGTAGGCTTGTGCTCTGTGGGTTTAAGGCATTAATGTTGTGTGTACTTCATATGGCTGCTGAAATAAGAGACTATTAAGTGGTGTTATTGTTGAGAAATGGGAATTAAGAAGCAGGAGGTAGCATGTCTCTGGGGGGGAGGGAGGATGGTAAGAAGGGTCTGGTAAGAGTGTAGGTACAACTGTGTGGAATTGCAGTCACTTTGATACTTGTTTTTTTTCCCTCTGAAATAGTCAATTTTTGACACATCTATGGGATAGAAAAATATTGGGACTATGAGCAAAAGCATGATACTTTATTGTTCTTTGCTTTATAATTGTCTATCTTCTCTTATTTAAAATTATTTTCCCTTAAGGGAAGTCTGAATCTGATGTGACTTGCCTTTGCTAAATGTCACAATCTCACTATATATTTTATATATTAGTGAAAGTGTATAGTGAGATTTAATACAGGGATGCAAAAATTGATGATTTTGAGACCCTTTTAACTCAAGGGGAACTTGATATGTTGAGGGGAAAAAAAAGCCCTGGTGTATATAGTGAGGGCAGAGAGAAAAGAAAATGGTATATATAAAAGAAAGAAAGAAAAGCCACCATTTCAGCACTTTCTTTCTCCTACCATCTCTTTCCTAAGCCATGTTTAGTATTGTTTCATATGTGTGGAGGGTTCTCATGGGTTGGGAGCACTGGGTGTCCCTGTGCATGTTTGTTCTCTGTACTGACGTAAGAGAGATTACCCCTTCAGAGATCACGAAGATGGCTTTTAGTAAATTATCCATCTTTATGGTACTTGCCCTTTCTGTCTCTGCACACACATGTAGCACAAATACACTGTTTTCCTGGTGAGGGGGCACAATGATGCCTTTTTGTTTTACCTGCTTTCAGTGTTGCAGAGATATCCATGTCTCTCAAACACAAGGCTCCATGTCTCAACATCCCCAGAATAAATATGTTGGTGTATGGTTGTTGGCAATGGCTTATAGCAACTGAATCCTGTTACCTGGATAGTACCTGAAAAGAAGAATTAGAATGTGTGCAATTCCTCAAATCAGAATGTGTAATTCCTCGTAAGAAAAGTAAATTATTGCCAAACAATTGCTTGTGGACTAATCTTGTACAGAAACCAGGGAAGTCTATTTTATTTCTTACCTAATAAAAAGCGTTCTGGGTATCTTTGTAAAAGAGAAATGAGTGGGAATGCCTGTTCACATACTATGAACATAGGTAGCTTTCCAAAACCTTCATATGATACAGAGCACAAGCATAATTTGCCCAGACATTTTTTCAGTTGATATCTATTTGCAGTGCCTATTCAGAATGGGAGAAAAGAATTAAGAAAACTGCTTAAACTGGAAAAAGTGCACACACAAGGCTTTCGTGAGTCACATTGATGAGAGATGCTGGCAGGGTTTTACGAAGAATTTGACTAGGTGAGCTATATGTTAAATGAAACTATTGTAATAAAATACCTTCATGGGATGAGAAACGACTGTTTCTTGTTTTACACAGTTAGTGTGACTACAAGTAGTCATAACAAAACTTTAGATTATTTCAAAGCAGAATGTAATAAAACCCTCTGTAGGGTTCTGCTGCCTGGGATGCAGTAGCTATAGGATCTTTGCATATGCCGTACATTGCTAAAGAAAACAGGGTCATGAGGAAGATGGAGGGCATCTGGAGAGCTAATGGTGTCTGAGATGGGAGCATGTTTCCAGGAAGATGCTCCTTACTTTTCCTCTTTCCTTTCACCACCTATTGTGTGGAGTTTTGACTCTGCGCAAAAGGGTGCTTTCTGAAGTCAGAACCCATCCTCGCGGAAACTGTCGCTGCTCTGGTAAATTCAGTCACGACCCAGCTTTGTGCCTTACTCTTTGCTATACGCTTGCATTTGGTTTGGAATTATTCTTGAGGAATTTGAGAGCTGATTTTCTGTGGGTTCACATGTGAGCAGTAGAGAGAGTGCCTGCAAAATCCCTCATGCTGCCCTGCAGCGAGGAGCTGTATTGGGCTGCCAAAGTACAGGAGGAGAGCGGGAGGAGCGATCTCCGAGCAGGAGCTGCGCGAGTTATCGCAGCAGCACATGGGAGATTTGCTCTCTGTCTGCTTGCTGCTCGTTCTGGTCCTGGGAACACAAAAACAACTAGGTCATGTCTAGCTCTCCTTTCTGTGTGTGGAGAAGCGTAGAGGGGAAAAGGGGGTACAAGCTTTGTGTACTTTTAGGCATTCTTAAGGAATATATTAGTACTTCTTTGACAGGGGCTGATAGTTAAAGAAATGGTGAAATCTCAAATGTGTCCATGATCTTTTATGTTGGTTCTGTGTGATTCCTCTCTTGGTCATGCAAAGCTTTATTCAATTATATTTTTTCCCTGATGCTAATTGTGGTACAGAAATAATATTAAAAAATAAATTAAATTTTCACATGCATCAGTAAACACCAGATTTCAAACTTGTGCACTGGCTGACAAGTTAAAACTAGTTGCAGCCAAGAAAGTGATGATGGTACAAATAGTTCCAAATAAAATGGTGTGTTTATAGCTCTTCTTGTATTTTTGAAGTGACCTTTCACTTTTGTACAATAGGTGTCTCACTATTGCCATAAATTGAGGTGCACAACAGGACTGTACCTGTTTTGTACGTAGCTTGCCATTTCCTTTGGCTGTTTATGAATGTGGTAGTGGAACTAGTAATTTTAAGGCGGCATTTCTTCCTTGCTCATCTCCCTTAATTTTTCTCCTTTTCAGGATGTTCAAGTTATTTCTGTGCTACAAATGTCGGCTGGCTTAAGTTTTAAATTGTATCAAACTTTTCAGTCCCTTGAATTCATGTGGGAATCCAAAAACCACTGCCAAACCTTGTGCTGGTCCTCAGCATTAGATGAATAAAAGCAGTGATTTCTTGGTTTTGGTCCACCTTTCAGGAGTTGAGCAGTAGAGAGCATATGTCTGTTTTCCTTCTGAAGTGAAATGTGAGGTGGTAACTTGTGTAAGTTCTTCTGGAAAGGACTTTTCCCCCTTCCCTTTATAACAGTAGATATACCCTGCTCAGTGTGAGCATTTGTGGCCAAATCTGAGTGTGGAACTGGTGTGAGACCTGCTCTTGGTAGAGTGGCAGGGCTGTTGGGCTCAGATCCTTCTGTGAGTGGCGCTCCTTGCTATGAAACTCATGAATTTTAATTTGAATCTACAAGTGTGAGAGAGTAATGACACAACACGGTTTGAAGCACATTGAATAGTGCATTGGCTGCCAATTTTGTGGTTTGGGGTTTTGCTATATTAAAATTTCCCAGTATTTTCAATATTGAATGAACATCCCCTTTTATGTTCTACTTTAGGACCCAACTTCCAGGTTTCAGGTTGCTGTGTGTGAGATTATTTTGATATTTCAGAGCAGTATACCACTGCTTTAGGGTGACTGTTTGGTAGCAGTATTGCTATCTGAGATTACAGTTTAAGGGAAACTTTGCAGACTTCAGGGAAATTTTCTGCTCTCTCTGTTACAGTGGAGCAGCTCCTGACTCTCCTTGCTTTATCGAAAATGAAACCGTAATCGGGTTGTGTGTGGTTTGGGTTTTCGTTCTCCCTTCCTTGCCTATTTATATGATCAAATGCTGAAATCTGCTCCTACTTGCTTGAGAGGGAGTGAAAACAGCTGAGAAATGTTACAAAACTAAGACCTGTTTCTATTTTGTGGCCAAAGCACATTCGTTGCTTGATCTGATGGTCACTGTAATGTTGGGGGTGACACCTCCACATGAGGAGCTGTTTGGGCAAGGTGGTTTTGTGCTGTAACCTCTGGCTGTGCCTTGAACAAAGCCTGTTGAGAAGAGCATTTCAAGATGTAAAACACTCACTGCAGGCCTGGGTAGGTGGTGGTGGTGTTAGGGAAAGGAGTGTATTTTAAAAGAATTTGGGGGCGAAAAGGAAAGCTTTTGATTTTTATTGCTAGACAGGAACATTTCTAAAAACTTGTTTTGCTGCAAAACTTCACTGGCTTGTGTAAGTGTAACTGTTATAAAAAGTCCTGATTATTGAGCAATTAAAATGTGAAGTAAAACTGAGTGTTTGAATACAAGACACTTATTTTAGCTGCTTTAGTGAACCAAAATGCAGCTGAGACCTTCTAAGCCTCGACTGCTCTCTGTTGTCCCCTCTCCTTTCCCCAGAGCTTCCCAGTATGGCCAGGCTGACCCTAGTAGCTCAATGTACCTGAGCCCAGCTGAAACTGTGTTAATCTACACATTCTTGTAAATCCCAAGGGTTTTGTGGCATCTCTGGCATTTATTTGTTCTCTTACTTTGGGGGAAGGGAGGAGACAAAGGACTTGGCTGTGAAGGAAGCCAGCACACTGCCAGGCTTTGCAGTAGCACTTCAAAGTGAATGTTTTGTTTACTAGATAAGTGAAAACTGATGTAAATTTGGGGTGAAAATACAATGAATTTACTGACTCTTACCTCTCCTGCTAATGGGGCTGAAGAATGTTAGTCACGTAAATATTGGAAAATAGTCCCATCATTAGATTAAGGAAAGCTTGATATTTAAACAAATGTATTAATTCAAATTTACATTGCCTGCCTTGAAGGAATGTCAAATCTTGAAGTATCATCTTGCTGAATTTAGAAAACAAAATAAAATAACTCTTAAACTGTGTGAAGGAGAACCTGGTACAAATACACGGGATTATCCACACCCATTTATAACAGAAAATTAGATACTGAAGGCCTTAAAGCTAAAATAGAAATACTCTTCAAGAAAAGTGGAGGCTCCATGAAATGTAACAGCTGTCAAATGTGTAACAAGTATTTCTGTAACAGTTCTTTGGACTTGAAATGGTTTTGACCTGACATTCCCCCCTCGGCGATCTGTTGGTTTTTTGAGTTCTGTATTTGGTTTTGCCCCTCTTAGTATGACAGATGCTTAAATGTATGACACTTCTATGTATAGTTTATCTTGCAATAATGTTTTCTTTGAGTTTTTTTTAAAACTATTTTCTTTAATTTATCTGCAGGAGTCGGAAGCTTCAGATCAGAAATATCCCGCCTCACTTGCAGTGGGAGGTAGGAAGTAACTTTAAAAAAATTATATCTTTGCTTAAAAACTATATTTCTGTTTCTTTCTTTATCCACAGGACTTTTCCCCTTCCCCCACCTTTCACTTGCTTTGCACACACCACCCATTCTGTTGTGGGGAAAAATCCTTTGGAAGAGGGAACAATAGAGCCTTCTAAGCAATTCAGATAACTGCCTTCATTTCTGTTCTCAGAGTTAACCATAAAAAATGTTGAAATGGATTCTTTGGTGAATGCTGACTTCCTGATGCAGTCACTCTCTTTGACTGAAAGCTCGTTCATTTTGGACCTTGCTGATGTTTGGTGTATGAGTTCAGTAAACTTAATAAAAGTTTATATTCAAATACTTGGTGAAAAAACTTTACAGAAGCAGGAATTCAGTTCCGGTCCCGTTTTGGGGTGGTGGGGTTTTTTTCTGTTTTGTTTGTTTGTTTGTTTTTCCTTGCTCCTCTGTAGTGGTGGCATTATGGCAAATTGTTCATTCATAGTACTCTGGTTATTGAGTCACCAGTATAGAATATACTCACTGTTTACACTCCACAAACAGTGTTCTAATTTTTGCAGTAGACAAACTACTGTGAGAACAGATAGATCTGTTTTCTTTGCTGTTTTTCTACCTAGTATGTGTTTAAAATATTTTTTCATGTTTTATTAGTGGTAAGTCATCCCCTTACCTAAGGGAAGTTAGAGGTTGGAGGATTTGGGGATAAGGCTCTGGTAGCACTGTTTTCTGGCAGGTTTGGTCTGTTGCCTTCATCTGACTTTCCATCTGCAGCTACTTCTTTGTTTGCACTGCCTGATTGCTTCCTAGCTTTGAAGGAAAATGGAGGCATTGGTCTGTTGAACCAAGGCTGTCAACCACAGGGTTCCTGTAAGGTATCAGCACACACCACCTCTCATTGCTCCAGCCTGACAGCTGTCCATGTAAGCTTTTCCTCTGTGCTTCCCAAGCCTTGCATACCCCGTCAGCTGAACAGTATCCATTTGATACCTTTTCCTTCAAATTCATAACTGCCTTTTTATATCAAGCTTCTGGGAAGAGTAGTAATAGAAATGGTTGAGGGTGACTAATTTGAAGATTAACTTATTTTTTGGTATGAAATTCCTCCGAGGATTTTGTGTAGGAACAGTAAGTATCAGAGCAGAGGCACACAATTCAGAGATGTGAATAAACAGATGTTTAACAGAAGTACTGTTGAGCAGAGTACTTAAAAACACTTCTACCTGATCATGACTCCTTACACATGTAGATAATACTGCTTGTATATAACAGGTATCTACCCTTTTTCCCACCTGCTTCCCGATTTTTAAAYGATCCCTCTCCTCCATTGTTGCAGTTTCTGTGGTGACATCTGGTCTCAGACAGATGTTTTCTCTGCCCATCTTTTTAAAAACACTGTCTTCCTAAAGTTCCCAGGGAAGAGTTAAAATTGTCTGTATTAATATCATCTCAACCTTGTCTAAATGTCCTCAACTTACTTGTACAGACCTGACCCTTTAAGTACAGAATTTAGAGACCCCAAATCTCTACAATACTTTTTGCATTCTCTTGCAACATCAGGGTTGCCTGCCAAATATGGTTTGTCCACTAACTTCCTAAAGCTTTTCTTTGTAAGTGCTGGTGGTCTGGCACTTCTGCACTTAAGCAGGTAAGCTTTGTACGTTCTTAAAATAGTGCTGATAAAATACAGCAACTGGTGATTAAATTTATCAGAGAGTTGTCTTAGGTCAGTTTGCCTCGGGTTCTGGTATCTTTTTTTGGTGTTAAAATCCATGAAAAACTTCCTTTGAGCTCTGTAAGAGCTTTTGGTGATTCCTTCTTAAAATAAGTCTTTCTTAGTGGGGAGAGTAGAAGTTTATGCATACAGAGAGATATTTATGTTGAAGCAATGTTCTTGCAGAATATTTTCTGAGTAGATGGTATGTGAGTGTGCATGTGGCAGCTGGAGTGATTTTACTTGGATTGTGTCTTATAGTCCCTCTGTGCCTATTTGCTTGCCTCATCACTCCTTTGTTAATTGCTTGAATCAAAACTGACTTCTAATGGGTGTGAAATCCTTAAAACCAGATCAAAAACCAACTGATGAAAGAGGTCTCTAGGTTAGTTAGTCTAACAGCCCTCATGTATGTTCCATATTGAAATACAAAACACACTTTGTGCTCTGCAACACCTTTCCTTTTACTGTGACCTAGGATATGTGAAAAGAACAGTAGATTAGTATTCTTGTGAGTTTTTTCCAGCTGTGTAGCCACTATTTGGAAGGTTACAGTGCCATTCTTTGCAAAAGTTGTAGCTATTGTCTTGGTTTAGGTTTTTTCTTTATAAAAACAAGTTTTTACAAAGCCCATGGGAGTGCCCGTAGCAGTCAGTGTTCATGCCTCCAGCTGAGCACTTCACAGCTGTTCTTGTTGCCAGGGTGTCACGCAGCGGTACCTGTATACCTTGGGCCACATGGGACTGGGACCCAGTGAGCACCTCTCGCACAGAGGTGGCCCTTGGCTTATAACAAAACACCCACAAACACCCACCTTCTTATAATAACAAAGGCATCCATAATGCTCACAAATGCAGCTCATCAGGTTTGGAGAAAGTAGGTCTGGAAGAGTGGTAGGGATGCTGGTCCCACAGGAATGTAGCTGAAGTGTTTGTAGTGTGAAGTGCAATAGAGTTTGGTAGTAGCTCCCACTCCTGAGCACCACAGATAATAGTTTTGCCTCCTAGTTTTCAAAACCAGAACAATTTCCAGGGAATATTGAAGCTTAATTTGAATTGATAATGTTTTAAGATCCATCACCTGAGGAAGGTGCCCCATTGTTGATATAGGTCCTTTGCTCTCCATGTAGTTGGAAGCTGGCTTTTGAGATTCATGAAATACTGAAGTGAATCAGTTTCTGGTGAAAACCTCAGAACTGTTCCACTGGTGTACCCTCTTATCTTTCTAAGAGACATGCATGGCTATTTAGTAAAACCTAGAGCCTTTAGTAGCAGAGAAGAGTGAAAACATTGAACTTTAGTGATAAGGAAACTCCAACTTCCCCTTGGAATTAACTGGGTATCCTGAAAAACTCAGGTTGGTAGGGCACTTGACTCATAGTTATTCCATATAGATTGGGAAACAGTGGGTATAAGTGGCCACAGAGTAACAAGCACTTATTAGCAAGACTTTTCAGAACCCAAGTACAGAAATTCAGATTAGCTATTTGCTTTTCTGGCTGCCCTTTTTGAGAAAAATATTGCAGCTGGTGCTCTCTTTCATATAGGTTGATGTTACTGATCAAAATACTGACTCTTACAACCAGCCATAGCAATTGGACTTGTAGTTGTTTCCTCTGTATAATGTAAGACCTCACTACGTACTTATCAGACCATCATGGTATAAGCAAAAAGGGTAAGATAACCCTTTTAGACCATATTCAGAGTTAAGTGGTGAAAAAAAGGAAGATAATGAACTGCTATAATCTGCTGAGTTACTGCTTTGAAACAAAACCACAAGGTTGCTATCCTGAAGAGCTCACTTGAAAAGTGCAGCTGTAAAAGATAAAATTCTAATTTATTCCAAGGCATTCAAGGTTAAGTTTGTACAAAACTTGTCTGGTAATTAATTTGAACTTCACAAGATTTTTGGCAAGGTTCTGCAGGTTTCTGTATGTGTGGGTTGGGTAGTCTTGTACTCCTTGCCCAGCTAGGAGACGCTGGAGGTGGAGGGAAGGCAGCATCTCTGTCTGAACTAAGAAAATTTAGAACTTGCAGTTCTAAATTTAGACTGCAGTTGGAGTCTGGACTGGTAGGGGATTATCCAGGATCGTGTTTTCTATTCATCCATGAGTTCACTTGCATCTTACCCCTTCCCTCACTTGATGGTCTCTGAGGACTCAGGATCAGTGACCATGTTCCATGAAAGCATCATGACTACTGCATGCATAGTCTTCGTTTTGTGCTGCTTACATGTGATTTGCCTATAGAGCTTATCATATCAATTTAGTATTTTGGAGAACATGTGCACGATCAGATTTTATTTTTTAAATAGAATGTTTTATCTTGTTACAAAATCTCTTTTCTGAAGCACACCCTCAAACAGTTAGTGCATTATTTTTAATGGTAGTATGTGGGTATTAATCTTTCTTCCTCTTTTCCTATCCTTACTCTTGAAATACGAAGTCCACACTAATGCTAAGCGTCATGACTGGTGAAGGAGTTGTAACACCACCGTTTCCCACTCTCCACATGTACCAGTCTCATCTCTTACTCATTGGAAGCAAGTACCCTGGCTCTGTGGCTGCTGCAGAAAAGTAAACAGACCTCTTACTACTCTCTCCTGATCTGCAGTCTGTAACATACTGATTTGACTCCTAATTTGTAATTGCAAGTACTCTCTCACTTAGCTTGTGTGTATTTAGCACCGTAGGTGTATTTGCAAGACAAAATTACAGGTCTTCTGGAAGGAGATCTAGGTATGGTGATTTAAAACTGAAGTACTTAGAGTCGGTTTCTGATTTAACATGATGGGCATTTGAGTAGAGTTCTGAGAAGGAACTGTGCAATGCCAACCCCTTTTATTTCTCTTTCTTTTAAAATGTTTTAGAACTGGCATCTACAGTGTAGAAAATGCTTCAAGAGATTTTTTTTTCCAAATATTTTTTCCATGTTTTGTGAATAAAACACTAGAGAACAGACTTTCAGGACACAGATGGTGCCAGAAATGGCACTTGCTGGCTCAGCAGGAAGGTAGCTGTTGAAGAGTTCCCACTTATCTTCTGCGGGCTTATTTCCTTATCGGTTTGGATGGTGCAGATAAACAGATAGTGTTGATGAACTTGGTAACAGAAAAGGTAGACTAAAAGCCCAGCCTGTGAAGTGTGAACCTGTTGAGTGAGCAAAGAAAGCAGGAAAAATGCTGTGAATGTGTATTCCTAGCTTTGCTGTGAGACTTGCAGGTTGCTTTTGGGGACAGAAATGTGTGGGAAGGAAGGTCTGATTTAGCTCTTCTGAAGGCAAAAGAATGTTACTAAACAGGGTTTGCTTTTCCTCACTTTTTCATGGAAATGAAAAATGAAGTCTCATAGTTATGCTGAGACCTCCAATGTTTCAAATTCCCCAAGCAGAAGTCATAATAGAAAAGCATTTCTAGAGTTGCAGAGTGAGTGCAGGTTCTGCACTGAGATTTCTGACAATGCAAGAAAGGTTTGAGCCATGTCCACCCATCCGCATATTTTGTAAGACGATGTCCAGTTTCTTTAAAAGAATAGAGACTGATTCTCACTAAGCAAATGTTCGTAAATCTTACTGTGCACGTAACTGTCCTGAGGATCTGTAGTAGCTTGTGTTGTTGCTTTGAATAAAGCAGCTAAGCTCTGTGGGGTAGATTGTTTGTTCTTCAGGGACGCAGTGTAAAAACTAATCTTGATGAATGGTACCTGCTTAAGATGCAGCTTATTTTAGAATACCAACAATATG
The DNA here is from genome assembly GCA_018881555.1 of Amblyornis subalaris. Classification (NCBI taxonomy): domain Eukaryota; kingdom Metazoa; phylum Chordata; class Aves; order Passeriformes; family Ptilonorhynchidae; genus Amblyornis; species Amblyornis subalaris. The sequence continues at coordinate 2,514,083 of JACAXG010000061.1, read as the reverse complement.
AAGAAGACAGGTGGGAAACTTCTGGGTTTTAAGAAAGGAAAAGAAAATCCATGAAACTACTGCAATTAAGAATAAGTTAGGATTATACAAAGTAGATATTTCTCATAAAGCCAAGGTGTAAAGAGGAGATGCAGGAACGAACTGGAGGTACAATGAAAAGAATTCTAGAAGTAAGGTAAATCAACAGTAAAAATGTTTAAAATATATTGAAATATGGTCTTTCACCTCAAGCTTCCTCCAAGAATCCTAACTTAATGTAGTGCTATAAAAATAATGTATAGCTATAAAAATGCTAGCAGAATGCTAAGCATCCACAAATCTGCTGCTGCCTGCTGGATATGGGAATCTCTGGTAGGGATCTTTGGGGAGGAAACAGAAAACTGTAACATCAGGCACCAAGCTGTACTTCTTGTCAATTACTATTTGTTCTACTCAGCAGGTGAATGGAGAACATGTTATTCTGCTCGCTGCAGCAGTCTTTTACATATTTGGAGACCTATGATGCTGAGGRGGGGTGAAGGAGGGAGTTTAAGTTCTTTCAATCTCTTCTCAGGACTGTTAGTTCTAGGCTATTGATTGTTCTTAAGTCTCTTACCTGGGAATGTCCCATGAGACTTCGCCAAGTAGTTGCTGTTGTTTAGGATCACTTTGAGGTCATCCTCGTGTATATTGTCACTCCATTTCATCCTTGTGCCATCTTCAAATTTAATAAACACAAACTTGATACAACACTAGATGGGGTAGTCCCTGCAAATCCTATCAAACAGAGACTTTTGGTTTGACAGTAGTCTGGTAATCACTGTTACCCGACAGTGATCACGAGGTCAACTTCTCACCTGCTGTGTTGTACTGCTGTTAGCATTTGCCTTATGCATTTGTTGTAGGGGATGGTGTCAAAATCCTTTGGAAGGGAGATTCTCTTCCCTTCCCCACTAGTTCTGTTATAATGAGAAACTGGAGAGATTTATCAAGAATTATGTACATCAAACAAAGTTTGAACGTTGATCACATGCTTATTTTGATTCCTAACTACAGGATAAGGGCAGAGCAGCCTCTGGGGCAATGCAAAACCTCAGAAAGGCTCTGCTTCCTCCTGGTCTTGGATCTATACCCAGGGGGACGTGGGGGGGGGCTGCCTTTGTTCCTCTTTTGCCAAAAAGAGAAGGTGATCACCTTTCCTTTTTATTATCTGACCTGGGACACACACCCTGAATTAACTGCTTTTCCTGAGCTGTGTGTATTTCCTGTTATCTGGCTGACTTAGCTGCAGGCGAGGCAATCGGACATATGAAAATGACCGTGGCAGACCACCCAGTTTTGTATTTCAGACAACATACAGGCTTATGTTGGGATTTTAATTGCCTGGCTTAATTATAGTAGGTGATATTTACAGGTATATGTGGGGTAATAAACACCTCTTGCTGGTGTTTAAAATGCAGGGTATGGGAGTGAAGGTCCTTGGATAAATATGCCATAAGCATATTTCTCACTTGGACTGATTTATTCATACGAGTGTGTTAGTTACAGCACTGCGGACAATTGTCATAAAATTGTTATAAACGAGGGGGAAAATCTAACGAAGAAACTTAATTTTCTTTGAGGCTTGGGCTACATTTTTTTTTCATTTAAATCAGGATTCTATTAAAAACAGTTGATACTATACTTCTATCAAACATCTGCCCCTGTGCAAGAGCTAATATCCTAGCAGTCCCTACTGAAGATATTTTGTTGTTCTTTTATGATAGCTGTAGGCTTAGGAAAGTAGCATTGCATTAGTTAACACAAATGTTTCTCTGGGAAACTTGTATTRTAGTAGCTTAAGTAGTGAGTAGAGAAGTTAGAGGTGAGGTCAGGGCTCTGTTATGCTAAGCACCTGGAAGACACAGAAGGTAGTCTTCCAGGCAGAGGAACAAGACATAATGTTAATGCTCTGTTTCAGAGAAATCAAAAGACCTAGTTCAGAGGTGTGCAAGTTGCTCTTTTTACTCCAGGCGGCCAAGGTGATTAAGTCAAAAGAAGAGCAAGTAGAAGATTTTGGGCTGAGCTGCAGGAAACGTGGTGTTGGGTGACTGTTCAGGCAGCCACTTGGGCTTATATGGCAGAGGCAGGAAATTTGGCTGAGTAACTTAAAGGTGCTCATAGCTTTAAAAGTGTCATAGCTTTTTGACCATGATCTTGAGCAAGCTGAGTAGTAAGTTGCAATGACTTCAGGGCATGGTTTGTGAGCTCTTGGTTAACTCTGCTGTGGAGGGGACACACAAGGAGTGGAGGGAAGCTTCTACTTGGACCTGAGACCTTTAATCTGTTGCCTGGTTTGAGCCACACAGCTTTGTGATTCAGTGAGTAGTCTACGTATCTGTGTTAGAGTATGAGATGCCTTTGGCTATGATGGGCTCTAATTGTCAAAGCACAATGAACTGGTGAGTTTTAAGTTAAATGTGGCCATTCCAGCTAAGACACGCAGAATATTTGTCTTTGGAAACTGCATTTATGACCATATGTCTTACTTCCCTTTCAAAATTCAATGGGAAAAATAGCCAACTGAAGGGTTTAAAAAATAGAAGGAATGTTTTGGCGCAACTTTTTGAGCAAAATTTCTCCCCCTATTCAAATTTGTTCAATTGTCCTGTGACTGAGATGAGAAAAAGTCTATTTTCATTACTGATTTTTGATCTTCTGGGATAAAGGAAATCACAACCTGTAATCCCTTAACTTTTCAGAAATGTTCTAGTACTTAAAACAGCTGTTAGTGTGCAAGAATTCTGGCATTGTCACCATAGGGTTGGCACTGTTGAAACAATGTGTTGCTCACAAGCATAGAATAATAGTTACTTGTTTACCCTGTCACTAGCAGTGGCTCCAAAACTTGAGAAATCTTAACAGACACACAAAATTTGCTTGGTTCAAAACACTCTTAGGGAAACCAGCCACCAAATCTTACTTTTTGTTTGCAATTCTAGAAAGGTGTCAGTGAAGACCTTTGTTCAAGGACTCAGTTGTCAAGGTGTTGCACTCCTTAGCTATAATTTCTACTTAAGGAGTCAATCATGATGCAACCATTTTATCCATCATTGTGACATGTTTGTTCTGATAATTACAAAACCATTTGGGTTAGAAGGTATCTCAGGAGGTCTATAGTCCAAATTTCTGCTCAAATCAACACTCTGTATTGAATTCAAGCCACATTGATTACGGTTTTGTCCAGTCTTGGAGACCTCTAGGAATGCTGTTCCTGCAACCTCTCTGGGTGATGAGTTCTAAGGATTAATTATCCTGTTGGTGAGAATTGTGTTCCTTTATAGCTTGTGAAGACATCTGTTGTGTCGACTTAAGCCACTTGTCTGCTGTTCTCCCACCATCCACCTCTTCTCAGTTGCCTCTGGGGCAGGCTGCTGCTATGCTCCCCCGAAAGCTGTCCATTTTTGGGCTCAACATGCCCATTTCTCTCAGCCTTTCCTCACTGGAGAGGTAGTCCAGCCTCCAATCATCTTGGTGGCCCTTCACTGAATTCATTCCAGGTTCTCAATCAGTGCCTTATACTGGAGGTCACAAGCATGGATGAAGTATCTGCATGTAATAGGTTATCCCCTTTTACTCAATATTCATTAACTTTCCTCCATCCATTGCCTATGTTCCTGTTCATACAGGTTGTTGTTGACCTTCTTTGCTGCCATCTCACAGATGTGGTTCGTATTCTGCTTGCTGTCCAACAGTCCCCTGCGTGGCCTTTTCAGCAGGGCTTCTCTCCAGCCAGGCAGTCCTTAGCCTGCACTCATATGCAGGGGTTTATTCCCTCACTGGTGCAGGACTTTGCATTTATCCTTGTTAAATTTCAGCAGCTTCCTCTTGGCCTATTCCTCTACCCTGTCTAGGTCTCTCTGGGTGGTAGCCTTGTCCTCTGGCATGTGAACTGTTCCTCTCAGTTTGGTCATGTCCCCAAACTTGGAGAGTGCTGCAACAACTCCTCCAGGTCATCAACAAAGATGCTAACTAGGGTGGGCCCCGGGACAAAACACTTGTTTCTGCCCTTGAAGTAGGGTACTGTCCTCTGAGCCCAACTGTTCTTCAGTATAGCATAATTACTGGAATGTGGAATCTCTGCGATTCTGTCACCTGTATGCATAGCAGGGAAACATGCCTGGGAATGGTGTTATGTCTCTGCAGATAGAACTTAGAGGCTGTATGCCACTGCTGGCTAAATTTCCTTAAACGAAATGATAAATGAAGCCATTGTTCAAACCACTCCTTAGTGAGACAGTCTAGAAGCAAAATAAGTAGCACCAACACACTACTGGTTTCTTCATTTCACACGTAACAGTATGATCTTGTTTCCCAGTGGTACTCCAATAGCATAAAACCCAAACTGCCAAGGTGGAAATTGTAGCTTCTGAAACTTGCAACCTCACAGYAGTGAGTGGTAGCAAAAGTCCCAAAGTATGGTTTTGACATATGAAATAATATACTTTTTTGATAAGAAAAATGTGCTGATCCCTGTGAAAGCTATTGACATAGTTTTGATCTGTCTTTCACATGCAAATTTACTCTTTTGTAATTAATTATTCATGCTGCATGACATCCACATCTTGCTTACTCCGGTTTCTCTCTGTCAAATAAGGAACCAGTATTTCCTACTGGTGTTGGGTCTTCTGCAGAAGTGTTGGTTTTAGATGCTGGGAGTGTATCCCAGAAACTTCTGATGAAATTAGATGTCCATACCTTTTCTGTAGGTATGTGTGAAGCTGCTGGTAAAGCTTATGGGCTTTTATAAACGAAAGTGCCTTTCAAATGTTGTCAAATTAATGTGATTAAGAAACTGGTTACTTCTGTTCTGCTCTTAGAGAATTCTGATCTAATTTCGGTTACCTGCCTTGAAAGATGATGTCACTGGCAGGGACTGCTTCTTCAGAATTACCTGTTGTATAATTTGAGAAAGAGTTAAAACAAATGCATGAATGAGTTGGTCCTCAGGCAGTAATACGAGAAACTTTGAGCTCTTCTTCACAGTAGCCAAAGGAATAGAAAAATGTTAACTTCAAGTGGTCTCAGTTATTCTTAATCCACTTASTCAGTTTGTGCATAAAGAACATAAACCCAGCAACACTGGGTCAGAAGAGAGGTTAATGTATAGTCATGTAACCCACCTTTGCTGTGCCTTGGGAAGGGTACAGGAATAAGGGCAAGGATATAGTGATAGTTCACCAGAACAGTCTACTGGCTTTGGCATTTTGCAGCCATGAAACCTACTGACCCAGAAACAGTGAGTTTGTACTCGAGAAATGAATCTAGAGTTTCTGGCAAGCGTGTTCTTGAACCATGCAAACTCCTGACATCCACAATATACTGCAGTGAAGTGGCATGGTTTTAGGGCATGTTGAAGGAAGAACCATCCAATTTCACGTGCTTTGAACTTCTACCTACCTCCCAGCAGATGTACTGGAAAGAGGAGTGAATAGTAATGGCTCTGTTACCTTTTTCTCCATATTTTCCTTTTTGTTTTAATGACCTTTATTCCTCAGCCCTTTCTTTTTGATGCTGAAGACAGATAGCCTGCTTAGCTGTTTTTGGAAGCTGTTCCCCATTCTTTGATTCTTTGTCTGTTTGTGGAAGTTTTTATTGATCTAGAGTTGAAGAACCAAATTGCCACATTATTCATTTTATGTTGTTCCACTCCATGAAGGTAGCTGCTGTCAGAAACCTCTGTGTATGTATTGGGCTTTGCTCCTTTAAACCACAACAAAAAAACCCCACAAACAAACAAAACAAAGATCTGTGGTAAAACCAGTGGAAAGCTAATAAGTGTAATAGGGCTTGCTCCTTATGTCTCAAGAGATCAGCAGACTTTTCTTTTTTATGATGGCCATGGGAAAAATCGACATTATCAGTAGTGCAGCTCCTCCTCTGGGCATGCTGCTGGTTGCCAGGAAATGTTACATTTGAATCATGTGTACCACATGTTGACCTAACTTTATGCAACTGGCTCTTGTGTGGAGAGAGGGAAACAAAACGCGATTATTTCCAAGGGTCTGGCTAGTCCCAGTCCAGTTCATTCTATAACGCAATGGTAGTCAGCACATCTCTCTTCACAGTTGTGCTTAGGCATGTGGGATTTTTGTCTCGTTTGCTAGCCAAGTAGAAACTGGCTCTGGGGCTACCTCTCCAACCAACAAGTTTGCCGTGGGGCTGCTCCTGACACAAACCTTCTACTTCATCGCTACTTGTACAAGCACACTGCTGCACTGTCTCTGTGCTCCCTCCCACACTCACTGTTTTGGTTGTAGCCTTGAACTCGACCATTCAAGACTGAGGCCCCATCTGCGTCCCTTCTTGCAGCTCCTACTTGCTTTCATCCAGTGCTACAGAAAAATCTTGAGTTATTTCTTGGATGAGTGGGGAAAAGGAACAAAATGAGCTCAGCTGCAGAGTCTCCTGCAGAAAAGGGGARATGCATGACCAAGGCAATCAGTGAAGCTGTTGTACCAAGCACGGGGAAATGCCACAGTCTTACGGGAAGGCAAGAGATACCAACACAGTCTGCAGCTGCACAGAGCCATTTCATTCAGCAGCTAGTGCTCACTCCAAGGGCCTGGACGCTGCAGGGATTTGGATACTGGCTGCTGGGCTGAGGCCTTGAAAAGCAGCCATAAGAACATGAGAATAGGTAGGAGGTCTTTAAGACGTAGGTGAAAACCAACCAAGCCAAATCTGCTGAGCAGGGGCAAGAGAGGTGAAGTTTTGTTAATTTTGTCTTATTCTAAAGCCTGAAGCTCCCTCTGATCCTGTGTCCCAAATTGGTAGCCAAGTACATGTGGGCAGGGAGGGAAGGGAATGTAACCTGAAATAGCTCCCTTATTTTCAGACATTGAGTGTTGTGGCAATCAAAAAGGGGGGATGTGACTAAAAGCCATCAAAACCACTTCCAAGCACATGCCTTTTAGTGAAGCAAATGAGCAGGATTTTTAGAATATAATGCAAACAGGAAATCACTCTGAAAACTGTAGCCCACCATTAACTTGCAGGGGGAAGGAAAGACAGATTAAAACTATTCTTGCAAACAGCTGCTTTGTTATAAAACCTAATAGGAGATTGAATGCGTGTGTAAGAAATGAATCCAAATCAACACCTTTTATTGGGTGTTGGGTTTTTTTTTGTTTCCCTGAGTAATAAAATCAGGCTGTTGTTATGTGAGTAGTAGATAGCTSTTCATGCAACAATTTCACTTATTTGCTCACATAGTTCCCTTACTGAACTCATAGTTACCCAGTGTGAGCAACAGCAAGGAGGCCAACCTCAACTATGTAGTTTGAAGCGAAGGGTTATAATGATGTCCCAGTGGCTTCTAGGAAGGTGTTCCTCAGCCCTTGGTTGCATTGGATGTATAATTAAACCTGTAGCCTTCATGACTGCATATAGCAGCTGTCGCCCTTTTGGATGTGGTCTGAGTTATGAATCTGCTTCCTGTTAGTGTGTGCTGGTGTCCTTATGGAGTTTTAGCAAGCTTTTGCTCTGGGAAAACCTTACATCCTACCTTCTCAGCACTCATTTCATTTTCTTGGCCTGTTCTTTTCTGGTATCTCTGCTTTTATGTCCAAATGTATAGAAATTTACAGGAGCCACCCATGCAAGCTTACAGTGAAGCAATGAGTGTTACATCCCAACTACAGGAATTGTTTTGTTTTGTTTGTTTCTTCTTTTTGGGTATGGGACTCCTGTGGACCTGTAGCATACTCGCAGGCAGTGTGGGATCAACTCATTTTCCCTATGTTTGATTTGTGGGTAGTGGTTGTTGCTGCCCAAACGGTTGCTGGTTTATGTTGCTATCACAGGCTGGGATGACTTTAAGTACTTTAGTGACTGTGTCCTTACAGACTTGCTTGTTGCCACTTCATTTCAGCCTCTTGCTAATGTTCAGTAATTAGCGTGTGTGTAATCCATCAGCAGGTTTGGGTTTCATACCCAGGAGATAATATCTTCCTGGTGACATACCAGTTTTTTAAAACATGTAGTAAAAGAAACAGTGCAGTGGTGGGGAATACTGAACACTTGAAGTGGCTTTGTCTGTGACTGCAGTGGGAATGTGCAGGGGGATTCATGATAGGTTAGTGATTGGGACTCTCACAGCTGTGCAATCTCCAGTGAGTTGTGATGGACCATGAACATCTTTAGCATATGTGGATGGCTGTATAGCGGATATGAACTTCTTTTAGCTATGCTGTGTGTGCCCACTAAAACCAGCCTTCAAGTATGTAAGCTCACTGGCTGTGAAATTCATTGTGGGATCCAGGAGGAGGGTGGAAGGCATATGAAATACATCAGAAGAGAACATGAATTTTTGTCAACTCAGGAGTTGATAGGAAGAAGAAAAAATAATCAGGTGTTGCTGCTAAATGTTAGACACAATTGCCCATGACTTCCACCACTTTGCTATGTCACAGTTTCTTGTCTAAGCCAATGTCTAGTAATGCCTCTGGACCCTATAGAAATGCACATGTTGGTAATTGTTTTGTGTGGCTATGTGTTCTAAAAGTAACTTCTGTCTTCGTAGAACAAATAGGAGAACTCTCAAAGTGGTGTCCTCACCTGACTAATGAAATATCTTAACCTGCTTCAACATGGAAGTGTGGGTTTGTTTCCAAAACAGATATAAGCTATGCAATGTTTTGTTTCAGCTTGTCAAAGTCTGGTCTTGCAGTTTCCCTGGGATGCACAAGGCATTGATGTGCTTGCAACTGCCCTTTGTGCCTTCCTATTTAAAGTCTGCAGGCAGTCATCTCCATCCTTTTGGAAAGTTACTGTCTGTTACAAAAGCAAAGACAGGAACAACTTTTGTTCTTGCAGTAGGAATACTTGATTTTCTGGGATCATGTATGCCTGTATGTCAACAGTTCCTATTAATTTGCTATAACCAACTAGTTTAGCGGCCACCCTAGTGTTCCATTCATGTTCCCATTGTGAAGTGGCTACTAATTTCTCCACCATTCAGACACTGCAATAATGCAGCCTCACATTGAGGTGATGCAAGCAATGGGTCATTGAGACTGCAATATGTAAGGAATGCTAGACTTGCAGCCTCCAGTATCCTTGCATTGCATTGACTACTCTGCATTGCTCCCAGTTCTTCTGTGTCGTATTATCCTGTGAGCTTTGTGGGATTAAAAGCATTGCCCTAATACATGTAACTTGTAAGATGTCTTTCTGCTTGGCAGAGAAGGTACAATGCTGACTTTTTCTTGCATTTTTGATGCAGTGAGACCAGCTGTTTTAGTAGTTGATGGGACCTTCACAAATGTAGGGGAGACCTTCTGACCTTGAGATTAGGGAGGGAACTCATCAGGTCTGTCTGGTCATATGAGCTTTCCTGTGCCAGGGTAGTGGCAAACTTGAAAATCTCCTACTGGCAATGCTAGGCTGCTGATGCAAAGCTGCTTGGAGCTGACCCCAGGATTCTGCAAGGCAAGAGGTGTTTGTGCTGGGCTGAGGGGGGCAGCAGGTTTTTGATGGTAGAGTACAGAAGTGTCTGGTGTGCCCTTCTGTTGGAGATCGCTGCTGCTCCTGAAGCCCATCTCTCGCAGTGCTCAGCACCAGGAAGGGTTGTCATGTGCACGTGTGCTACCCTGCTATTGCGATCGGAGACATGGGACTCTGCAGTGTTCATATCTCTACGTGGTTTTAAAAATGTTTTTAATGAACATGACTACCACTGGATCAAATATATAATTGGAAAGACAACAGAGCTTCTGACTTGCAGCAGAATTTGCCCCTTTCAGAGAGGCAGGCAGTACAGGTTGTGTGAAATGGCGGAGTGGAAGCTGTTTTCTGTACTGACTCAAAAAATCATATTTGAGGAGCAAGCAGGTTGTAGACTGCACTGTAACTAGTAGAGCGACAAATGTGGCATTTGACATTTTTGCTCTTTGAATTTCTAGTTTTAGTAGAAGTAAATGCAACCAGAAATGATCAACAGCTGTTCCAGCAAAACTTTGACTACTTTCTATTCTGTATGTGGTAGAAAATATGATCTCTCCTGCCTCCTTATATCTAATCAAGTTCATGTGATTGGTTTTGGGATGGAAGAAATTTCCATTTTGCAAGTAAGAGAAAAAGTTGCCTTCAGTCTCAATGGGAAATTTTCAATGAATAATGATAAAGCTAGTGTCTAAAGCACAAGAGCAGGCACCGCTGACTTTTTCTGCCAGAGAGCTCTGTGTGTGTGGGGAAACCCCTGAAAAAGCCCTACTGACTTCTGTGGCATGTTGGCTTGATTCACTGTCACTTTGGGTCATGGCAAATGCTTCTTAGCTGTAAAAGTGAAGAGTTTGAAGATTCTTTTGAAAGTGTTGAAAAAGAAATACTTCTCAAGAATGTTTATATTTTTTCATCTAATTAGAGCGGATAGAGGTATTAGCTTTCACATGAGTTTTCTCTCATTCAGAGAATGGCAGATTTATAATCAAGTGAGGGATCATTTGAATACTAGGTTTCAGGACATTGATATCATCACATTCAATTTGTGTCTAAGAAGTTAATTATAGATACTGAATATTAGTTCTGCTTTTCTTTTTGACATCTTAAACTTGGCAAAAGAAAAATGTAGATTATAAAAAGGTTGAAAATTAAAGTCTCTAGCTGAGTTCTAAATCTCATGCACAGTTACTTAAACTTTAAAAAATGCTTTTAAATAGATCTTTCCAGACTGTTAGTCGGATGCCAGATGAACTGTTCAGGGGTATTTCTCTAAAGCAGCAAAGGAAAATTTTACCATRATCTGAATCCCAATTTTTGTCTGCAAAGAAGAAAAGTTAAAAGATGTTCCTCTGCCACCCAAATAATCCAGCAACAACAACAAAAAAAACCCAAACACAACCCTTTCTGTGCTTGTCTTTAAACCTGCTAATAAGCACTTTCATAATATTACCTGGAAAAAAAAAAAATACCACACAAACCCACTGTGATTGTCCATGAATCTCTCATTTGAAGTCCCTGTCTTCCTCCTTGCAAAGTGTTTGGTTTCTTTCTCTGAGTTGAGCAAAAAGTGAGCCAAGTAATAAGCTTCTGTTATCTTACCTGCTTTCTAACCTTTCGGATGCTGGTGTTAGAAAAGTGTAGGTGCTGGGTGCTGTCCTGGTGCACATTGGAGTGTTTCTTCACCAGGCAGTTCAGCCCATTGCTTTCTAGGCTTACAAACTATTCGGTGAGGCCTCACACCTGGAGACTTACTGCCCCAAAAGGAAGCTCCTAGCCCCTGAGCCAAGTTACTTTCCTTTTGAGTGAATAAGAGTGCTCTGTAATTCCCTTTTACTTTCATTTCAACTAACTACTGAAGGAAGCTGCTCTTTTTCCCTGCTCCCACCTCCCCCTCCTCCATACTTCGACCACAGCAGCTAGATGGTAACATCCTCATGCTGTATTCTTTGGGTGCTAGAGKGCCTCCTGGGATTTGTAGGACACACAGCTGTCCTGGGGCTTTTGCTTCCATCAAAGACCAGGGCAGGGGTGGGGCGAGAGGGCATCTTATCCTCATCCTCCTTGCCAGGCACCAGTGTCTGGTTACATTGGTGTGGGGAAGGTCTTTTATGAGCTTGAACTAAAGAGTTTTGAATCTCTGTGCATGGATTTTTTTTTTCCAGTTTTTTTGTTATCCTGATGCCAAAAAATGTAATTCTTTCCAAATAATTTGATAGCCAAAATATGGAGGATACAGAGACAGCGTTCTAGCAGTGCTTGAAGATGTACACAGTGAAGGAGTGGGAAATCTTAAACTTATTCTTTTTGGCAAGTATGAAGAATAAGTAGTTGGAACTATAAAACTCTGGGTATTTGTTTCACAAAAATTAGTAGGCCATTTGGTTTTTCTTGTTCTGGTGAGAAAATGACTTAAAGTTATAGAAACACTATGTTGTTTGTGGGCGTAAGAAGTACTGATGGGTGATGTGGCAAATGTTACTCTAGAATTAATAGACTACTTCACCACTTGCAACTTTATGGATGCTTTCTATGAATTCTGTCTAAAATATCTGCTTCTATTTAATTTTAAGGAAAAGTAGAATTAATTTGCTAAATGAAAAAGAATTCTGTATAACCAGAACTGCAAGGAAGTTTTATATTTTGCTAGTCCAAGGAGGTATTCTTAATATAAAGCCTTTATATTCTGTGGTAACCCAGAACAGGAATCTTTGCACCTTTGATAAATGTCAGTGTGCGTATCAGATGCACAGAAGATACTAAATTAAGGCTTTATGTTGTGGCTATCKTGTGTATAAAGCTATAACCTATAGAACACTTGGCTTCCATCGACTGTTTTTGGTCATATAGAATGCAAATATCTACCAAATGCAACATACAGGAGGGAAGCGACCATAAGTAAACTTAGACCTCCGAATTCCCTACTGCTTGCTATCAAGTCATACTGTCCTATGGTTTTGGAAGAATACTAGTTGAATTTGTGAAAGACAGATATAAAATAAAGATTATCAGCACAGCAAATGTTTCATATAGAGCTGATTGTGGACTATATTGTTCTGGAAATGACTTCTGGAACCAAGTTTTAGAGGTATGTTTGCAGTTCTGATTTTTCTGCTCAAAAATATCTGAGCAACAGTTTCCTTGTTTACACTTTTTAAGGTCTCCCTTACCTTGTTGAGTTCATGAAACTGCTTTTTTCACCCCACTGCATGTGTTATTGCTCAACTACCCATCAGCTGATTGCAACTGATTTCTAGTGACCAGAGTTATGTGATGCTTGTGTTTTTTCCTGCTGAGGTATGATGGTCACCTGAGACAGAGGTAACTATTGTGCTAATGTGAATTAACTTCTCCTTTATTTTTACTAGCCATTCAATTCGTATCATCCCTGCCTCTTGCATGCTTTTGTGGCATATTTCCTTTGGCGTATCTGGCAGCATATCTTCCAGAAATGTTGCTTTTCATTTCCTTAGGAGAGTGATCCAGATGTAGCAATGCTGTCTAAGGAAATCCTGCTGCTTGACTCCAGCTGCAGCTGTAAGGGGGTCATTAACGTGGTCTTTGCTCTTTCCTGCAGTCCCATGCTATTGTAGCTGTTGTCTCCTCTGTTGTGTATCTGTTAAATCTGTTAATCAGCCCAGCCCTTCACAGTCTATCACTGAGAAGGTCTTTACTCCAGGGAGCAAGAAGACAGAAAATTGGAGAGGAAAAGTGGGAAACCAAAAGGCATAGCTTCCTCCTTTCTGTTTTCTTGTGACATAGGATATATACAGTAACTTTGGAATACATCTGAATGTTAAAATTGTTTCTTATTCCTAGTAGCTACTTCATCAAAATGAGTAATGTGAGAACATGTGCTATCACCCAAAATACACAAGCCACAGGGCCAGCACTCTGTCGGGTGTAGGTACTGTGAGGCATACAGCTCTTTAATGTGTGTCCTTCATGTTTCAGCAGTTTAAGTGAAATCTGGGTTTGTGTGTGGATGGAAGACCACCATAAGTAAAGATATTTGTCATTTTGATTTTCTAGTTTGGTTTAGGTGAGGAATATAGTTTTTAAAATAGTCCTGAAGTATGTTGTGAAGTGTCCCCTTTTGTTCATGATGAGTCCACTTTGTCTTGTACAGTACTTCACAGCTGCTTCTTACAGTACTTGAGGGATATCCGTGCTCCTCACTTTGTAGCCTGTGATACTTCTTTACAAAGGTTGCCCACACCAGCCTCTCCTGCTTTCTCTGGTCTGTGCTGCAGTTGGTGGGGCTTGCCAGGGTATAGAGATGTGGTTTCCATCTTGCAGGAATCATCTGGGTGGGTCTTGCCGGGTGCAACCCGTCCCAACACTGGCAGGCTCCCTGGGTTTGGCTGAGGCTGGGATGTTCCTAGAGTGCAAATGCTGTATTTTGTGTGATCTGGATTGGGAGACTGCCCATTTGGCTGCACCCCGCCCTCAGTGACGGCCCAAAATAAACATTGCGCAAATCGTGTGTCCCTCAAACAAGCAATCAGTGAAAATTGCTGTGCTTCCACTAAGATTAAGACTAATCAAAGTGGGCAGTGATTGCAGGAGTCAGTCTTTGCTTGGAGTGTGTTCTAATGAAGCCTTTGCTGCCCCATGAAGGCACGGAAAGAATATAAAATGACACAACCTCAAAAACTTTACCACTAATTGCATTTTATGTTGTTCGGCTACACCACGATCTTTCTTGGGCTCATTTTTGGTGGAAAACCCTACTGGTAAAGAGGAAAATTTTGTGTAGGCTAAGTAAGTAGGAGACGTTGAGCTTTTGCTATGAGGTGAAACACAACCTCTGTGGTAAATAGACTTCAAAATGCAAGTCTAAAAAAAAGAATTTAACCACCCCATGCAAATCAGTGAATTCCTGTGTCTCTAATTAGTTTAAAGGAGAAAAATTGTTTGTATTGGAAATGTATACAGCTTCATTTTATGAAGTCTAGTTTACTGTGCGAATAATTCTTTATAAATGTAGCTAGTGATTTAAGTGATGACTCATTAATGGTTTAAAAGAAGTATAGTAAAAATGAAACTTGGTTGTTTGTGAGAGAGCTATTTTTATGTGTGTGTATTTTTATTTTTTTTTAAAGTTATTTTGGGAGCCACTTTCAGTGGAATCCTAGCTGTTCTCTACAGCATGACCGTGATTGCCTGCCTCGCTGGTTTTCTTTTTGCCTGTAATACAGTGGCAACAAACTGGGAAATGTTGATGCCAGGAAAGCTAAGTATGGGCAAATGTACAGCTTTAAGGAAGGCCTAAAATGAAGCCAATGTTAAAATTATGGTAGTTTTTGCTACTTCTTGCAGTACTAGATCATATCCTGTTACTGTATTGAAGTTATGATTAAAAACCAGTATAATTCTAAGTTCTTAAGTCTGTCACCTCAGTGATCCTTGGTTGGCCAATTCTGTTATATGCAGGAAAATTCTTCTTGAACATTTGTAGTAATCTTAAGAAGAAAATATTTAGCTRTCATTAAGCTTGAGAAGACTTAAAGCTTAAACTCTATCTTTTCTTATATACTAGTTCTTCAGAATGAGGCTTCTTTTTATGATTAGTTATATAAATCACTGTGTTTTATTTAGCACTTTACTGAGAGTATTGGACTTAAACAGTATGCATGCCTCCTAAAATGTGCATCAATATAAGAACTAAGCTACACTGATAAAAAAAAAAATGTATCTAAATTTCAGAGAAGTGTCACTACCTGTCCATTTTACTACAAAGGCTTGTCTATGCACGGAGTTGCAGGAAAAACAACTAATGGAGGTGTGTTCTGCACTTGAGCAATGTGTCTCTTAGTAATATTGTTGCCTTTACATCTTCCAATTAGCAGAACTTAATTCTAAAGATAGGCTGGGCTTAAAGTAACGGGAACTCCAAATTCAGTGACTCGTGGGAGGTTCTAAACCAATCTGCTTTTCTCAGCCTTGCCTCTTCATGTGTGTATAATCAGGTCTTGAAATCCATAGTTCTTTTCCATTATCTAAAAGATGTACATGATTTTGGATGAACCTTCTGTCAGACCCTCTGCTCATCTGAAAAAGAGGCAACCACACTTTCAGAACACTTCCAATGAAGTTAGAGTTATTAACCGAAGTTCTAAAATACTTCTCTTGAATAACACTGTAATATATTACTGCTGTTAGATTAGAAACACTGAACCATGACTTATAAGCAAACTACTAACTTGGTGGACAGTTGGTGTGACATAGTTTTAAAGGATGCCAATGAAAAGTTGTTGCATTTTGTATTAAGACAGTCCTTTTAAAACAATATTTTCTTTCATTTTAGGCAAATTACTTCAGAATGAAGAATTTCAATTACCTAATAGTTTGAGGCAAAGTGATAAAAAACAACCCTGGGCATAATCTCAATGCCTTCAGATTTATGCAATTATATACCCATTTCCCCTGACTGCTTTTCTTTCTTTTCACTTTCCTGCTGCTTCTTTTCCTTGAATTTCGCCTGCTCTTCCTGGTCCCCTTCCCAACAGACTGCAGCACCGACCAGTTTGGATCCCATGTGCAAAGCCCTGTAATGGTGAGGCAGTCCCAGAGGGTCAGAGCTGGAGGGCCAGTGGTGCAGGCAGGCTTTGCTGCTGTGAGGTTGGAACTGAGGGTTAAAGATGGCCTGGGGTGACACGATTTGTGCTTTGCATGACTGGAAGAGGTGGGGGAAGGGCAAAGGTAGCCACATGTCATACCTGAGATCAAGGTTTTTAGGTCAACATGCAGCAATGCCATTATTAATTGCTCGGGCTTGGAGGGCAGGTTACCTGCACCCTTCACCCCTGGGCTGTAGGGTTTAGCTGGGGGATTTTTCAGCAGTAGGACATCCAAAATGCTTTAGAGTTTGGCGCTCTAAACTTCAGCCATGTGGATGCTCACAAAGCAGCCGTGCTGGGTTAGTTTGTGAAAATGTAACCTGTGGTTTGTACAGATCACCTGAGTAGTAGCATAGGAGTATGACCACATTTAGGTATCTTGGGAGAGAAGCTGTATATGAGAATATCCTACTTTGTTTATACAGGCACAGTAACTTGGAACTGGTTTTTGTTCTGTTTTCCCTTATTCTTTTAGCAGCATGTTTTGTGTGATGTGTTCTCTATGAGCAAGTGTTGAAAGTGAGGTAGTGTTAAGAAAACATCTGTTCCTATGGAAAATTAATGGGATTTATGTCGCTCGGCAGCTTATTTCCTAATGCAGCCAAAAAGAGATGCAAATATCTCTCCACTCTTTATTTTTTCTTCCCCTCCATCCCAAGTAGAACTTGTTTGCTTGCTTTGCTGGCAACAGCGATTTTACATGCTGGTCCTATGCTGTCCCTATTTACTGTCCTAAGAACAGCACAGTTTGCACATCAGTCACAGCAGCCAAGGCCATATGAAGCTGTTAAAGCAACACTGTCATGCTGTTAACCCTTTAGATCAATGTCTGACTGCATCTTGTGCCATCCACTTTTGCCTTCCAGCCTGTTTGCTAGTTGATCTTGTCTTTCCTGAGCTCCCTATGGATAACACTGGATATAGTTGTCACAGGTACTTGCTGTTGGAGTATCTGTAGTCTGCAGACCACGCTGGCTGGCACACAACACTTTAATGTTTTGTTATCTACTAGAGTTTAGAAAGAAGATACTCTTGAAAGTTCTGTGTAAAGTTTCCTAAAACAGAACTTAAGGCAGTTTCTCAAACTAATGAAAATGGATCATGAATTCAGAACAGTTGTGAAGATTTTTTTATGCAAATAGAAAATTTAAGTAAACTGACTTAGATTGCTTTTATTTTCCTTCAAATTTCTGACTTCAGTCCTGTAACAGCTGAATGACTTCTTCCACCAGGGCTCTGGAGACCATGTAGCAGCTAATCTTGATCTTTGTGTTCAGAATGAGCAGAGCATACAATGGGCTGTTTGTTAATTAATACCTGCTCTGGTATTTCTGTTCCTTGCAAACCTGTTGAGGATGCTGTGGACCACATATTAAGTTGTAAGATTTCTTGGTGGGATAAGCATGGATATAACTTTAAATAATATAACTCTTGGGTACAGAAACCCCTTTGTAATCTTAGGTAGAATACTGCCTGTCTTGCTTATACATTTGTCCTATTAAAATCTTATTTTATTATGGTGTTTATTGCCATGTTTCAGATGGCTTAGTGCTTCATAGTTGTTCTGTTCATTTACATATGGCTGTGCTAGCTTTCTGATTCAGTTGGTGAAGGTTTGGAGATCTGACCTTGCTCCTGGCCGAAGATTTGTTTAATCACTTGTACATGGCCTAAGCACAACTCTTGTGGCCCCCCATGCCATTAGAGTGCAGGAAGAAGGAATTTATATTCAGTTTTCTGGAATTGTGCCTCTTTTAGTCCTTGTTGTCTTCTACACTGCAAAGCTTACTAGCTAAGTGTAAGGACACTCAGTGTGTCTGCCAGTGCCTCACTATAAAGGATTTGGTTGAAACTACTCAGGTATTTCAAATAAAGGACATTTGCTAGTGAAAAATGCAGCAGACTTGTCTGTGACTGTGGCTAGACATGGTTGTGGGTATATAGGTATTAACAGAAAGCCGAGGGTCAAGCATTATATGTATTGGTAAAACCTTTGTTGTTTGATACTATTTGTATTAACAAATGAGAGCTACCAGATAAAGCGAGACTATGGTGTTATGCACTGTTTGAGTTTTGGAAGTATTGAATAACAGTAGAAATGGTGGTCAAGGTGACAAGGCTTCTTGCTTCTTTTAGATGATTGTACAGGCTTTCATCCACTGATGAAAGATTTTTCTGGGTTTTTTTTGAACAACTGATGCTAGAGGTACTGAAAAGTTTGAAAATTAGTCACATGTAGAACATAAAATAGAGAAACGATGGGGAATGCAAGGCCTTTGACAATGGTTCACTATTTTTTTTTGCAGACCCTTTATCATTCTTGCCTATCTGAAATATTTACTTTACACTTGAAAAAAATTAATGTAGTCCATTTGCTTTCAGTTTACTGCCCAGCCCCTCTTGTGCTGCTTCAGGATTTTGAGTGCTATGCAGCCATTTCCTTCCGCTAGTGTTGAGCTCCGGGGCTGTGTCAGGAGCCCTGATGCTGCCCTGGTGAGTCACCCTGTAAAACTGAAGCAGTCCCATGTGATTATTCACACACAAGATTCAGGCTCATCTGTCTGTAAATAAGCATGTGCTTGTCTACCTTGTTTTTCCTGTAAACTGCTGAAGCAGTGAAAGTGCTTTCTAGGCATGTGCCCTTGACACACAATGCTAAAAATAGGGCAGTTTGACATTGCTACAAACTCGCAGGCTTCCTAGTTGTCTGAAAAGTCACTCTCCTATTTAAACAATCGTTTGAATGGGCACGTTTTCTCTTAGATGTTCTGGGGTGGTCTTTTTGTCTTCTAATCTAATACATAGAGCTTCCAAATTTATTTCTTCTGCATATGAACAAAGTTAGGCAGCGTATCTGTAATGCTCTCAGTGACTTTTTATAATCTCACTGAAAGAGAGCAGAAGTGGGTTTCGGCCTTTTTAAGGCATCTGTCCTTTTTGATATTTGTGCTTTACTGAGTATTTTAAGCACTTATTTCACTTGTGAATTCACATTGCTGTCTTTTGCGCTGGTTGTTGTCACCATTACTGAAACTACTTCAGATGTGGTCGAGACCTTGTTAGAAGAATAATCAGTTATATTAGCCAAAGCTGGTCTATTTTTGACTGTGCTTTTGTCGTACGTTTCTTCCAAAAAAGCTGAACTAGTTAAGGCCCTGAAAGYGTTTCACACTGTTTTACTGGCGTGACCCTGAGTGCACCGGGTGAAGGTGCTGTACCTCCCTCAGACGTGTTCCACAAAACATGTGCTTTGGACCCATGTGCTGTGCTGTGGTACCATGTGGTGTTTCCCACTGGTCATTCAGGAAGCAGTTCCTCAGAGCACAGCCTGGTTGAAGCACAAAGCCCACATTGGAACCTGAACCCGAGAGGCAGCTGCCTATGCTGGGGGTGGGAAGGGGGATGTTTGGAGCTGAGTGTGTGAGGCTGGGGGGAAGGGGAGGGGAAGAGATTTATTTTAACTAACTGTGGCTTAATGTAGCTTCCTTCCTTCCTTGCTTCCTTTGTCCCCTGCTTTACCTTTGTGATAAGTGCATACAATAGCCTGTGTGGCTTTATATCTGCTGCCTGAAAGAAATGGGTGGGTTTGCCCCAGATTGTCCTCCCAGCAGTGTGCCTTTGCCATGTGGTGTGGCAGTGGTGTGAGGATGGCACAGGCAAGGGCAAGCTCTGAGCAGGGATGGGTGCTGGAGGCGGTTGCTGTGTGAGCAAGGACTCTGTGTTCACCCCCCCCCCCCCCCCCCCCCCCCCCCCCCCCCCCNCCCCAGCCCAGGCAGTGGAAACGTGGTGTTCTTGCAGCCCAGAAAACTTTATAGCAGTGGAAACGTGGTGTGTGGGGAGTGGGGCTGGCTGAGCAAGCAGCATCCGTGGGCCAGGGGACAGGCTGTGAAAGTGTGAGAGATGGGAGCAAGCACTGATTTTGGCAGTGCAGGGCTTTGTTTTGCTAGGTTGGTGCTGATGAGAGAGCAGTAGTGGATCTCATGGCCTCCTCATATTGCCCTGCTAAGCAACCTCCTGTTCCCTTGGTGTGTTTGTAGCCAGCTTACAGCCAGAAGATCCACTGCTTGAGGTGGAGAAATTCCCTGTTCCCCCTCTCTCTCCATTCCTTCATACATCCACAGGTTTGAGACTTCCCTCTGGCCTTTCTCTTGTAGCTGGTCTGACTGTAAGTCTTTCAGCTGTTTCTTGGAGGTCATGTTTTGTGGGCTTTGGAGGGCTTTCGCTCTTGTGCTGCAGATGCCTCCAAAGCAGTTTGTGTGTTTCTTCAAGTGGTGGCACATGACGAGCAACCAGTGCTATGGGGAAAGACCTGATGGGACTAGCCAGGTAGAGGGAAGAGCCAGAGGTTGAGTGCTGGGAAGCAGCATTTGCGGGAAGCCTTGTCTCTGGAAATATAATCTGGTTTATGCTGAAATGATTGCCCTTTCAGACAAAATAGCTCTTAGGGCTTGCACTCTATTCTGCCTTATACCAACCCCTAGTGTTTCACAGAATTCCTTGATGCTTATATCCATGAAACTCGAGTGACTTTCACTTTAAAATGATCTGAGATCCTTGAGAAAATGAATGTTTAGTCTCTGTACTTCATCATTCTCTATTGCTTTAGAAGCAGAACTGAGGAGTTTGCAAGCTGCGCTTAGTTTCTTTCCCAGCTTGAGTCACTATAAAGAACAAGTTACACAGCATTAAAAGACAGAGACCAGGCTGTAAAGCAGTACAAATTAAGCTGTGCATTTCTAAATCATGAATAATTCTAAAAACTCTGTGGTACGAGAGAAATGCATGTCCCTGCATTTTTGAATCAGATGCAGAAATGGCGTATGGCTGGGACAAAGAAAAGGGGAGGAACGTGACTCATGATGCATGAAAATATATAATTCATTGCAGTCTTTCACAGCTCATAAGCAACAATCTAAAAGGAGAAGAAACACAGCTTTAAAAAAAGAAATTAAAAAATCTGAGGATGAAAGGCCTTCCTCTGTTGGGAGCCAACAGGTTGACATTCTTTCTGGGGTGGCTGCACAGCTTTGTAACCAGTGGCTGGACTCACTTGGTGGGATTTGGGACCAGCCACCCTCTCCAGCCTCTCACCCCAATGTCACCGTTTGCAATGGCTCTTGGCATCGGGTGTCCCTGGCTTGGCCAGAGCCGCGGTGCAGAAGAATGTGGGCTGCTGCTGGTGAACCTGCAGGCGCAAGTCTGGCTGCCACCTTAGGCTTTCTCCCTCCTCTCTCTCGGTTGCAAGGCAGCCTCTCTTCTCGCTGCTCATGTGCCCGCTCCCCTCTGAGGTTCGCRGGCAAAGGGAAGCTCTGGCTGCCGCGGCCGCTACCAGGCGTTCCTGCGTGGGAAGCCGTGGGTCTGGCTTAGCTCGTGTGTGCCGGGAGCGCAGCCTCCTCGGCACGGACGAGCGTTGCAGGGCATGAGCTCATTTTCATGACACTTCACACAGCTGTGCGAGGCTGAACTGCTCTATCTTGTCGCCAGCTTTGCGGTCTTTTGAGCTTTTCTGGGGAAGTTGTTGTAAACAGGCATGTGCTTCACATATATGGTTTTGTGCTGGTGTTTTTAATGAGGGAAGAACATTGCACGCCGCACCAGTAACGTGCGTTGCAGTGGTTACACAGATGGCCGTATCCTCACACGGTCTGGTTCATACCAGATTTACAACGGCGTGTTCATTATTAGATTTGGAGCAGAGCGTGAGTGCCCTTCGTATAGTTGCCTGCATATTTAAAGTTTGCGTAGATATAATTCTTCATGGTGATGCCTAGTAGAGAACAGTGCAGCTTTCTTTACCTAGCAGCTGACACTTGAAAAAAAAAATTAAATTTCAATATACTTGTTGTGAGGGTTTGATTTTTCTGAAGCCAAATAAGTAAGATTGGACCCACTTTTGAGGATCTGGAATATTTGCTATCTCTGCTGGGAAGGACAGGGGTGCTGAGCTGTTCTGCTGGCTGACTTGTTCTGGATTAAGGAATTTCAGTTTTGACATCCAAGTTAGAAAACTGTGCTTTTTTGGAACTGATTGGTGGTTTGTAACCACTGTTACAGCACAAGCTATACTTGCATGGGGTAGTTTAGAGGTATACACAATGGAGCATTTATTCAGTTTTTATTGTTATTGGCCAGTGTGAAGAGGTGATTGTATTTTACACAAGAAACCAGAATATTTCAGTCTCTCCATGCATAATTTACTGCTTGGAATTTTGTAATTATGGTTCTAGTTAAGCTGGCTGTTGGTAACTCCAGAACTTGGACCATTTGTCTTCTCTCTAATGGTTAGAAAATGAGTGTTTAATTGAAAGGTTTAGAGTGACTGATGACTGCTCTTTCCCCGTGGTGTAACAGATGAAGGACAGGCATAATACAGATAGTTTCCTGCCTGGTATGCTCATAGCACTTCTTGGGGGTCATGTGCTGGTGATGTGTACTTACATATTGCAATTCAAGCTTTTTGTACCTTTAAAGTTGGAATTGCAAGTTTTCCTCAAACTTTTTAAAGGAAATTTATTAAAAACTCTATTTCTCAAAGCTGGTTATGGTTAAGCATTAAGGGATTTTGTAGTTCATGCTGTTTTGTCTTGATGCACTTCTGCTACAAACTGAGCTTGTTGCCTGTTGTGTTCATGGCACTGCTGCAAGTGGTAAGGTGTTCTCATGCTCCCACTTGCTGTTCTGCACTACTCTGACTGCTAAGCTTTTCATGGTCAGTTCCCATTGCCATATTTATAGACTTTTTTTTTAAAGGCAAAAAATTGTCTGTAAAAAATGTCAGACCTCCAAACCCCTAATCCAAACCTTCACTACTTTTTTCTATTTATAGCTGTAATTAGCTCCATGTAACCTTAGCATCCACTAACTCTAGAACTTTGTTTTCYCTTTTCCTTCAAATCGCTGCACACTTACTTGGTACTCCTACAATGGTTTTAATTTCCATTTAAGAACACAATAGAAAGTAGATTTGAAAAAACTAAAGGGGAGAAAAAATGAATTCTTGTAATACTGTGTTTTCCTTACATATTTTGTATTTTAAGGGGGAGTGTGTCTACACAGCTGTACATATTTGCTCCCCCAGTATGTGAACTGTATAAAAGATGGATGATAATGTTTTGTGCCTGTGCACTCATGTACAGATTTATATTAGCAAATCATGTTTTGCTTTGTTGACCCCATTTCTGCCTTTTAATGCTATATAACTTGCACTTCATAGTTGGCTCAAGCTGAGACCAAAACTAAGGACCTTGCAAACACCTTGGTACTGTTTCTAAAGCAATAGAGAATGATGAAGCGCAGAATCTAAACATTCACTTTCTGGAGTATCTTAGATGATTTAAAAGTGAAATTCATTCAAGTATTTGATGAATATAGGGTTACTCTACACCAGTTACTGATATATCAAATTATATTTGTAGAGACAAGAGTTTAAACATGGTATTTTCCCAGAGCTGAGTGGAATGGCTGTAGGTATTTYGCTTCACTTCACATTGCCACCTCCTTCGAGATGAACATCCTCCCCTCACCTATTTCCCTCATGTTAGTCTCTTTACCCAGGAGTCTCTCTAGAGGCCTGGGTTTGCTCTTTGTGTGCCATTGCAAGAAGTATGTGGACCACTTTGAAGGTATCTCTAGCAAGAGAAGTAAAACCTGACCAAGGAAGACCTAGGGTCATTCCTTTCTGCTGCCTTTTGTGAAGTTGAAAGTCTTCAAGTGCATAAAATGTTTTTAGTATCTGTTATGAAATGGTAGAAGTCTTAATAAGTATAAAATCTGTGGTCATATGGGATGGGTATCTGTAGTGGTGAGCACCTAAAAGTCATCCATACTCCAGTGGTACAGATTCAAACATCAACTTGAAATTACTGAGGTGCAGCTGATTGTACCTTATGCTGGGTAAAAAGACTTGTTTAGACCTTGAATAGCTCTAGTGATGGTGTTTCATATAGCTGCTTTCAGAATTTGAGGGCCCCACCAAAACTCAAAGCCAACTTCACTCTAATTTATCAGAACAGTCTTTGTTCTGACACCAGGTACCTGTGGTTATCATGGGGCAAGGTCTAGACCTGGTCTGCAGCTGCAGTCCTGCTGCAGCACGAACTCTGGTGGTTGGATTGACTGGACTTCTGCAGATACAGAAGGTCAGTGAAAGCACTTGAGCTTTAAGCCAATGTCTTTGCATGCAACCTTGTGTCCATGTTGGCGTTGTCTTCTTTGAAACAATGTGTGTGGGGAAAACACCACAGGTGCCTCAATATTAAGAGAATACATGTACAGGGTGTGTATGTGTAAAAAGTACAGGATTCAGGTCTCAGAGTACAGAGTTTCTGCCTCGTAGAAAGATGCACACAAAGCCTACTGTGTGCTGTAGAGCTACTGTACATCTTTTCCTAAATTAGTAATTTTTGGTGTCGTAAAACTGTTCCTGGTAGACCTGCTCTCAGCTGCTGATGTGAGTTCTAGTCATATTTTTTCTGTTTTGCCTGAGGATTATTTAGTTATGAATACCTTTAGGAGGCCAGCTTGGACTGTATTTATCATAATAAATGCATAATGCTATGACAAGATGCTGAATTCAGTAAACAATATTCCATATGTCCTACCAGACTTTGAAATGTCACTTTTTAAATGAACCAATTGTGAGTGAAGTGACCAATATTCATCCTATGCTAATGCTGTGCAGAGTTCTTTGAGTGTGTGCTGTGAACACATCCCACAACCTGTATTTTTATGCCTGAAGCAGCTTCTCAAGTCAGCTTGCTCTTCCATGCTGTCCTGCTACCCTGCAAGTAGGAGGGGTATGAATGAATATGTATAGCATGTTGTGTGTGTAGATATGCGTTTGTACACAGTAGAAGGGAGCTATTTTAACTTCTAGAAAAAGTATATAGTCAGCTGCATGCATTCAAGCACAAGCAGCTGTAATCCACATCTGTAACAGCAGCAAAGACCTATGCAGAAGTGTGGAGAGAAATGAGGGGCTGGACTGCTCCTGTGAACAAATTTTTGAAATTATCCTGAGGATGGATTTGCTTAGACTTACATCTGTCAACTGCAGAAACCAGTCTGAACGTTTTTCTAAGAGGTTTCTAGGAGAGCAATATTCCATATGTCCTACCTAGGAGAATGTACTAACATGGTTAATATGACAAGTATCTTCACTGTCTTCATATTCTTCTTGTTAAAGCCTGGTTTTAGCATTTCTGCTGTGATGAAAAGCCAGATGAAGGTGTTACCTGCACCTTAACATGAAACAGATGAGTGGAAGTGGGTAATGCTTATTTGCTGGGCTTTTAAAAATTAAAGACTGATTATTCATGTAACATGTAGTCACAAATGTAGTCAGAGTGCAGATAAATCAGGCTTCCTTTCCCAGAATTTGGACAGAGATCTCTTGAGTTATTATTTCCTCATTTCTTGTCTGAAGGTATAAAAATAACACAACTACTCAAGATTTTAATGGGAGTTTTAATGCAGCCCAAACAGTAAGGAACATAATCTCACACAGGCATCATGGTTCGGAGACTTAAGTTCTCTATTATTGTCACATCGGTATTTCTTCATTAGGTAGATATTGGGAATAAAATGATTTATGGAGTAATTTTTCTTTTCTGCTTAAAAACAAATGGATAGGGGTGAGGTGGAGGACAAGAAGAGTGAGTGATTTTGTTCCCTGCTGGAAAGCCCACTGCTACCTTTTCAGCTGCTTGATACTGCTTGGTTATCTCATATTAGATTCCTTCATATATGATCCTCTGCTCTTCTTGTAAATGTACTGAGGAAAAACTGTGTCTTTGAGTTTTAGGCAAGACTCACAGAAGGAAAAGAACACATAAAAGAAAGCACTGTAAGTTAGTATCGAGATGTCTTCAAGGGAATGATTGAGTGGAGCAGTTAGTCCATCATTCTAGGAGGCCTGGTCTTTTTCTTGTCTCAGCAAACAGGTTGCTGACATTTTTGTGTGTGTCCCTCTTGTGATGATTCTTCCGAAAGGGTCAAGGAAAAAAGAACCTAGGCAAACTGAAAGTGAACTCTCTCTTGTCTGTGTTTAAACATGCAGAAATGAGCATTAAATGAATCCTTTTATAAATTTAACCTTAGAAGACTCCAGTTGACTGAAATTGGATATCTAAGACTGTATATCTAAATAGCTGCCAGAAAAAGGAGGGTCCAAGGTAATTTCTAAAAGTTAGTCTATCTGTGATAATGCCTGGTGTACACTTTAGGAGCTGTTCTGTGATAGCCACGGCTGACAGAGGTTAAGGGGTGCCCTGCATTGTCCTGGTGGGAGACAACGTAAGGAATAAAGCTCATCTGTTTCCTTGTCACCATCTCTTCATATTTTCAGAGCGTTAACCCTGAGGTGAACCCTTTATCACATTGGAAAGGATGAGAGCTTTTACTAACCATAAAGAGGACACACCCTGTGCATGTTGTAGTGTGCAGAGGCAAAGTGTGTCCGCCTTAATCACGCTTTTGTTCCTGAACACCCCAGAACCTGGGCTGAGGGGTGACAAGGGGAAAATCTGGGTTGGGTTTTTCCCCCTTTCTTCAAGGAAAGACTAATATGTTCATCAAAACATATTGAACATCTGCCTCTTTCTTGTGAAAGCTCACTATTGCGGGTAAGGTTACACACAGAAATTGTCCTGGATGCTAGTTGGGAACAACAGCAGATAAGTTGGAGCCTGCAGCTAAGATGAGCATTTTGGAGTGTCTGTTTACAAACCAAATATCGGCCTGGCATGGCCTGCCCTGGCAGCAGAGTGGTGTGCGCACTAAAATTAAAGAGGAGGCTGGAAAGGGAGACATTCCTCGTGTTCTGGGCTGGTCTCATTGGTTCAGCAGCATGTACCACTACTGTGCTGCTGGCATGGTAGCCAGCACAACTACAGTAGGACATTGTGCACTGGTGGGTAAGAGCTCAACAATAAGGGACTGGAAAAGACCACTTTCCATAGAGAGGTTTTTAGAAGGCTGAATATTACTAAAATAATTTCACAAAGCTATATAATCTGAAAAGCAACTGAAATGACTGCCCTTGATCTGCTGCCAGACCTCATGGGGTATTGCTTTCCACAGGCTGCTGCAGCACGCTTGGCCATGTTACCCCATCCCGTAATTTTTTTTCTGCCATAACTGAGCTTACTATTTATGCTGATTTGAAAGTTGAGCATGCTTTCAAATAAGCTGAGGGAAAAGTGATTTTACTGTTGCTATGTGGCAGAATGGCCAAAAGCTTGCATGTATTTTTAGGGTGGTACAGAGTGTTTAGACTTTAAATTCTAGCCAAGGGTGTCCAGGTTTCTAAGCTTGCCTCTGTGCCTGGCAGCAGCTCCTCTAGTGTTGTCAGCCCTGCTGCCAGGGATGTTGTGATGTCCTGGAGGGGACAATATGGCAGCCTGTTAGTCTGAACCTCTCGGATTCATTTAAAGTCAAAGACCTTAAATGTTAGTAAAAGGTCCCCAATGAGAGGAACACTTTCTCTTTTTAAAGTAAGGGGAAAAAAAAGGGATTTCCACATCATCTTCTGCTCCTGCCTTGCAGTTTGGAGCAGTAAGTCAGCAAAAAGGTGCTGTTTGTAGTGCTTCCAGGAGCTGTGCTGGTGCAGAAGCCTGTTCTCCACATTCAGCATCCGTGTTTCATTTAGAGCTTCTGACATTCTCATTGCTTATTGGGAAGTTTGCTTCTAGTTTCACAGGGAAAGAGGGCGGTTTGGGTTTTTGCATTTGTTTTCTTGGTATTTTAAATATTTCTCATCTCATCTGGCATGCTGTGCTCTGTGTGTCTTGTGGTCTTTATTCATAATATAAGAACCTGTCTTTACAGTAGAATATGTGCAACAGGCCCATCTTTATTCAGCTGACTCATGTCTGAAGACCATCTTGGAGTACCTCTGTGCTGGACACAGCTCTGCTGTGCTTTATTAGAAGGTCTTGTCTGTCATGCTTCTGATTCTCCACTCCCTCCTTTCAAGTATCTAGGTGATGAAAATCATGTCAGTGTTGTCCCGTGTTTTCTGGCTTCAAGGCTTCTGGTRTATGACTGTTTCTGCATGCTGAGCTGTTTCCATCTCCCTGAAACCAAGCATGGGGGGGTGTGGTGTGTGTGAGGGTATGTGGTTATAAGGAAGTGTGTATTAGGTGACGCCTGAGGCTTCTGTTACTGTGTTTCTACATCTTTCTCGTTTATGTTCATCCTCTGTTCCCTTGTACCAAGAAGCTGCTCCCGTGTGCTCACTGCCCTGGCATCCTGATTGTCCTATTTGCTCCCTTCTCTGACCTGGTTGTGATGCAGCTTGTCCCTAAACTTTGTTGTACAGATTCTTTTTGGAGGGCTTTCATGATGGCCCTCATATTTTGCAAGCACCTCTAGTACTTACTGCTTCCACAGTAGCTGGAGACTTCATCAATGTCCCTTCCTCCAAGGCACAGATTGAGTTCCCTGTGAAATCTCTCCTGACCACTCCTGCCTCACTCTTCATGTCCATCCCCGGAACACCAGGCAATGGCTGGGCCACTGGTCCTTGTGTCCATC
Organism: Amblyornis subalaris; assembly: GCA_018881555.1. Classification (NCBI taxonomy): domain Eukaryota; kingdom Metazoa; phylum Chordata; class Aves; order Passeriformes; family Ptilonorhynchidae; genus Amblyornis; species Amblyornis subalaris. The sequence goes on along the minus strand of JACAXG010000061.1, from coordinate 2,485,467 downwards.
CATTCCCCCCAGCCTCCCAGCTGGGCTACACTTCCTTCAGCACCTGGACTGCCTGTTCTTCATTTTGATGTCCAGGCACACCTTGCCTATGCCTGCAAGCTCTTTGGGCTACCCTGTTTTTTTGCTGCTTGCTATGCATGACTGCTGATCTCATGCTAGAGGGGAGCACTGCTAATGGTTCAAAATAAAGTTTTCCCCTGCTCTAGCAGTCTCCTACTACTGCTCTCTGCATTTTCTTGCTGTCCTCAGCTTTGAATAGAATGTTTCATTCTCATCCAGATGCCACGAGCAAGGATTTCAAGAGCTGTGGCTCCCTAAATATTCAACAGGCGAATAACCAAGATTTCTTAGTTCCTCTTACACCGCCTCCTCTTTCTTTCCATGTCAATAGCGAAGCACTGAAGTACTCTTTCCCTCTGTGCCTAAAAATCTAGTTCCCCTTCTGTTGGGCTGAGTATTTAGCTATGAATCAGTGAAAAATCAGAATGAAGTGTGCATTCATACAGGCGTATACTGGGGATTTACACTCCTACTTCCCTTATTTTAAACAGTGCTGGCTTTTTAAATGTCAAAAAATGTAAATTTAAAGTTTTTTAAGGAGAAGGAGTTGTTTTGACAAGGGAAGATAATTTATTGTACAGTAAATGTGAAACTGGTAAATGGCATACAACTTCTCCATGCTCTGCAGTATTCTTCACCTTTACTCTTAATTTTTTACTGCTACAGATTTGGTTTTTAGTAATGTTCAGGGGAATATTGCTGTAGAGAGTTAGAGTACTTTTAGTGGAGGATAGCTTGTGTAGTGACTTATGGAGCAACAGTGAAACACAACCTGAGCCATTTATTCAAACACTTGCAGTGCCTATTCAGAGCACAAGAAAGAGGTTGCAACAAAACTGAGTGTCCAGGCTTTTGGAAAATAGCAGGTTTGTGTTGAGGGGTTTTTCTTAAAACCAAGTGTATCAGTCTAACACCTGGTGTTACCAAACTGCTCAGATGCTTGAACAAGGATGACCAAGGACAGCTCTGCTGAATAAAAGGACAACAAACAACACAAAATCATATATCATCCATATGATTTAGTATTCTGTCTTTCCTCTGTGGAAAGGAATTTGTAAGGAATGAGGATATTTCAGTTTTCAAGTCTGTATCACTATAGAATAATAGTTACTGCAGAGTGAGTGCAACGGTGTAAACTTGCCTCCTTCATAATTTAATTTCTTATGTTTTGCCTTGGTAAGAAGGGAAAACATAGTCTAATTTTATTAATAATGAGGCTGAACAAAAAGCTTCAGAGTTTGAGAGCTTGCTGATGACTAAATATGTCCTGCAAGGCTGTAAATGGAAAACTCCTTCACCTCTTTGTAGAAGGCCCTGAGTGCAAGATGGAAGCAGAGATCACTCTTACACCCTAGGTGTAATTAACTCATTTAACTGTTGCCCTTCTCCTCGAATTGTTCCAGTCATCTTACTCTTCACTTGACTGCTCCTTCAAAACTGACTCTTAAGAGTAATTTATAGTCTATAAGCTGTCAGCTAATACTCAGCATTCACACTCTGAATTGTTTTGTTTGGGGATATATAGGTCAGATGGTAGTAGCATAGTGCATCTCTTGCAATCTTAATTTCTAGTTTAGATAATTGCATTCAAAAGTTTGTGGCTATTTGTAAACCTCCTCTTAAACCTTACCTGTCAGATTAGTGCATGAGTTGGCCTTAATGCTGGGATTCTTTAAGGTAGACTTGGAAATTTCATAGATCTTGGTAAATCTGTGTTTAACAGAATTTCATTATAATATCCCGTTAAGGGGGTTTTTAATAACTTTGTTTTGAGTGTTTAAAATACATATACTTTCATTTTTATGACTATCTGAGTGATTAGGTAGCTACTAGATAATGTGTTTTACTACAGAAATTTTCTGCACTCAAAAATCCTATGTTTCCCCTTTGCTCCAAGGTTCACGTTTTTGCAGTGTCAAGGTTTTGACAGCATGTAATTGTTGCTGTTTGCAAAGCTTTCATCTTTGCGTTAGCTCTGTGGAGACCTTTACTATGGATTTTAATCCAATTCTGCAGCTCAAGCACTTGAAGATGGTGAACCAGGATTCTACCAGGATCACTCCTTCTTGCTGTTAAATGTATATAACTTTGGATTTTGTTTGATCCCAGGCTTGAGTTCTTGAGTCTTGCTACAATCCCTCTCCACTTAGTTTTTTTAGTGCCCAGTCTCCACAGTAGGGACTAGATAAAGCTATCCTCTTTCCTTCCCTCTCCCTGGAAATAGCCATACAAACTAGGAGAGGTGGGTTAAGAAAAAAGCAAAAAATCTTCACCAGTGTGGGGATTGACTTCTGTAATTTCAGGTATAGCTGTTACAAGTACTTGGGTAACTGGGCTGCCCTGTAAGTTAGGAGACAGCTACTGACGGTCTGCACTCAGGGACAGGAGTTTTGTTATGCCAGCAGGATAACTAGGGACATGAGGCAAGCGATGTACATTGACAGCTCGAGGGAAAGCTTTGTATGAGGATATCCAGCAACCCAGCCCATGTGTCTGTAAGCCTCTGTAAATGCAGATGCAATTCTCTCCCTTCAGCAGCAGGCTCTTGTATATCAGAGTCTTGTTGTTTAGAGGCCAAACCTGAAATGTCTGGCCCACAGCAGTGCTGTGCCTTAGTAGAACTGCTGGGAAGCCAAAGGCATGGCCTGCATCTCATGGATGAGCATTTTAAAAAGGGAGTAGGGGAATCTTAAAACTCCAGAAAAACGCTTCAATCTTTTTATAGTTTTTCCTGGTTATAAAGAGATTCAAGATATTCATGAAGTGGTTGTTAAGGACTTATCTTTTTCCTGAAAGCTTGTCATTTTGCATCTTGTGCACAATAGAGCGAATGTCTCAGATGTGATCTCCATCTGAGCTATAATATACTTCCTTTTTATCTGCACTAATCTGTGAACTAAATCCATTTTACAGGATTTTCCTCTGTGATTCCCTCTATCATTTTTGGATAGTTACAAGCAGCTCTTAGGAGAAATTCTTAATGTTAAAATATGGGACAACCTTCCCAGGAAAGGTTTCCCTGGTATCAAGCACTGACTCTTGCTCTGTTTCTACAATGCACTGTCATACCTGTACCAGAGGGAACGCTTTTCATACACGTGGCCTCTTCTTGAAATTATGACTGTGATCTTGTGGAGAGATTTCTTGGAATTTGTAGTTGTTTATAGGTTCCAGAAGATGATTTGAAAATTGATTTTTTTGTTGTTGTTGTTCTGACAGATATCTGTTCTAATTGCAGGATTCCAGCTTTACAGAAGGCATTTTTTTAAATGAACAAACTATTATTGTGCTGAAACTAAAAATATCAGGCTAGCACCAGCCTTGTAGAGCAGTAATGAAGTGGCATCAAGACTTTTAAATAGCTACAGAAAATAGCTTTTAAAAGTGCTATTTTTGCACACACACACATAGACACAAAAGAGAGTAAAGTGTATAGGAGAAATACAATTTTCCCTGATAAATCTCACAATTAAAAAGAACACATTTTCTGTAATGACATGGAGTTAGCAAAATTGAGAGGACTGAAAGGTTGAAGGGGAATGGAAAAATGTAACACTTTCTGTTCTAGTCTTCATGGACCGGAGCAGGACATTGCAGCTTGCACTATAGGGCTGAGCTGCAGTCTTCCTGATGGAGACCAGTGCTTGATGCCTCCACAGGAAAGTGTCGAAACCGCCAATAAGGCACCAATTGTATCTTGGTATAGAGCTGAGAGTAAAGCAGAAAAATCATCCTCTATTCCAGTGTCTTTTCCAAACATTCTTTTAAAATTTACTGGTTCCCCTGCTTTTGTGTAGTCTATCATTTAATCAGAGTTGGGCAATGGGTGTTCACTGGATAGTAATGCTTTTATAGCTTTTTTTCCCTTCCTTTGGCAAACTACAAATGACATCGTAGAAGTAGGGAAGAGTGTTTCCACTTAAACTGGCTGCCTCAGTTCAAGAGGAGGCAGATGAACATGAGATAGTGTTGCTGCTGCATCCTACTATGTTTCACAACCCCCATCTGCCAGCCCGGCATGTGATCCTTCTCTCATGCCGAGTCGCAGAAATGTCCCGGTAGCCCGTCTGCCTGAGGAGGAGGGGGCCCCAACAGTGCCCACAAGGAGGAACTGGGAACAGGGATTAGCTCCATAAAACAGCAGTTCCTGCCTTTAAGGACCAATCTGTGTGACAGTGCTTTTCAATTTTCTGGAAATAAGGATGGGTACTGAATCAGGAGCATTTGCCTTAGTTCTAACCTGGGTCATAAATTCCAACRTTATCTGAAACTGTTCTTGAAGTTACACCTTTAGTGTGAAAAGAGGGGAGATTAATGAAGTATAGTAGCGGATATTGTGAGCTGCTTAACTGCATTCAGATAATGCTCCATAAATACTTATTCTCTGTGTTTTCAAACTTGTTTTCACTTAATTTAGATGAAGGGTGGATAGAAGCTGCCAATTTGGCCATCTCTACGTGATTCGTTATTTCGTAATACCTGTATCATATTCCCTCTCACTCCTTTCCAAACTGAATTATCCTGCTCCCTTTAATCTCTTTATGAAGGAGACCACCCATGCATCTAACAAGTAGGGGTTTTTTGCTTTTCTCTTAAACATTTCTAAAGTACTTTTTTTAGCCTTGCAGACCATTTAATGCCGTTTATCAGCCTTGATACTGTGATTTTTCTTTTCTCATCTCATACATCCTTAGTTTAATGCACGCTAATCTTTCTTCCCTATCACACATTCAAGAGACTATTTCCAGCTTAGGGTATAATGTGGGAACATGAAAGCACATGAGAACTTTTTGTATGGTGCATTCAGTACCTGGGCTAATTTTGTAGCCCAGAAATTTCTTTTGAAATTTCTTCTATTTTCAGAGCTTCATTAGAATATTCTCTCAGTGAATTTTTCTATTATATGAATTATTTAAAGAAAAAAAAGAGAGAGGGGTAGTTTTGATACTGATATTATCTGTAATGTCTTACCATGTTGCTTATATTTGTTGGATTCCTTCTTCTTTTTAGAAGCCAACTTTCTTCCATTGGTAAGTCATGTTAATTATACTTTAAGCAATTTCTGACTTAGCAGATTCAAGGCAGGTCCTTTTAAATGTTGTTCTTTAATATTAGTGTGGTTTTAAAGCATTTAGTCCTTTCTCTTTCCATTACCTTTTTACTTTTATATATAGGGGGGTGTGTGCATATATAAAAATTTAAATGGTCCAGCAGTATTATCTAGAAATACTTAAACACATGTGGTATGTGGAGTTAGTTATAATAATTGAAGTCATGGTCGCATGTGATGCTCTGAGACCTATTTTCAGTTGCTTTGCATATTTCGCTTTATTTGAAATGCCAAAATTGAAATAGTCCATATCATCTCTTACCTCCTCGCTTTTTTAAATTGAGCATTTCAGATGTCCCATAATGACAGTAAGGTAAGTAGGGACCTAGTGTTTGCTCTCAGCACTGTGTGAAAGGACTTTGGCTGGGGCCAGAGGATGGCTCTGCTGTCRCTAACAAGTCCAGCCTGTGCAGTGGAGATGACTAGTCTGTAAGAGTTGTGACCCAGTTACTCACCACACGCTTTCTTAATTTTGTAGCAAGTCAAGGACTTTCAGGAAGACAAACCCTCTTGGTTAGGGGAATTGAAGGTTGCCATGGCAAACTGAATCCTGCACATTTTGGTCTCAGTGCTCTGCTAACTTCCTGAAGCAGAAGTTGCTATTAGTTGTTCACTGTGTCTTCAGCTTGTCTTGTGATGAGCCTGAGGTCTTTCTTGCAGAAGTGCTGTGTTCTCCTTACTACCAAAAGTGGCTTTGAAGCAGCGCTTTGAACATGCAGACGTGCTGAGCACTATGGAAAATCAAGCCCTTGGTGTCCAAATTGGTCACTCAATTAGTAGTTCCTTCGACAATTTTGTCTTTGTTCTCTGTGGTTCAACATTACATTCTCAAAACCCTGGTAATGCCACCTAAACAGAATTGTATTATAGGGTAAACTTATTATTAGTTTTGAACATTTGGATATAACTGTAAGTTCCCAGGAGAAGAATTCACTCCAGGGTTTGTATGGGATGTGGTAAATAAGCCAGAGTTATTGTTTTCAGGCGCTGCCTTTCTGGTGTGTGCAAACAATGACTTCAGCAGCTTCCAGGCTTATTTTTCTGATTCTTCCAGGCTATGGTCATGGTTTCATGAGACAGTAAACTGGGTATTGGAGGGCCTACAAGATGAAAAACACCATCACCACATGCTGCAATGCATTGAGCCRTTGCAGACTGGCTTTGCCTATTCAAATGCCTTCACAAGGTCTTGGAAAAACAACTGTGTCCTGGCAGATCATATGCTGGCTTGGATGTTCTCTGTCCGTGCTGCTTTGCCTTTACAAGGAACCAACATGCCCTGACCTTCTTTTTGGTGAAAATGGGCAAAGCTGCTGTGTTTGGGCTCTGGATGGGTGGCAGTGGTCCAGAGAGGATGCCCAGGCTGGGAGGTGTGTTGGGTGACCTAGAGCTGAACTCACCTGTCCACCACAGCCTCTGTTCAGGCAACACAGGTTGTCCAATTACATCTTTCAAAAATGACTGCTTCCTTGGGGATTTATTAGGGGCTTCTTCATATTTAATTTTCTGTGTTAAAGCCACGCTAGCTGGGCCCCTTGTGGGGATGTGGGGTTTTTTTTAGCAACCAAAAGATTAAGCCAAACTGAAGGTGCTTTGAAGAGCCTTTTTGTCGTGGTCAGTCGTTGGCAGCTGGTGTGGCTGCAAGAGAACCAGGAACTCTGCTGAGGTAATTTCACACCTCAAAGTCACAAAATGCCAGATCTGCTCCCTCTGCACTGCAAATTCTAGTATAGGGCCTGGTGAGGGCCACATCAGACTAGTTAGGCTCCATTAATATAATTAATGGAAAATGGTAAGATGGCTTTTTTTTTTGTGGACTTAAATATACCAAGAAGGTACTCAAAGTATGCAGATGGCATTAGTGCTTTAGCCAGGCTTGATAACTGTGATATCAGCATTGTTCTTTACACACCCACACACTCCTTTCCTTACCTGGCTCTTTTGTTTTCTTTCATCCCCACCTCTCCTCTGTTACATTAAAATCTTTTTTTTGTTTGTTAAATCACATAGTACACTCAAAGTCTTTGCAGCCAAAAATTTCTATGGGTTTTTTTTTACCTCATGACCCTAATACTTCTGTCTCTTTTAACCTCTGCTATTTACAATTTTGGTTGTGTTGTCTAATTTTAATTCCATGTCAACATGACACAGGAGTCATGCAAACAAGGGGGTGGTGGTGGTCTAATGGATTTGATGTACACAAGTGGAGAAAATAACTTCAGGTTCTACAGCACCAGTGTGAAGTTCCCATAACTGAGTGCATGTGTGAGAGAGAAACAATATGGATAACCGTGCTTATGGACCAGATGTCTTGAGACTAATTTGCTTACAGTGTAAAGCAGAAATTCTACATCTCTGTAAGATGATGTGTATGAAATAGTCTGTTCTGAAAGTGTGGAAAACAACTGCTCTGATTTGTTTAAAGGTGCTACTTCTAAACCTGTGAAATCTCTATGAGAACTGTGGTATTTTAACATGTGCATCAAGCTCTCAGCTTTACTGAAGAGTAATGTTTCCTTCTTTCTTTTTTCCATGTAAAGCAGTCTCGATTTGTGGGGCTTGGTGTAGGGTAATGCTGTTTATAATGAAGTCAGAATTGGCTTTTAGAGCCTGATGAATGAAAGTCCACAGTATAAGACTGCAGCTTTTTGTGAGAGAGACATCTGTGCTATAACAAGAGCAGGAGACCCAATTTAGACAACTGCTAGAAGGAGAGCTCAAGAAAAGGAAAGACCTTTTTTTCTAGCTTAGATTAAATATTTGTACAAATAAACTTTTCAGCTGCTCATCAGAATTGCTGCTGCACCACCAACTTGGCTTTGAATTTTGTTCTGATTGCCCAACAAGGCTGTACACAAAGAGTGTTACGGAAGAGCAGCTCAAACAAAACATGTTTGTTTTGCAGCAGAACTAGAGACTTTGGGCTAGAGTGAAAAAAAATTTGGGGAGAGGGAAAAGATAGTGAGAGACATATGAAGAAATGAAAGATGTGAATAGAAACTGACTGTTACAGTAAATACATGTGAAGAAAGAAACCCGTGCAGGAATTGAGTTCAGTGTTTTGAAAGTGAGTCACAATAGAGGACCTGGCTTTGAATACAACTGCAATGACTTCTCCCAACTGGATCAGCTGGTTCCGTTAAGTGTTCTCACCCATGGATCTTGCTCCTCACACACACACACACGTATGCCCCGACTGCTGCTCTGAAACTTTTTTACTAGGGCATTTTAAGTACAATCTAGCTAAAAGCTACCCCTGCAGTGTTGATCACACTTAAAATCTTGCTGCACGAGACTGATGGTGATGAAAATTCAAGTTTCTCCTGAGGACAGTGCTGTGGAGAGCAAGTGTCTTTGACCAAAAAGGATTGTTTCTCATTTTGGTCAAAGCAAGCTCCAATCCTTTGAGGAAATTTCTCATAAATCTGTTCAGTAAAGCAACTCTTTTTAAAACACGGGAACTCAAATCACTTGGATTAAAGTCCAGATGGACACTGTCTCTGACTGAAATGGCTCAGAAGAGGATTAAGAGAACAGCATAAGTGGAGAACTGCTAAAGAGGGGTGGGATGCTGAATGTGTCATTCTGGGCTGCTCTTCAGCATTAACAGCAAAGCAGCCTTTGGTTTCTTAGGATTCTTGGAGCAGATGCAAGGATAGTGTGTTGACATGTTTCTGATGGCTGGTCAGAAACATGCTGAAAGTAGTTTTTAGAGAAAATGTAGTACTTTTTAAAAGTTGTGTGGGTTCAGATTTAAGGCATTTAGTTTCTTGGCGAAGCTTTAATATGTGGGGACTTTAATATGTGGGTCTTTATATAAAGGTATGCGTAGCCCAGAATATAAATTTAGTATAGAAATACCTAACAAAATATTGATTAATTATTACCCAGCAAACTGTTGTGGTACTTCTGGCATTTTAGCATTGCTCTTTTCCCGTTTGAATAACTGTGAAAATCAAATTTTGTTTTGAAGTGATGCAGCTTTGGGGCAGAGTGGCTGTGAGCTGGTGGTCTGCACAGTTCAAATGTAATAACAAYTAAAGATGTTGGCTCATGTTGTGGTATGGGCTGCTGTATAAAACAGCTCAGGTGTTGGCAAGTGTCGGGACAAAGGAATTGCTTTATCAGACTAATGAACTATTCGGTATCCTATCTCAAGCAAACATGTCAGAATGGATCTCTAAGCCAGGGACTTGCTTTGCTTTTCTTATTTTAAACCCTCACCCCACCCGAGGTTGTGTTCACCCTGATTTCAGTGCATCCCTTAAGCGGCTGGTGGAAGAAGGTTTTCCTCCAATCGCACGTGTGTCTCTCCTGGCTTGTGGGGAGGTACAGCTGCAGCCCTGCAAGACCTCACAACTCTCCCACTCGTCTGTGCCAGTGTTTTAATTGTCTTAAAAGGATCTTCCAGAGATTTTTAATTTATTTTAGTCCCCTGGAGCATCTCTGCTTCAGTAATATTTAGCAAATTTCAGAGCAAACGTTCACTTAGTTTCCAATTGTCAGATCCAAGGAGTGGCAGAAAAATTATTTTTTAGGGGATTGAAAAGGCAAACTCTCAGACTAGGCTAATCTCTACTTGTAGAATGAGAGGACAATTAACAACTTGTCTATGAAAATAAAACAGTTGCCAACAAAACTTACTAGAGTCTCTACAAGAAGCATGGGGAAATTCTGCAGTTAGAAGCAGTAATGCATTGCTCAAACTTGGCAAGCACGGCATTGCCTTTTAAATACCTGGTTTGAAATGTTACCTTTGAAATGTCTATGTGCAGTTTAAATTTTAGTAGGTGATGAAGAGTGGAAATTGTACTCATATATGTTGTCTTTAAGTTTGGGTGTATAAATTGCAATTTATCTTAAAAAGGTCTTTTAAATTTTAGTAAAAGTATATGGTACATTGATAGATAATTTAGGATTTTTAATCTCACGAGGATGTAGACTAAATTTTACATTTTTAGGGACGGGTTTTGTGCACACTTATTTGCTGGTTAAAGCAAGGGGAAGTGTACTGCAATGGGGAGCTGCACAGATGCTTTTTTATACCTACTGCTTTCCTTCTGTCTTTGCTTCCTTGTTTCCTTCCTTTCCCAAAGGAGTTTCCTCCCTTTCTTACTTGCATTTTCCCTTAGGAGACTAGCCTAAAGAATGACATTTTTGTTACAGAAGAGATCACAAGTTTACTTTTTTACTTCTTGGTGTAAATTTTGAACTTTTCCAGCATCAGTTTAATTTCTGAGACAAAATATCAGGATGTGATACGCCACAATGATGCACTGTGCCTGTGCTAGTTACAGCCACAGTCACCATTTTCTGCAACATTATTTCTCAGAAGGAAGAAAATAAGCCATATATCATGTGAATTTTAGAGGTGGTACAATTGTGGGTGTTTTAATGCTTTTACTGTAATACTCTGACACCTTGATTTTACCCCAAAATTTGTGTTCTTCCCTCTTCATCCTCCATTTGACTAGAATAAAGCAAATTATGCAAAATAAAACTACCTAATTTAGGTTTCTTTTGCCTCTTCTCATATGCGTTTACTCATTTTTTCCTAACCTTCTACTGAGGGAAAAATTAAATGTGACCTTCAAATAATGGTGAAGATACTGTTGTGAGTGGCTACTCTGGAATGGGGATCTTTAAGAAAACTGTCAAAATAATTGTGAAACAGCTCTTCATGTGCTGGTTGTTCTGGTTACCTTCTCTATGTAGGCAATTACCCACCAAGGAAGAGAAGAACTTTTTTGTATATGACCTAAGTGTGATGGGGGGGAAAAAACCCCAACAACTCCAAACACAAAGTTAGATATATGTTCTTGGAATACATGGAGAAAGCTTTGTTCTGGATTTGCTCTTCTCTAATTCTTTCTGCCTCTACTTTAGCCTCTACTGAGTTTGGAACGTACAGTGCAGTGTGACTACTTGGAGTTATATTTCGTATTTTCACATAAATGAAGTTTTAAAGGCAAATTTTCTGATATGAGAAAGAAAACAAGCAATGTATGCTGGTTCTTCCTGGAATAGTTATAATTTCCTCCTTGTTGGAGTGGCTGTCTTAAATGAACTATGTTCTCATATAATTATTTCACAAATTTGAGTGGGTTTAGAGGCTTTTTTGTTTTGTTAATCCACTTTGAAATTTAAATCTGTCATTTCTTTTACCTCTTGTAGGTGCTGGATAGTTTGTTAGCTCAGTATGGAACAGTGGAGAACTGTGAGCAAGGTACAGCTTCTACTCTTGACTTGCTTTTAAATTTGTTGTGGGAAGTGAGTGCTCACTGAACTTACCCTCTTTCCATTGCATTTTTCTTTCTAGTGAACACCGACACGGAGACTGCAGTTGTAAATGTAACATATGGCAATAAGGACCAGGCTAGACAGTAAGTATCTTGTTTAGTTGTTACTGTAATATAACATGCATTTTGGAGTTCATGTTGTGACTTTTTATGTGAATTCACATCTGATCACATCACCATTTTAACAATAAATTAAGCATTGACTTTTAAGAAAGTCCTTTGGCTTTCCCCTCATCTAGTCTTGTGTACTTTACATAAATTAACTATTTTTTGATCATCAACTTTTCTTTCACTTTGATAAAAAGTTATTAATTTCAGAAAATGAACAAATTGAACAAACTTGAATGGGGAGAGCAGAAAGTAGTTTGCCAGTGACAGAGAATGTTTTAGTGATACTCTCTTGCAGTGTTCTTTGTCTGTTTCTTAATGAACAATAATAACGAAATAACAGAAAAACAAATGCAGCCACTAACCAGAAGACAGGTTTTTTTATTAGAAAATTTAATGCTGCTTCCAAACACATTAAAGCGTAATCTGTACACCTAAAATAATTCATTTGGTATTTTTGAAATTTAGGCCACATTTTATGCTTGCTTATATCTTCAGTAATTGATAATTTTAATCTAGATATTAAAATTTAAAAATAGAATGTTCTGCTTAATCAGTGGCTGGACATATTTTTCCTTTAAAAACCTATGTTATGTACTATGCCATAGATTTAATTTTGGTTTTCTACCACAAAAAACGGACTTTCGTGGTCCTTAAGTTTTAACCTGCTGACATAAACATACTTCCCTGCCTTCTAGTCATAGCAGGTCAAACAAAACCAAACTCATGGAATAGCCTACAATGATCTTTTTATTTTAACTTTGAAATTTCTGCCACCTTGTGGCAAACTAAAACCAACAGTTAAGATGCAGAGTGTGCTTACGGTATGCATTAATTCAAAATTACAAATGAAATAATATTTGTACATATAATTAAGTAATTATGATCTGTGCATAACTTGAATGCAACACATGTATTTAATCTTTCAAAGCATTAGGTTACTTGTAAGTGTATTATAAACAAATGTGATGGGAAACTTGTGTCAGTGGTATCCCCTGTGCATGCTGGAGCTGAAGGAAACGATGTTTTCCTTGGATTCACTATTTGACTTTTCTCAAAACCTCAATTGTTCTGACAAGTTCTTCAGGTTCTTCTGTTGCTTTTGATTCTGTTGTGCAGCAATTAAGAAAAAGGCTGAATTTCTTGTTCTGAAGAAACTTATGGTGCAATGTTACAGATTAATACTACGTGGTCCAGTTCCTCCTTTGAAAATGTTAGAAGGAAGTACCAAAAATACCATGGAAAGAAGCAGGATTTTTTTTKAGCTGTCTGTCATCTGTGATGTGGGTTCTTGAGCTTGTGCACCCCCTTCTGAAGCTGAAAACAACAATTTCTCSCCAAACTGTACTTGCTAAATTTTAAGGCCAATCCTGAGGAAATGCTGGGATAAGCAAAGACTGTGAAGAAGTGTCTAAGAGATTTTTTTCTTTTTTTTGGCATAAGAAATCTTGTGACAGTAACCGAAAACATCTTGAGTTTGAAGCAGGTGAATTGGCACCCAGCATGGATGTTATAGGGCACCCAAAGCAATACAGGCTGAATGATGGCAGGTTGGTTTCCTGGAACAGGTAGGGCATGCGTAGGAGTCTTGATTTGCATTTGTGAATGGTTTCATATGGACACAGGGTTTTCTAAGTAGATGAGTCCATATTATGTACAAAAAAATGTTAGCTCAGATTGCTTGAGTTCAGGAGGTGACATTGCAACTGTTCAGAAACTCCTGTTCAGATACCTCCTAGACTGAGGTATTTTTAGGGGAAAAAGCTGTGAGAAACTGGAATGAAGGTTCACTACAGGACCTACATGTGTGTGGCTTTTCCATAGTAATTGTGCTGCTGTTTCTGTTAAGTGGTTTTCCCAGACATGACCTGCTGTGGCGGACAGCAATGGCAGTGGAGAGGGAGCAGTGCGCAAGTGCTGATAGCTGATAAAGGCAGTGCTGGTCATCCCATGAAGGATGTGGAGTAACAAGAACTGCCTTTATCAAAAGCTGTTTAGACTTGTCAAGAATCAGCAGCTGGTATCGAGCTTTGTAGTTTGAAATTTAGCTGTTTAGGGTAAATGATGCTCTTTGCCATGACTTTTGGATCAAACACCATGACATGAAGATTTCTGTGCTGCCACATGTAGTGAGTCCCTAGTTCTAACTGCACCTTTTCTGCACTTTTTGTGATGCACACACTAACCTCATGGTAATGTTGGTTGACAGAACATGCAAAGTTGGCCACTTCCCTGATGGATATCTGTATGGCATTGCCAGTGTGTACCAGCAGTGTGTGGTGGAGGTGCTGTAACACAATCTGCAGATAATTTTGATAAGCAGTTCTAAGCAAGTGTGGTATGCATTGCTTGAGGATAGTACTTTTGAATAAAACTTCTGGTTCCACCCCAGCTGGGAAACTGCACTGCCTTCTGTCTTGCAAATCTAAGGAGTTGTGACAGAGGTTTTTTTTCCTCTATGCTGGTACTACAGTTGTGGCATGTTCAATACAGGGCTGCATCCAAAATTAACTCAGAAACTGAAATCATTAAAGAATGTTGCAGTTTTTGAGAAAGAAGTATAAGAGCACACAGCACCCAAAATCCGAGATGTGCACAGTTACTGACTTCTAGCTGGGACGGAGGCCTGTGCCTTCGACCTGTTGCAGGGATGCCTCTTTCGTAGCTGGAGAGGCATGAGCCTGTCTTATCAGAAAAAGCAGGATACTGCTTCTTGACTATGTGGCCAGAGCAAGGGACCCAGCCAGGTGCCTTTTGGTAGCTCGGGAGCATTGTGGAGGGGTGTGCAGTAATCACAGTGCCATGCGTGGGTCTTTGAAAGCCACCCTTCGCTCTCTGGGACTGCAGGCAGCAAGGAGAAGGCTGGGACCACCAGGGCATCTCTGTGACGACATCCCTCCTCTCCTCTCTTGCAAGCACTTGGGAGGAGGAGGAATTTGTTCCAGCTCTCAAACTGCCCCTGCTGCTGTCCTTCCCAGAAACTGGAGAGGGCTTTACAAAGCATGTGCACTGCTGGGGCACAGGCAGTTACTGAATGTTGTGGTGAGTTGTGAAGTATTTGAAAGAGAGGAGAGGGCAAACACCAGGGCCTGTGGTTCATTCTCAACAACTCAACCAGCTGCACACAGGTGCTGAGGCAGCTTGCCAAAAGACAACCCCCTTCTCCCAGTATCAATCCCTGACCGCAACCAGCGGGACATGCTGACTGTGTCCTTGTGACATGCTGCCACCTAGGTTATGGCCGTTACCTTCAAAAGTTATACCACCTTCTCTTTCCCAAAAGGTTCTAGTGTGTAGGTGTCTAGTACACACTAGAGAATTTAGCTCTACCCAGGATTTTGCAAGTCCACTAATGATCACTTCTTAATCAGAATACTTGCAAAAAGAATTAATTTTTTTACCCCTTCAATGAAGCACAAATCTATGTGTGTGTGTGTGCGCAGAACATGTATCCTTGAATGAAGGAGAGTTCACATAACTAATACTTTTACATGTCATTGTGGGTCAGGGCTAATGTTGCCATAGGAACAATAATACTGAAAATTCAGAGGTGTATGATTATAAGCTTAGATTTTGTTTTGTTCTTGTTTTCAGATGTACTAATGAAAACTATATTTTTATTTAATGAAAAAATTATTATGTGAAAGAAAATTTGCTATGTACATTTGTCTTCTAGTATGCAAATGCATCTGTTCAGGGAAGAAAAAAGAAAAGTAGTGTACGTAAAAGCTGCATGTGGGAGTGAAATATGTTCTCCATCTAGTGCTTAGTGTCATCATGCTATCAGTGGAAGAATGATTTCCAGCACAAGACTCGGTGCTTTTACAGTAATCATTTATCTGGGATGTTTAACCTCCACTAGCATCAGAAGGGARAAGGCTGGGCAAATATCCTCTCATAGGGAGCTCATGAGAGGAGAGTGGTGAGATGTCATTTTGATGGCAAAAATGCAGGTGACTAATTTACAAAATTAGTAACCTTGCTTAAAGGTTTCATTTTTATATAGGCACTCTTGCTTCTGAGCAGGTTTCACATGAACATAAGCCAGGCTGCTATCCATCTTATCAGTACGTAGACAGTAGTTGCTGCAGTGTCTTAATGAATTCCTTTTATTAAAAAATTCTGAACTATGCCAAGAGATTTCTGTGTACCAGGTATCGCTGGTATGTGAAATGGAAATATTTTCCATTTCTCCTAAATATAAATTTTAGAGGATGACTTCAGGGAGGAGGACACATCTTAATGAGGCAGTTTACTGAATTTTTCTCCATCTTTGCCCTCACTGAGTGCCTCTTAAGGCTTTTAGCCTTTGTGTAAAAGATAGTTTGTGGGTTGTTTCAGCAGTGATCCCTGACAGAAGTAGTCTGCATGGCCTTTATTAACTTGTGGTCATGGAAGGAGACCCCCCACACCCCAGCCTGTTTGGGAAGGCAAAGATGGTGTTGCTGTGTTCTGGACCTGAGTTTCTGAGGTGGTCAGTCAATGACAGTATGTGCCTTACAGGAGGAGCTTTACTTGACGTGTATTTGGTGAACTGCAGCAATAGTAGCTTTGACTGAAACAGATGGCCCTAGTACTGTGAAGAACCAGTCACTCGCTTTTATCTGGGGCTCAGACTTTCCCTAAGAGCAGGGATGACTCTCCTCATAGCAAGTGCTGTCTTAGATGCTCTTTTACAGGAATTTTGCATCCATCTAGAAGACAGTTCTTAATCACTTGTCTCTCTTCGTGGATTTTCTTCCACATCTGYCTCTCCAGCCTCCAAAGCAGTGTCTGGATGCCTCTGAAATCGAGCTTGTTATGGTGCTGAAGGGCTGCTGAATCATTACATTGCCTAAGTCCAGCTCTATGTTTTGTGCCACAAAATTGATAAAAATTAGTCCACAACAGCTAAAGAAAGGTGTATGACAATACTTTAAAAATCTAGTGCAAATTGTCAAATACTTGAATGTGAAGGCCAGACAGAACAGCCAAAAGGACTTTTCAAAAAGCTGGGGTTTGTATCCTTTGTAAGAAATGCACTAGAACTGTGTATGTGCTACATCCACTGAAAACCAATTATCTTGGCATTCCACTGTGTCTGCCCAAATCAGTGGAGAATATGGGACCAGATATCCAGGAAATATCAGTTCCACAAAAGGCTTGGGAGATCAGCATTTGATTACCAATTCTTGTTCTGACTTCTCATCATTTGAGCAAGTTGAATTATAAAACAAGTCAGGCTGTAAAATATGGAGAACTGTGACTCACAGGGTGAATTAGTGTGTTATTTTTCCATGTCATCATATGGCTTTGGTGGCCAGAGATTGTTCACTGCTGACATAATTAATTTTCCACAATGGCAAATGGACTTTTCTCAGTTTGCTTTGAATTTAAGGTACTTATAGTTGTATGGAACCATTTAGCAATCTATAAATTGTTATTAAGAAGAAAAAAATCCAGCCGTCTTTCTGGGAAAACTATGGTGCATGCATACAAACACACACACACACATATATATGTATATGTTAATTGTTGCTGTCAAGTGTTTGTTGTGAAAACTTAATAGGTATGAATCTTGGTTGCAATCAAAAAGCTTTGTCTTTTCTTTCCCAGCCGCTTCTAAGGAAGAGTTAGAAGTCTCGTGCACTGATTTAATGTCAGGTTTTGTATTAATGCTGGGATTCTGGTCAAAGATGTTTTAAAGCCAGAGGAGACTGATGCATTTTGGGAAAGAAGCAGCGTCTGAACCTGTCAAGTAAATGCGGGGAAGGAAATGAGTTGGGATGGACATTATTCTGGAGCCTATCTGCACACTTGCAAAATTGTTGGTGTTCGTCTCTCCAGCATCTTGAGGTTTGATTCCAAAAGAAACAGGGCTGGTGCAACTGCTCCGTCTGGCAGTGCTGTTTCCCTTCCTGGTAGCAATTCAGCTTTCTGGACAATTTCAGTAGAACTCAACCTAGAAATAGGGGTCTTGGATATTTGCAACCAACAAAAACTTAGTATGTTCAGATTGTATAAAAAGGAAGGGTTCCAGACCCTTTTCCCAGATAGGATGTCCAGAGAGAGAGACACTTCAGGGAAATGCCTTTCAGGCATTGGAAATCTATGCAGGAACTAAAAACTGAGACAAATCCATAGAAACACAAGTTTCACTAGTCTGCTCACTACCCTTACTGTTTTGTAAACATGTTTTATTGTGTAATAAAATGCTTTTCAAAATCCAATGAATAAAAATTAAGAAGTGTCAGCTCTGAAATAGCCTCACCAAATTTTAAACCAGCTCGTTTGCCATATGCTCTAAAGGGTTCTTCTATTATGGGAGTAATTACACTCCTGTCCAATTCCCAAAGGACCTGTGTCTCGTTTGGTTAACAGAAGTATTTAATGAGCAGTGATCAGTTATTCAATATTTTGCCTTCTTTATTCATTGGCGTTGCCTTGGGCCTTATTTATTATCAGCCCTTATTAAACACTGTTCCAAAGACACAAGTTACTTGTTTTCTCACAAGCTCCTACCTGTCCAACTGGAGTATTTTGAGGACACTGGTTCAACTCCTGGGAGAAGAGGGGTTTGTTACCCTCAGTACCCAATACCATTTCTTGTCTGTGAAGCTGCTGCTTGGCTTCAACAGCTGCTTGTGACCCAGACTGTCAAATGGGACACCCAGCAGATAAACAGTATTTTTCACTGGCTACTCTTGAAAAGGTAGGCAATTGGCTGTCATTATCCTTTATCTCTGTAGTAGAGGCAGGAGCAAAAGTGTTGCTGAAGCTAATGTTTGGTAAACTGGCAGTAATGTTCTGTACATGTGTGTGAAGGGAGGGACTGGGTTAAGTTTCTGAGTTTCAGAGGCCTTGCTCTGGAGCATATTGTTATTGGAGCTTTTTAATGAAAATATTGGTGAGTTCTTTAATATAAGGTGGAGATGTCCTGTCTCCCACTACTGCCTTTAATTTAAATTTTGTTTTAAAACAAAACCTGTCAATAATCTTTGGTCCAATATTAAGTCTGGCACTTATAAATTACCCCAAATCAATGCATATTTCAGTGATCAATATATTACTGATAATCTGAATAGTAATGCCTGTTGTAGCAAAACTTGAAATGTCCTTCCTGGACAAATGTGTTACTTTTATAACACTGGTTTACCAGTGTGTTGCAGGTAGCTTAGTTATTCCTACTGTTTCCTAGGTATTTAGTTGTATTGACTCTACTCTGTTTGTGAGTGGAAGCTATTCTGCCCTCTGGAAAGATGTCATTTTTAAGTTGAGTTGTGTTACCTCTTCGAAGAGAAGACCCAGCAGCAGGTCAGGTTGGCTTGCAGACTTCTCTTTGACTACCAAGAGGGACTTTGAAACCTACTTACAACATGACTAGTTAGTAAGTTGCAAGGTGGTGTTACAGTCTAAGTGGTGTTTCAGGTGGCATTGACTGGCCTTGAGTGCTTCCTGTCCTGCTGAGAATGAACCAGGTGCTGTCTTCTTTCATATAAATATTTTTTTTCTTTCCTGTCACAGCTGTATCAGTTATTGCAAAAACTCCAGCCGAATAGCTGTGCTGGCAAAAAACTCTGATCAAGGTGCTGTGATAGCAGCTAAAAAGTTTTCCCTCTGGTGCAGCTTTAATTCTATTTGGGAAACTGATTTAAATTAAATCAGGCAAAAGAATGCTTTTGAGTGCATAAGCTCTGTCTCCTGTGAGGTTTTGCTGATAGGGTTGGACCAGCAAAACCTTTAAAGTGCATAGAAGCCCAGAACAAGCAAGAACTAACTTGTAGTTCTTAATATGGTGACTTTGTGTAATCAAAATCTTGGCTGAAGGATTTCAAATGTAACTTTTCATCTTGGCATCGGTCTTTAATTTCACCACGCAATTTAGAGAGAAGTCAATATCTGAATGATTTGCCATTTCATAAGGCCCTGCATGTGACTGTGGGTTTTTTTCAATCTCCTCTCTCCTCCCCTTTGCAAATAAACAGAGCAATAGAAAAACTGAACGGGTTTCAGCTTGAAAACTATTCCTTGAAAGTTGCATACATCCCTGATGAAATGGCAGCCCAGCAACCTCCGCAACAACATCCCCAGGGAAGACGTGGATTTGGACAGAGGGGTCCTCCCAGGCAAGGGTCACCCGGCGCAACCACAAGGCAGAAACCACAGTCGGACGTTCCTCTTCGGATGCTGGTTCCCACACAGTTTGTAGGAGCCATTATCGGGAAAGAAGGAGCAACAATCAGAAACATTACCAAGCAGACACAGTCCAAGTAAGTTATTTTACAAAACTGTAATTAATAGCTTTAATATTGTGTCATCATTGCTCATGTAAAGGGGAATTCATAAAACTTCACTACTGATCTGCATGGTCAGAGAGCAAACGAAGACAACAGTGAAATATTTTGCAAGGTTTATTTAAGGGCTGGATTCTGTCCTTGACACATGTTCAAATACTAGCTGACTTTTTTCTCCCTTTTTAAAAAAGAAGTGCTAGCAGGATGATACTCTCTTGGAGAGTTTTGCTTACATATGTACTAATATGGTTCTGGTACAAAAAGTGAAACTGAAAGAGCTGTAATATGTTGTTCTGGGGGACATACAGTCAGTGTGGTAACCTATCCAAGTCTTTAAGGGTTTATGCTAGCTTTAGTTTGATTTAGGACATTTTTAGAATTTGTAAATGTTGTCAATTTAAGAGGTGGGGGTAAAAAACGCCAACAAAGAACCTTCCTATCTCCCCTCGCTACTTCTTACACCTCATCCCCCTGTATTTCTGGACAGTACATTTGTTGCTATCAAGTTGCAGACCACACCAAAACACAGATTAAGGAAATGCACGGGAGGGAAAAAGCAAGCTGCTGAGTGACCTAAGAAGCTTAGAGCACTGGGGTCTAGAGACGCTGGAAGAGATTGTTTCCAGTGTGCGTTAAATCCCTACCCACAAGGAAGACCTCAGTGCGGTTGCAGAGGGAGGTGGTGTTTTTATTCCAAGAATTTTTCCAGGATACCCCTAAAAGCAGAGAATTAAAATGCTCCCTTTAGCAGTACACTGGCAGGAGCCCCCAGGTCTGCAGCTGCAGCAGGAAGGACCTGGAAATGAGCTGTGTGAGAGGGGAATGAGGGTGGGTAACAGCCTCAGTTTTGAGAGCAGTTAATGAGGATAAGGGAGTCCTCTCTAATTACACCCCAACCCCCAATAAACAGGCTTCTCCCCCTCCCCAAACCCGGGATTATCATGATGCTCCTTCCAACCTCTCATTAGCATGTTTTAACCCAGGAGACTATTTAGTGTGTTTAACAACACAGGTTTAAGAGATTTGTGGTGTCCTGACAAGACTTGGTTGTAGTTTGCCTATGGATAATCAATTTTTCAGGTGATACCTAAACCATCTAATTCTTGGACTATAAAAATCCGATGATTGGCATAAGGAAAGTTTTATATCTAAAAGAAGGGTGGATAGAGCAGAAATAATTGCAGGTTGCTAACTTTACTGATATGCGACTTCGAGAATGATGTTTTCATTAGTTTGGGGATTAAAAAAAGAAATTTCATTTACTTTCAGTTCTGCCAAGGATTGCCATGGGTTTCTTGGAAAATGCTGCATTGTGAAACAAAATGAGTTTTCAGTACTGGAAAGAACTGCAAAAATAAAGGGGCTTCTTGAAAAGCAGCATGGTTGTTTCAGTCAGGAAACAGCTGTTACGTGGGGGAGAGGGACAAGGGCAAAAAGCAGAGGTGGAAAGAATACGTGAGCTGCAGTTATTGGCAGGGACAAGTAATATGCAAGGCATTGTCTTTATGCAGGTCATAATTAGTTTTTGTTAAATTCTTAGAGCTGCATAAATCTGTTAAACCAGGGCTAGTAGTTTTAGGGTGGTAGAGGGTGGAGTAGAGGAAAGGTAATATCAGGATAAAATCAGGCTGCAAATATATAAGAAATTAATCTTGAGGATGGATGCAAAGTACTACAATGCAACTTGCTAGCAGAGGAGTGCTGGGAAACTCTGCTGATGAGGTAGTTAAAGATCAGATGGGACAAAGCCTGACTATCCTGTAGCTGCACAGTCATTCTAAGCGGAGCAGTGGGGCTGGTGATAGAGTATTGGGAAAGCTTGATGAGATGTCTTCGGGGATTTACCACAGACTGTCTATCTAACAACTGCCCTGGATATCTTGATGGGAGCTTACTGAGGAAAGGAGATCCCAGCGTCCACAAAGATGGAGTTTAGCTGGTAAAATCAAGATAGGAGAGGCTCATCGTAACACAAACAGATTAGTATTTAGGATATGTTTAAGTAGTTGTAAACTTTTCAAAATTAAACTACTGAAATGTAGTCACTGTTAGCTCAAAATAAATTGGTTTTATGAGAGTTGGAAATACACAAGGCTTACCATAGAGTACATGGTTACAGTTAGTGTTTTTCTTTCTTTCAAGAATTGATATTCATCGTAAAGAGAATGCAGGTGCTGCTGAGAAACCAATTACCATCCACTCAACTCCTGAAGGCTGCTCAACAGCTTGTAAAATTATTATGGAGATCATGCAAAAGGAAGCTCAAGATACTAAATTGTGAGTAAAAGGAATTTCATTGTGGAAGCATAACAAATTCTGAATTCTGGCTGACTCCATTTAAAGATATTGTCTTTAAAGCTGTTAACAAGTGAATCTTTACTGTTATCCATACAGTAGGTAAAGGAACAAAAATATTTTACCTTTCAGGACAGTCTACTTGCTTAATTAGCCCCAGAACACATCTATGATTTCAGTCATTGTCTGGCTGTGATTTTGAGGTGAACTGGAGCAAATATGGAAGCTCCTTGAGCAACTGACAGCTTTTAGTCAGAGCGAGCATAACAAGTTGTGAGCCCTTGCTAAAAGCTTTAAGATACATTTCTTCCCTCCCAACAGCTTTTGCTACTTCAGTCTGAGCTTTATTTAGCTCAAGGTATGTTGTAATTAAGCTATAGGTGATCATGCTCAAAAGCCCATTGCACCTCGACTTATTCTGCATCCAGTGTAAACATGTGAATGGGAGTTGTGGATATTTCTATGAAAATAAAATGTATCCATAACATGCATAAAGGCTTGTGCTCTGCTCTACAAAAATCTCACTAGGTGTAACTTCCATTACAGTACAGAAGAAATTCCCTTGAAGATACTGGCACACAACAACTTTGTCGGCCGACTTATTGGCAAAGAAGGAAGAAACCTGAAGAAAATTGAACAGGACACAGATACTAAAATCACGATATCGCCGTAAGTTTTTGGTGGCCTAGTCTTTCAGTGAGATGTCTCAAATGGCAGCAATGCTGCTGTGGGACATTCAGGTACAGAGTTCTTAGAAAAATATTGTGTGTGCGTTGAAGGCTGAGATAACAGCCCTTCAGAGGCCTTTACATCATGTGGATTAAACTGTTACTTAAGCTCAGTTAAATTTTATGTAAACAGTGAGTCTTCATTGTAAACTCAGTCAAGAGCAAGCCTAAAAATAACATAGGCTATGTGGAGCCTGTGTTAGGCTGTATTTTAAGTGTCGGTTGTTTTTAACATATTATACCATATGTAATGACGAGTGTTTGAAACTATAAGGCTGGATCAGTTCTGAGCTATGTGCGAAAACGAGTGAAATCAGTGATGTTTTACTTTCTGGTATATATTAAATCTTTGGGCTAGAGGGAAGGAAATACAGCAAATGGATACCGAAAAGGGTATTTTTGGTAGCAGTTCTGTCCCTCTTGACTGCTAGCAGCCAAACTGCAGTACATTGGCTAGTCTGCTTCAAAGTAATAGCTTTTGGTCTATGAGTTTGTGAGGGTAACTGAGACCTGTTCAAATTTAGCTGAGATTAAACAGGAGTTTTCACCTTTACTGTAAATCTGCAAATCACTGATTAGATTAACATCTCTGTGGAAGCTTGGCAGTCAATAGTAGTTTTACCCCGGAGTAATATCTTCAGAGAACCTCCTGTTCTGAATAATGAATGCTCTGGCATGAACTTTCAAGCATTTGAAGGCATCCTGGATTTGGCTTTAGCCAGGAAGGGTGAGAATAATGCTTATAGGCTGTAGGAAAGGGAAAAAGTTTGGAAGACACATGGAGATGTATGGAGAGGTGTGAATACATGCAGGAGACAAAAAAAGTACAGCAGAAAATAACTCAAATGAGGACAAGGAAGCTGGGAGTAAATGTGGCTCCTCAAAAAGAAGAAATTGAATTTGTTTGAAAGAACCTGAGGCCTTCCTTAAAGATGTGTAAGTGTTTATGGAATTAGTCTGAGGCAGAGAAACAAATCAAATGGAGAAAAAGCACCCAAATAAGTATGCTTCAAGAATAGATTTTGTACGGCCAGCATGCTCACTTAAATGTGTTGGCATAAACATTTTGTTTACAAACAGTACGCAGACTGTTAATGCTATTGCTTAAAGGGGGAGAAAATGTGTACAGAGTAAATGGAAAAATGGTCTTCATTCCATGAAATCCGCTTGTCTTTATTGATGATGACACAAATAACACATTGTCTGTAAACAGCCACAAACTATTTTTTAATTTAGCCAGTTAATGGTTTATTTGCATTAAAATCTTGGCCTCAAGATTGTATTTGTCATGCTATGTCTAAAATACCCCCCGGAAGATGCCTGGTGTAATCAATACATAAAAGAGAGCATATATGACCATTGACTTTGCTCTATCCAATTAGTCTTTCTCCTGATCTCTTCATTTAGGCTTTTTGGTTAGCTTGTTCATAAATTCGTAATGCAGCTGGTTCGGGAAAGTGTTTCCTCTCTTCTTTGGGGTGTTTTCTACCGCTTTCCTTCCTGAGGCAGTAGCTCAGTGCTCATGCACTGGAAACTGAAGGACTACTTTGTGGATGTGTTTTGTGCCTGCCACCGCTTGACCGAGATGTGAAGATTGCCATGCTGCCTGCTGTGCAAGAACAAACCCTTGCATGCTGCTCCCTCTCTCCTTCCTGCTGTGGGCTTCCTCACTCCTGCATCTTGCTCTGGACTTTTTGGCTTCACCTTTTCTCAGTACATGGATGTGCCATACCTTCCCAGTTTGTTTATTCCATTTTACCACAATAGCTTAGCATTTGTTACCAAAGAAAGCACTGGTTTAATGCTATCACTCTTTCATTTTCCCTGAGGAGTTATGAGTGTTTTGCAGCGAATGTTGACTTGCACACAGCTTTTCTTTTTACCATTTTGAGGATTTGGAGGCTCTCCTGCAGCTTCACTGAGGGCTGGGCTTTTCTCCTGCTTCCTTAAGGAATAGACTATAGTTCTCAAGGAAAGAAAGTTTTGTATGGTGTGTTTCTGGGATGTCTAAAACAAATGTCTGAAGCCCTGTCTCTGTTGGTAGGGCTGGTGTGGGGTGTGGAGCAGGATGCTGTGCTGCCCTGCAGCTTGTGTTCGTGCACAGCATGGTGGTCCAGTTTTTTGTAGCTTCTAAGCACACCTCAGCCATCCAATGCCAAACCTTGCTGTGGTGCTTTTTGTTGTGTTTCCTACGAGGACAGAGTTTGCCCAGATTATCTGAGGGCTCTGTTTGAGCCCCGTTATGAATTGATACCGTGCTCTTCACAGGGCAAACTTGACACGCTTGGATGTCGTTGCACTCGAATAATAAACTTGGATTACTCTCTTTGTTTGCTAATTACTGTGCTTCTGTTTCACTTGCAGATTGCAGGACTTGACACTCTATAATCCGGAAAGGACCATTACAGTTAAAGGCAGTATTGAAACTTGTGCCAAGGCTGAAGAAGAAATTATGAAGAAAATCAGGGAGTCCTATGAAAATGATATTGCTGCTATGAATGTGAGTTTCCTTAGGGTGTGGGCTCTTTCTGGAATTAAAACCACAGAGAGGTTTTGGTGTGAGGGACTCCTGGGGATCACCTGGCCCRGGTTTGCTCAATATAGGGCCCACTTCACAACACCTCATTTAACTTTGTAGGGACTTATCTCCTCTTTAACATGTTGATGGATATAAAGCCCACAGTGTATCTGGGCAGCCTGTGCCCTGTCTCACTGCTCTCATGATGAAATATTTTTCCTAATGTCACATCCGAATTTTCCTGTCGCAGCCTCTGTTGCCTCTTTTATTAATTTGTGGGGGTGTGGGCAAGTGTTTTTGTTATTTATTTATGTATGTGTGCTATTTTAATGAAGGCTTTTTGTAGTTTGTTTTGAGTGGGGGAACTGAGAACTTGATTTAGATTGAGGAAATGAATGAGCATTTTACTTCTTTCTTGTTGGAAAAACTTGAAGAAGGGTGTGTTTGTGCTGTTGTAGTTTATGTGCTCTAGCTTGCACGTTTTTTAAAGTAGTGATTCAGTCTCTTCAGGTAAATAGCATAATAATGAAAGGAAGACAGATCTCTCCTGTTTTTAATTATTTAATTTAAGAAGGCTTTATTAAAGTATTTTTCTTGATATAGATGATAAAGACATTTAGCTATTTGAAGATGATTGGTCATTATATAATGAAAACAACATACCTCATTAGTTTGCCAAAGTATTACTAATGCATATTGAGAAACGATTGAGATTTTTGATAAGTTAGGAAGAGCTTTGTGTGTGCATGTGTATCTAAATCTTATGGTCTAGTGTTAGACTGGAAATATTTTTTCAGTTTACAGTAGTCAAGGCTTTCTAGAAATATCTATTCTTTGCGGTTTTCCTACCGAGTGGAGAGAATATTCTCCCCACTTTTTCCCCCTGCCTCCCACAGTAAGTAAATTGCAGGACATGAGCTACACATGAGGACACAAAGTATTGTATAGTGGTGCATTTTTGCTTCATATAACAAACAGGAACACGGGATGGGTTAGAGCCTGCATTGCTGTTTGACAAAGATATGGAAAGTCAAAAACTACCTTTGTTACTGTATAGATTTCAAGTTCAGTTTGTAGTGATTATTAAGGTAGTTTTTGAAGTGGTGAAGTTTTGGGGGGTTTTTGGTTTCTCGTGATGGACTTATCTTAATGGCCTGATATGATGTCTGTCTCTAGCTGAGATTTTTCTAAGGTATATTTATGTTACTGATCAATAATCTGGAAAAGGGAAAAGGGTACTGACAAGTATTGTATCACTGACAACAAATGCTTCCTACCACATGATGCTGCAACTTTTCTCAGGTGTGGTCAAGCAAGGGACATGGAACTTTATAGCTGATCCTTTCCCAGCAAATGCTGCAGGCATCTCACTTCATCTTTTGCAAGCCATGGCAGGGATTATAGCGTCATGTATATATTTCTCCAGTGTATAAAAAGTAGGAGTTTGTGCTTGACCTTTCTCTGTTTCTACAGGGCTGTCTTTTTAGTATAAGGCCAAAACTTCTATTTTTCTGATAATTTAGTTCACTGTAAAAGTAAATAGTACTATTATCTGAATGTCTTGCCATGAAGTTTGAAATATGTTTCACTGATTAAGTAGTAGCAAGTGATTCCCATCTGCCTTTCCTGCTACGTGTTTTTAATGTTATTGGTCTGTGTGTGTGTCTCGGAAGCAGGTTTGAAGGAGTCTCCTTCAGGTAATGGAGAAGAATTTTTTTTTAAAATAACATTCCAAAAGGTTAATAGGCTATGCCAACTAGGATTTTATTAAAGTTAATAACCAGGATTCTAAATCTTAACTCCTCTGCTGTTGCAGCTTCAAGCACATTTAATTCCTGGATTAAATCTGAATGCCTTGGGTCTGTTCCCACCTTCTTCTTCAGGAATACCACCTCCCGCAGTGAGTGTTGCCTCCGCTGCTGCTGCTGCTTCATATCCACCATTTGGGGTAAGGGAAGCTCTGATTTTGGATGGTTAGTGGATGATGATGCTAATCTGTACAATGCTGTTGTTCAAAGCTAAGAAGTTTGCTGCACTTTTTGCCAAGTTACCTGGAAAAATCTGGGAAGGGTGTTTTGGTAGCTGAGGTCTGCTGTTTTTCTAAATGTCTGTCTTCTTGCTTGCACACTGAAAAATATTTCACGTGGCTGCAGCTGGGAGCAGGCATTCATTGCTTGTTTAGTGAAATGCTCAGTGAAACTGGAAAATAGTGCTGCTTAGAAAAGTGTTAGATTTTATTTTATAGAGAATTTGAATTGCTGCAGAAAAATCTCACAAAATAGAATTTAAAAATTGCTGGAATTGGCAATTAATAATGCTAGTCTGAAGTTTTATTCCTGTTGATATGAAAGGAAAAGAAATGATCTCTTGTCATAAAGTAGGGCTCTATATGTAGCTAAAATGTTTGTTTGAATGTAGCAGTTTTATAAATATATAAGCCCTGTTGAAATGCAATACTGCTAAACATATAGGATGTAAATTACATGGATTAATCTCCAGAAAGCTGTGATTTGTCACTTTGCTCTCTAAAAATGATGTGAAAAAGGTTGATAGAATCTTACTCAATTCAGTGCTGATTAGTGATAAATGAAATCTTTTGCTATGGCGCAGAAGGTAATTGTATCAGCAAGCTCCAGAGTCTGTCTGGAACTGAGATAGAATTTTGCTCTTCGAGAAAACACAACCTCATTACACAGAGAAGGTGATTTTTTCATCTCTTCCCTGTTTCTGGTGGTGGTGGTTGTTAGCAACTCAGTGGAAGGTGAATTTTCAAAACAATTCTAACAAGTCTCTAAGAAGTGGATGACAGAGCTTTACAAACTCTGACTTCATCCCCTTCTTTGCCCAACAGTGACATCTAGAGAGCTAAGTCTGAGTTCTTCATGAACTAGAAAAGTTCTTCATGAACTAGAAAAGTGAAATGCAGCACAACACACTGAACTTCAGCAAATAACTCAAATTATATTGTACTAAAGGGTAGTTGTTGCCTAAATATTTTTCCCAGAGGAAGAAGCCAAGAAAAAGTCACTGCAAGGAACAGGAAAAATTCCACTCTTGTAGCATTGCTTGTGAGAATGAACAACTTTGGTGTTATGAATGTATTATGAACTATATTGAGTATAATAGTGGCTTTATCAGAAAAATGTGCTTCAACGAAGGCTACAATAGAAATATGTTTATACTCAGTTATTTTACTGTTAATAGCAGAGCCTCCATTTATGACAAACAAATTCTCTTCCTCACAGTCCTTCTGCACTTCAATTAGATTGGCAGACTAAACTAAACAATACAGGTTTCTGTTTCACTGTATTACATAAAATGTCATCTCTGGTAATGGATTGCCTCAATTTATTTCTTGTTGAGAGGAACTAGATGTGGTTTGCTAACAGTATATAAATTTATTGGTAATTAAAAGTGCATCTTTTCCTTTCTTTTTACTCCAGATTTGCAAACTACTTTGCTATTCTTGAGATTCATACTGTAAGCCCACAGTTCTGTTCATCACTTAGTTTATTTTCATTTCTTTCCCACTTTTTCCCCCTGTTGTGGTTCTTTTTGCTTTTGCTTTAAATATGCACCTGAACAGTGCTGAATTTGGTGGTTACTCCTGTCTGTCCATCTGTTGCTAGTGCACCTTTACCCCCCAAATGCACCTTTTTTGGCCTGCTAAGATCTCTGGCAGTTTCCAGGTTTCTGGAAATAGGATAATGGCAACATCTGGAAAAAAGCATCAAGAAACAAATGTCATTGTGTAAAAGTCTAGAGACTGTGCAGCTGGAAGGATCACACTGTCTGAACTCTCTTGCTTCTGTTCATGCTCAGTCTTCTGAAATAGCTCTCATTCCATGCAGTCTAGATGTGTGACAAGCTAACATGCAGAAAGAAGGGGATAAATGCTCAGATTCAGAGGATAAACTCTGACAGCTTTTGTGGAGGTTGGGGCTGGTACCAACACAGCCCCTGAACCAGATACTGAAAGCTTCTAAAGCAAATGCATGAACAAGTGGAACTATCTCACCTTTTTGTACCTACCCGTGTCCATATTTGGAAAAGAGTACGTGGTTGTGTGGGCTTCAGGCAGGTCAGCCCCTCAGATTACTTGGAGTGCCTGTCCCTCTCTGCGGAGAGAAAACAAATAAATGTATGAGTCTATTCTTTTAATGGATGCACTTGTTCAGAAAACAAAATTTCCATTTTGAAGACCTTTAAATGTTGCTTGTGTATGAATTAATTTTCTGTAACTTTTGAGTTTTACTCTCTAATTTTTTTCCTCTAGTAGAACAGTCTTTCAGACACTGATAAAATAGGTTATTGGGGCATGCAGAAGTAGAAAGAGAAAGAAAGTCTGGCTGTATTTTGAAGGAGAAATGCATAACAATTTGAAAGGCTAAAGGTAACCACAGAGGGAGATCTAGGAGAGCTCATGAGGGATTTAAAAAATAAAATGAAATCTGTGTGACTGAAAGAGGCTTTGGGGAAAGAAGGTCTTAGGAGAAAAGTTAATGAAGAACTCCCAGGGAGGCTTTATGTCCACTTACCTATGAGCAATTTGTTACCAAGTTTGGTGTTTTGGCAAAAGCATTTGAGCAGCCCAAATCCCTTTAGCTTGTTTTCAGTGCATGTCCTTTTAAGCTTGGAAGCACTGGTTAGCTGACATTGAGGATGTCCCTTTCAGGCAGCTGGAAATCCTTTCTGAAAACACTGCTGGCATCACAGTATAAAGAAATGTATCCTGCTGCTGTCCTGCTTATTTTTGTGTAGTGGTAATTTTGCCTTCTGCTCAGGGCTGGACAGGGGTGGCTCTTCCCTGTCTCCTGTTCGTTTGGCTGAGCACAGGTGTGTTCCTCAGCAGTTTTGGCTACACCATCATAAGGGGCCTCTTGGCACCCAAGTGTCATTGAAGTCTGTGTGTTTACAAACCATATAGTCAGCTTTGGGACCCTCCTGTGATGTGTCTGAAGGTGGGTTTGAAGCTTTTGTTGTAATAACTTTGTGTGGACCCTTTCTTCACCACCTTGTGCAGATGGACTCACTAGGGGCTCTCCTTCGGGTCAGAAGAGTTAGGTGAGCTTTGGGCATTTGCAGCAGTTTCCATATGGAGCTGATCCCTCATGTGTACTATTTTCTGGTGACAAGGTGTTGCTGTGACCTTGCGTAGGACTTGCTCTCAAAGAAATGGAAGTGTCATCTTAATTATTGAAACAATTATCTGTCACATTTCTGGTGCTGCTTTTTTTTCATATCGGTGAAAAGAGGGAAAACCTGCATAGCAGACAGGTCTAGGATTTTGTTACAGTGCCAGAGCTTAGTGACAGGTCTGAACACTCATTCATACAGCTGGAGCCAAGTGTTCCTAAAACTGAGTATTCAGAAGCTTGGGACTGAGTAGTTAGATTGGCTTAGCTGTGTTACCATGTGTGATGCTTCATCCTATCCCTCTTCACGCAAACCTTTGACACGTTTGACAAGAGCATAAACATTGTTCTCCAGCTGCTTCAGGTACAGTCTGGCATCTTAGGAGATGGTGATGTTATCAAATACTAGTTCACATTTAGTTCCTCAGATTGGGTCACATTCAGGAGAACCATATACATGTGACTGAGATAGTTTATTCCATGACAGTTCACACTGATGGATAACACCAAAGTCTCATCTAATCTAATCTAATGAGATGCAGTTTCTGTCTCATTAAGAATCTGGGTGTTGCTTTACTCTGTCCTGGCAGTGGAGTCCTCACAGGAAGGCACAAGTTTGTCCTTGGTATTTCTCTGGTTACAAACACACACAGGCACATGTCCATTACATGTGGCTAACATTGTCTGAGCACAATATCTAGGGCAGGCTAACCATCCATTTTTTTATTTTTACCTATTGCTAGCAACAATTCTTGATATTGCAATTGTATAATTTATTTACAGAGTCCAAGCTCTGTTTGCCTGTTCAAAGCACTCACATTGTGCAGTCACTGAAAAGGGATGCAATGGAATTGCATATTGTGTTTCAGTTCTTGAATTTTCCTCTCTCTTTTTGCAAAAATCCAAGGTCTGTTTATTTTTCTCTGGATTCCTAAAAGACAAACAAATCGGAATCATTGAAATGTTTTAAGGTTTGAGAAAAAAGTAGGACTTAAGAAATGTCTCAGTTAAGAATACTAAGAGTTAAAAATTTTTTTTACTGTCAAATGGGCATGATTTTACTCTTATGATCCTGGTGATATGATCAAACTAATTTTTGATTGATCTGTGCCCTTGTGTGACCATACTAAGGACTGGTACCCTTTCTGTGGCTATTTGTAGCTGATGTCTTGTCCAGATGCTTTTGGGCCTGGAAAAACCACAATTTTCTGTTAATCCTTAAATCTTTCCTTACCTCTGCACTCAAATGCTTGTGTGTGTTGCAGCTCTGACACAATCGCAAAGAGCTTTGTTAGTCTGCCCACTGTCACTCATAACATGTCATGACCTGAGCACCTGCACAAAGCATTGGGATTTTTATGAGGAGGAGAGTAGGGTTCTGCAAAAGGGAATATGACCCATGCTTATGTTTTCCAGAAGATATGTTGCCACAAAAAAAAAATGTTTTAACAAGTATCCCAGCCAAACTGCTTCAGATGTAGTGCTGTACTGCTCAAAGCTGTTTTGATGGAGTTGTTTCTTCTGTCTTCTGAACTGTGGGGAGAATATGCACATACTTGTCTCTCAAGAATAGAAATTTGTTCTCATGCAACACTCAACGTTTTAAAGCTCCAAACAAACAAGAAATCCTTATCTTAAAGTCCAACTGTGTACAGTCATGCAATTAAATACACCTGGCCCACCTACTGCGGTTAAGTGGGTTGCACCCTTCTGTTATAATTGGAACTTTGCATGTTTAATTTTGCATCCAACTGCGCTTCTTTTGTAGCCTTTGGGTCTGAAAGTTGGCATCCCAAGGGCATGGGGGAAGAAGGGCTAAGCCGTAGAGACCTCATCCTGCCCTTGAATGCCCTGAAACAGGGCGCCAGAATTAAATCTATCGCAYGGCAGATAAATGCAAACATAAAGTAAGGTGAGAAGTAGACAGCTTTTCTTCATAAGAGGAGTTCATTCCAGCTGCTCTCCTGCATCTGAAAAGTCATGGAAGAGACAGATGAACTCCTGTCCTGTGAAAGTTAGCTAAGGTGAAGAGATGCTCCTCTGCTCGCAGTGGGACTGCTTTCTCTGCTGGTCTTTTTGCACACCCATTGTAAGTTCTTGAAGCTCTCCCTTCAAAAAAAGCACTCTTTCTAACCTTTTCTTTAGCCTCACAGTTAATTTTCAGGTTATGTGATATGCATTGAGGCTTTTTGGAAGGGAGGGGGAAAAAAAGGAAATTAAAAAAAAAAAAAATCAAACAAAAAACCAAAGAAAAAAGTAGTTTCATACAGTAAACAAAACCAAGAAATCAAACCACCTTTTTCTGATGACAAAGAAAGTCTTGTACACCTAGGCTGATAGGTTGCTTTCCTTTATTCTTTTTGCCATCTCTTGAAGCTTTTTGTTGCAGGTGAGGAACATGCCAATGGAAAACTTTCTCCTTAGAAGATGTTGTGGTCAAGAGAAAGATTCCTTCTTTATTCTCCTGTCATTTTTTAAAACAATAATAGTAAAGAAGACATCTTCTATATTGCATAGAAGTAAGAGAAGAAATAACTGTATTGTGCTTTTGGCAGGAAAGAAAAGTAATTTAAAATGAAAAATTGCTTCATTGAGGGCCTTCATTTGATGCCCTGAGCATAGATGAGAAACACAAGGAAGAGGAAAAACTGTCCTATGTTTCCAGGTACTTTGACTCTTACTTGGTGAAGTTGGGCTCCTTTGGATGTCTGGGCTTGGTAGGATTAGCTTGTGCAACTGTTGCGTCTGACCTACCCAGAGGTAGCAATGTCTGTACCTCTATGATGTGTGTAGTTGCAAGTGGCTTTGCCCTAATTTGCCCAACTTGTTAAGCAGTAGATGATTTTGTGAGGAGCTGTCCTACAGCCAAAAGAGGATCTGGTTTTGGGAGGTGAAGAAGGATTTGCTAGTGTTTTCATGAAATTATTTTATATCAGTGAAATTAGAACCATATGTGTGCAGCACATACAGTCTTGAGGAGGGCACTATAGGACAACAGCATTGTCTGAAAAAATCTACCAGCTAATTAGACTTCTTTTGAAGATTGTAACCTCAGTGCCTTGATGTACACCTTTACTGATGCTCAGTTTCTTACATTCATTAATGATGCATTTTTGACAACTAAAAATTTGCTTCACGGCGCATAATATTGCGGTATTGTTTTGCCCTGTGGAGAAAATTGTTGGTCTTCCCACTGTGTTGAAAATCTCCTGCTCCCACCGTGCTGTGTTGGCAGGGACCCATGCCCAGAGCAGTCAAACTATTCTGCCTCTGGAGATGAACCATTCTCTCAGTGCAGGAAGCAAGAATGCAATTGGCACTGTTATGATGCACAAAGATCTGACAAGTTTGTCAAGGTGTTGAAGCCTCCAGTTGTTCTTAATAGCTTTTTTTACAGTTCTGAGGTTGTCATAATGCAAATAGTATCACTTGTTAACAGGTAATCCATGCTTTTAAAAATTAAAATGGCAGCTTCTTCACTGCAGGTTTGAATACTTGTAGAGATATTTGTAGTTTCTTAGAACAAGAGAACAAGAATTTGTTGGTTCCCTACTTCTAGATTCTTAAGGGGAGATTTAATCAGAGTTCCCTTGACCATCTCAGACTCTCAAGCTCTTAAGTTCTGAATGTTAAACTAAAGGGGAACTCTAATTCCTTAAGGTGCCAAATATTTTGTTACTACAGTGTACTGAGGCCAGAAACAAAAGTAGGTCAAATCCTCATTCTGTTGTATCTGGCTCCATCTCTGGTTTGTTTGTTAGTTAAACATGATGGAAAAATAAGTGATCTTTCTGTGTTTACACAACCTGTTTCTCTGGCAGCTGTCATGGAATCTGAGAGCAGTGCCTTTGTAAACCAAAGCTGATGAGTACCTGCATCTTCCAAAGCCACTGATTTCGTGGGCAACTTCTATGAGTTTGGAGTACCCATGTGGCTGCTGTGTCACAGCTATGATTTTTGAAGTGGAAGTGTTTCTATACATATACTTTTTGGTGGCCATACAGTGTTGCAACACTGAATACCTATGCTTGCTGTTTGTGAATAACCGGCAAAATTCCTGCTTACATAGTTTCACAATCTGTTCCTTATGTTGGTTTCTGCTTTTGGCTCTCTATTCTGCACAAAAGGTGGCAGATTGCTTTTTTTGGCATTGTGGACAGTCAGATTTTTGCAAAAACAAAAAGTTCATGCCATGTTCAGAAATATGTCAGACCAGTTCCTGCTTGTGAAATGCTTTATAACCAGCCTGTCGGAAAATGTTCCTTCTCTGCTTCTGTGATTCCCACTCCCTTGTTCCTAGCTAGACTCTCATTTCGGAAACACTTCTGAGAGGTGTGGTCCTTTTAGTGACTTCTAGCGGTCTAAGAAGATCCCCATGTCTTGCCAGGTAGAAGACAATGGTGATGAAAAGTACTAAATTTGAGAGCCAAAAAGAAGAATGAGGAGTACTAAGTGAAATGATTTTAGTAGCATCTCACTTAAAGTGCTGACCACTGTGTAAGAACCAGCTGTCTTTGAGTTCCAGGGRCTGGAATTCAGTAGTCCCCGAGGTGGAAATGCAGAAGGGGTCATTGCTTAGGTTTCCAACCAAGAGGAGAGGACCAGCTCAGCTCGATGAGCAGAGGACTCCCACACATGATTTCTGGGGCTGATTATGGGTAAAACAGGTAGAGCTGCATGGCCTTGCCATGGGCTGTGTGTCGCAGAAAGGGTCATGCCCTTGGTTCATCTAGTGACACGAGTGTTCCTTACATAATACAGCAGTCACACCTACAGGGTCAAGGGGAGCAGCTGTGCTCTGAACACAGCAGTTTTCCAGCCCAGAACCCGGATGGTGGAGGGAAGTGGTGGAGACCCTGGCCACACCTGAAGGTTGCTGCAAATGTGGTGTTGAAGCTGCTGTGGAGGAGTTCCTTGCAGTGCTTGGAAATCCTTCCCATCACTGCTGCATCTTGGATTAGCATGGGGTTCATGGGAAGGTGAAACCCTGGGCAGATGGTGGCTGTACAGTTCGTGCATAGGAATATGGACAATGCTTTAGGGTGTGCAGATCAAAGTTACAAATATGCATTGCTTCTTTTAAATAGTTTTGCTACCTCTTGACTGACTGAATTCAGCAGTGAGGAACTCTTATCTTCTGAGTGTGGTCCTGGCTTTTCAGGCAGCCAATATGGCAGAAAGGTTTAAACTCACAGCATGGACCTAAATCTGTTTGAAATAAACCTAAAAAGGTTGGAGGGTGTGGGGAGCTCAGGCTACAGTTGGTTGATCTGCACCAGCAGTGCCTCTTCAGATGAGTGATTGTAGAAGATGGTGACACAAGCTATCTGCAAGGATGTTGTGAAACTGGATCATGTTAGACCTATCTACTAAGACTTTGTTTTCCTTAATGACCCTCTTGTTTCCAATGAAGGCTTAAACTTTTAGCATTAGTATTGGAAAATTAATACACTGGGATTTCTTTCACCATTATCTAAAGCTTATTTCTTATCAATGCATTGAATCCTACTAGAATGTCTTCAAGCATACTTGGCTTAATGTTGATTTCCTCTTGCTGCAAGTTTTTATTACCAAATAAATAAGAGCATTTAATACAGCTGTAGGCCAGAGTAATTCTTCACAGTACATTGCAAAAACATGGTTTAAATTTTGGCTTTGGGTATGGTACAGGGTTTAAATAAAACAATACCTCACTTCCTGACAAAACTCAGGGTATTCTGAAGTGAGTGAGTTGTAAATCTGCCTTGTCTTGGTAATCATGGCAGTTGGGAAAGGAGAGAGTGGCAAAAAAGGACTTTTTAATGCAGTCACCTACTGTCTGTATTCATTTACTTTTGCAAAGTGGATTTGTTTACTATTAAAAAAAAAAAAGACGATATCCTACTAGGCTAGATTGTAGCTCTGTGCAGTCTTAAAATAGATTTTAATTATTTCCCTCACAACTTAAAAACCTGGTTCTGACTAGAAATGGATAATGTGACTTAGTGACTTGAAATAAATGTCTCATGCTAAGGTAATTCAGTTGCAACACGTAACATAACAGGCTTAGAAACTAGCAAAGATCTGATTCTTCTCCCATTCATGTCTGGCTTAAAAGTTCTATTTACTTCAGTGGGTACAATATTTTTAAAGATTTACAGCATTGTCCCAAACGTTGCCAAGGATTTACCAACCACATGCATTTGATGGAGCAAGGGGTCTATGGAGACACTTAWGCACAAGACTGGAAAATATTTTGTACTGTTGGCAGGCTTGCAAAAAAAGACTTAATGAGATTAATGCTCAAATTAACTTGAGGGACATAAATAACAAACATGCCCCCCCTTACAAGCCCTGCTATGGGTGGGATCACACACGCCTGCTGATTGAGGAAGCTGTGGACTGATCTAGCAGCAGCATCAGCCAAAATCGAGAGGAGGGGTCATCCTGGGGGAGAACTGAGGAAGCAAAACTCTGTTGGCTTTTCTGTGTATTGTTTGTTGTTTTGTGTTGTGGTTTGTTCTGTTTTTAAAATGCCATTCCCCAAATAGAACATCCACTCCCCCAGCTTTAGTGGTTTGGGACCTGTTTTTTTACCTACCACATCTATCTGGAGGCTCATAGCTCTGTTTTTCTGAGTTTTCACTCTTGCCTGGTTGTGCTATGGCTATTACCCAAGTGTGAGATGAGGAGCAATGCTTTTCCTTCCAACAACCTATCAGGTAAGGGTAAAGTTCTCCTTCTATGTGATCTTGTGCAGTTTATAGGACTGATGTACCAGGAGTTGGCAGAGAAAAGTTATAACAACCTTATCCTGAGGGCAGTTGGTCTCTACAGATCTTTCTAACACTGCAAGCAAGAATTGCAGAAAGAAGAGTGAATCTGCAAATTTTCTTGGCTGGGAGTCCTCAGCTTCTAGCTCTGGTGTGGAACAGTAGCCCTCATGCTGAAGGACAAGTGGCAATATCTCAAGGATGGAAAGAATCTCACTCCTGCTGAGGCTCTGGAAACCAGAAAATGATGGCTGTGCTAAGCCAGTTTCCTGAAAGTTAACTATAATGTGGTAGAGTTGGCAGAAGAGTGGAAAATCTTCTGTAGGGCTGCAGGGTCTGGCTGGAGTGAAGGGGGTATTCCTGATGCCACCTGCAGTGCAGGGGCTCCAGGTGAGTTCAGTGTAATAGGAAAGCAGCCAGGGGTTAGAGGATTTGTGAGCAGATGCGTCTATATCTTGGATGGAGGTGGTGGGAATTTAAAAGAGGAAATATAAAAAAAAGAGAAGAAATTGTTGGTATGGACTGTTACACTAGGGATAGATGGCTGGGGCTCAGGGACTTGCAGCAGGTATGGAAGGAGGTGTAGCCAAGCTGCTCCAGAAGAGTTGTGCTTGTGTAAAATGTTAGCGCTAATGGTGTGCAGCAGCAGTTGCTTAGTGTCATCCAGAGGGGTAGTTTAATTTCCATCCTTGTGTTAGATCACCATTTTCAATCATGATTTAAATAAGCAAGCAGGAAATCCGATTTAAGTTGACTTATCAAATTTTACATGCGTACTTTAGTTACCTTTGTGAAAGCTTTAGCATAGTCTGTACCACTACAGCTACTCTTTGCTAACAGTGGGTATATCTTTCTATTTATACAATTACACAGTTTGCTATTTGCTTTGGTTAATGTATTTTTTCCATTTGCTGTTAAAAAAATGATGAATTGTGCTTTTCTTATTTGCTTGATTAATTTTTAACTTCTGATTTTCATCAGGCAACATTTGGATGGAAATTGGAATCCAATTAATGAACAAAACCAGCATTTAAGATTGTTTTCATTAGTTAAATATGCTGGATATAGACAAAAATTCCTTATCAAGCCTGTTTTGTGACTAAAGCAGACTGATTTTTGCAGAAACAAAGCAAGTATTATCA
Source organism: Amblyornis subalaris (assembly GCA_018881555.1). Taxonomy (NCBI): domain Eukaryota; kingdom Metazoa; phylum Chordata; class Aves; order Passeriformes; family Ptilonorhynchidae; genus Amblyornis; species Amblyornis subalaris. The sequence continues at coordinate 2,447,047 of JACAXG010000061.1, read as the reverse complement.
GCTGTTTATGAACTGAATTGATTGTTTCTGGTCACCATGTTTTTGAAGAATCTGTTTCTTATACCTAAGAAATCTTGGGTTCTGGAGCTTTTTCTTAGAATTAAAACACAAAACCCCTAAAAAACCACAAAACCCCAAAACAACCCAGATTCTCCATCTGAGTGAATATCTCAGTGGTATCTGTGTGCCACAGCTACACAAGACAAACTTCTCTCATTAGGGTGGAACAGCCATGAGCCCAAACTGCAAATATTTCTGGGGCAGAAGAGGTGCTTTGTGCATCACAGATACTGGAGATGGTTACTTGGAAATTAGGGTGGATGTATGGACTATACATCTTGGTGAACCTAAGTTGCTAATGTAAAAGATTTTCTTTCCACATTCCTGTCAGTTCCCGGGGCTGGGCTGACTTTGAATAAAATATTTTCTTATGCGGGGAAAAATAAACTGAATGGGGAAGAGGAGAAAATTGTCCAGGAGATTTTACTCTTGTCAAAAATATATACACATACATATTTTAGCTTTTAAATTGTAAGTATATGTTTAAGCAAACTTGGCTTTGTTAAGGGAGTGAATGTTGAAGCTCAGATTCCAGAGTGGGAAATCAGTTCCCTAAATTTAGTGCTTCTAACATATGTTTAAGATCTAGGAATCTATTTCTGATATAACTCATGTTAGGAGTTCCTGGAAAGCTCTGTGACTTATGTGGCATGGCATGGGTAAGATTAAATTATAGACTATTTTCTTCCATCCTGAGATCCCCAGAAGCATCTCTAAGATTGATGGGTGGTGTAGTCATCGCATTATGTTGTGATGTGTTTCTTTTGGAGGATAGTCTTCCAGTAAATAAAAAAGGATTTAAAAATTGTTGTCATAAGGAGGTGGACAGATAGTAATTTGACCTTGGTGTTGTGATACCCACAAAAGCCTTAGTTAGATTTGATTTCTGCCAGAAGGAAAAAGAAAGAGCAGTATGTTTTTGAGCGGTTAAAAATCAGTGTGCATAACATAATGTTTCTAAATGCTGTGTGAAGTTATACTGGAGATGAATTTGGATAAATGTATATGCCAATGTACTCCAGACAAGAACTTTAAAAATTACAATGTATGAAGAGTTAAATATTGGCAGATTCTCCACTGTTCCTTAATAAACATGTATCAATCACTATTACACCAAAATGCAAGTTTAAAGAACCTCAGTCACTCACATAAGAAATCATTAAAAAGAAATCTTCTAGGAAAAAAGAAGTTGAAATGTACCAAAAAGTCAAAACTATGAGGAAGGATGGGAGGAGAGTGCTACAGTGAGCTCGCTGAGTTAGAAAGGCACATGTACCTCTTCTGTCTTCCACTGCCTTTGCTGCCCATGTTTCATGTTTAAGAGTGAGGCAGCAGAAAGGAATTTCAGTGGTGAATTGAATCTAGCCAAGAAAATGGCTTGAAATCAAGCTTTGGGAAGAAGAGGGGAAAACTGCTCTGCAGCCAGATGGGCAACAGAGGGAAGGCAGGAAATACATGCAAACAAAAATAAGGAAGTATGATTTGTTTCCATGGTCCAGAAATGTGTCTGGAGGTGGGTTTAGGTAGAAGCTGCGTAAATTCTTGAAAATCAAGTCAAGTTACACATTCGACTTGCAGCAGTTTTGTACGAATTAGCTGGAAAGTCTGTGTGTGTTATCTCAAAGTTTAGCTGGAAAAGGGTGGCTGGAGTAGCAAGYGAAAGGGAAAACTTCAGCAGTGGACTTTTGCAGGAGCTGGAGCATGTGACAATTGAACGTAGGGATCAAGAAGAGAAGCAAGCAAAGGGGTGGTTAAGATGTCAGGATTGAAATGAAGGGGTTGCCTCTACACCCAGTGCAATGGGTCCTTGCAACCAAACCGGAAAAACCCAGATGCTTTGTGAACTTGTAACTGTTTAGAAACAGTTTTCTGAAGTGGTAAGATCAAGCAAGTACCTACAGTAGCATTTCCAAATTGCTGGAAATGTTGCTGGATTCACAGTGAACCTGTAAAAAGGCTTACTATGACAACACTGACGATGTTTGTAATAATAGGAGGAGAACATGAGTAATCTTCTGGAAAGCGGTTTGACATATATACTTAAGTGACTTGTATCTTTCATTATAAATATGTAGTTCAAGGGCGTAGTTTTGAGATCATTTTAAACTGATCTGTAGGCAGATTAAAAGGAGTGTTCCCACATTTGCCCATTCCCTAACTGTTGTTACTTTCTCCCTTGATCCCAGACTGCCACTTGTGTGGTGGTCTGGTTTCTCAGGTCAGGCACCCACCGTCTGCCCTAGAAATCAGCTGGATTTGCAATCTTGCTGGCCACAAGGCACACAGGGCAGTGGGAAGTCTGGCTGTGGAGGGATGCATCCACATGGACTTAAACCAGCACGAAATGCCTGTGAATCCTAATGCCTTGTATGTGTGAAAACACATGGTAAATCATGCAACTGTTGCAATCACCTAAAGGGTTTTTGTTCCCAATATCCTATTTTGGGGTTTCTTCACCTGGTACATGGAGTGAGCCCGGAATTTGTATCCCCTGAGGTTGCAGTTGACTTGTGTTTACCGAAAAAAGAAGTGGTAAAACTTGGAAACAAGCATTTTGTTCTGATTTGTTTATGGTTAATGCAGTGGGACTTTGCTTCCCCTTGAAAGAAGTTACCAAAATTTAAAAATAACTGGGGATAGTGTTTTTAGGATTGCAGCTGCTTTTTGCTTCGTGTTGCATATAGCGGTGTGGGGTTTTTTTCCTGAAAACATAATAGAAAAAGCTGCTTTGGTGAGCTTCTGTATGTGGGTCTGTATCCCTACCAAAATATACAAGTGACCTAAGCTAAATGAGTACTGGTCCCACGTGTTCTGCTTGCTGGTGCTTGGTCTGCACTGTGGGCTCTGAGGAGGCAAGGATGAGGATGTCTCCATTGTCTCAAAAGACCTCTGCACAAAAAGGGTTTGCTGGCTTTGTCTTGTTGAGGATGAGCAAAACAAAATTTGAAAACACATAGGAGGACTACACAGAGGATGAAATGCTTTAGAAGGAGAGGTGTAGTGTCTTAAATACCTCCTAGTTCAAATAAAGGCTTGTGTGAAATGCTTTTGAGAGGTAACCCCGACAGAAGTGGGTGGATTAATGGTACAGCAGTGTAGTGTGTACTCGACGATGCTCCGTTCATCTGAGACAGGCTCTTCTGAGGCTGTTAAAATAGTTATGACTTACTGTGGCATATGCAACCCTGCAGTTTGATCATTGCTATGCAGCATGTAGAGAGGATCTTGAGTATTATGTCATGCTCTCCAGCTGGGGTGTCTGCTTGAAAGCAATAGGAAGATGCAGTGATGCCTGATATCCAGTGGGTGCAATGCTGGGGTCCTCTCATTTTTAAGAAACATGGTGTTTAATTTACTAGCCTGTGTGAGGACTGCTGCCAAGCCTCCAACTGTTGCATAATGTTACACAGGAGGAATCGCTGGCAGATTTCAAGCTGGCTATCATTCCAGATCACTCCCACACAAAGGAAATTGTAGCATATATGTACCTCTGAGGCTTTTTGTGCCACTCTCAGCACAATCTAAAATTAAAAAATCTAACTAGGAAAACTAGAAAGAGTTTGCCTGCTCAGACGGTAGCCCCTCTGCTTGTAGTAGCCTCACCTGCAGAGTCTTGCATGTGGAAGAGAATCCAGACAGCGACAGGTAAGAGCAAAAGCCTTACAAAGAAGCAACACCCCAATTGTTTTTTAAAGCTCTAAGCATTAAAATTGTGAGTATTTTATACAAGATGAAAGAATCCTCTTTTGGCTCAAACTGGTTTTCATGTTCTGTGGGTTTTGTGATTCCCAGAAAAAGTCAGACCCTTAATATTCAGACATCACAGGGGGAAATAAGATTTCCCCCTCATTTCCATGCATGCCTGTTCCATACCCATTTTCCTGTCAGTCTGATTCATAACGTTCAAAAACATTCACTGCATTTTTCCTTCTTCCCCACAGCAACAGCCCGAGTCTGAGACTGTTCATCTGTTCATCCCAGCCTTGGCAGTTGGAGCTATTATTGGCAAGCAGGGACAGCACATCAAACAACTTTCTCGTTTTGCAGGCGCATCTATTAAGGTATTATTACACCAACTATAACTTTCTGCCTGTTCTACGTGACACTTTCAGCAAGTTTGCACAAGCCGTGCTTTCATGAACATCCTCCCCCACGCCATGCTTAGAATGTGATGTGATAAATGGTACATTTGTTTATAAATCATCTTTTAATCTTCCTTGAGACAAGATAATTAGAAGCATGTTTTCAAACGTCTCCTGAGGTGTGAAATATAAGCTGCAAAGAAAACTACTTTGGTGGTCTTAGAAATAGACTTGTGCCTTAATGATGCAGTGCTTAAAGGCTTTCTTCTTGCTTCAGATAAAGTGAAAATTGGTGGGGTAAATTCCCCGTCTAAAAACAGCAGCACAGGTGAAGTTTCCTACTCTCGTGGCTGCTCTTGCTTTCTTCTGGGTGGATCGGTCTGGGATGTCAAGATCAAGTGGCTCCACGCTGAATTGTTCGTGGTGTAACATCACCCATGTGCTCCCAGCTCCTAGGGTCGGTCAGTTCTTTAGCAGCATGCTTACCTTGTTAGCAGGTTTAACATCCAGCTGTTTGTGTATTGACCACCTCAGTGTAGCTGAGAACAAGATGGTTTGCAGAGGCTGACCTAACAGAAGCTGAAGTTTTAGTCAATTTGGTGAAATCTTTGGCTGTGTACAGGGGTTTGTACCAGTTGCAGTCATAGGAAGGCCTTGGCTTTCAGCCATTAATGCCATTGTAACCACAAGTATCTCCTCTAGATGCTTGAGCATCTTTTCTTACAAATAGCCTGTTCTGCTGTTTTATGCTGTAAAGATAATGTTTTGCCCTAAATTAAAAAAAAAAAAAGAGAAGTTAAAGAACAGTGTGTTTAAAGTACAGTTTGTAGCTCCGTTATGCTGTTAGATGGACATTTTACTGCACAGATGAAACAAATGTTTTCTTCTCAGTCCTCTTTATTTTTGCTTCAGAGGGGTGACTTGTTTAGCGAGTGGTATGGCAGGGATCTGCCAAAAGGCTGGGGCACAGGGCAGGAGCTGGCTATGCTGAGTTGGGTTTGGTGAGGCTAGGCTTGACTTGGAAGGTGTTCATCTAAGTATGAAGAGCAAAATAATTCCAGAACCCTGATGAATTAGTCTTGTGTGTGGTTTGCCATTTACTGGCCAGTCAGCCAAGGACACACTGCCTAGTTCCATCCTTTTTTGAGCAGTATGTTAAATAGTTATACTACCCAGATGGTTTACATTAGTTGAGCACTAATAATCATATTTTTAGGGGAAAAATGAAACAGAAGAAAGCAAGAGGTGCTGATAAGGATTATCAAATCTGTTTTGCATGGGAGTGTGAGGTATCACATGTGTTTCATCTTCCGCTCTCCATTCCCACAGCTTGTTTCTAAAGATTAAGCAGTGTATGGAAGGTACTGCTAGGTGGAGAGAGAAATATGAAATAACCGGACCTCCAAGAACCTGTCCAAACTAGTTCTTCAGTTGGTCCTTGGAAGACAGTTTAGTGGAAAGGGAGTTTCCAGTGTTTCTCAAGCATCTGGCTAACAGTGGCCTCGGGCTTCCTCTACTGGCTGGCACCCCTCTACCCCAATATAACAATTCTGTGTTAATTTAAATTCAGACAGGTTTTCTGAAGCTGTGGTCTTTTGTTCAGTAGGAATAAAGTAAAGGAACTTTTTGTGAAAGTAAGATTAAATGTTAACAAAACTGTACAGATACAGAGTATGCATGCTAAATTGGGAAGTTGCATGTGTGCTTATCAATTAAAATAACGCAACTTCACCTGTAATCTGGCAGAACAATATGGAGCATCACACTTGTTTCTGTGCAAAAGTATTAAATATGGCAGCTGGTAAATTATTCAAATACTTCTGAATTTCCCTCATTGACCACCTGCCCTCTGTCATAACTTTGGAGCGAAATAATAAATTGTGAATCAAGGAATCTGTGCTTTTAGCTAAGAGTTGGAGTGAGTGCTGCCTGAGTAAATTTTAACTTGCCAAACTGCAGTAACCATACTTTGTGGAGGAAGGAAGTCTCTGTGCATAATGCTTGTTTTGAGTTGTGCTGTACCTTGCTACAGCTGAAAGCATTTTACATCCTTGTGCATCTTCTTTGTGCTCATGCTGAGCTTTGTAGATCTGGTGAAACTCGTCAGCCATGAAGCAAGACTAAAATGCACAGGGACTCTGTAGAAGGCTGCAGTGTTGAGGCTGTCACTTCAGATGTGCACATGGCTGTTGCTGAGCTCAGGTTGTGTACCAGTGCTGGGGGTCATTGCTTGGCAATGCAGGCTCTGTGTGGGACTCCAGCAGACTCAGTTATTCAGCAAAAGAGCCAGGCAGAGATTTGAGTTGTCTGTTGCCCAGCCTGTACTACAGTGCTGGGACCTGTTGGGAACCATTGTCATCTCATTGGTTATAAATTATTTCCAGAGCAGCCCTTCCTGACGGAAGATGAACCTTATAGGTTTGGGTGTATAAAGCTGTCAGTTTGTGGCTTGGCATTTGGAAGATTGGTTGTTTTCTGGTTAGGAATGTAAAGCTATTTAATCTCAGATGTTAATTCAACGCTTTATACTATTTGCATGTATATAACTACTTTTTCCAAGGGGAGACAGATGAAATTACTACAGTTCTTAGGTTACCCCTTCAGACATTGAAATGTTAGTATGTGTTTCTTTCAGAGCCCTCAGCCATGTTTCACCCCAGCTTCTGAGAACAGGAGATTCTAAGATTAAAGCAAAGCAAGATATGTCCTAGAGTATTTAAACACGTGTAAGATGTAACAAAGGCTTGATGGAAAATATTTTTCTTAAAATTTCAATGAAGGTGCTGGTGTTCACTAAGAAAACCAGAGGTGACTGAGAGACAATGTCTGTTTTACATGAATGACAATTATCAGGCTGAACTCTGTTCAGTCAGCTGCCTCTAAAAGTGCCTTGAAATTTTGCCCCTCTAAAATACTTGCTCCAAAGAATGAATGGATTTAGTATGTGCTTGTTCTTAGCACAACATCATGTCATGTAAATGTACTGCTGTAAAATTAATGTGTATTTTTAGATATATCCAATTGGAATTCATAAATAATGAAAAAAATAGATATGCAAACCAGATAACTAGTACGTAATGCCTTCTCCATCTTTGGGTACAATATGAATAATGTTATAAACTTTCCTTAGCAAAATTCTTTAGGGAAAATGATGCCTGGTGACTGGTAATTTGTCTGGAATAAACTACAGCTGTTAAATATGAATAACATCCCTATGCCAACAGCTGAGATGAAAATCTGTGGTGTTTAATATATTGCTCATTCAACAGCAGCTATGTAATACTAGCTGCAACAATGGAAATGTCAGTTGTGATAAACAAAAGATTCATTTGGAATGTCAGAGGCTAGTTTGAATTATTCAATGCCACTGGAGTCTGAGAACAACACCCACAGAAATCTTACTGTTGTGGTGACATGAACTGCTAAAGACCCTACAGGCATCTCTGTCTCAGCTCTGGTGGAGCTTAATTTTTATTTGGGTCACACATTGTCCAGTGTAGAGGAATGTTTTGGATCCGATTAGTTACAACAGTAAAGTCATCTTCTGTTCTCAGGGGAATGGACTCAAGCTTTTGCTAATGAGCAAAACTTGTTAGAAAGACTATTCAAGCTAGAGGGTAGGGATGAGAATCTCGGTTTATTAACCAGATTTGTCTTTTTGAAGGCTACATGTCTTACATCACTCATAGCCACATGAAAATGCCATGTGGGATTCTGCCATATGTGGATGAGTATCTGTGTCTATTATTTTCAGAAGTAAATTTGCTTATGGTGGTTTAGCCAGTTTCTYCATATTTCATTACAGCTAATTAATGCACTTTAAAGAGAACAAGCCCGTCATGACTGAAGTGTGATGCTGCTGCTGTAACGAATGATTTTTCACTCCTGAACAGAATGTGAGACTGAAAYGGGGAGGAGGTGGGTTTAAACTATTCCTTCAAAAGACAGCTACCAAAAGCTATGTTTATCCATTCCAGATTGCCCCTGCTGAAGGACCAGATGCTAAGTTGAGAATGGTTATCATCACTGGACCTCCAGAAGCTCAGTTCAAGGTACAACATATAAAAATTTGTCAGTATGTAGTGGCTTTTGGGACCATAAGGGAAAATTTTGAAAACAAAACTCTTGGTTCCAAGCATGCTTTATTCAGAATTTTAGTAAGCACTTGGGTTTTGCTTTCCTTTTGCTGAAAGGTGTCTCATAAGAGTACGAGTAATACAGTACTATTAGAGGCCACATTCTGGTCACCTGAAAACTGGTAGGTGTTTCATGTAAGTAGGAATCAAGTCTAGCATAAAAATACAGCCATATTACACTCCTAATTTTCCCTTCTATCTATGAACACCTTTGAGCTGAGTCTTTAGTCTGTCTTAATACATGCAACAGTTTTGTGTGCTTAATTGAAATAACAAAGCTGACAAGATGAGAAATCAAGTCTTCTCAGGCTGCTGTTGTGTGCCAAATGGAAAATGCTTTTTGGGTAGCTCTACAGATAAATGCAAGGTTTCTAATTGTATTTCCACTACAACTACAAAGAGATACTCAACCTGATTATCCCATTTGTGTTCAAATTAAGTTCCAGAGTGGCCTTCTGCCTTAAATGCCAAGGAATAAATCTATCTACTCCAAAAGGTGTTGACCATGTTAGGAGGGATGCAGGCAGCTCAGTGCGGCACCCTGGCATCCTCACAGATGAGGCCTGGAGCAGGTAGAAAGTCACTTAAGAGTTTATGTCCTGGCATCATTTTCTTTCCTGTTCTCATTTTTGACTATATTTTTGCTTCAGGGCATCTTGCAAGAAGGAGGTGCACAAACTTCTGGAGTATCTAGAATCAGTTTCATTCGTGCCTTTAGGATTTTTGGGAAACTATCAGGGCATGTATTTTGCAGTGGTAAAAGCAAACTAGATGCATTTGGGATTGTTGCTCAGTTACTTTGTGCATTTGATATGCTATTGAAGGCAAAACATAACTTTGAAGCTGTCTCCTTGAGGTTTGCTGTGTGCATGTGGGCTTGGCCACATGGCATGTTTCACAAATGGGGTACTCTTATGATCTGGGGTCAGCACAAGGTCAGATACTGGCTATCCTTTCTTTTCATCGGGTATCAGTGGGCTTACCCTCAAATGGTAGCATGCCAAAGGAGATTTGGGCATCCCTTATCCTGACTTTTCATGTAGGCAAAGGCTTGTCCTCAAGCTTCCTCCCTAAGATAAACTAGAAGTCCCACAGAGTTCCTTTGGCAGCTCTTCTCTCCAACCTGGATCATGCAAGGTGGAAAGTGTCCCTTTTCTGCACCCCATACATAGGTTAGAACCACATCAATCACTCATTTTTCTGCACTTGGGTTCTACTTGCAAAGATGGATCAATGCAGAAGCACAGTCAATGCTCCTGAGTATGCCGGTCTTGGGAAGGAGAGGGATTATCTCTTGGGGCTTCATTGGGCTCCAGACCTCGTAGTATTTTAGCTGCTCTTTGAGCAATGCCCTCCTGACTGMAATGGGCAGAGGCAGAGCTCAGTCCTTCCTTGTATCACCACTGTTAACCTGAAGCTGGCCTTACAGTCAGGGCCACGCTTCATTAGTGCTCTCCTTAAACTCTGATTAAGACGGGTCTCTCTCCTTGAGGACAGGACAATGCTTGTTGGGGCACCAAGAATGTAAACTGGTGCTCAGCAACTTGAAGAGGAATAGCTGCTGCTCAGAGATGAGCAGTGAGCTCTTGGAGAGGCAGTGTTATCCCAGAGCCTGTGACTTTGGCATCGTTTCCTCTGGCATCCTTTCCTAACTCCGTTGTGCTCTGCTGTCTGTGATTTGTGCCCATGGTAGCCCCAGTGGCTGCATCCCTTTCTTCCCCAGCTGCAGCAGCTTGAAGATGTTGTGGTGTGCAGGGCTAGTTGTTAGCAAGGCAATGGGAAGAGAACATGCCACTGTTTAGAGCCTCTGCTGCAGTGCTCCCTAGAGTTTAGACACACCTGTGACAACAATATGCACGAATGACTGCATTGCCTTGGATCTGGAGCACGTGAAAGTGAAGTGCAATCCAATGTAGACAACATACTTCAGCCACCGTTTTACTGTGAAGGAGCTGTAGTCCAGCTAAGTTGCCTCCTTTCCTTAAAGACTTTTTCAAGAGCTGAAAGATTTGAGATGTCGGAAGAACACCTACAATTATTTTTTTTTAAAAAGCCCACATCCCACCTTTCTTTATAATTCAGCAGTAATGTATGTTCTTTTGAAGAATCTAGGAGACACAGAGTAGAAGATCTGGTTACCATTTCTCAAGAATTCACTGATGAACAGCTGTGAATAAGGGAGTAAATGTATTTAAGAATCAGCAAGATTCACAACCTTACACTCAGTGGATATTCTTCTTGGTACCTGGTACTTGTGTGTTTCCCAAAAAAAGGAACTGTGTGTTGGATGGCATAATACTGTTCCCATGACACTATTTAGATCTGGGCAGTTTGATTCTTCACTTTAGAAAATTGAGCAAGTTCAAATTTATTTATTTTTAAACAATATGTTGTAATGAATTGTCAAAACAAGCTGTTTGCTCCAGTTTGAGTCTTTATCCCATGACTTGTTGGGGCTGTTGTGGCTTTTTTAGTTTAGCATCCTTAAAAGAATGAGTTTCTGAGTCAATTAATTGCATTCTGTGCTAAAAATCCAGCCAGACAGTTGTTTTCTCCACCACTCTTTACCTCTACAGAAAGGGAATAGTTTCTTTTAAAAGTAATATTTCTACTGAAAAGCAGAATAACAATGATCTTTAAGTGCTGTGTGGTACCCTGGTTTGTCAAGCAATCTTTAAAGATGGACAGTGGTGCTTCCCAGTTTGGTACAGAGACTTCTTTTAGAAAAATAGTGTCTTTATTAGGAAAACACTTTTGTCAACATTATGTACTAAGAATTCTCCTTTCTGTGGAATTTCTTGATGTTAACTAGATTCCAAGAACATTCTCTAACTGAAAGCAATTTTGCAGGCTCAAGGGAGAATCTATGGAAAACTTAAAGAAGAAAATTTCTTTGGACCTAAAGAAGAAGTGAAACTTGAGGCTCATATAAAAGTGCCATCCTATGCTGCTGGTAGAGTTATTGGTAAAGGAGGCAAAACAGTAAGTGGCTGAAATAAAACTTTGTGTTGCTCAATTATGTTTTATATTTCGGTGTGTGTATATATACACAAAGCTTAAACTTTTAGCTAAACTTTGATGTTACATTGAAGCAGGAGTTATTTTCTTAGCTGTACTTCTTAAGCTTTCCTTTCTTCTAGTGTGGAGTCAAAAGAAGCCAATCTCAGAATGATTTATTTCATTTCTAAATAAGTGGTAGGAATTTAAGACATGTTCAGACTTCAATACTACAAAAAAAGTGTATTTTTGTTTCAGTTAAATTGATGGCATTTCTTAGGCTCAGTTTGCTGTATGAAACGACATAATTGAGATTTTTCAATCCTGAAAAGGTGCTGGTACTCCAGTATTTTCATATGGTGCTGAGTCAGGAGCTAGAGGATATTTGCAAAGAAATGGTTGAGTCTTGGGTGTCCATCCTTGAGTGCAATGGGGTCTTCAAGTTAAGTGTCAGGTGGCAATGTGGCCTCTTCCATTACTTGCAGTGGTAAGAGGTTTAAGGACAAACATGTCCGAGAAGATGTTCATCTAAAACATTTTTAATATGCATTTCTAAAATAAAATGAGTGTAAATGGGACAAAGACTAACCTTACCCCTACTTAACACTATGGAAGCCTGATAAGTTGCTGAAAATAATTTGAACAAACAGAACTTCTCATTGTTTGGTCTGAAGTTCTCCATCTTGTGTAGCTTTTTCAAGGAAAAGTGTATAAATACTCTGGTATTTTTCTTCTTCCCTATATTACGTGATTTTTCTGACCTTACACTTTTAAACTCAACTGTAAACACTGTGGCATGTATTTGCTTTTTTTAAGTCATGTATTTAACACCTTCTGTGTGTTGTATTTAGTCTTTAAAACACTTCTACAAACCCAGAGAACTTGGTGCTAATTTATGTTAAGAGACACAAGAGGCTCATCTTGCAGAGTGCACACTGCTGCATAAAGATGCTGTTAGTGAGGGTTTTTTAAAAAATGTAAGTTAGAGGATGATGTTTCAATGGTCGGTATCTTTGAGGCTTGGTGGTTGTATAATATTTGTTAGTTTGAGGCTTTCTGACTTCTACTATCTGTTTACAGGTAAATGAGCTTCAAAACTTGACAAGTGCAGAAGTTGTAGTCCCTCGTGACCAGACACCTGACGAAAATGATCAGGTGGTTGTGAAAATAACTGGTCACTTCTATGCATGCCAGGTAGGAGGACTGCAACGATTTTCTGTATTACCTTGATGTTTCCATGATCTTTTTTTTTATAACCATGTGCAGGAGCCAAGGGATGGAAGACTTTTACTCAGGATACAGAAAGCACTGCTTGCCAGGCTCCTCTGGTTGTCTTGCTTCAACAAACTTTCCTCATGCCTTTGAGAGAGATCTATAACAATAATGCACAGTTACATATGGTCTCCTTAAATTCTTCTGTCAATATATGTAGGCTCTGGCACTGCTTAAACTTTCAAAGCAAAAGAAAACCCAAGTTGTGATTGGATTGAAATTCAGAAGGAACAGAGACACAAGCCATACCATAGTATCTGGAAAGAACTGCACCCAGATATGTAATTTTTCCACACTGCCCAATCTGTTGATTTAATATCATAAAGAAAAGGATCACAGGATTCCTTCCTTCATTTACCTCAGACTCATTCCTTTTGATACTTTGCTACAGGTGACTTGTAGTTCAAAAAGGAGATGGGAGGGCTGGGAAGTCCTGTAAGTCTGACCTTCTGGATACCCTAGTGTACAAAAACTACAGACACTCTTTATTAAAACAGTCATTCTTGTAAAACATCTCCAGAGGAGTAAAATGAAGGTAGTCTGTAGCTTCAATAATCTCAACATTGTTAGTCATCTTCCTATTCTCATGCTTTCTATATCACAGATGACCAAACTGACCATGCAAGTAGTTGTGGTAGGTGGAAAAAAAGAAAAAAAAATGAAAATATAATTGTACATGATGATTAACCCCAAGTGTATTTTAATTAACAAGTAATCTTGTCAGTACAAGGAACTTACTCATTGCAGATTTGCTTAATCCCAGTAGCATCTCTTGTTGCTTGTAAACAGCAGTCACTGCAGCATGGCACCATGATGGGTTGTTTCTTCTTCTTTGTGTCCTTCAGCTTGCTCAGAGAAAAATTCAGGAAATACTGGCTCAGGTAAGAAGGCAGCAGCAACAGCAAAAAACATTGCAAAGCGGACAGCCTCAGCCAAGACGAAAATAAAGGTTTAGGAAATGGCCCATCAGAGACAGATGCCAGACCAAAGACAGACTGTGCGACAGAGAGACGGGTGGTGAGCACCTGTTGAAGTTTTATGCAGAAGATCCACCAAGCCAATCACCTGTTCGAGGACCAGGCAACCGTTGAACGCTGTCTCTGAGAATGTATTCTTTAGGCTCTCTCAAACTTTTGAAACCCAGCTTTAAAATAAGGACCCCTTCACTTCCCTTTTGTTCTATTCTCACAATTTAACATAAACTCGTTAGTCTTTTTTATTGTTCTTATTATTCCCCAACAATTTTAGAACTTGGTTTAATGAAGCTTTCTCTTCTGAGTTCACTGGTTAAAAAAAAAAAGAAAAGAAAAAACCGACAAAAAAAAAAAGAAAAGGCATTGCTCTTATAGGTCCAGTTGTAAAAGAAGAAACACATTTGGAGGGTGGGATTGTGGGTGGGCTAGGGTTAGAGCAAGGGTATTGACAAGAGTTTAAGTGTTAGTCCCAATGTTGAAACAAGTGGCATTTTTTAAAAAGAATTTGGTTGCATTTTTACATAACACTGCCATGAATAACCTAAGGGAAGTGTTGAATGGTGTTGGCCAGGGCATAAAAAGATAAATATGCATTTTACTAAACTACCTCAGGCATTTAGTACCTCAATGAGAAATTGTTCCTTTTTTGCTTTTTTTTTTTGGTATTTTGTATACTTTATAAAGCTAATAGTTCTTGAGCATTTTATTTTTTTAAAAAAAATTAAAATTTGATCAGCCACCAGCCAGGAGTACTACAAACTTATCGGGGAAAAATATAGTAGAGCACTTCTAGCTGCTGGCTGATGGGAGTAAGGTGGGTAAAAAAAACACAGCCTCAGATTTCCTGAGGGCTTCAACACCATCATTTGTTTAAAAAAAAAAAATTCAGTGAATGTTCAAAAGATAGTGAATGATGCCAACATTCTGATAGCAGCAATGCCGTTTAGTTTTCTTTTAAGATGGGATGAAAAAGTTTGTGACGGTACTTTTTTGGGAACAGGACAAGGAAGTGATGGCAAGAGGCTGGGGTTGGGGGAAAAATTTAGAAGGCTGCAAGAGGCTGAATTTTTTTTTTGTGCTACTTGATTGAATGCATGAACCCTTTGTGCCTTTGACCATCACTACCTAATAATGCTACATTTAACCATTTGCAGCCCATTTGGACTTTGCCATTTTGTTCAAAGAGCAAGCTTCATCTTCAGTTTGATAGAACACTTGATCTGCTGGAGCATATTTGAGGCCAGGAGGGTCTCTGCTGTCTGCAGATCACATCATACTGCTTTCAGTTACCACGATGGGGGAAGGTCAAACAGTGTTTGATCACATTGAAAGATAATGAAAGGCTAAGTTTACATATCCAGCCGCTGTTATGGGCCACACTAAGCCACTTTGAAGGTTTTGAAAACGATTACAAGAAAAAAAACAAACAAACAACAACCTCTCTAGCCTGGCTTATAATAGATGCAGCAGGATTTATGCACATTCTGCAACCAACCATTAGAGAAGAACAAAAAATGTCAAAAGGCAGGGATAACAGGAAAGTTACCAAATTTTTTAATTTCCAAATGTAATTTGAATGATGATTGTGGTAATAGTGACACATTCAAGTTTCTACAATAAACTTCAGTCTACCTCAGTTTAAGAAAAAAAAAATGTGGCAACACATGGTGCATAAAGACTGCTGTGTGTGTGTGTGTGCGCGTGCGCGCCTGTGTGTGTGTGGTCGACAGAGCCATGCTATTACCTCTGAACCTTTTTTTGTGATGTTTTTTTGTGCATGAGATGATCAGAATCACCATGCTGCACTGATTTGAGGGGCACAGCGAGCAAAAACATTTGTTTCATCATTTTGTTATCTACCTCTTAGGTTCATGTTGAAATAGAGGCATTACTACATAGACTAGATAATTTTCCCAAAGATCATTGTTGTACAGATTAGATAATTTTGAAAATGGTCTGAAGTGTTTTTCCTGCATCTCTTCTTTACTAATTGGTTTAAAAACCACAAACTTATGTTGTAGTTTTAGCAAAGAAAAATGAGTTTCTTTTCCTTTTTTGACAGTGACCTTCATCTAGCCTTTAGGATAATTTTTTTTCTTACAATGAATTTAAAATTACTGAAGTATGAAAAGTACATAGCATTTTAATTTTTGTTGAGGCTTAAGTCAGTCGGACGTTCCTTTCTTAAGAAGGATTTGACTTCATTATTTTCCATAAAAAGTTACTTTACAGATAGGTGCTGCATTTACATCTGCTGATTTAAATACTGTCATCTCTCTTAAATTTCTAGACTTAATATGGTATCTCATGTTTTTCTTTTCAATTGAGACTTGGTAATTTGGAGTATTTGGGAATAGCTAGCAAGTAAATACTGTAAATGATTTCAATATCCACAAAGTATGGATCATTTTTCATCTGTAATGTGCCCCCCAATGCAGCTCTACTTGCCAGATGCCTCTGAATGGAATAAAGAGTTTAACTCCTATCATCAGATAAAGTTGTGTGGTGTTTTTTTAAATTAATGAGGCATAGAGACAGACTGTCCTGAGTATTTGCAGTGCTTTGATCAAGTTGGTTTTCTGTCCATAATAATGACAATTGGATAGGGATGAACAGTCCGTAACAGTCACAGGTATTCCATAGCTGCTAGGACAGCCAGGTTACAATGCTTGCACTTCCAAACACAAGCAGTGACTTTTGTGGCTTGTAATTAATCTTCTCTCTCCCATTTAACAAGGCCATACAGTCTGTAGGACAACCTATGTATGTTCATGGTTTGTCTTGCACAGTTCACTTAGGCTGATTTGCTGTGGAAGGGATGTTGACTTTGCAGTCCTGCCCTGGGGCAAACATTAAGGAGATCAGAAATCCAGTTCACTTTTTATTTGGCAGTTTTTTACCCAGTCTTTACTGTGGTGGTCTTGGCCTGATGAAACTGTGTAATGAACGTGGCCCCAGAAGCCTGGACAGGCAGAACCAGTCACACTGGCACACAAATGTGCTGGCACTCTGTGTCTCACTCCAACCACAACCACCTGAACACAAACCACTTGCCAGTGAGGTGGCATCACCTCTCCATTTACATCCTTGTTAACATCATTTGGAGTAAAAATGAGACCAGCTGTTTAACTGAATGTTTTCACGTGAGCGGGAAGGGTTGGGGAGTGAAGGAGCACCATGAACTACAACAATTCTGTATCTATGGAGAGACAAGTGGAAAACCCAACTTGTTTTCCAAACTCTTGCACCCTCCTACTTGTCCTCGCAGCTCATTTCCTGGGACCAACCAGCAGAAAGAGGGAATTGAAGCAGTTATGTCTCTAGAAGGCACGGTGTAGAGTATTGCATTTCACAGGGTACCCTAAGCTCATTTCTCCATGTAAATATCGAGCTTTCTTCTCAGAACCAGCACTCTTGTCATTTGAGCAACATAAGAAGTCAAGCCCTGCTCTGTACTGCTGGTGCATTTGTAACAGCTCAACCCCTGACTGTTTTAAGCATTTGCTTAATCATGACATTTTTATTTGCTTCTAACCCTCCAGAGCTTTTATTCTTAAGCTGCAATTTCCAAGGCATGCGCTCTTTGAATCAGTTTCCATTAAATGGAGCATGTATGCTGTGCAAGACAGCCTGGGTTTGATATAGTGTGTAGGATTTTTAAACAAACATGAAAAACGGTTGAAAAGCATTCAAGCTGGGATGTAAGAGATGTTAGCTCGAGTGAAGGACACAAACACTGCTTGAAAATGAAGTTACTCAGAGTGCAGGAAATCAGTGAAATGATGACAAGTTTCACTTAGTGGTTTCTCCTGTTCACCGCATCATCAAGGGATCCTCCACAGAGCCAAACCTACGTGTACCTGTACATGAAGACAATGCTGGATCTACAGACTCACTGCACAAGCTGCTTTTTGTTTTACTCAGAAATCACCTATCTATCCAACTGAAATAGCTCCCAAATGTTTTCTTTCCAAAAGGGGTTTAGTGTTGCTCAGTACTGATCACCCAGCCTGTCTTGGATAATTATGAAGTCCCAGCTTTTAGGAGTATCAGGCCAAAGTCTCACCAATGCTGGCAGGTGACCTGTCTGGGACACTGCAGTAGTTCAGCAAAGATTATAAATGCTTTTGTTAAAGGGGTGAGGACCAAGTTATTTTCCTGGGCTGACAGTTCTGATTGTTTAATAGCAACCAGTGGATGTTCCATAGAACTCCTTTTCACAATATGCTTTGGCAGTTAAGTATTGTTACACTTTTTTGTTTATTTTACTGGGTTTTGTCTCCTCTGTTATTTTCAATTTTTTGTCTTGTCTTACAGATTATTACCCCTTTTTCTAATAGTCCTAGCCTTTTCATATAGATGCAGTTCCCTCTTCCCTCTCTTACCGTTCTTTCCTGGATACTCCTTTTGTTACTGCTCTTTCAGACAGGATACTATATGTGGTTCTGGTTACCAAATGAGGGTTCATGTAACGGCATAATGTTTGCTGAACCTACCTCTATTCCTCTCGTATTACTGATCCACAGCAGCAGGAAAAGGCAAATGTTTCAGGGAATGAGTCAAAGTTACTCCTACGCATCCCTCCTAGAAGGAAATGCCTGATTTAGAACCAATCAGGCTGTAAGACAGCCCAGGTTATCTTTCTCCCATGTGATTACTTTCGAGAAGTATCATGAAGCATTTTGAAAACCTTTCTGTGCAGTTACGACTTCGCAACAAAACACCTGTTTTGTCGGAAAAGATGTTTTATCTGCATAGTTTTAACTACACTTAAAAAATACCCTTTGCTTAATTGCAGAACTATCTGCTGCCTTGTAAGAGCAGGTGAACTTGGGGGCAGTCATTCCTGAAAGAACAGAGGTTAGACACAGCAAGAAAACATGATGTGAAATAGAGAAATATGTTTTGGTCATGGGTTTGGGTTTTTTTAAATTAAACACACATACACACTCACACTTCCTCCCGAACACAGCTCCAGGCACAAAAACCAGGCTCACTTTGAGCATTACAAACAGCAGCTCCTGTGCAGGGCAGAGATGCAGACAAGGCTTGAAGTAATTTGTGGGGCTATGGGGAGAAACAGGTGATTACCCTCAGGATCTCCTGTTTCTGCTTTCTGATACATGGCAGAGCAAACTGCTCCAGATGGAAGAGATCCTAATCCAGTGATGAAACCCCTGTCCTGGAGTGTAGAAAAGCATCTTGTCTTAGGCAAGTTTGTTACCATCTTGAAGCTCTTCGAACTGATTATCAGACCATGCATCAGTCACACTAAGAACACACTGCTCTGTGACTTCTGAAAGTGCTGAATAGGCCCTTAGCAGCAAGCAATGCTCACTGACTGAGGGCTTCCTATAGAACTATTTCTGCCCACTTCAAAGAGCTGAAGGTTTACAGTGCCACAGTGTTGTCTTAGCGTCCCTTTTCAGAAAGCAGGTGAGAGAAAAACTAGGAGAGGAGCCAACTGCACATGCAGAATGAGCTGAATGCTTTAACATGAAGACAAGTAATCCAAGCGCTTCAGTTTGGGGCTTTTTTATTATTATTAAAACCAGGTTTGCCTCGGCTGGAAAACCGGCTTACTGTTCTGATAACTCAAAGCACATTTATTTGTCACTGCTGCTCTTGGCCTTTATGTTCTCAGTAACACCAATCTGTTTTCTGTCCCACTTCAGACCATGACTTGCTTTATTGTGACCAGAAGCAAATGGCTTAACACAAGAAGCATCATCTCAACTGWACTATTTCAGAGTTTTTCCTTGCAGCACTCCAGCTGGTTTTGCACTGCCACTACAGGGGATCTTTCAAAGATATTAGAAAAACAATTACTGTAGAGGCTGAGCATGAGTTCCAGGGTGAGTAGCTTAAGCTGTCTTTGCCCCACTCTTCTCACTGCAAACTCCAGTAAGACAGTGGCTCCCCTGGGAAGCTCTGATAAGGATTCCTTCTTTGACTTTTTTTTACTGACATTTAAGTTGGACTCTATCTTCAGAGTTTTTTCCAGTCTTAATGATTTTGATCACTTCTGTAGCTTGTTCAGAACTCTACATAGGCACATCCAATAAAAACACTGTTTTGTACTAATCAAATGCACTGACTGCTCAGTCAGTTCCCAAGACTCTCAGATCTCTGCGGGCACACTCTCTTGCCACGCAGCAGCTGCTTTAAGTTCTTGTCTCAAGATGATCACTGCTATTAGGAGTCAGTCCAAATACAAAGTCTTTTGGCAGGGACTGTGGAGTTATCTGTGCTAACTGGTCATCGTAGGAACCAAGAGTCCACAGCTTTTCCAATTCATAAACTTCTCGTGTCTCTGGCAGCATGAAATGCACCACTATGTTACCTGCACAGAACAGAAATTCTCAATGAATTAATATGAACTGTAAACCACTACTACACCTTCAGCTGAGCAGAGTTCAAGTGTTCCACCCCTCTTCTGGCTGGATACAACACATTGGCTAATAGAGGTCTCCTCTTAAGCTGCTGCTTCCAGTTCTCAGTGTCAGCAATTGATCACTCCTTCAAAAGACTTCAAGACTATGGTAACACAGTATGAGTCATGATACTTTAAAATAAGACACTATCACAAGACTCCAGACCAAAGGAATTATTACTTCTATGGGACAGGAGAAAGTCAAAAGGAATTTTATGTGAAAGAGTCCCCCAAAGTGACAGATGGATTTTTAGCTTTCTTGTAATGCCAACAATATTCAGCTAGAGCCAAGTAATTTTTCCTTGGTGTGTTGCTCACACTTCTCAAGTGGTTTTTATAATGAAATAGGTCCAAACTTTCATGTAGTAAGTTTTTTTGATTTAATTAATTCTGTGCAAACAACAGTAGAGAATGTTAATTCCAGTGTTCACCTAATGCACTTTTTTTAGTTATGCCCTTAAATTCCAATTGATTTTCAGTTATTACTGTCAATAATTATTATAGTTAAGTAACCAAGGCTTAACATCACCGGCTGCATGCAGTACTCCTCTCTCATCCATGCTCTCTTTCAGGTCAAAACACCAAGTTAGAGGGTGAGATTCCATAACCAGCAGTGAAGGAGAAATGCTTTTTGAATGCAGTCTTTTATATTTGGGTAGAGTTTCACACTTGTAGAATAAAGAATTTAATTCAATTTCTTAAAGCTGAGGTTTTACCCCATGTCATGGTATGATCTGGACAGTGAAAAGGTGTTCAGTAGATCACTACCAAGGCAGTGTACAATGAGCCCCCACTTACTCAAATATGGATTACAGAAATCTGAGAAAATGGACTGAAGTAGCTTTTTTCCCCCACTACTGTTATCTTCAATTTATTAGGACCTCTTTTAGCCACTGAAGAGTAGTTACTGCTTTTTCTCAGCGCCAAAGATATTTAGCAGAAAATTACTTAATATCTCAATGAGTTCAAGCAACAATTGGAATT
Source organism: Amblyornis subalaris (assembly GCA_018881555.1). Taxonomy (NCBI): domain Eukaryota; kingdom Metazoa; phylum Chordata; class Aves; order Passeriformes; family Ptilonorhynchidae; genus Amblyornis; species Amblyornis subalaris. The sequence continues at coordinate 2,426,109 of JACAXG010000061.1, read as the reverse complement.
CCCAAACAGCAGAGTATTGTGAACTCTCCACAGCAACCAGGGTTCATGGTGAGATGCTTCTGTCAACAAAGAGCTCATGCAGAACTTTATATTTGTCAGATTCACAAATATTTACCAAAATCAATGCACAGCCAGTCATCTGTGTCTTTTCCTTCAATCTGAGGACCACTTTCTTCTTTGAGATGCTTGTACTGAGAAAAAAAGAAATGGCAGAAAATTAAGTCCTTTGCATTTATTTAAAAGCACTCAACAGAGAATCTTGACTCTGCTGAGTTGTTTTAAAGCTTAAATGGGTTAGATTACTTCATGTTAGTTCTGGGGTCTGCACAAAAGAAAAAAAAACTAATATACACTTGCAGTACTGGAAAATAAGTACAGATTTCTCAATGGGACTTAGAATTAAATCTTGAATCCTAAAGCTCTGAATTCCCATATAGTTGTCCACGAATTTTGTAGGTACCCATACTTTATCAACATGAATATTGAATACAATGCTTAGCATCACAACAGTCTTTCAGCTACGGTGTCCCTACAGCTGCCACTACCACCAGGTTTGATTTCCTTTCTGGTACCTTTTGCTGGTGGTTTACGTTGGCTAGTTGAGGATGCAGAAATGGAGATGCCAAGCTTATTCTCTTCTCAGATGGAAGAGAGTGGGGCAAAACCAAGTTTCAACTCGTGCCACAAGGAAGGCATTCAAACCAGCCTGTCCTCCAATCAAACCTCCTGGCTCTTGAGTGCACATGCCCAACACTCCCTGCAGGCTGGGGGGAAGCACAACAGACATACAGGTTTCCACCTGGGAACTCCTGTGGGAGAGGGGAGGGRGCAGCTCAAAGCAGGACTGCACACACTCAGCCAGTGAAAGTGGGTGGTTCCCCATGCAGCTTATGGAGGCTTTTGTAGATGCCAGCTTGAGAGGCTCAGCTCTACCCACCCAGTACATAAAGAACCCAAGCACCCACCAGAGCTGGAGAAATCTGACAACTAAAAGCTTAAGTATGGTCACTTCTGGATTTGGCCATAACCTACTTCTTTCTCTACAAGGAGTATCATCAGAAATGGGCTCTAACCATCCTTTCTGCCATGGAAGAAAGAACACAAAATAACATGTACCAGCATGGCTGGCTGGCAAATGAGTCCCACTTCACTGGGAATGCAATTAGCACAAAATGCAGCTGTTCCTGGTTGTTCCACACAATGTTAGCTGCTAGGTCATGACCCCAGTTTGCAAACCAGCATGGAAAACTTTCAAAATATTAACTGAGAACTAGTTCTACCTTCCTTCCTTTAAGATGGCTCATGAGATATCTTCAAAGGACTGCAACAGTCTGTTTAGGATGCTAAACAGTCCTGTGTGCACTGCCATCAGCTATACCAGCCTGCAAAGGCTGATCTCTGCTACAAGTTTCCAAGCCTCATCTTTAGAGGCTGTATAAGGTGTACAGATCATAATAAAGCCAAGTGCCAGCTTCGTCCTCTAACATGAAACCAGATGGGGATGTGGGAATCAGCCATTTACAAGCTTCTGGAAGCAAAGCAGGAAGATCTCACGCTACACCTGAGCACCTCTGTGTTTTACTGTGAGTAAATCATAAGGGTTTAGGGATAATGCTAAAGCTCACCAGATGCCTGCCAGCACTCCTGAGCACCTGCTCTGCTTTACATCTTAAGCTTCAACTTATTTTTTGCCTAGAAAACTTTCAATACAAGACAAGCTCAGCCACTCCCGAGTACTCGGTCAGGCTTTCCAGTTTTTCAGGATGCCCAGGAGGACACTATGTCTCCCCAGAGGCTCTGCCCTTGCAAAATCGCTGCTTTGACAGCCACCAGAGGGTGCAGCCATGAAGCACAGCCAATTTTTTGCAAGATAGGTGGTACTCACTAATCTCTCTTGGTCAGGGGCACATGGAAAGCTGTTAAGACTAGCAAGTTATACAAGCAATAGAGTACACATTAAGCACTTAGATTTAGTATACTCTAATCACATTAATGCAACTTCCAGCTTAAGGCAAAACTTTGGTTTGCAAAGATGCATCAGTTCCTGCAAAGAACACAAGAAACTCCCCTAACCTGCCCAGAAAGGCCCTGAAAAGCTAAACCATCTCTCCCGCTCTCCTCTCCCCTGTGAGTCTCACAGCTGAAACCAATGGAACTCGAAGGAAGAAAGCAAAACCAAGAGTGAAAAGAAAAACAGGGTCAGGAAGAGAAAGAAAGTGGGTGGTGAGAAGGCAAACTCCAGGCTGAGTACAGACAGCTGACTGAGATGGGGGCTGGTCAGATTCCTCACTCCGTGCATTTTAACAGTTGCATGGTTCTTCTCCGGCAATAAAGTTTCTCCCTTCCTGAGTTTGGTCCTCATCCCTAAGTTCCACCTGTAATTTTATTCTGACCTCTATTTCTGTACTGAAAAGTTCACTTTCTTCCAAAGCCAAAGAGTGCAGATTTCTGTGCAAGGATGGCTGCTGCTACTTCTCCTCTCCTCCTGTACGTGCACAGCAGCATGACTATTAACTACCAGTTTGCTTTAGTAAGCTCATGAGAGGATCCTGTGCCTTTTAAGATGCCATCTTGTTTCCAGCCTTACAATATACCTGAGAACGTGGAAATTTTAGGGATCAGGGTTTGAGAACAGTCAGAAAAAGCTATTTTGAATGACTGGGAATAGCAACGGTGCTTGCTGGACAAACATAAAAGTAGACACAGGCTGTCATTACCATTTCMCATTCCTCTCGTTCTAGCCACCAAACTGTGATGTCATCACAGTTCTATACTGTTCTACACACAGAGAGGTCTGTTTTTAAAACATATTACCTATATTTTGTGTAGTAGTGCTAAAGGAAAAAACCCACAGTTAGTTGCTAGATATACTCAGGACTAAATGACATAATGTAATCAGTTTGATCTTACCTGGTACACCTCTACATATGCAATCCTGGCAAAAGTCCTTTCACAACATTTCAAACCATTCCCAAAACTCAGAGAGAGCAACAAGAACTGTCTTACCATTTTCAGCATGTAATGTGCCATTGCATGAAGATGTCGTGTTGAAAATCCGCTCACAATTATGAAATAATCACAGTATTTTATTTCTGGAGATAGCTGGATGACACAGATGTCTTTAGCATTTTCTTGCCTCAGCAGTGCTACAACCAAGTCAATGTTGAACTTTGGAATAACAGTATCTGGAGCACATGGAAAAATTAGTACAATGGTAGTTTTTCTTTTTAATTGCAAAAATAAACCATTTAGAAGCCATAAAACAACAATTAACTGAATTATAGTCTAAGCTAGTCACTCACTGACTTTTGGTTTGATACTGACAATGCAACATGAACTGCAGATTTTTCAAAATGATTTTCACAACCAGCAAAACGGAGAACTGAGCAGTCTTCCAGTAATCAACACTCTATCACTAGATATAACAGTTACCTAAATGAAATTTCGGTTTTTGCTAACTTACTAATTTCTTCTTGTGACCATTTAAAAGTCAATGATATCATCAGACACTTGTCAATTGAGATGAATGAAACCTAAGTACTCCAACATACAAAATTGAAAATATTTCAGAACAAAGCTTTCCAGCAGGCCTGTGATAATACACCATGATGAAACTGTTCTAGAATATTAAGTAGATGGAATCAATATTCTGAAAATTGAGCTGACATGATGCAGTGTGAAGATATTTTTTAACTGCACACTGAGTAAAGACACTTTTTTTTCTTTTTCCCTAGCCTGATCTGCTGCAGAGGAATATGAGATTGTAGACAAAGCTTTAGTCCTTCAACAGTTTAAGGAAGCCAGCTTAGAAACCAGTAAATCAGTGCAACCACCTTCTGTTCACACCATGAAATCAGTTTATTTCTAATTTGTCCTAATAAGGTAGATGCAACTTGTATGCACACTTTAGGCATAATTTGAATCTGTCAGCAATGCAAGTCTGCCACTATAAAGTGAACATTAGTGCAGACTGAGCAGCAGCACAAAGCCAAGCTTTATATTTCCCAATATAAAGTCGAACAAAAGAACAATAGCTACAATTATATGCATGAATGGGGACACGAAATTGGATCAGATCTCTGCGGAATGGAAGCCTTTCAGCTCAGGCACTCATGCACTCTTCCAACTTTTTGCTGTGGTCACACATCCAGAAAATTAGCAGTGGCCAACAGCGGTTACAGAAGTTAAATATTTGCCTGGTAGCCACATGTGAAGTCTCCAGAGCCTGTTTAGAGAAAGAATGGCCTAAACATCACCAGGCACACTGTGCCACACTGTTCGTCACGGTCAGACACAGGCTAGAGGGGGTGTGCAGACAGCCACAGCGCAAACCAGCTCTACACACGAGGCCGGTACCCGTAATTAGCCCTCGTGCTTCCGAAGCTGTTACCCAGCASGGGGATTGCGAGTGCACGGAACAGAAACACCCCCAGCCCGGCACCAGCTCCCTCACAGAAGTGTCTGTACGGATCTACACACACAGGCTGCCTCCACACCAGCCTCGACCCCTCACTTTCCAGCAGGGCTCGGGAAGCGACGCTGACCCAGCGCTGGTGCTGTGACGCCGGGGCCCGCGGTCTCGGTGAGGCCGATCCCACCGCGCCGGGCACCGCACGGATCCTCCCGCAGCCACAGACGCAAATCCACGTGTCTCGAGCAGCCTCTTCACACTCCGCTCAGGGTCTCGCTGGGCACCCCTGGAGCGCGGCCCCGGGCTGGGCCCTACCTGCCGCCTGACGCCGCTCCGCCGTCGCCCCCGGGGTCCCGGCCCCGGTTCCACCTCCTGCCGCCGCGCAGCCCCCGCGGGGACCCAGGGGGACCGGGAATGGCGGCAGCCCCGCCCGCGGGGCGCCCCCGGCCGCAGCCCCGAGCGGCCACCGCAGCCGCCGCGCCCCCACCAGCGCCCGCCACATGCCGGCCCGCGCCCCGCCCCTTTCCGGGGCGCCGCTCACCCATTGGTCAGTGTCGGGTCCGCCCCCTCTCCTCATTGGCGCTGCCGGCTGTCGGTCGGGCGCGCGGCTGGCCTGCCGGGAGGCGGTGGCGCTGCCGGGGCTGTCCCAGAACCGCCCCTTGCGCGGCCCAGGACGGGTCCGGTGGCTGCTCCGCCGGAAACTGCCTCTACTCCGAGCGGCGCGCCRTCGAGCTCTCATAGAATCGCGGAGTCAGAGGAAGGCGTGGGTTGGAAGGGACCTTGAAAGATCACCTACTTCTGACCTCCCTGCCATGGGCAGGGACACCTTCCGCTAGAGCAGGTTGTTCAGAGCCCCATCCAGTCTGGCCTTAAACACTGCCAGAGGTGTGGCGTCCACAACATCCCTGGGCAACCTGCTCCAATGCCTCACCACCTTCACAGTAAAAAATTTTTTCCTGATATCTAAACTTACTATCTTTCAAATTGAAGGCGTTCCCCTTTGTCCTGTTGCTCCTCAACATTGTGGTTTCCCTTGTCCTCCCTGCCGTGTGCAACTGATGTGCTGGGTTTTCAGCTGCGTCTTGCCTGGGGGGTTCTGGGGCCAGAAAACAGATGCAGGTTAACTTGAGGATGCATCCTGAAGGTAGCTGTTTGGTACCACAGCTTGGGAACATGGGCCAGAGGATAGTTGAACAAGCATCAATTTTAAAGATGATTTGACGTGTCTAGATTTGAGAGGAAAGATCATTCCTGCTCTGTAACCACAGCTGTGCTGTGCTGGGTTGTTGGGCAGCTAGAAAGGGGCAGATACAATATATGGGCACTGCCGTATAGACCCAAGTCATGTATCCCAGCTCAAGCCTTGTGCCCCATTTTAAAGGCTATGGTTTTGCCTAAAAAGGTGCATCTGGTTTGMAACTAACATGTTTTTATAGGGGAAATGTGTTTTCTGTTTGTGTAGTTCCCACACAGTGTTAATGGGCACAGGGTAGAAGTCTTGTTGTGTTTAGTTTGATATGGAGAATATTGTCAAGGGTTAAGAAACCATGACCCAGACATTTTGAGCATTTGTATTTAATGTGGGTGAAACATGTTTCCCTCCACCTCCTTCCCCTGGAGATCTTGGCATTTACAGGGACATTAAAATAAAAGAATTACCATTCAGAATGTTTTTCCCTCTCTCACCAAGTATGATGCTAAAACAATTATATTAAGGTTTAAAAGGTGTTGTCATGGTTGGCACCAAACTCTTTTTGGTGGTGGCCAGCAACAGGACGAGGAGCAATGGCCATAAACTAAAACACAAGAAGTTTCACCTCAACATGAGGAAGAACTTCTTTACATTGAGGGTGGCAGAGCACTGGAACAGGCTGCCCAGAGAGGCTGTGGAGTCTCCATGTTTGGAGACATTCAAAACCCACCTGGACACATTCCTGTGTAACTTGGTCTAGGTGACCCTGCCTTGGCAGGGGGGGCTGGACTTGATGATCTCCAAAGGTCCTTTCCAACCATAACAATTCTGTGATTCTGTGTGAATTATAAAGAAAAACCTGTAGTGATAAAAACTTAATAGAAAATTTGACTATGCTATATGAGGCTGGAGAGGATCAGTTGTTCTAATAAACCACAGTGGCTGGATGTCTCTTGCAAAGTTTTGTTTGATTCCTCTACAATTCTTTCAGGAACTGGTGGTTTTTAGTCTTGGTTTCATCTAAAAATACTTTTGGTAAGAAAAAAATGCCACATCTGATGAGTCTTAATTTGTATGCTATAAAAAATATTCAAGAAGAAAAGGGGAGAGGAACAAAATAAGTGGTTCGAAATAATAGCTCGATTTTTAAAATAATTTTTAACAAACTTGCTACCCAACTGATGTTTTCATTTCTCTTGATGACATGTTTGAAAAGATGTTCTTTCTATAAAGATGATGTACATTTATGTTTGATGTCATTCTTGATGTTATTTCTGCAAAGGGAATGCCTGAAACCTGTCTTGTAACATTTGCTGACATTCACAAATCTGTTGTTTGTCAGCTGTTCTTGCCTTTGAAGGACATGAAGTTCATTTGTATCCTGATCTGTTCTGAAATTGTGTCATCTGGTTGTTAAGAAAGTCTCCTTGCTTCTCAGGTTTGTGGTGCCATTGCTCTGAGTACACTTGAAGGGAGACTACAAAATCAGCTAGGTCTGAATCTACAATGGTAGAGCCAGGTGTGAACTGAGGGTAAGGCAGATCCAGTTGTGTTTTCTGGAGGCAGACACTTGTTTTGATCAATAGCTGGGCAACTCATGAAGTTGCTTATCTCACAGTATCTCTTTCTGAGACAAAACAAATGAACTATTTAAAATCATTACATGGTTTATTTGTCAGTGCAGGAGTTAAATTCCGTTTTATAAAAGTAAAGATGTATGAAATAGAAGTTACAGCTGAAAAGACAAAATCGTAATATAAAAACGTAATATTCTGACATGATACGTAAAGGGAGATAGTGCAAGATGTTCTGAATACTTAGTTTAAAGTATAAAAAAGTTCTAACGTATGCCTGAAAGCTGTTTTCTATCCAAAAGCTTAAGATGTCTCTGAGCATCTAACATGCAGGGTTTTGCAGAAACCAGATGTTTTCTGCATACAGCCTAGGTGGTAGCCTGCATCTTCACTGATCGTAAGCTGTGACAGATTTAATGTTTTCATGCTTCATTACAGGTCATCTTAAGCTTCCCACTAAACCCCTGTCCTGCCTCAAGCTAGAGCAAAAAATACAAATTATAGTCCTGCCTGACTGATAACAGAGGACATAACATTCAGGCAGTAATTTTTGCAGAAAATGTGTTTCCTGTTTAAGTCAGAAAATAGTTTTAGATGCCTAGTTCTGTAGACAATAGAATGTTATGTATAAGGAAGATGGAATAATAGCAAATACACTGCTTTAATAATAGAACTGAAATGGCCAAGAAAGAATTAAAATAATGGGAGAACCTGAAAACTAAAGAAGAAAAGAGGCTGTTGAATTGTAGGACTAGACAACTAATCTCACAGGTATGTTGGAATCTGCATTTTTAAAATATCCTTAAGTCATTTAAAGGTGTCTGTGCACACTGGGAAGGGGCAGTGAAGACTAAATTCAGATTACAAATTACAAGCATTTGAAAGATCTGCTAAAATAGTAGGAAAGTGTGTTTATAATTATATATTGCCTCAATAACAGTGAACAGTATGTATCAGAGATGTTTTAAGACATGGTAAATAAGCTAACTATATTGAAATATAGATCTTCAAAGAATTCAGTGTTTAGAAATGGATTGTGTAAGGTCATTTGCCCAGCCTCCATTTCGGTTATAACCTTTACTAATAACAGCAGGGGTTTTATGGAACATGAACTATAAAGAATTTTTGATCTGTTTGCTCATCTCAGTGAACCTTTTTAGCAACCTCTTCCCTTCTGCAAATAAGATGCTGTCCTTTTCTCATCACCCAGTCAACCAGCCTTCAGCACTTTGTGCTGGTGTCACACTGTGAAATGCCACAATGCTGAGTGGTGAGCATGTGTGGCTAGGAGAACAGATCACTTGTGAAAGGCCTCAGAGTGAAGTTTTTTAACACAGAATTGCAGCTAGAAGTGGACAAGGGAAGGCACACTGATTTTGCATAAGCTTACATCAGAAACTGGAGCATAGTGCTTTATTTATATTGAGGTTTTCATTTATTTGATTAAGTGGTCAGAGGGACAGAGGAACAAGCAGAAATTAATGTCTCTTTACATCAGGAAAATCCAAAATGAAAAGAGAAGAGGAAGAGGGAGTTGAATGCTATCCCTTCCTGCTCGATTCCTTGTTCTGCTGACCCTTCATTGGACATGGAGCACATGTCCAAATATCTGCCCTCGTGAGAGCAGTGGTGCCAGTCAAGAGTCTCAAGACCAACAGAAACAAAGGAGGCAAGGACAGCATCAGCAATTGCATCTCAGGATTTAACATGGGACTCAGAGTAAAAGTTCGAACAGGGAGAGCCAAGCTGATGGGCCTCATCTTGTTGTTCGGGTGTCTGTGGTCTAGTTTGTAGTGAGACTTATGCACTGGTAGCCATGTCCAGTGGGAAACTAAATATGTCCAGCCCTGTTTTCTGGCCCTGAGGCCAACTGGCATTTAATGAGCTGCACCCATGCTATTGAACCTTGAAAAACAGGGTGGCTGTTGCCAAACTCCCAGTGGGGAGCTGTGCCTCTGGTGGTTCCCAGAAATCTAGGGTTTGCTTGGTGGGGAGCTAGCCCGCCTGGGGCAAGTCTGTGCTAGGACCTCCTGAACAGAGTAACAGTGGCAGCAGTTCAGTGCCAATGCCTGGGAATAGGCCATGGCACGTTTCATTCCACAGACATAACACGTGCCTGCCCCCCATGTCTCTCTTAGCAAAGACAGTAATCCTGCTAAAGCAGTAAGCAGCAATAAAAACTAAGTGTTTACAAGTTGGTTGGTTGTTGGGGTTTTTTTGTCTCTTTTTAAATTAACCTTCTTTTTTTTCCCTTCCAGATTATGGATGTGATTAATTTTGCAGGCTCTTAACCTAGAAATAAGAAAACCCAGATAAGGGTGCAGGGGTGGGGGATGTTAGTAATTCGGAAGAGGGTATCCTACATCACAAGCAAGAACAGCAAGTACTTAAAACTACCTCCTTGTTTTCTACAAAAGACTACTTTAATGTTACTAATTGCACCAAGCCCCAGAAGTTACCATCCCAGCTATATGTGCTTTCACCTTACTCCCTAGTTTTTTTTATAACAACAAGAAAGCCCCATAAAGAACAGTTCAGGTATGAGTCCTGTGCTTAATCTAATAGTCAATGTTACACTAAAGGTTTAAACAATGCCTGGTTTACTCTTCAGCAGGGGATTTCTCTCAGTGCTATTACGGAAGAAAATGGCTTTGAAATTGCTGAAGTAAGCAGTAAATCCCTCCTGCTTCTCTGTTTGTTCCACGCTTCTCTCAATAGGCTTGTACTGCTTGTATCTCCTGCAAGGAATGTGCGCAGTTAGTTGCTGAAAGACTTTTAAAGGAGAGTCCACATTTAGCATGTGACCAGTGCGTAAGAGCACTAATCATGTGTTTATCATGCATTCTCTCTCCTCCTTCCCTGCTCAATCCCATCTAATGGCTGGTCAGCAGTGGTGATGAGGGCCTGGTTAGGGAGAAGGCTACCTTGCTTAGTGGAGTACTGCTGCTCCATGGAATTGTGTGTTTCTCACCACTCACTGGGAAGGGTGAGCACACACTTGACTCAGGAGTCTTGGTGCAGTCTCAAAGTCTCATGAGAAACATCCAAGTTAATAATGCAGCAACATGTGCTTGTGTTAACTATTGTCCTGTATGCTCAACAACTTTTTCCCAAAGAATTTATTAATCAATTATTTAATGAAGGATTTGTTTGGTTTCACTGCATATATAAATCACATAATGCAGTTTGAGTTTGCTTTCTGCTTACATGAAGTTCCCAGGCCAGCTAGTATTACTGTTTGCTCTTATGGGCACAGAATGTAATTTTCTCTGAAAGTCCTTAACATCTGGATATTTTCCAATGGTTTTGTGGCCTAAACCAGTAATCTCATTTTCTTGACTATTTGCCAGAATATTTGTGAACTGCAATAGTAAAGAAACAAAAATGTAGCTAAAGCAAATTTAAGTTGTTTAGTTTGTTAATTTAAACAATATTGTGACAGTTCTTTGAACTGTTTTTAATCATAGAAACTAGCAACTTACTTGTAAAGGACAAATACCCCAATGGTGGCAAACACTGCCAACAAGCCAAGGAAGATGAAAACACCTTCTGTTGTTCCAGATGCTGATCCTAGAGTTCAGAAAGTAGATCGATTAAAAGTTAGCCTCCATTTTACAGTGAGATAGACTTTCTAAAGAAAATGCCATTTTTACCTGTTGCTGTACAAATTGAAGCACAGTTAGTAATTCTAATATGCTAAGCACTGGAGGTCAGTGACTGGCAGGAGGTGGTGCTTTCACATCCTAATCCGTGTAATTCTCAGTTCCACCAGAGTGTGAGTTGGGCTTTGCCAGTTTTCTCATGGGAGCCCTGCTCCTCAGACACGTGACTGCCCTTCCAGCATGGGAAGGAAGGGCCCTGCTGGCACCCCACGAGGTGGAGCTAATTTGCTCCTCGCCAATTGTTATGCTGGGGAAACACACTGACAATAAGAGAAATATTTGACAACATTAGGTGGGCTCCTCCAGAAGGTGACTCAAAGCAGCAACCTCTCTTAGATCCTAATTCTGCTTTGATTATAGTGATAGCTCCAAAGTAGAACTCAGGAATTCTAGGCAGACCAGCTTTGTTGGGCTAGGGCTAGTCTCTGTGAATACAATTGTAGAAAATCCTTCTGCATGCATGTTTTCACCTTTAGGAGCCAGAATGCATTTACAAGTCAGGCATTGTGCTTTATTCATAATGAACTGATTTCAGTACAGATAAACTTACACCTAGATTAAATAAAATCAACCAAAAAAACTGTGAAAAATGACTGCAAAGGGTCAGTTGTTTGGCTGATAGTAATTAGAGAGGCCAGAAGAATCACTAGGACATTGTAATAGGTGGCCAGGAGGGCAATGAAGTGGGAGCAGAGAGGCAGCATGACCATTTAGGCTTCTGACTGAGGCTGAGTTTAATAGCTGGTTAAAGACTGCTTTGATAGCTATGAGCTAGACACAGTGGTGCTCATCCGGCCAAAGGTAAAGCTCCTGTTCTGAAACAATTACCCTGGGCAGACCCTGTAGTCACTGGATGTTACACAGATCTATCCAGAACCTGATTCATCTTCTCCTCATGTAGAAATAGAAACCTGGTCAAGGCCAGTGGGCAGTAAAGAGGGCCCAGGGCAGCCAATTCTGCTGCAGACTTTGATTCTGTCTAAAGTGAGCTGAATTCTCCTCTGCTATCTCTGCATGTGTGGAGTGGGCTCGTTGGCATGTTCCCCACTTGCTTTTCTGCCCAACAGAGTTTTCTGTGCAAAAATACATTATGGCTTAAGAACTGTTCATATTCTGTGATACTGAAGAGTTTGTATAATTCCTGTACTCATTGGATCGTAAACATAAGTCAAACCAAGGTCCAACACCTTATATTCCCCTAGGGAAATAATAATCTTTTTATTTTTGCACATCTTTGCACTCTCACACAAGCTGGTGCAGTCTCAGCTGAAGCCTCAAGGCATAATAAAAACCCCCATATGTATTCCTGTGCTCTTTCCCCTGCAAGGAGGAAGCTTTTCACAGATGACCCACATCTGCTCTGTGTGGACTCACCTCCGTTTACAGAAATCAGGGCACTGGCAAGAGCTTGACTTGTGTCATCCCCCAAGGTGATGTTTATACAGTATGTCCCAGGTTCCTCAAAAGCTCTCCTGATGGTGAGTAAACATTCATCCGTGACAACGATGGGGTCACACACCATGCTCTTGGACACCTGACACGTGGGGTCAGAAACTACTGTGCAGACATCTGTGGGGAGACTGGGATGGGAAGAGAGAGCACATTGCATCTGTGGAGTCCTGTCAGCCCAGTTAGCCCAGTGCATAGATACACTGCACTGGTGCACCAGTTTTATGCTGGTGCCTATTGAAATCAGTGGCACTATAGTGACTTAAGAGTGTTTTATTGATACTATATGTATTTTTTGCATACCTAAACATTTGTATATGTACATGTGGATTTTATATAGAATGCATGTATACAATCTATATAATTATCTGCTCATTTTGCTTATCATTTAACATTTTATGGTGATCACAAGATTACCTTCATCAAATCAACTTATAAAGTCCATTACCTTTAAAACACATCATTAAGAAAGGAATGCACATTCTTATAAGTAGTATCATGTCCCAGAAAAGAAAACACTCACGAGAGGTTAATTCTATTCCAGTTGTATTACCAAGGTGTTTCTTGTACTTATTAGTCATCTCAACTCTAACCGTCTAAGAGTTAGGAATATTAGTCCAATGTTTTCCTATCCAAGAAATTGCTTGGACTCACCCTTTTACTCCCAAGTGTCAAAAACTCTTGGCCAAAAAGAAAGGATTTCCTTACAATTTCAGTAAGCTGCCTCCCATTTTACTGTAAGTGCTGAAATCTTGTCTTGGCCAGGAAACTATATAAATTGTTTCTTCCCACAATCCATTCCTTATTTTTACTGAGACTTGATATTTGCTCTGAATCCCAAGTGCCTGGCAGTAGCCTCTGTTGGCATAGTTGAAAAATGAGACTTGCATTATCTTTAATTCCAGTCAAGAAATAGAAACACTGCAGTTCCCAACTTTTGTTCATGCATCTGCATCTAAGTGCAGACAGCATTCCAGCACCTAATTATTTTTAAGGAGGGAAGATTGACAGCTTCATTCACACACTTACCTCCCTTGGCAGGTAACAACAAAGTCAACCAGTGAGTTTTCAGCTTGACTTTCTGTCATCTGGATGCTTGTCATCTGAATAATATTTACCTCAAGGATTCCCTCTGGGAGAGGAAACACATGTCAACTGTAGGACACATGACAAGTTCTGAAGCCTATGTGTACTGAACCTCAAGTGTTTGGCTGATGCTCAGTTGAGGTCTTGTTTTCCATAACCTCCTCCCTCCCTTAGCACTCTTCTTGAAGGGTTTGAAAGCTGAGAAATTTTCCAGTGCTTTGCCTATGAAGCTGCTCCTTTCTGGTCTGCTTTTTTTTCCTCATTATTGTTATTTACTTCCATATTTTATTAAATCACTTCCCACTACATGTGATTGCTCTGCACTCGGAGGTCAGTTCAACCTTCTGTAAACCCCCTTCCCCGCCCGGGTGCTCCCGCTGTGGCGGGTTCAGAAGCTGGTGATATAGAAAGGACTGACACAATGCACATCCCCAGCCATTTTCCAGTCCCGGTGCCTGGAAACACCAAATGTAGCAAGGGGTCAGCCATCAGCAAACATCCAGACTGAGGTCCAGCCCTCTTGTCTGAAACCAAAGGGTCATAACCTCTGCCACTACGTCCTGGCAGAGTGCAGGCAGAAACCAAAGTCAGCCAGTTAGATGTCTGTACATTAGTCTTTAAAACTCTCAGCTATGTGCATGAGAAGGATCTTATTTTGGGTCTCATGTGTTTGATAAAAAGGTGTCTAAATAAACATTATCTCTACTGTACATTGTTGTACATTGTTAACACCATTCCTCTGTTCAGGTGTTGACCACATCCTTACCTACGACAGCGAGACCATTTCTGTAGTATCCATTTCTGTAAATATGGCAACCTCCATCAGGGTTGTCCTCCATTGACTCCACAGTGGCAGAAGAGCTCGAATTAGAAGATGCTCCTGTCATTACTGTTTGAGGGAGCAAGAATAGATATACAACTTTGGAGCAAGCTCTGCTTAGGGATATTCTGAACACAGCCATGTGTTCCAACTGCCTTCATTCCATAGGCCATCAGTGACTTTGGCCTGCAGCTGTGCAGTCGTATATGTATTAGTATGAGGTCATGGCAATAATCCCTGAAGAAAACACATGTGCCCAGCTGTAGAACCCTGGAGTAGCCTGGGCAGCCCCACTCTAAAAGCCACCTGGCTAGTCATCCATCTCTGGGACATAAAATGGAGACTACAAGGTGTAATACAATTAAATACTTCTTTAAAATCCCCAAATCAATTATATAAGAAATGCAAAGGCCTATAAAGCATTTAAAATGCTTTTTTAAAAGCTGGTATTTTCCCACTGCTCTACATTACAGCTAGTGGAAAAATGAAGAGGGGAAGTGGTAAAAATTATATTTTCCTTTCATTTTTCGTTCTCACTCAACATTTTGGTAAAAGCACATATTAAAAGTATGAAATTTGAAAAATATAGCCACATTTACAATTTCACAGTAGTAGTATTATAGCTGAAACTGCAGGCCGCCTGCAAACTTTAAAACCCTCTGAGATGACAAACCAATGCTGAACATAATAAAAGTTATTCTGAAAAATGATAGTCAATAAATTTAAAGTGGAAAAGCTGTTCTGGGTTAATGCCATGTGGAAATCCCATATTTTTGAATATGACTAGGTTTTTCTAGTTCAATCCAATCTCATTTAATTTTTGATGGAAGTTAATGCAATCCAGAAAGGAACTTGCTGTAAGAGTATTCTGAAATACCTCTTTCTCACTTTAAATTTACATCTTATCTCAGAAGATGACCTTGAGTAGACAAGGCTAAAATCTGCTGACCAKGTGTGGCAGAGGTTATACAGACAAACGTACATGTATGTTCACCTGAAGACCTTTGTATGCTGTAACTGTGGTGGTAGAACTGGATGTATAAGAAGTTAAATGTGTAAGTGATCCCAGCCATAGAATCATAGAAGAGTTTATGCTTATTGATTCTGTCTCTCAACCAATTTTACAGAGGCTTTGCAGAGGCTTGCAGCTCTTCATGATGACAGTAAAACTACGAAAGATATCAACTTAAAATATCAGAGTTTTAGCATAGCTCCTAATGCCACTGCTATTTGATACATTCTTACCTGCTGAGGTGGGCGGTGGTGCAGTGGGTGTTATTGGCCTGCAAGGTACAGGTATAATGGCTTGGACAGTTAAATTCAGAGTGAAGTTTCCTTGCAGAGTGTAGGTGTGAGATGTACTAGGACTGCTGGCTACAAATAAGCCACTTCCATCTCCAAAGTTCCACTTATAGGAGATGGCAGAATTATTCAGATAGTAGCTGGGATCATGGATCTTCACATCAAATGTGATAGGTGAGTCTTTGATGAAAA
The DNA here is from genome assembly GCA_018881555.1 of Amblyornis subalaris. Lineage (NCBI taxonomy): Eukaryota > Metazoa > Chordata > Aves > Passeriformes > Ptilonorhynchidae > Amblyornis > Amblyornis subalaris. The sequence continues at coordinate 2,410,421 of JACAXG010000061.1, read as the reverse complement.
TGGAGTCTGAGATGTTGCGGTCATGTTTTTGGAACATACTCACAAATATTGGAATTTTGTCTGGAGGGGAAAAAAAAGAGGTAAATAAATAAAGCATAGATACCTGATTGCAAACAATAACCAGTTCCAAAGTCCCTGAACAGCAACAGCCAGAATGTGAGACGTGAGTGTCTTTAACACGGGTTTCTACTTTAATTTGATTAATGACCTGAGGAGTGAATGTCAGTATGAAACAGTTACCCAGAAAAGTATGGGAACAAATGAGGAATCATAGACACCTGTGGAAGGTTGCATTTCCTCTTGTAAATAGTTTTTCATTACAAAGTAGAGGTGTCACTACTGAGCTAGACAAGGTACAAAGTTACAAAAGTAACTTATGCTACTCAAAGCAATTCACCAGAGATTCCACTTTCGTATTAAAAACCTTTCTCAGGCCAATGTCTTGTGCTGAAGTTTTTAACACCTAAGCAGCAAATACCCCCAGCACTTCATTACAGTTTATTCCAGCACACTCACCTGTTACAGAGTAGATGGTTTTTGCTCTCGCAATTGGAACGTATCCTGAGTGCCCTCTCCTGTAAATGGACACTGCCATCCCATGTTTGCCAAGAGTGATATTTGCTGTGTTGACTGAAAACTTTGCTGAAGATCGTCCAGTTGTTTGGTAATACTGACCTGAAACAGAACACGAACTTGACATTTTCCCCTTCAGCCTCGATACAAGTTGTTTTATGAGAGGCAATGTCTCTGAGGATCTTGGATCGTCTAAATCAAAATGACTAGTTTAGAGATGTCTTTCGATAATCTGGCAGGTGTTTTTGGAGCACTTAATACTTTTACAATGTTTTTACTCACAATAAATTCCGTGGTTTTTCAAAGTTGTCAAAGAGGTGTCCCAAATTAACTAATACAAGAAAAATTTGCCAAGGCATCTACATCTTTCCAAAGCAATTACATTTCATTACATTACATTACATTAAGTCATTAGGATTATGTAGTGGATGGTGTTAGGCATTTTAAGTGATCTTGTGTTTGCTTTCAGTGTAGCCAGAAGATAAAATACCTCTTGCTTCATACCTTAGAACTATTTGTATACATTTGATTATTTATCTTTTTAACAACTGACTGAGGTAGGTAAATAGTATCACCTCTGCATAAAATTTGGAAYGTTGTTGTTATTATTACTCATCCTGATACTGACAATAATACGGATTTAGCTGGGCAAACTGAGGGCACTAAGATTTAGTAGCCAATGGCAGGAATAGTCCAACCATTATATACTCAGGAGCAGGAAACACTGAAACTCAGCATCTGTGACCAGAGCAGAACCACAGCCCATGGCAGTTCTCACCTCCCTAGAGACAAGAAGTGCTGCACTGTTAAACTGGTGATACACAGCACTGTTTGCTCTTAAATTTAAGAGTCTGAAGTGGCAGTGAGCTGTCAACAAATCGTCTGACTGAACTGGTCAGACCCTCTGGTTTCCTAGAAAATATGATCTTGAGTACTACTGAAAGGAAATTGATTTAAAGAGACTCTTCTGGTAATCCATGATTTCTTGACCAAACAGCTGATGGCCTCTCTGGAAAAGTGGGGAATGAATTCAGTATTTCCACTCAAGAGTGTGGAATCCTTTTTAAAGGGCTTTTAATAAAACATTACAAATGCGTTAGTGTGCAAAGTGAATATAAGGTTTGCAGTTCACCCTAACCAAGGCATGTGTTGCAGTACTAACCAAACGTGTGAAACACGTAGACAAAGTTCCTTCTCCTCCAGCCAGGATGATGAGGGAAAGGACGCCCATCTGGGAATACGTTATGGCTGTGGTTGCTTGTGCAGTTTTCCCAGCCACAGTTGTCAGTCCATTCAGTCCAGTTGTAGACATAGACTTGCTGATTCTCAGAAGCTGGAGGATCTAAGGGTAGAAATAGGATGTGTTCTGGTCAACTGAGAAATGTGCAGAAAGTCAGGAAACAGGAGGCAGCACCACAGGTTATAGCAGTTACTGCACTTAAACACCAGGTGAAGTGGGGTATTTTTAGACTGATGTTCGTTCTTTTTCCTGAGACTCTGCTTTGGTTAGTTTTTAATGTAAGCACAAAATCGTTCTGGTTTGGTGATGTTTTATTTAGAAGTTTAAAAAAACTTTAGTGTTTCATGGGCCAGACACAATTTCAAAGTGCTTGCCCAAAAACTTGGTGTCAACTACACAGGAAGCTACTGTTTCACCGAGGATAATAGGGCTACCTGAATGTTTGGCAAGCAGAATCTAAAATTTTAAGTACAAAGAGTGGCTCTGAAAGCACTGTGAGGAAGTGACTTTGTTTTGCCAGAAAAGTTCTCTGTGGCACCTTTAAATACCTTAGACATGAATTTCTGTTCTTTTCTGAATAATAAATAGAAAGTAGAAAGTTTTCTCCCCCAAACAGCACAGCGTATATTAAGTAGAGAATGGATATCAGCTGCTAACAAAACATCAGACAGTTAAAAACTAGAACTTAGGCTGACAAAAAATTTGCTGATATGCCTTGAAATGAAAATTACTTTGATCAGTAAAAAAATTTGTTGAACATTTATGAATTCAGAGGATGAAAGGTAGAACAGCATGTTTTATTSTAGATCCAGCAGCTTAAACCACTGCAATTATGATAGTTTTTTCCTCCATGTAACAGTAAATAAGATGAAAAAAGGTGATTTTCTGAGGAAAATATTACTTGATTTTTAAATATTTGTTTGGGTTTTAATTCCTAAAATGTGGGATTGTGAGATTTACTCTTTCTTGAGGGTTTTTCAAGACACAGATATGGTTACTGAATTCTACAATTCCTAAYGGAAAAAAAATCTCAATTTTATGAATTGACAGCTTTATAAGTTTGAAAGAAAACAATGTGACTGTGCAACATTGTGCCTGACCTGAAAAGCAGTAACAGTTAGGAATTAACGGGACCGTTTTGGGAAGGTAATTTTATAGCGATGGTCACTCTTAAATTAACGGGCCAGTGTATATATCGTGGGGCAGAACGCTCAAAATACCACAGTGATCTTCTTAGGAAAGAAACTGGTGTGGCACAGGCTAGGTATGCACAGGTAAATGTTATCAGTTATCAGTTAAACCCAGCATGGCTGTTGTTCTTAGGGTGCGCCTGTGATGCTTCCAAAGCTTCATGACACATTCTCGCAAGCACCAGGCAGATGTGTGTGTAGTGCAGGGAAATTACGGTTACCTACCCTGGGTACAGTTTCTCCTGTATATTATGTTGCCATCATTGTCTTCTATCTGGCACTTGGGAAGCTGAAGAGTCACAACAAAGGTCACGTTGGATCCTACCAGTGCTGGGCTATCACTGTCCAATTTGACTGTCACCCTTCCGCCTGTAGAAAAGAAAATTTGTCTTCACTGTGGTAAAGGATGCATCAGAGCAGAAGCTACCATCAACTCTGCACTATTTACATTAGAAGTGCTTTATTGATTACTCTGTTTATTAAGAGGTTTCATGCTCCTACGTCACTTGCGCTCTTATCAAAACCCCAACTTAAAACAATCAGAGACACTGAGCATATACCCCCATATCACTACTGCTCTGCCATTAATTTTCTTTCTAGAGCTAAGAATATCGTTTTCTACCCATGGGGGTCAATATATTCCAAAGGAGAAAATTTTTGTTTCTCCCCAGGGAAACAGTCATTAGACCTCAGCTCAGACCAGGCGATAATAAACACGGTCTTTGCCAAAGCCGTCAAACTGAAGCCCGTGTGCCCTACTGAGGTAGCAGTTGAAGCTACCTGTCTTCCAGGGCGTGTTTCACTTAATGGATTGTTCTASACCCCTGACCATCAATGCTTCTCAGTAAGTATTAATGTCTGAGACTAGTCATCACGGGAAAGCACTTTAAGTAATAACTCCCTATTCTGCTTCCTTAGACAACCTACTGGGAATGGTATTGAACACAATCATCTCTAATTCGCTATTCTGTGCAGCAGTGGATATTGCCCCTATGAAAATGCACTATAGCACCTGCACTCTGCACTGTGGTGGATTTTCTGGCCAATTTTTCACGTGTCTTTGAAATGCATATGTGCGATCACCTTTCCAGCAGTTCTTCCATCTGGGATCTCCTTCTTTCCAGAAAGGATAAAGTTTTTCGTTCCATTTATTTTGATCACTAGACCAGCCTTGTAGCTTCTTGTAAGATGTTACAGGGGAAGTACTTTCGTGGCTCAGCACATCTTGAAATCCTAGAGAGAAATCCAAGCATCAATGTAAATGTAATGCAATTCTCCCTACTTTTTTCCCTGTCTTTTCCCTATAAAAAGTTTGCTTTTGTGCTGAATGGCCTTCTGATTATAAATTTATTTTTGTACAGATAGAAAACTTCACCAGTAGAAAGCTGCGGAATTTTATCATTACAGCTATAAACACTTACATCAACCATAATCAACATAAAGACAATTCCACCACTGTCAGACTGACATTTTTTTCTACTTGCAGTATTGCAGACTTTCTAGACAAAGAATAAAAATGTTTACAATGTTTTGACCATATCAGAGCAATTGTTTGTATGAATTGACATAACCCTGAAACAGTCAAGCTCTCTGTTGTTTGATTTCTGACTGCTTTGCCTGGTAATAAATCTATGAGTAAAAGGCTAACAGGATAAATTCACTGTGTGTCTGAGTTGTGCTCTAGTGGAAGTTATGCCTGGAATTAATTTTGACCCAGTGCAGCTCCTTTGGTGACTTGGCTGGTGGTTTGGGTGGGAGGGGTGGAACCAATTATAACAGAAGCTGGTATTTCCAGAAAAGGAAATTTAGAGCCGGGTAGTAAATTCAATGTGTTTATAATATAACAACAATAACATACTAGCTTCATGCCTGTTATTTAAAAATGGCTCGGATATTAAATAACTTCAATAACCTCTTTCTTCTCATATTACTACAAATGATGGGCTCAAGCTTTTCCCAGGCTTCTAGGATCCCTCTTTCTGTCACAAAAGACACAGTGAAAAGCAAAGTAAATATCCAAGTAACCTGTAGGAACACGTTGGCCGCTGTAGGATGCCATAAAAATATGTTCACAAGTAGGCTTATGGGCATAGTTCCATTAAAGCCTGGAGGCTTTAAAGAACTCTGTCATGTTAATCAGGTAAGGTAACTGCTGGGTGTGCCATTCTGTCACAACATCAGGGGAGTTAGGATTTCTGCTTTCCATGGCTTTATTGTAAAGGTACAGCTGATGCAGAATGCTTCTGAGATTTATATCCAAGTGCAACAAAGTTCTGGATGAGTTCAAGGAAAATGCAGAAACCTGTAAGAAGGGCAAGAAGGCCCTGTGTGCTGTAACACAACTAATTGGTTGTGTTGGAATTTCTCCAAGCTTTGGAAAAGACACAGAGCAGGTGTAGCCAGTTTAGCACAGTCTTTAGAGGTGGGTGACTCCTAATTTTACAGCAAGAGAGGACCAGAGAAACAGCTCAGAAGAAGAGGCAGGAGCTGCTTTGTCTTGGTGTTTAATTGCCCAGTGAGATTTCTGCTGTGCAGAAAGAACATCTCTTGGCCAGTCATATCTCAACTCTGAGCTGATGCTGGTAGCTCACTCCCCAGTCTTGAGGACTGAAATGTTTGAGGAAAAGAACAGATTTTGCTCTCAGAGACACAATCTCCCACAGTCTTTTGCCCTCCAGGAACTCCCTGCAGTCTCACTTAAATCACTTGAATTAAGTCCTTCCTGCAGATTTAATATATTTTGGTGTGGGCAAGCATAACATTATGACTGGTATTTACTTAATGACCTGTATCACATGCTGTATTGTTTTGAGTCTTGGTCAGAAGAAGAATTTGGTAATGTTGTTCAGAAGCTTTGCTCAGGAAAAAAACAGATTAGCAACTATATAAGTACTTCATAAAGGCTTATCAAGTTCAATGACACTTTAGGTGTCATTAAATTAATGTGTCAAATTATTTGAAAGTAAATGGCTACATATTTTTCATCAGTTCTTTTCCCCATTCTCCTTGATTTTATCTAAAAATTATTTAATGAATAAAAATGTTTTGATTTTTTCAGATCAAAACCTTTCAATCATTGTTTTTTTCCCGAATGCTCAATTCATCAAAAAGAGCTGGAGCACTTTTAATTTTATAAATGCTTTTAATTTTGTGTTTTCAGTAACAATCCTTGAATTCAAAATTCATTTTCTAGTCCAGTAATAACTGTTGTCACTGTTTCTAAATCACAAGCTCCTTAGGCATTTCTTTGCCTCCCTGATGTGCTTTGTTTATTTCAATCAAATATAAAACATTTCACAAGCTTCAGGACAAGACAAAGATGGTTTTTCAGATGAGGAAAGACTTCTGCACTAGTTTCTCTAACACATGGAACTGAAGATTTTCAGTTGGTGAATTTAAAGGAACAAAGAGCTTTAATGTATTCCTTCTTTAACAATGAAAACCACTCAAGAACAGATGTTGGTCATAACCAAAATTAGAGCAATTCAGTTCTAAATAGACAGAGTAATGTTACAGTCCAAGGAACAGATTACTGTAATAGTTTTGGTGAGGTGACCGTAGGAGAAAAGATCTTATACTTTCTTCCTTATACATTCTTCCTTCTCATTCTGGCTTTCATTTTGGTGAAAAATGTAGCAAAGACATGAAGTTCAGTATTTCCTGGGATAGTGTATTAGCCGTGAAAGAGAGAATGAAAGCCAATGTTAGGACAGCAGAAATAGAAAGATGACCCAGCTAGAGGGGATAAAAGTGTATTAGAAGTAAAAAGGCTGATGGGATGGTATCAGACAGTAGTGTAAACTTTCTGAAGTTATGTTTAGGAACATAATAAAGCAGGACAAAGAAGGATTTGAGGAACAACTTTCAAAAACATAAAAACTATGAATTAATTTTTTTTCCAAATATAAACTAAGTTGGAAAGCCTACCAGGAAGTCTAGAACCAAAAGATGATGTAGATACAAAAGAAGCATTCAGTGAAGGTAAAAGGGTAGCACAAAAGTCAAATAGGTCAACTGGTTTATATTTTCATTCACAAAGGAAGAACATAAGAGGTTTCTGTGTTAGAATTTTTTTTTTTTACAATGATAGAGAATCTCTCCCAAAATGCAGTGTTGGCACAAAAAACCCAATTATAGAACAAATCAACAGAATGACAAAGTTGTCTAGATAGGATGGCCCAAGTATGGAAGTTATTCAAGAGTGAAATAAATAAGCTATTAACCATAGCATGTAACATCTTGCTTAACACTGCTTCAGTGACTGAGAAACAAAAATTGGCAAATGTGATGACAGATTTTAAAAACACTTCCAGGGAAGATTTAGAGGCTTAAAAAAAACTTTGGGACTCAAGTTGGAGAAGCTGGTAGGAACAGCAGTGAAGAACACAGTGAGTAGGTACAGTGCAATAATATGATATGCCATAAAAGGAGTGCATTGCTCACAAACATATTCTGAGTTTTGCCGAGGGAGACAGAGAGCATGGGAACAAGGCTGACCTGCTTGTTACAGTCTGCTTGAGTTCCAGACAGCACTTGATGAGGTCCCTTGCTAAAGGCACATAAAGCAATGAAGTTACCATGGGATAAGAATGAAGGATTTCACATGAATAAATGATTGGTTAGGATATGAAACAAAAGTTATGAATAAGTGCCCAGTTTTCTCAACGGTTAAAATAATTCAAAATGTTCATAATCTGGAAAACAGGTAAACAGTAAAGTTCTTTAATCTGCTGAAGACAGTGCATTAAAGTAATAGAGGGGAGGACTGTATGAAACTCAATGACTCAAAAATAAAACTATGTGGAATTCAGCAGAGTTAAATGTAACCTTACTTTGAAAATGAGGGGCTCTAAACTAGCTCTAAACTCAGAAATGAGATCTTTATCTTTACAGTTTTGAATGCAGTGCTCACTGGTAGTTGAAAACCTAGGAAAAGGCTAGATAGAGAACAAAGATGAGAACACCATTACAGCATTGTATAATGCCATGTCTTGAGTACTGTATGCTCTGTTCTCTGCAGCTCAAGGAGGGTATAAAAGAACTGAAAAATACAGAGAAAGGTGGTGAGGATGCTACAAAGGGATAGAATTGTTTCCATATGAGGAACAGCTAAATAGAGTGTGTCTTGAAGCCTGGAGAAGAGGTGACAGAGGAGACTATAAAAACAGAATCATGAACAGCATGAGGAAGAAGCTGAAAGTACAAAAGTTAAGGAGAATCAAATGAAACCAGCAGGTTACAGGTTCTAAGCACATGAAAGACACTTCTTCACGTAAAGCACAATTAAGGTGTGAAATTTTTTGCTGGCAGGATGTGGTGTGTCCCAAAAATTTACACGTGTTGCCATGAAAACCCAAATGCATGAACAGATGGAAGAAGTCTAGTAAAAACTGTTAAATACAATGACTCTCCATCTGACAGAGGCAGTTCTGGTGTTATAAATCATGAAAAGCTGGGAAAGTGTCCTGACCTGCCCAGTTATACATCCAGTATTATTTTCAACTGGAGGCAGGTACAAGGCTAGATGGATGCCCAGCTGGACCTCAGTTTTTCAGGTCTTCAATTTCCATACTGTGCATTCAGGAATTTGAGCCTAAAATCCCATTTCTACATTACCAGCCCTGAGCTCAGGGAGTCATCTTAATACTTGAGTCAAATTGGGGGCGCAGAAAGAAGCAGAATATCAGCCCAATTCCTGCCCACTGTGGCTTGCAGATCTAATTTCTTGACTGGGCTCTCTGAGGTTAGGGATCAACAGGTCCAAGTGTCCAGTGGGGAGCCCTGTCTCTGAGCTGGCCTCTCCCAGCCACAGCTGAGCCAAGCAAACTGTGCAAAGTCCATTCTGCATCTACCCTTTTAGCCATGCTTGAGCTGGGAAAGTATTGCTAGAAATTTGCTGCCAAGAGCCAAGGCTTAGCTCCAGTCAGCTCCGTATACCTGTGGAGCACCGGGAATAAATTACTGAGCAGTTCTCAGCACACTTCTCCAGCTCAGGCACCTTTTCTACCCAGAGCCAGGGAACCCTGAGGTGGAACCAGCTGTTGCCTACTGGTTTGTGGGCATGGCTCCAGCAACCACCACAGGAGCACGGAGCAGCCGCTTTTCCTGCACTGGCTTGGGACATCGGACATGCCGAGGCAGGAGGCAGGGATGCCGGGGTGAGGGAAGCACTCACGTGTGGCGGCAGCGCACAGCACCGCTTCGGCCAGGAGCAGGAATCCGAGGTGGTGCCGAACACCGCTCATGGTTCCGGAGACCCTGGGCCCGCTCAGCACCTGCCGAGGAGCAGCGTGGCCGGTGCCTGCGCGCGGGAACTCCTCCGGTCCCCACTGCGAAGTGAGAATGAAGTTTCTCCGCTGCTCTGCTCTGCGATTAAATGAAGGGCCCCGGGACTCATCATGTGATGGAATTAAGCAGAGATGCATGATTTTGTCTTCAGCTTCTTTCAGCTCATGTGCTTATGACTCACTCCCTTTGCTTTCAGCACTCCGTGGGACTTCTGAGAGACCTGTTTGGAGCCACACCATTCACCTCACAGGCATTTTTATACTAGTTTTGCACTGTGATCAATTTTTGTACTTAATTTGTTTTTAAATTAGGAACATTTATTTCCAGAAATCCAAATTAACTCTTGCCCCAGCCTGATTTGCAAGTGTTACTGCAACAGCTCACTGCATTTGATGAACCCTTCGCTACTTAACCATGTGGCTCTCCCCATTTGCTGGGCAACAACTGTAAACTAAATGGAGAACAGCCAACTCAAACACGTCTCTTGACTTGGCTCCTGATCAGAGTTGATTGTTAAGGAAAACGTTATTTAAACATTTAGTGGGTACATGCATATCCCATTCAACCATGGCTAGAGGTACCATCGCAGCCCCTGTGTGGTGATGGCCACTTAATATCTAGCTCACAAGCTGCCACGACCTAAACACAGACAAGTGCTTGCTTGTATAAATTTCATGGATTGTAGAGATAAATAAAAGACAGATTTTACTGCCCAACCTAATAATGAGGTATAACCAGGGACTCAAGAGGACCACCGTAGATTGGCAAACACTGCACCTAGTGGTTCAAATTCAGGTTCAATGTGCTTCACCAGCCCAGATGTTCTGCAGGCAGTGCATCGGCTGATTTTCGTCGAAGCCCTGGCAGCCTTGTGAAGTTTCTTGCTGTTGTTTGCAGCAAGGAACAAGTTTTTGTACAATTACAAGGCATAGAAACAAGTACAGTCATCAAGAGATAATTCAGTAGTAGTTTCAGTGATCCCATGGAACAGCACTCATAAGTGAGACACTGGCTAGCCAGAAACCAGTGAGTTGGGCAACAATAAACTGCTTTTATTTCAGGCAGGGCAAGTGGAAGTCCATAATTCCAAGTCCATAATTCCTGTCAACAGAATGAAGAGATTGCCCAATGGAAGGAGATTTTAGAACTCTAACTAATTTTCTTTTTCTCTTTTTTTTTTTTTTTTGGTTTGTTCTACATTTCTAATTTTTCTAGTGTTTTCTATTACCTGTGTAAGTTATTACCACTACCTGATGTCCAGTCCTGTGGATTTTGCATGTGTAGACTCCATGCTTCAGCACCCTCCTGGCTGGAGCTAACTCTCCCTCCTGCTGCCAGCCAAGGAGCAGGGTGAAGGCAATAGCCTTAGGGGTACAGGCTTGTTTAAACTAAGCCCTCATTATCTGACAGAAAGAAAGGGGAGCATAAATCGAAGTCAAAGCTGTGACTGACTGTGCAAAAAAATCATATGACTGCAGCGTCCTCATGTGATTGTTGCTTTTTTTGTTGTTATTCAATCAACTACATTCCCAGTTGAAATGTCAGGTTTCGAAGCCATTCAAAATTATTTTTCAAACCATGTGGGACATTAACTTTAATTGCACTCCTTTGTTTCCAGGTTGTTGATCCTAGAAGTGAAAAGTGACCTTCAAACACTGTGGTTCAGCACTGGGGGCCTGATCCAAAGTCTGCTGGGGAGAAAGGAGGTTTGAATGCTTTTCCCAAGAGGGTTTTGAGAACCTCCAGAGGAAAACTGCTGACAACAAATGCCTGTTAATTAAAACCAAAAATTTATCAGCCTAAAAACAATAAAGTTGGTTAGGATGGAGTTTTTTGCCATGTTATTTGATACATGAAATTGTTACATAAATTTTGAGTGACAGTCTCAATAAGAACCAGCTGGTGGAAATTATTAAACATGTTGTAAATAGACTTCAGAGGCACTGAGGATCAGGCCTGTGGTTAGAGGAATCCAAACCCACCAGGGCTGGGGTAATAAGTAAAAGGTGGCTTTACTGTGACACTCCAGTCCTTCACATTCTTCCTCCTCAGCTCTTGGCCCTTAGACTACACATTCCTGCAGGGCTGATGCAGGAAATATTTGGGTCCGCTTGTGCTGTGGCTGCAGTCAACATTCACAAGACAAGAGTAAAGGAGAAGGGAAGAAAGAGCTAGGAGGAATAGAGGTGTAAAAGGAGTGAAAAGAAGAATAAAAAGCCCAGGAGAACTATGATATGTCAAGACTGGAGGGACCATCTGAAACCTGAGCTGACTTCTCCAATTGTCCTAGCCATAGCGGTGTCTGAAACACTGAAGGGTTGCTTGAAATCAGCGGATCACCACCAGATCTTAAATTAACTTCATAGTTTTTATATTATTATTCTTGTTCTCTGAGAAACAGCTTTGCAATTTAAACAAGTGAATTGAATCATGCAGTTATAAAGGAGAAAAGGTTTAAAATATATCCTAAACATTCTCCTAGCAAAGAAACACACATTCAGGGAGATTTAGGGCTTCATCTGACAAAGAAGTGCGTGGGCAGGAAGTGCTTAGTACTTCACAGCTTTAGCACCTCAGTTATTAAATCTCGTTGAAGAGATACACATCTCTGCTACCTGAAGGGCTGTCAGATGACAGGGAGTGAACACATCATGTGTACCTGCGTGTCTAGACCGATAGAGCTGGCATGTTCACACTGCTATCACACCACCATCAACACAACATGAATACAGGAATTGTTAATCACTGCTCACAGGAACTTTAAAAAAAAAAAGAAAGAAAAGTACAAAGGGGGAAAAAAAGAAAGAAAAGAAAAAAAATGGATTTGAAGTATTAACTTGGCTTTTGGCCAAGACAGCAAAGGAAAAAGAGACTATCTTGTTTTGGCAACCAGGTATGTTTAGGTAAATGCTATCTGCCATTACCAGTGATCTCTCAAGAGAACTCTGCTTCAGGCTTGACAAATTCCCTTCCTGGGAAGAAATGATGTGTCTCACTTCACATGGGACAGTGGCCATCAGCTGACTGAACCAAACATGTAAACAAAGCTGCCTTAGCAGTCTGCAGTTCTCATTGTACTGGGAATAAAAAAAAGCTCCTGATCAGTTTCTGGTATCATCTATCTCAGTTTATCACTGAAAAATGAATTAACCCTTGAAACTGATCAAACAGGCTTTTAGGAAGTCCAGTGTCTTTATCTTTTGCTTTTGTAGTAGCTAAAGCTATGCATTTAAACTTTTTTTATGGGTAGGTGTTTCCTTGCAGTCATACATTTCTCCAAATTCCTGTGTTGGGGTTGGTCATAGAATCATAGAATTGTTTAGGCTGGAAAAGACCTGTAAGATCATTGAGTCCAACCATTAACTCAGCACTGCCAGGTCTACCACTAAATCGTGTCCCTAAGAGACACATATACACATCTTTTAAATACCTCCAGGGATGGTAACTCCATCACTTCACTGGACAGCCTGTCCCAATACTTGACAAAGCTTTCTGTGGAGAAATTTTTCCTAATATCCAATCTAAAATTGTTTCCAATCTAAAGATCTTTTCCAAACTCGGCATTTGACCATAGCATAGCAACAAATAATGACCACAGCGTGAGATAAGGCCCAGGCCTTACCACTCTCTACAACTACCTGAAAGAGGGTTGAGGTAGGGGGTAATCAGTCTCTTCTTCCAGGTGACAACCAACAGGATGAGAAGAAATGGCTTCAAGTTGCACCAGGGAATATGTAGAATTTTTTTTGTGATACAAATAACTTTTGGCCTGATTTCCTCTTGAGGGAAGGCTCAAATGAGCCTGCCAGCACCCTGCTTTTTTTGGTCCCTCCCTACAAATACTAAACTCCCTGCTCAGTCATAGCCATGTGCGTGACAGTGCCCCAAAATGCCTCATGAAAGCAGCTTGTGGGGAAGGTAAGGGAACCCAAGAAATCATCTGCAGCACTCACAAGAGATCAGCCTTGAGATACAGACCCACAGAGTGCCCCAGCCCACTCATCCCCACGGGTGGGCTTGTCTTCCCTGCCCATGGGAGGGCTAATTCATGCAGATGACCAGCAGCTGAAGACAAAGCATGATAACAGATACTGACCCTCCAGATTGCACCACACACCTTTTTTTAAAGGTGTGTAAACAAAGTAAGTTTATTAAATATCTCTGGGTAGGTTTGTTGGGTTTTTTTTTAACTATGATGACAGTGCAAGGAGGAGGTGTAACTATCCTGGCAGTCCCAGGGTTCTGCTGTGGTAGCCCATGGTCGTCCAAAGTCTCTGTAAGCTTCTGCCTTGCTCTGTGTGCACCTCAGCTGACCCACTTTCAGCTTTGCAGCTGCCGCAGTTAATTTACAATCTGGACATTGGTTTTACTCTACTACTTTTCTCATATTGATTTAATGAATTGTTAATGATGTGGTTTATAGTCACCATAATTCATCAAGGCACAGACCTCTTCCAATCAGGAGAGCAGATAATTGCTGTGAAAGCGCATGATTACGGCTGCATGAGACTCATATTTTAATGAAATTGATTCAGGCCTCCCTGTTGCCCAGAGAGATGTTAAAAGGTCAGTTTTGTATCATTCAGTTCAAGACAGCAATCAAATTTTTGCTGAAAAGTTCTGTTTTCACTAAAAACATTAATTCATATTTTGGCTAGGAAGAAGAGAAAAATTTCTTAAAAAAAGGTAATCCAGAAACAATCAAACCAGGAAACCCCAGCCAAAAAAATGACCTATCAAAGAGAATATACTTAACAAGAACACCTGCTGTGTAGTCACTTTGGTGGGAGGACACCGAAGGAGAAGTCGTCTCACAGCCAGAGCTCCTTTAAAGCTTTTCTAAGAAACAAGGTAAACCTAGCATACTCAATTGTACCTTACTCCCTGTACATGCGATGTTTCACTTATTGTGGGCGAGGCATGAGTTCACCACAGAAACTCAGTTGTTTTATGGGCCAGTGAAATTGCCTTGACTGCTTCAGAAATAACCTCAGCACTTCCCTGAAATAGGACTCAGAATTAATGAAAATGCTGGCAGCTGAACTTTAGTGTAACACACTCTTTAATGTGTTAACATCAAAAAAATCGGCAAAATGGTGCATTTTTGGACTGTATTCCCACTGACTCATGGCAGTAATTCAGAGAGTAACCTCTTCCTTAGAGGCTAGACCAAGCAGTGAATATACAGGCAATACAGAGAAGAGAAAAAAATGAATATATTACAAAGCAACCAGCTTTCTATCTAAATAGATAGATTTAGATACTAGCACTTATGATACTAACATTTATGGCATAAAAGGAAGGCAAACTGAGGAAGTGGAGCTGTTGTGCTTCTAGTGATGTGTGGCTGTTACCTTAGGACTTAAATCCACCTGGATCCACCTTCTGTGGCTGACAGCATTGAGGAGGACTCATTTGGAGGTCTGGAAGGAAACAGAAGGAAAAAGATCATACAGTGTTTGGTTCGGGTTGGGTTTTTCCAAGTTTGTCTGCTGCCACTTGCACAGAGTGGTCATGGCTCGCCGAGGCCGTGGGTTAACCAGTGAGGCACAGGAGGAGCAGCCTGACTGCCGTTAACTTGCCCATTCCCACTCATCCATCACCACCTCTATGTGTCTTCAGGTGCTGCAGAGTAACAGGTGGCAGGATCAGGCCCTGCTGTTGTGCTGGCAGGGCAGGGGAGGACACCCAGACTGGCCATGCAGCTGTGCAGCCCACAAATCACCATGGGTTACTGCCCTGCCCCACAGCTGGAGGGGCTTCTGCTTGCAGAAACTTCAACAGGAACGACTGCTTCACTGGGACAAAAGTATATTTTTAATGCCCCGTTCCCAAATGCATTACATTATAATCTTTAAAAGTCCTGATCACCTGTGGGCAGGGAAATATATTAAATATATAGGAGTTCGTCTTCTGAGTTCATCTTATACTCCAATATCCTTTATTTATATTCTCCATGATAGGAGCAGTAAATTTGCACTGATTCTGTTTTAAATCTGCATTGGAATACGGTTATTTTATTTCAGCTTTCTTTGCCAATACTGGAAAATCTAACATGGCTTTACTGTGTTACTGTGAGAGCACCAAAAAATTGATTTAATACAGCAGCCTACTTGCAATCCCTGGCTTAAGTGAAATACTGAGGGTAAAATCTGTCCAACATGTGTACTGCACTGATCACCAGACCTAAGAGCTCAGCATGGGAAGTACTGTATAACATGATTAAAATCATTACAGAAAATGTGTGTGCATCATATAATAGAAAAATCTGCTTCTTAGATCTATAATTTAAACTGTCTCCCCGAAAAGAGCAAAATAGCTTAACAAATCTTTCCTCAGCCACGCTGCTTAATTGCAGCTGGTTGCTCAGAGCACTACCGTACCCAGTGGTCTGGGAGGAAGGGAAAGCTCTTTGGTGCCCAACATAAGAGGCTTCACCGCAAATTATTCACACTGCAAAAGGTTCAGTTCTGCTGCTCATGGAAAGAAGGTGAACAGTTATTAAAAAAATTCAGATCCAATGTGTGATAGCTGCCATTCTTCTCAGGTTATTATATCCAATCTGAATAGTCTGAATTTAGTCCTCTACTGTAAGTGTCTGACATCAAAGTATAAAAAATGGAATAGTCCTGAAGAAAAGAAAGAAAAGAAATGAGAAGTGTAAGTGAAGAGGAGGAAAACGGATTGTACATTCAGACCTCTATAAATTCACATTGATTTTTCATGCTGCAGTTGTGGCGAGTAGTGCTTGGATGAAGGCAAAAAGTCGGGTTTTTATGAAATAAGAACAAAATGATTAAATGAAAATAGATATTATTTGATCTCTTTGTTACTAATTGTTTGCTACATTTCAGAGTACCTAGTTCTATTATTTCACAATACAAAAGAACTATTGACAAGAAAAACTGGCTATCGAATGATGTGTTTTAGAATGAAAAATAAAAATATAAGAAAAATCAGTGTTTGCTAAGACAGAGGCCAAGGAAATTCATTATAAGTAATTCTTCACTGAGCAACTTTCATATCAGTTCAACTTTTGTGGATGTTGTAACAAATAAAAACTACATCAGATGGGTGCTGAGGGAACACTAATTAATTACTTATACATTTCCATGTATTTGAATTTTATTCAAACCAAGAAATTTAATGAAGACATTGACAAAAGTAAAGAAATGTAGAATATAACCCAAATGGCTATATTTGTTTTATTTAGTATATAATGGAAAGTCAGAGCTTCTTTTCTTTGTCATGCTTTTTTTTTGAAATTCAAAAGTGTGAAACTGGGAGCAAATGGTGAAGCTGTTTAGCTGTTTTGGCATCCCAGTTACTGGATTTCACCGAGATGCACATTTATATTCTCTTCCTCTTCTGTGACCCTATACTTCTGCTTTGAACATACRAATGTTTATATTTTTAGGCAGAAATAATCTTCTGAGTAGTAAAACTCAGCTGAAGGTCACTGATCAGTGAAAATGAGGAAGTGAACCTCACAGTGAGAATGCCATTGGATGCCATTATCTGTGGTGATGTTTTCACTTGGCAGTGAAGTGAGAAGAGGCCTTGGCAGTGCTGGGTTAACATTGGATTCAATGATGTTAAAGGCCTTTTCCAACTGAATTGGTTCTATGGTTCTATGAGTAAAGAGCATTGCTGAGGCACCACGTCACCAGGCTGGAGTACTGTCAGCAGCAGCCAATTTTTGGGATCAGTATTTTGCATGGATATGGTTTTCACCAATACCTCAGAAGAAATCCAGCTCTGGGTTCTGGTAAATGTCTTAACCTGATAAGGCATCTCAAAATTTTCTTGTTAAACCACAGATGAACCATCAGAACAGTGAGATCAGTTTGTTGGCTTTCATTTTTCGCTTGTGTCTTAATACTTAGCACAAAAGTGACTCGCAATGTAAATCTCCCTGTCTAACTGGAGCATGGT
The DNA here is from genome assembly GCA_018881555.1 of Amblyornis subalaris. Lineage (NCBI taxonomy): Eukaryota > Metazoa > Chordata > Aves > Passeriformes > Ptilonorhynchidae > Amblyornis > Amblyornis subalaris. The sequence continues at coordinate 2,393,195 of JACAXG010000061.1, read as the reverse complement.
GGAAAGCTTCATAATAAATGCTCAGGGCCATGTGACTGAGAAGAGAGAGAGAATTTTCAGAAAAAAAGTATTAAAAACATCACTACTCTCTGAGGGTGCTTTGCACAGAGTCTGCAAGACAGGGTTCTTCATCATCTTCTCCATCTCAGCCATGCAAACAGAGAGGGAAAGCATGATGAGGTGGGGTGTTCCAAACATCTGCTGCAGTTGTGAAAAAGATGCATGAATATGAAGGAGACTGCTTTACCAGTCTGCTCTTTGGGTAAATAGTTTACTTTGCTTTCTACAAGTGAGGGTGGAAAATCAAGTGAAGGGAGGCTTAGTAATACTTTAAGCAAAACGGGCTCTGCAAGTATAACAATATGTAAAATATTGTAGCTGTATCTGTAGTTAGCAATAACCACCCTCAAGGCTCCACCCACTGTGCTGAGGGATGGCAGTTCATTTCTGATCCTATTCATTCCCCCAGCACTCCTAATGCCCTGTTAAGGACACGTGGTCGCAGTGATTGAAAACATTTGAAGGCAACTTTGATTCATTTCTTCAATTCATATGAAATGGGAAAATTCTGAAAGAAAGTGACTGAAGGTGACATTTCGTTTTGGTGGAGCAGCCCACCAAAACATCATAAACCTGCTCCCCTTCCTTCTGGATAACCCAATATGCTCTTACCAGGAGCTGATAYAATCTCTGCCTGGGACAGACATGACACTGACAACTGCTCCCCGGTTTAAAGAGCTAAAATGTTTCTGGCTATCCAAGTTCTGTAGAAAACTGTATGAAAATCACAAAGTGTTTAATTGTCTGCCAGGTCTTCAAGGCTCTTAGAACTACAGCAACGTTAAATAAAAAAGTAAGGAACAAACTGCATTATGAAATTTTTGAAGTCAAATGTAGCAAGGCTTAAGGACATTATTTGAGTATGCTGAAAGGCACAGGGAGGACATTGATGCTGTTCCATAGTTTCTATACTGAAAACAGAGGCATGTGCAAACTCTCTTTTATTGATCTACATGTTTTATAGTTTTCATTCCTATAGTATTTGAATGCTTTTCATGTGTTTCCGATGACACAGAACTCTCTCTCTCATAACATATTTGTAATGGATACTATTTTTAAATTGAAAAAAAAAAGTTTCAGGTTTTTTACAACAGAAGAAAGGTGATTTCCTGTTGGGTGGAGACCACCAAGCCATCCATACCTTTGAGATGCCTTTCATTAAAACAAGCATCCATGATACACAAGAAAGGCTTTGGCTCTTAAGAGCTATTTCTGGTTAGAGCACAAATGAGAACAATTCACTATTTAAATTAGAGAAAATATAGACTAATACAAAGCAGGCAATTTAAAAGAGACTCCATCCCTACTCACTGCATTCTCGTTGGACAGGTTCTTTTGCCACGCCTCGGTTTAGGGCCATTTCAGAGCCTGTAAAGGTCATTGTAATGTCTGTAAGGGTCTGTTTCCCATTAGTGACTTTTGGTTAAGTTTCCTTCTGAATCTCAACTCCTTTGGTGTTTAAGTCAGTCCTCTAATGCTTTTGCAGAAGGTTGTGTGGAGAAAGTTGATGGACACAAGTTTTTTGCTAATAACAATTTACAGAGATAGTGCTGAGAGCAGGCAGATACATCTTCAAGATACATCACAGCCTTTTGTGAGAGCTCTCAAATTCAGTTAAAAAATTACTGGCCCGGCGGATTATAATGGACAATTTGGGCGAGAAATGCATTTAATTCTATTTCTTATGTACCTGCAAACCATTAAAAAGAAGCAATTTTGTACCAATGTATGTAACCTTTCATTTACTTTTAAAGTCTCCAAATAAGCATGTATTAATTTAAATTCTAACAGCTTACAGCAGGTTTTCAAATTGAATAGGGTGAGAACTTTTAAAAGGTCATAGAAATAAAGACAAGACTTATCTGGTTAGCTAAAAGGGTTCCTTTGATGTTTTTATCTTCCGAAGTTTCACTGCAATTAAGAACTAGCAAAACGAACTTGCTAATAGAACCACTTAGTGTTAGAACCACAGCAGTATTTAGCAGGCATAATCAGCTATCACTGCTTTGTGCTAAGCATTTCATGACCATATAATGGCCATCCAGGCAGCCAAGCACCAGCACTGCAAGAGCATTTTCATGTGCTCTTGTGGTTCTACAGTACGGCCTTGGCTCAGTCAGTCTTCTACCACGCCAGCTTTGGTGCCCTGGATAAATGCAACCCTACTTAGTACTTGTCTATTATCTATATAATTCATTAATCGAAAGCAAAGAGTGCTTTTAAAGAACCCAAGTTCTTCTGGTAGCCAAGGGTCCAGCAGGTACCCTTTGGTGGCTTTCTATTTGGCCAATACAGATAACAACACTTGGGGGGCAGGGAGAGTGTGGCAGCAGAGAATGAGAACAAGCAGCACAGTTACACCTTTTTTCATGTGACTAGGGTAACACTTTGATGATTCGGGACACAGACCTCAGATGAACATACAGGCCCATACAGAGGAGAAGGTGCACAGAGATGCAATCCTCTCCCTGCTGGGGACCCAAGCCAACTTTTAGTGTCATCCTTTTCTCATTATCCTTTTAAGGGACTTCTTAACAGCTGCTTCCTGTCTTTCACCCTCTCAGGCTGTAATGGGCCACAGCTGAAGCAGGTAGGAAGGAGGCTCTGTCACCTGGCAGTTCAGGTATTCCAGGAGCAATGCAACAGGGATGAAGGTCTGATCTGGTCTTTTTCTGCTCTCTGCTTTTTCTTGTTTTACACTTAAATGGGTGAAGTCTTGCCTGGCTGTTTCAAAAGTTTTATCAGGCTTTTTATGATAAATAAGAAGTGTCCATCTGGAGATGATGGAATACAGGAGCAGGCAGAAGCTACGTCAAGTTAGAGAACTTGTGGTTACTGGTTCAATGGTGTTTCCTGTGGAAAGAGTCTGCCTGAGCTTCAGTTTACTGGTGAGTCTGAATATTCTTACTCAGACCTGGGTGACCTTGAATGTTTTGGATCCTTTCTGAAGGGCTGTGGTTGCCTGGCAAAATAAAGGAGGCTGCATATATTGGTGCATGGACAGCTCTCTCCAGTTTGAACAGAGGGAGTCAGTGGCTGTTGGGGCTCTTTCAGTCTGCTGTGTGTGATAGAAAAACATCTCATGTTATCTGGATTCAGTCACAATCACACTCTCCTGTACCTTAAGCCTTATGGAGTGAGTTTTGTTAGATTTAACATTAGAAGATGAATAAATACGCAAATTTCCTCAGCTGAACTGAGCCAGCAGTTGCTTCAAAATAATCAGGATATGTGAAATGTCTTGWAAAACTTCACATGCTTTGGCAGAAATGCCATTCTCTGCCAAATGAAAGAGCAAGCAAATTAATATACTGTGTTATATGACAGGACAAAAGGTTAGTGATACTAATGGGTTAGTGAACAATTATTGCTGGAAACTGGTCAGAAGGCAAAAAATGTAATAGCAATTGGTTTGTTTTAATCAGATTGTTATTTCCAGTTTCATTTAAGTGAAAGATTATTCATGGTTTCCGTTTCATTGTAGAAGCTCTTCTGCAATGATCCTGTTTTCCTCGTAAGCTCTGGCAGGATCCTAGGAATCCTGAGAGAGGAGACTTGAGGTCCATCTGTAAAGCTCTTGGATCATGGATAATTCCACTGATTTAAATTCAATTCATTTTAATTGCCAGTATCAAACTGGCAGCAAGTTAGCAATCCAGGGTGAAGTTACGAGCTTTGATTCTTTTACATCTGAACTTACATAGCTCCTTGTTCCTAGGTTAACTTCATGTTTCAACATAGAAGAATCTTGCTTTGATACTTGAAACAAGATGGTTTTGACCCACAGAATGTGTGTATGAAACCATTTTTCCTGTAGTTGGGTGTCCTTTCTCCTCTTTAATACCTCAATGAGGCAAAAGTCTGGTAAACTACTCTAGATACCAGATTTATATGTGTACTGATCAGCCAGCCAGTTGCTAACAGTATTCAGAGCAGCTGATTTTTGCCTGCTTTTCCTTCAGCTGAAACACTAATTTTAGTCCAATTCCTCATCCAGCTGCCAGTTCTTACTACAGCTATGAGAATATAGTCATCTTTGAGAATTAATTGCCTGAAAATTGGCTATGGGGTTAAAAAAGCGACTGGTGCAGAAGGAACCACAGACAGATGATCAGACAGTATCAAAACCATGTAATTCTTTTAGGAAACTTGCTAAAATTGAGTAATTTGAATATAAACCAGAAAACATAATTAATTGGACCTGGGAGTTTTCTGGCTCCTGTGCACTATGTCAGGAACCGAAATTGGTATTTGGGAGTCCTGCTTTCATAGGGAATTTTTTAGATGGATAACAGCCAGCACCACAACCCTGGGGCATCTTCTCTAGAGACGAGTCTGCGCTGAGGGTCTGCGAGGGCTGAGCGGAGCACGGAAGATGCACAGCGTGCACTGGGGCTTTGTGGCTTCCGAGTCCCCTGGCTGACCTCCAGGGCTGCGTGAATCATCACAGGCCCAGCGTCAGAGGTGGGAATGCTGTAAAATGCAATTTATTTCCTCTTCCTGTACACCAAGTACTGCAATATATACCAACTCCTAAGTAAATGATTTCGGATGCACAGCTATAAATTCCAGGCACATGCACTCTTAACAGATTTTTTTAAAACAACAAAAAAATCACATATTGTTCTCATGTACTCTTTAGTTACTTTATAGGACTCCCTCTGTTCGTGACTGTTTTGTTATTGTTGGAAGAATAAACCTTCTCAAAATAGGTCATCATAAGGATGGAATCTGTCCAGTGACCACTTAAGTAGAAGTTTGCTGCCAGAACCGCTTTACTTCAACAGTGATCACAAAAGAGTCTTGTGTGCATTTATTTGTTTGTTCTTCAATACTGTCTTTAATACTGAGACGCTCTGCTAGTATCTTTAATGCTATCCAATGTTTTTCCAAAATGAAGTAGATGAATACATAAGAAAAGGTCAGAGAGAGATCCTCATTTTTTTCAGCAGAGACAGGACAGCCTTATATGTCATCAGGTGTCCAACATACCTTGGTTACCTCAGTACAGACCTATTATTGGCAACCATATGCATTTCCTTCTGCAAGAACTAACTTACATTGCCTATGTTACTTGTATAATGTGTGCTCTTCTATAGGTGTTGCTCTGAAGTTTTGCTGTGAAAAGAAGGATGGGCTTGTTTCAGCCATACAACCAGAAGTCAGGGTGTCTGTTTTTTTTCCCCTGGACAGTATCATAGATTTCAGCAAACTTACCCAAGTATTTTGTGCCCTTTTTCCACCCTCTTTTCCTCACCCTCTGTATAGCAATGCTCAGAAGGGAAAAATAGATGAAAGTTAATTTGGTTGTTAGCAGCCACAGACAATTAAGCAACTGTTTGCAGATGGACTACAGTCATTCCTGTGTGGAGGCCCAGAGGTGTTTCCTCCTTCCTTGGTCGTACACCTGACAGACAATAAAATGCTGGTGCCCCCTCTGACCCCAATGCACTGAAGGGGTGGGGGACTAGAGCACAAGCTAGAGAAGATGGTACATCACTGTATCAGTGTTCTTTAGGTGAAAAGAAACCTTTAGATGCGTTCCAGACAAGTGTGTGGAGAACCAGAAGCACTCTCCTGTCGGAGTCGGGGGGAGTTTTAGTACCCCTGAGTTACTAGGTGTAGTACACCTGAGATGAACAGGCAGAGGCAGCTGCCTGGGAAGAACAGGCAGGAGGAGTTCACCAGTGGTTATAGAGAATGATCAAAGGTTAAGTGGGATTCATTTTGCTGGAAATGCCATGTGATACGGAGTTTGAATATGTGAGTAAAGGGCACTGATGGGACAGAACCTTGAAACAGCAGCAGCTGGAAAGACAGGTCATGCTGGAGCTATATCAGCAGCAACCTCTGATGTACAGCTCTGCTTGTGTGCTTAGGCTGGCTTGGAGGTGAGTCAAACCACGAACATGTGTCCCAATACCATGTGAATTCCCATGTAGGCTTCAGGTAGAGGCATAGACTTCTGGAGAGGAGGGGTTCCTGGTGGCCATTTCCCTCTGCAAAACCAGCATGGGGAGGCCAAGGGAGTCATGACTCCCTGTATGCAAGCACACAGGACCTTGTAGGCAAGAGCTTGGGGGAGTGGGAGGCACGTGGGGCAGGGCGTAAAGAAATCAGTCTCCAGGAAGTCAGAGAGGTTAGATAGAGATGTCTGAAGCAGACTCCAGGCAGAAGGATCTGCAGTAAAATTTGAAAAAGCCTTATCTCAAGACAGGCAGATCTGCCTGCAGGCTGGGTCTCTCTTTTAGGCTCTGCCAAGCTCCTGGGGTGAAGTTCGAGCAGCACTTCACTTTGCAAGGGCCTATTGGCCCCCAGCCCATGGGAGCTCCTGAGCAAGGCTATGGGAGAAYGCTGAAGGCTCTCTTCTACCCTCTTCTATGTGAAGAGTTCACATATGCTGAAGACAGAGGGTTCTTCTCCACCTCATCTATTATCCATTTGTCATACAGAAACAGGAAGTGACACCAGCCTTTTTTTTTTAAAATGCAACGCATGGTTGTAAACTTTTATTTCAGTTTTCTATTATTTTAGTTCTATTTCATCATTACAGATACTTTAAGAGAAGCCCATACTTGCAGAAGTAAACTGCAATAAGAAAATTTCATGTGCCTGTAAAGAGTGCTTTAATACTGAAGTGCATCACAAGCCAGAGCTGTACAGATGCTTGTCAGAAAAACACAACAGCATTGGGTAGACGGACAACCTATCAGAGATCAAAACTGTATCTCAGTCTCCTTTTAAAAATGATGTGACGTGGTTTTACACGCACACATGCAAATGTTGCTTGTTTGATTCACACAGGAGGGTGAGTTTATTTTGTATGATTAGAACTAATCTAGTTAGCTTGTAGGGCATATGCAATGGGAGTAGTTCATGTGACTTGCAAAGATAAGGCTCCATGGAAGACTTACAGAAGCCTTCCTTGATGTTGACCAGAATGCATTTAGTTTGCTAAGAACCCACTGCCACAACAAAACAGAAATTCAGGTGGAACGGGATATAATTGCTGCAGGTACTTTAAAACCACCAGATTGCATTTCTGATGACTACTATGCAATTAGCAATGTAACAGATCTGCTTGCGGGAAGGGGAAAGGCATAAAACTGGTTTCTTATGTCTCTCATGTGACATGGTAAGAACAAACCCTACTGGCTGTGGAGGAAAGACAAAGCAATCCATATACCTGAACAAAAGTGTTGATCAGCCTCCAACATTTAAATCTTCTTGTTCTTCTTGCTCTTCTTCCCTCCATTTTAAGATCTAGTTTTGGTTTTTTGCAGGAGGGTAAGTCCCACCAAGGAGCCTGTTGCATGATACTGAAAATTTGCAACAGTGTTGGAGATTAAATAAGCATATTGCCTAAGGCTGAGCTGCTATGAACAGCTCTGGTTTTTCACTTAGCTATTCTTAACAGGAAAGCCAGGCAATTGCAAGTGAGAGTTTCAAGGCAAGTGTGAGTTTCAAAAGCAAGAAGCATATTCACTCCCAGGATTAGGGAGTTAATCTGCCTCTTTAAATTCAGTGGAGAGAGGTTCCCTTTTCATGGCCAGCCCCCTCAATTATTCCCAGGAGAGGTGGCAGGCACATACAGCTGCCTGCCCCACATGCTCAGTGTTGTAATCCTATCACTCTCTGCAAAAGTGTTGGTGTATTTTGGTTCAAAGGGAAGGGATCAGATCTACTTATGCTGACTGTGCATCCCTGAGGCCATGTACTGTTAGTCCTGACAAGCAGGGACTTGGTTCTAGTGGTTTGGTTTTGGCTTGGCCAGATCTTAACAGAAGTGTAGGACAGGACTTTTCCAGATGGGAAACTTCCTGTCTAAGACAAGTCCGTGGAAGTAGCGCAATATTCTGGTTACTAGAACGCCTTCAAAAGTCCTGTTTCCTCCTTCCTGAGTGTGTACCCTTTCAAAAAGACAGTCATTCCATGTTKCAGCCTCTGCTTTCACCAAACAGTAAATATCCAGCTCTTAAGTCCCATCCTAAATTCTCATTTCCAATGGCTTTGCTTGCACTCTGAATCTCCTTCTACTCATCTCACAGCTCTCTGGCAACTGCAGATTCAGAACCAAGCGCAGCATTAGTGTAGCCATAGGAGATTCCTACAGCTCCATCTACATTTTACTGATCTGAACCACCATGGCTTCATATCTCACTTACTGTCAGCACCTTTCAACTCTACAGTTTGTTCCCTCTCTCTGAACACTAGTAGTCCAGGTTTTTCCTTCAGCTTACATTAGGCTTATATTAGGTCAAATATAATTAGATAGCTACTTAAATTGTCTACATACAATCTGTGGCGTTCTTCCTCCACTATTGCCCAGGTAAACAGCTCTCTACCTCTACATTAGGACATGGGACGCAGACTAGCAACAAAAAGCGTTCACTCGTAGATGTTTCTGATTAATCACTAACCCTAATCACTGTCACAGAAACACCTGAAAGCTCCTAAATGCCTGCATCAAATGTCTTAGTAAAAGCCAGATGATCTGTCTTTATAATCTCCTCAAATTATTTGTAACCACCAACAAAATAAGTACCTTTGCTCACTAAGGTATGTTATTTCCTCAGTCTGCTAGCACACCCCTAGTGTTCTACCACTTACCTGAGTGGTATCACTTACCAGAACCGTAGCAAGTCCATTATCTGATTCCCTTACTGACCAGTACAGCAAATTATCTGGACTCCCACTACAGTGCAGTAAGCTCACATTTCACAAATATTCTTATTTGTTTTCATCAGTTACTACATTACATCCTCATTGATTTTCAACTGTCCCTTATTTCAAGTACTTTTTAAATAGATTTCCACCATTTCAAAGTTATCAATCTCACTTCAGTGTTCCTGTATTAATAGGCTTTTCATATTCCTTTCCCTCCCCAGGCACATTTATGAAAGCTCTTATTTCCTTAGCCTTCTGGTCATTGTTAATTTATTGTTGTTGATGCCCTTAGCTTGTTCTCTGAGGCTCAAATCTAGTCAGCTGATTATTTGCAGTCCATCTTCCCTCATTCAGTGTAAGGCTACCATGCCACTTGCTGCTGCACACTGTGAAACTATAGAGCACGTGGCTACTGTGATGTTTAATTTCTAAGACCCAGTTGTAATGCTTTCTGAGGTTCACGGGGTTTTTTTCCTTCTCAGCTGCTAAATCACATTTTGAGATCTGCTAATGCTGCTAGTATCACTGGGAGGAAAAAAGGGCAGAGAAAATTCCATTTGTTAGATGCTGGACTGCTTCCTCAGCTGAACCAGTAGAGGGTTTTTCTCCTGTACACAGCCAGTCTCAAGTGCTGCTGTCTGGGGATTAATCCATGATCTCTTGAAAACCAAAACTTCAAATCATTCTTCAAATTAGTTGTTTGTACCACACTGCAGGAATTTCAGTGACTCATAAATCCTGTTTTTTCAAAGTAAGGGAAGTACTTGAAAATATCATGTGGAGCTTGAATGTTCCAGCCTCTTTCACAGACAAAGATTTTCTGCTAATCAGGATAGTACACATTTTTGCTTGGACATTCACCTCATGTTTCCCGTTCTAAATCGAGATACAATAAGTGACAGCTGTGAGTTTGCTGCCACCCTGTATGTGTTTTTATATGCCAGCCCACAATATTATGGCTTTCTGGAGAGCAGCCATATACCAAATAAACAAAAAAACAGTTGCAAAAAGGAGAAGATAAAAAAAATGAAAGGATTGTAGCTAACAGAAGGTATTAGTTAGCCTCCTTTGTACTTGCAACCAGCTTTGATATCAAGTATCCCAAAAGCGGAACAGGATGAACAGAAAGAAAAATAGAAGAAATACAGAGCAAATATTGGGATAGATTGCTTTGGTCTAACAGTAGTTGCCTATTTTCTGCAGTTTAGTGAGCCCCCTAGAGTAATACTATTCCCTTCTCTTCTATCCTATCCTTATCCCTACTTCTGCAGCCAAATACATAGCTTGCTTTTTGCTAGGTAAGTCATATCACACTGCTCCCTGCCATCTTTTCAAATGCTCAAAAACCCATTTGTGAAAACACCAGATCTTAGTATCTCTGTAATAGTAATTTTTAAAAAAATTCTTCTTTTAAGGGTGAGATGATCTAAAAAATGCATTTGATCGAACTTTTTTATTTTTTGTCATCTGAAGTAGGAATACCTCACTTAATCTTTCTGTTTCTTAATGGCAAGATGACCTAAGACTTAAAAATTCCCTTCTTCCTCTAGGTCTCTGTAGGTTAGAAGGATGTTTGAGAACATCTAGCCAATGTTCCTTGGGTTTGTACAGAATATTCAGATTTTTTATGGCCTTACAGTTTGTTTTTTTGTTTTTTTTTTTTTTAAAGCAAAGTACTTTTATTTTAAAAAGCACTTGCACACTCTCAAGCTTGGAAAGCTCCTAGAGCAGCTTAGCAGCAACAGCCTGCTGAGATACGTAATAGCTGCAAGCTTCTGGTACATCTACACTGCGCATATACACTGAGAAACCTGGATTTCCATGAAGGCTGCAGTGTCTACCCACAGCCTATCATTCTACATGTTGTTCCAGTTATTCCCATTGTTTTAGCAAGCAGTGTCCGATGGACCTGTGGCTGGATACACGACGCTAGTGAAGTTTTACAAATGACCACAAGGTAAACTTCTGCTTTCCTCGTAAAGTTGAGGTTTGGCAATTTTAGACCACTAAGGGGAGGGCCTAGTCAAGAGCAAATGTTCTCCTTCCTTGAGTCTAGGACGTCCTCTGGAAGATTCCTGATTCCTGCCTTAGAGCGTCTTGGCAACAAAATTGATACCTTAGTATCACGACTTCAGGAAAGTTAAGGTTAATATATGTACCCATCAAGTTTTGAGAACCCAACAACAAAATGCCATCAGTTCACAGAAAGGCAGTTTTGCAATTTCTTGCAAAGTTTCACCTAAGGTGTCAAAAGAACAACCCACAAGCTCCTTCTGCAGGATGAACGCTATCAGGGCTGTCCTCTCCCAACTGCTGACATTCCTGCAGGCTTGGGGACCTCAGGCAAAACTACTAACAACAGCTGAATCGTGTCAACCGGCACAGGGAACTGGCACCAGGGGACAGAAGTGTCTAGTGTGGCACAGAGCACACAGGAGCCATCCCTCTCTTTCCAAACACCATCATCCAGTGCTGCATGAACCCTTTGAAGAGGCAGAAGACAAGGCAATCCAAAACCAAGCAATCTTGCACTGCATCTGTTTTTCTAGGGTTCCATTCAAAGTAGGCTGTGAATACTTGACTCTGAAGCATTTTTCACATGACATAGCCTTTTTAATATAGTGTTTCCCCAAAATTTCACAGGACAGTCAATAGAAGGAAAAGTTCCATTTTAATTTCAACAGTTAATTTCTCAGATGTAAAAAGTCCATCCCAAAATAGCCAAGAAATTTTAAAATACAATGTTCATATGTTTATACCTGCAAGTTTATTCCTGCAGGAGTCTTGAGAGATGAAACAAAAGTTAACATTAGCATTTTATTACATTTCAAAACATGTTACTTCTGAATAAACTTAAAAGGTCGTAGGCATTTAAAAGTTCTAATGGTGGTGGCTTAAGAGGAATCTTTCCAATTGTGAACTCCTTTGCTTCAAACTGTTGCCACTCTTCAGCTGATAATTCGCCCTTGGGTGTGAATAACTTCTCTGAGGCAGTGTTGGTGTTGGTGGCTGCAGCAGATGCTGAGCTGACAGGATGTCCAGAGGCACTGGCACTCTGTCCAAATAAAGCACCGCTCGGAGCCGAGGCAGAAGTGGCTACAGCAGCATTAAAGGCTCCAAAGGCTGGGAGTGGAGCAGTGCTTGAAGAGTTCAGAGCAGCAGCACTGCCAAAGCCTGAAAAGCCAGAAGTCCCAAAGGCACCAGTTGTGGCAGCTGTTTTAAACGAGAAGGAGGCCGCAGATGGAGCGGCCGAGCTGCCAAACCCAACGGATTGGGGTGTGCTAGGAGAGGACGTCACCCCAAATGCAGGAGGATTTCCAGCAGCAGAAGAGCTCCCAGCAGCAGAGCTGCTCCCAGATGATGTTGAACTGATGAGGCTGGAACTGGTTTTAAAAGAGAAATTGCTGGCGCTGGTGCTGCTGCTGCTCACAGGAAAGCCTGCAAGTGTAGAATTTGTAAAAAATATTAGAATGGGTGCTCCAAGGATACTAAACCACTGCTCTATTTCAAAGATGCAGCAGCAACAGCAAACTACAGAAAATGTTTCTGTGTTTTGGTTCTTAGGGCAGGAACTTACTTGACAGCCCAAAGCTTGAGGTTTGCTGTCCTCCCAATCCGAAGGCAGGGGCTGGTTGAGTGCTCGTGCTCTTGAAAGCAGAGAGCTGAAAAAATTCCAGAGACATACATGAAAACTCGATTCCAAAACGGGGAACTGTCTTTCAGTGACTATTTGAAGCAATAATACAGCAGCCCAGTCCTACTTAATCCAACTCAGACCACGCTGGACAGTGATCACTCCTCGTGATTGCAGGCTCCTGCAGCTATGAACAACCTGCTCTAAGGCTACACACACTCTTCTCTGCAAAACACTCCAGAAACGCACATCTGTTACATGTGATAGCCTTTTGCCTGTCAGTCAACAACCTGATCACCTCTGGGAGCTCCCATTCTCACCTTTTACTATTTCAGGTTGTGCTTTGTCACTGGATTTAGGGCATAGCTTTGACTCACTCTGTTCTCTCTCCTTGGCACATCCAGACTCCTGTGGTAAAGCCCAAATCCTGCTTGTCCACCTTCAGCATTGAACAGACCAAGGGCTGGGATCATACTACCAAACCTTTAATGCACTTCATCCRGACTCCTCTTCAAGAAAAGCCACTTCCTCTGTCTCCCTGGGCATTTCATATTGGCTTTAACTCAAGGAATTGCTTCTGAAAAAACATCTCCATTCACAAGTGTTTGTCACCTTCCCAGAACCAATGACCCTTCTATCTTCAAATGTTATCCAAAGCGTTTCTCTCCCACCTATCTCTCAATTCTGACATTACTCAAAYGCTCCATTTATCCTAAGATGGCCTGGAGGGCAATGCCAGTCTGGTCTGGTCTGCTGGTTCTATCTTGGAAGAGTCAACATCAGCACATGGAAAAAAAGGCGGGGTAGGGATTGGCCTCTTTCTGGTCATGCACACAACCAGATCCCAAACTTAAGCTCTGGTGACTTTCACGTGGCTTGCAATGAGAGTATTCCAAAGCTGGGATCCAGCTGCTGCCTTGCTAACACGGAACCACACTTTTTTCCTCAGTTAACTAAAGGGGTTTATAACACCAACCTGCAGTTGACTGGTTTCAGGACTCCAGAGAATATGCCCAAGTGGCACATCACAAYTGCCAYATCTCARAAGTCTTTGTAACTGGAATTAACATCTGCGTACATTAATTCAGTCAAAAATGAGATCAGGCTCAGAAACCTTTTGCCATTCGTGAACACTTACCAAGGCTGCTTTTGTTGATGCATTTAAAGCTTTCAACTGATGCAGGCGATTTTTCCATTGTACCGCTAACTGTTGGACAGCATCTATCTGAAAGGGGAGAACGAAAAGCATGTTTTTATTACTGAAGACTTAAAAACAAGAGTGATCTGACAATTGAATGGAAAGAAGATATCTAGAATTAGAAAAGGAATTTCATTAAGTCAAGAAGACAGGGTATTTGCTTTCTTGAATCTTCAAGGTGAGCAGCTAACGTCTTTTTTTTTAACAGAGAATTCCTTTAAACTCTCTTAATATTATCCTTAAATCAACCCTTTTACTTTACACAGGGGTAATATTAAAAAAAGTTCTGGGGATTTTCAAATCCAAGTTCTCTCTCTCTGACTTCAGACGCTTGGAGAAAAAAGAATGACACAAGATATATGTTTTAAATATATGAGAACAAACTCTTCAATCCGTGTTTTATTTCTGGCCTGTCCACTTATGCGCTCACTCACTAAGCTGAAGTCCTAAGATTTGCCTCAGCTTCTTCCACATTTTCATAAAAAAACAGATACTTTCAAAACACTGTAATTCAGAACACTTTAATAGTATAATCCTAAAATATTTAGTTTTGATGAAATTAACTTGCTTAATTTAAATCAACCCCCTTAACGTGATCCATCAGATAACTGCACAGAACAGTGCAGCAATAAATAGTATTTGTGTCTTGATAACTGTGATTTAGTATTAAACAAAAAACCTGCAAAGTCTTCAAACAACCTTTCAGGAATTTCAAACCTGAATTTCCTACACTTAAATATAAGTTTAACAACACATCTAATCTGATGTCTGGCCTAATTGAATTTTCCTTAAAACCTAAACAAACAAAACACCTGATGTCTACAAATGTAAGAATGGAATTAGTAATCTTTTTGTAGACAAATTCCTTAATTTTTCAGAAGAGTCTTCCATCACAAACATCAATAATTCTTTTGTGTCTAGTCACATGCTGGAAGATCATTTTGCTTGGTATCTGCTCTTATACAACAGACTGGAAAATTCAGATTTTGACCCAGTTTAAGAATAGAAACATGGGAAAGACATGCTGTACTTAAACATTTTCTAGGAGAACTGTATCATACAGTTATCAACTATACACTGAGTTAGGAAATCTTGCATTTACGGCTCTCAAACTTGCATTTACTGCTTTGGTGAGACTGCAATTTATTTCTTTTTTTTAATAGCCAGGAATAGCATATTGTTTAATCATTTCATTATTTTAATTGAAGTTTAAAAAAAATTATGTATCTCTTGTCTCTAAAAATGCAGTTCTGGTAAATCTACACATATGAAACAAGAGTGGTGACAAGCAATTCCTTCTGTAACACAGAACCAAGAAGAAGGGGAAAGACTGCAATGCAGCTCAAATTAATTTGTACTTGCATCTCTCCAATAGCCTAATTTCCTTCCTGTCACAACATTAAACTCAGCTTGCTTCCTTGATATTGGTAGGACTACAAGGAAGGAATGATATGTATACATTGAGAGATGTTTTATATAAAAACATATGTATTACTTACAAATGAGTATATACATATCTATTTCTAGAAAAGAAGTATTTGCTATTTTCATCATTAATTCCCTGCAATGAAGGTATGTAAAAGAACAGGTTAAATGAACTTGCCCAGTCTTCTGTTTAAAGCACTAAATAACCAGCTATAACAATCAAACTGACAAATAGCATATGAAGTATTAAACTTTTGAGACAGGATTCAAGTAACTTCTACAAATAACACACAAGGGCAGGGATGAGATTAAGCCAAGGAGTGTCTAGCAACTTTTTTTTCATTCTCTTTGGTGCACAGCAAGTGAAAAACATGGCATTCTGATCATCTCCTGGAGCTGGGAGATAAATAAGTCAAGAGTGGCCACCTGAAAAACAGCAACAAGTCCTGTCCCAAGAGTGTCCACACCAGCCAACATTTTTAAAATACTTACATAATTCCCAATGATATTCTTTGCTCTGCTGTCGTAATACTCCAGACGCAGCTCTTCTGGAGAGACATCCGAAAAGCCTGCAAGGACAGGAATAGCCAGAAACTTCCAAGACAACAGATTCATACTTCCAACCTCTCTTCATAGTAATAAAGTAATGGGCCTTGGTACATTGTCTGTCCTAAGACAGCTTTAGTCAGAAACAAAAAAAAGATTCATTACAGAACTTCAGAGGTGTGAATGTCCAAAATGAATTTGCCATAATCTAATAGTCCTTCCTGTTGTGTCACAAAGCAAATCACCTTGCAAAGCATTGCACAGAGCTACTACAGCGTGGGCAAGTCTCAGAAACATCCTAGAGAGCAACAATACACAACAACATTAAAAACATTACCTACCTGAAACATTCAGCTTTTCTTTCATCGGTGAGTAACATGAAAATATCCATTGTCCAGAAGACTCCCAAATTTCCATGTCTTTCACTACACATTCCCTAGCAAACAAAACAAAACAAAATCACAGATGAAGGTGAAATTACATGGTCAAAACAAAAACGCCAGTAACAACTGCCTGGTTTGAATCCAAATTCAGAGTCAAAAACCTGCTACCATGAAAACCAAGCATTTTCTTAATGTAATCTTAAAAAAAGGCATGGAAAGTGTTTCCAAAACCTTGATTCTTAGGGAAATCACACTGTCTGCTGCTTTTCAGTATCTGCCCTGCACTTGCAGATGCTGGTCACTCACTGTTAACTGACTGTAGCATACGCCTCTGTGAAACCAAGTTTCAATAGTTTTGCTGTTGGAAGAAAAATGTGTTGTCTAAGTGTCAGGAGAACCAAGTCAAACAATTTTCTTAAAGGGGCTCCGACCCCTAATTTTCAAGCACTGAAATCTGTTTCCTTCCTGCCCACAACTTAAATACCATACCATCTTAATATCAGTTGTCTTTCTGTTCAGCCCAGGTCCCAAACAAGGGTCACTTCCTCCCACTGCCAGCATCACTCCAGAGAACCAAATGAAAATGTGTTCTCTATGTTTCCTCCTGTGTCCCAGCTTCCTCCTCACGATCCTGTCCTCTGTATTATCTCTAGGAAGTCAGTAAGCCTTTGAACCGCTCATTCTAAATGCTTTCAGTAAGACAGGACTACAACTTACAGAAGTCTCTCCTCTTCATCTTTAGAGCCATCAGCAACACTTTGAGTGTTGGCTAACGCAGAGAACCTGTTCTGTGAAAAGTCTGCATTTCTGCTGCTGCCGCTGCCTGACGATCCGAAGTCAGAGGAGCCAAAGAATCCTCTTCCATGATCTCTGCTGCCACCCCATGTATCAGACTTGAAGGTAGATGGCTGGATAACATTACTGTATCTCTGGTTAGAGGAACCCCATCCTCCTCCTCTTCCGCTAGTAACTTCCAATTACAAAAAACCAACCAAACAAAAAAGCAAACAACAGAAATTTTTAATCATCAAGATATGAAACAATATAGCATCAACAAAAACTGTAAGTATAACTAGTCTTATAGTGGCAATAAGAAATTAGAAATAAAAATGTAGTTTTTTCCTAATGAGTTGGCCTCATTAGTTAGTGAGCTTAACCTAGTGAGTGACCCAGGGTAGTTCTCAAGTCCTGCTTCTCAAATGGAATCACGGAATAGTTTGGGTTGGAAGGTGCCTTTAAAAGTCATCTAGTCCGATCTCCCCCTGTGCCATAATGAGCAGAGACACCTTCAACTAGATCACCGTGCCAACAACAACCTGTGGCACTACAGAAAGACACTGGCTCAGTTTTGCTTAGATCTTTTCGTGAAGTAACTACCCCAGCAGAAAAACATTAATTCACCATACATTTATGTCAGGGGCTTCTGCCTCCGTAGCTACGGCAGGAGCTCTGCTGCAGCACAGGAAGCTCCCGAGTTTCGTTTTGAGACCTTGGACACACCCGTGTGTGTGTATCTTACAGACAAACCCCAACCCTCCCTCCAGCAGGAATAAGGACAAGAGGCTGCAGCCGAGTTCCTGCTGTGCCATCACTGCAGCCCTCAGCTCCTCGTCGTGCCCCTCTCCTTCCCAAAGTTCCCAAACAACCAGAGCTGATGAGAATGGAAACACCCTTCACTGAGTACAACACACAGCTGCTGGAAACTTGCTTGCTGCTCATGGCAACAGAGTTTTCCAAGCCGCTTTCCCACTGCATTGTGGCACATCCCGCAGTCACAGAATCACAGAATCAATTAGGTTGGAAAAGGTCTCTGAGACCATTGAGACCAACCTATGACCAAACACCACCTTGTCAACTAGACCATGGCACTAACTGACACATCCAGTCTTTCCTTAAACACCGCCAGGGATGGTGACTCCACCACTTCCCTCGGCAGGCCATTCCATTGTCTCATCACCCTTTCTGTGAAGAAATTACTCCTAGTGTCCAACCTAAACTTCCTCTGGCGCAGCTTAAGGCTGTGTCCCCTCCTCCTGTCGCTGGTTGCCTGGGAGAAGAGACCGATCCCCCCTGGCTACGCCCTCCTTTCATGCAGTTGTGGAGACCAATAAGGTCTCCCTCGAGCCTCCTCTTCTCCASGCTGAATCACCCCATCTCCCTCAGCCGCATCTCACAGGACTTGTGCTACAGTCCCTTCACCAGAGCCCAATTCCGCGAGTGCCGAACCAGAGGCTGCTGCCGACAGCCCCAGCCGCGACCCGCCCGGCCCGCTCGGCCCCGGAGCTGCTGCCGGCAGCGGTCGCACGGAGCGCCCGGGGCGGGCACCGGGGCCGCCGACAGCCCCCCGCGTCCGGCCCGCCCGCCCCGCCGCGGCGGGGATACCTTGGGCCGGGGGTGCCGGGGCCCCGGGGCGCCCGGCGCCGGCGCGGGGGTGCTCGTTCCAGCAGCGGTCCCCGAAGCGGCAGTAGCCCCGCAGGAAGAACTGGCAGACGCCCATGGCCGCCCCGGCGTCGCGCGGCTCTGACGTGCCGGGCGCGCGGCGGGGCGGGGAGGCCGCGGCCGCGGTGGTGTGGCTGTGGGGCGGTCGTTCGCCGCCGAGAGCGAGCGGGAAGCGGGGCGCGCCGCCGAGAGACGAGAACAGCGTGACACGTAAATCCAGTCAAAACGGGGGATAACACAGGAGCGAGCTGCTGATAGAGCCAAATACGGATTTGACTTGAGTTGCGCAAACCCTCAGTCACTGACACGGTAAAACGTCCGCCCGTCGGCTGTAATCGCCCGTTACTCACATAAGCCGCTTCTCCACACAGCCTGCGTGGTAAAATAACTTATGTGTTGTATCTTTACGGGGCAGCAAGGAATGTATAGCTCATGGCTACAGAATCAGAATCGTCAAGGCTGGAAGAGAACTTTAGGATCATCCACTCCAAACGCCATACACTGCCACTGTAACTTCTAAACCACTAAAGCACATCACCCAGTGCCAGATCGCGGTGCCTCTTAAACACCCCCAGAGACGGTGATGTCATCTGCAAAAATCGGATTCATTACCCAGTGACAAGCCAATAATTACACATTCGAAAGATTGATTATTTATTTCAGAGTTGCTCAAGCCTGGGTGCTCGGTGGTATTCCACAAATCAAGCACACCAACCATCAAAGGTTTTTAATATTTATACATTTTAGCAAACAAAGGAATTAGTGTTCATTGGCTCCAAGTTACATAGTTCTCTTTCTAATTACTATTCTGTTCTCTATAGTTAATGAKTCCCTTGCTTCTCATGCTAATTAGTCCACATACTCAGTCTTTCTCTTCTTTTGAGTCAGTGGGTTTCTTGAGTCGGTGGTCGCAGATCTCCCCCTGTCAGAATTACGTTTTACCTGGTCAGAGCTGATTTGAGCACAGTTGTCAAGCTGTTTTTATTAGCTTCTTCCTTATCTTGGGAGTTCTGCCAAATGTCCTTGTGGCCCATGAATTCTGCGTTCTTTGTGTCCACTATCAGTGGTACATCCTTATTCCAGGCTTTGTTAACCTCCTCCCAGGTCTGAGATCACTGAAGATCACTGAAGCATGTCAAGCCCTAAACCTCAACAAACCAATTCTACCAACAAATAATTTGTTTTTCTAACACACGAACATCACTTAGAGCTTGCTAGCCGCTATCTGTTTCAGGGATTGACTCTCTCTTCTTGTTGATTAGGCTTGAAAGTATACAAAGATCAAACATTAAAGAACATCCCTTCTTAAGAGAATGTTACCTATTCCACGTTTTGCAACAGTGATCCCTGGGCAACCTATTCCAATGCCTGACCATCCTAACAGTGAAACTGTTTTTTCTAAATCTAATCTGAATCTTCCCCGTCTCAGGTTAASGCCATTTTCTCTAGTCCTCTCACCGTAGGTACAGTATAGCTTCAGATTGTTGTGTCTAAACGGGAGATGTTTGTAGCCCTGCATTTTGCAGTTCTTCAGTTGTACAGTGTTTTAAGTTCGGTAAATAGTTTCTCACGCACTTTTGTATAAACATAACTCATGTTATTGTAACCAGCCTGATGTTTTAAATTCCTGTAACCTATGTGATAGACAATTCCGTTAACCAGTAGACAGCAAGAGGTGGTATTCTCATCCTCCAATCCACAGTAGTTTCTGAAAACATATAAATAAAGACCGAGGGCAGAGGCCACTCTCTTCTTTTTCCTCCTGCTTCCTTGGCCTCTACCTCAACTAGTGAACCCTGATAACTGTGTCTCGTGTGCTTATTTCGTGTCYGAGAACGACAGAAGTTGATCTGTCCTTGTTTGAAGTGTATAAAAGTAGGTGGCTGGCACACAGAGGCTGTGTTCCTTTTGTGGATTCACCACCTGGCACCCGGCACCCATCTGTGCACAGCCATGTAACAAATATCTCTGTGCACCAGGCACAGCATCGCCAGGCAGTCAAGGGAGGGGATTGTCCCTCTCAGCTCTGCACTGGTGTGGCTTCACCTCGAGTCCTGGGGACAGTTTTGAGCACCTCTATATAAGAAGGATATAAAGCTATTAGAGAGCATCCAAAGGAGGGCAATGAAGATGGTGAAGGGCCTTGAGGGGAAGCCATATGAGGAGCAGTTGAGGGCACTTGGTCTCTTCAGCCTGGAGAAGAGGAGACTGAGTTGCAGTCTACAACTTCCTCACAACAGGAAGTGGAGGGGCAGGCACTGATCTCTTCTCTCTGGTGACCAGTGACAGAAGTAAGGGAATGGCTTGAAATTGTGTCAGGGGAGGTTTAGGCTGGATATTAGAAAACAGTTCTTCAGCCAGAGGGTGGTTGGGCACTGGAACAGGCTCCCCAGGGAAGTGTTCACAGCATCAGCCTGACAGAGTTAAAGAAGTGTTTGGACAATGCTCTCAGGCACCTGGTGTGACTCTTGGGAATGTTCCTGTGCAGGGCCAGGAATTGGACTTCAATGATCCTTGTGGGTCCCTTCCAGCTCAGGATATTCTATGATCCCTACTCTGTGTGTGAATCCGCTTCTTGCACCCAGTAGAATCCATATTTGGGAGTTCTGGGGGCCCAGGAGGGATGGCCAAAAGCCTGGACTGGATCATCTTGCTTCTTCCAGCAATAGAGAATTGGATCAGACAGGACTGCAGAATGTACTGACCAACTGATCAGGGACTCCATCAAATCCTCTCCAGTGCCAAGGTGGTGAGCAGCTCAAAGGTACAATGCTCCAGAGATACTCAAGTAAGTACAAAAAGGGGAATAGAATTCTTGGATGGGTAGGTGCACTAGTGTTCCTTTTTCAAATGGTATATGTTTATCAGTGTAACCAGTTGGGGATTGGGTGGTGTAATCAATCMGTGGGATTGGGGTTGTGTAACTAGTGAAGGTCTGGACCTAAGGGTAAAAGAATTGGGTAACTTGAATGTTAGTAAATTTAACGATGGGAATATGCCAATCCACAATTCCTCCCCATAGCCCTCTAGGATGCATCCTGAAAAACTAGAATAAGTTTAGGTGAGATCCAATGACTAAAGATAAAAGGAAGAAATATTGTCATCATTGATGGCCACCTTATAAATTGGAGGATGGGGAAAATGTGTCACTGCAGTTTAATATTATCTTAGTTGATGTTGGTAAAGGGGATGAGGTTTTATGTGCAAGTGTTAGTTCCCTTCATTCCACCCCCATATAACAGCAGGATGGAGATGGATAAAGAGGATATAGATCAAAATAAAGAGCATATGGGAAGTGAGGTTTTAGTCCTATTGTGAGCTGGACTCAGAGGCATACTCAGCCAGTGATACAGGTGCCTGTAAGAGCAACAGTGGGGGCAGAGTGTCAGCCGTTTTTTTCTGTACGTGTCCCTTTTACTACTTTTGATTTGTTGAAGTGGAAAGGATTTGTTGGTTCATACTGAGAGAATGCTGAATACATCAGCCTTTGAAAACTATTGTCCTGACTCATAACCATAATTGGTGGGATATGCAGGCTATATTGAACACTTTTTTACTGTGGAAGAAAAGAGAATGGTATTAGAGAGAAGGCAAAAGGTTGTGGGGTCTGAAACGGCCCCTCCTTTTGACGTGAATCCATGTCCCGTTGGTGGATAGGAAGGGTCAACGAAAAGATCTAAACATTATGATAGTGGAGGATTTTGATAACAAGTAAAGGGAACTGGGGGAAAGTATGAAGGCATCCCCCACAGATCCCCTAGTTTCAGTAAAGCTGGGTAATAAAACAACAGATTTTTGACAGGCAGCAGAACCATACATTCAGTAATAACTGTCAGTAAAGGGCCTACCAAATAAAGTTACAATACCAATTGTTGGGGCAAAGGGGAAGAAAAGCTTTTGTGGCCAGTACTACAACCCACGGAGTATACATTTGGAGATAACAAACTGACTCAAGAGTAGGTAGTAAATACCTGCCTGAAACATCCTTCCTTTGGACACTGTATTTTATACAGTTTTTGCCCAGAATTTCACAGGACAGCATATAGAAGGGAACGGTCCATTCTACTTTCAACAGTTCATTTCTCAGATGTAAAAAGTCCATCCCCAAACAACCAAAATGACAAAAGTTTATATTTCTGCATTTATTTCTGCAGAAGACACTTGATAGGAAATAAAAGTTAACAAAATTTCAGAACAAAACCTAAAAGGTCAGAAGCATTTAAAAGTTCTAATGGTGGTGGCTTAAGAGGAATCTTTCCAATTGTGAACTCCTTTGCTTCAAACTTGCCACTCTTCAGCTGATAATTTGCCCTTGGGTGTGAATAACTTCTCTGAGGCAGTGTTGGTGTTGGTGGCTGCAGCAGATGCTGAGCTGACAGGATGTCCAGAGGCACTGGCACTCTGTCCAAATAAAGCACCGCTCGGAGCCGAGGCAGAAGTGGCTACAGCAGCATTAAAGGCTCCAAAGGCTGGGAGTGGAGCGGTGCTTGAAGAGTTCAGAGCAGCAGCACTGCCAAAGCCTGAAAAGCCAGAAGTCCCAAAGGCACCAGTTGTGGCAGCTGTTTTAAACGAGAAGGAGGCCGCAGATGGAGCGGCCGAGCTGCCAAACCCAACGGATTGGGGTGTGCTAGGAGAGGACGTCACCCCAAATGCAGGAGGATTTCCAGCAGCAGAAGAGATCCCAGCAGCAGAGCTGCTCCCAGATGATGTTGAACTGATGAGGCTGGAACTGGTTTTAAAAGAGAAATTGCTGGCGCTGGTGCTGCTGCTGCTCACAGGAAAGCCTGCAAGTGTAGAATTTGTAAAAAATATTAGAATGGGTGCTCCAAGGATACTAAACCACTGCTCTATTTCAAAGATGCAGCAGCAACAGCAAACTACAGAAAATGTTTCTGTGTTTTGGTTCTTAGGGCAGGAACTTACTTGACAGCCCAAAGCTTGAGGTTTGCTGTCCTCCCAATCCGAAGGCAGGGGCTGGTTGAGTGCTCGTGCTCTTGAAAGCAGAGAGCTGAAAAAATTCCAGAGACATACATGAAAACTCGATTCCAAAACGGGGAACTGTCTTTCAGTGACTATTTGAAGCAATAATACAGCAGCCCAGTCCTACTTAATCCAACTCAGACCACGCTGGACAGTGATCACTCCTCGTGATTGCAGGCTCCTGCAGCTATGAACAACCTGCTCTAAGGCTACACACACTCTTCTCTGCAAAACACTCCAGAAAYGCACATCTGTTACATGTGATAGMCTTYTGCCTGTCAGTCAACAACCTGATCACCTCTGGGAGCTCCCATTCTCACCTTTTACTATTTCAGGTTGTGCTTTGTCACTGGATTTAGGGCATAGCTTTGACTCACTCTGTTCTCTCTCCTTGGCACATCCAGACTCCTGTGGTAAAGCCCAAATCCTGCTTGTCCACCTTCAGCATTGAACAGACCAAGGGCTGGGATCATACTACCAAACCTTTAATGCACTTCATCCAGACTCCTCTTCAAGAAAGCCACTTCCTCTGTCTCCCTGGGCATTTCATATTGGCTTTAACTCAAGGAATTGCTTCTGAAAAAACATCTCCATTCACAAGTGTTTGTCACCTTCCCAGAACCAATGACCCTTTCTATCTTCAAATGTTATCCAAAGTGCTTCTCTCCCACCTATCTCTCAATTCTGACATTACCCAAATGCTCCATTTATCCTAAGATGGCCTGGAGGGCAATGCCAGTCTGGTCTGGTCTGCTGGTTCTATCTTGGAAGAGTCAACATCAGCACATGGAAAAAAAGGCGGGGTRGGGATTGGCCTCTTYCTGGTCATGYACACAACCAGATCCCAAACTTAAGCTCTGGTGACTTTCACGTGGCTTGCAATGAGAGTATTCCAAAGCTGGGATCCAGCTGCTGCCTTGCTAACACGGAACCACACTTTTTTCCTCAGTTAACTAAAGGGGTTTATAACACCAACCTGCAGTTGACTGGTTTCAGGACTCCAGAGAATATGCCCAAGTGGCACATCACAATTGCCACATCTCAGAAGTCTTTGTAACTGGAATTAACATCTGTGTACATTAATTCAGTCAAAAATGAGATCAGGCTCAGAAACCTTTTGCCATTCGTGAACACTTACCAAGGCTGCTTTTGTTGATGCATTTAAAGCTTTCCACTGAATCAGCCAATGTCCCCATTGTTTTGCTAACTGTTGAACTGCATCTATCTGAAAAGAGAGAAAAAAAGTTTATTTTTGTTATCAGGGAAAACTTTATAGGAAAAGAAAAAAAGGGAAAAAAAATGAAGAGTGGTCTGTCTACTGAACCAAAAGAAAATATTTATAATTAGAAAAGAAACTTCTCTAAAGCAACAGAGGACTTTTGCATTCCTTCCACTTCCAGGTGAAAAGATGAAATTTTTGTTATTAATACAATATTCCTTTAAATACTCTTACTATTGCCCTTAAATCAAGTTTTTATGTCTTTTCCTGAAGAGTGAGATCAGATCAGAAGTTTGAGCCAGGGATCTCAGGCAAAAAGATGATGTTACAGTAGACCATACAGAGCAGCAGCTATTTTGGCATTCTCTTTGGTGCACAGGAGTTTAAGGATATTTTTGCATTCTGATCATCTCCTAGAGCTGGGAGATAAATAAGCGAAGAGTGGCCACCTGAAGAATGGTAGCAAGTCTTATCCCAAAGACTGTTCCCATCAGTCAGCATTTTTACACTACTTACACATTTCCCAATGATATTGTTTCCTCTGCTGTCATAGTACTCCAGAAGCAGCTCTTCTGGAGAGACATCTGAAAAGCCTGCAAAGACAGGAATAATCAAAAACCTCCAAGGCAACAGATTCATACTTCCAACCGCTCTCCATAGTTACAAAGACATGGGCCTTGCTACATTGTCTGTCCTAAGATGGTTACAGTCTGGATTCACATAAAGGATTCATCACAGAACTTCAGAGGTTTAAAGGCCCCTAATGAATTGGCAAACCCTGGCTCTCTTTGAGCAGGAATAAAGACAAGCAGCTGCAGCCCTCGGCTCTCCGTCTTGTCCCTCGCCTTCCCAAGGCTCCCGAACACTCGGAGCCGGTGAGAACGGAAACAGCCTTCACCAGCTACAACACGCAGCTGCTTGCGCGCTGCTCCTGGCAGCCRAGATTCCCGAGCTGCTTTCCAACGGCCTCGTGGCACATCGCGCAGTCCCTTCGCCAGAGCACAACCGTGCGAGTACCGAACCAGAGGCTGCTGCTGCCGACAACTCCGGCCGAGACCCGCCCGGCCCGCTCGGCTCCGGAGCTGGTGCCGGCAGCGTCCGCACGGCGCGCCCGGGGCGGGCGCCGGGGCAGGTCCGGGGGCCGCCTCCAGCCCCGCGTCCAGCCCGCCCGCCCCGCCGCGCTCGGGGTCCCTTGGGCCGGGGTGCGGGGGCCCGGCCCGCGGGGATGCTCGTTCCAGCGCCTGTCCCCGGGGCGGCCGCGGCCCCGCAGCAGCCGAAGGACGAGCGTGTCCGCCCCGCGCCGCCGCCGCCCGAGGACTATTCGCCCCTCAGAACAACGCGGCTCCGCAAGTGTAAAAGCGCTACAAAACAAATAAAAGAGCCCGTCCAGTCTAAAAAGCAGAGTTTCCTGCAGGATTCCACTACTTCGGAAACAAGCAGCCAAGATACCAGGGACAGGTTTCGTGGCTAGGAGAAGGGAAAAGGTAAGGGGGAATAGAAAAAAGTCGCACACCGTTCACTTACTGCTGAATAAAGAACGGAGTTGCAGGAACCACAATAAAGCCCGGGAGGACATGTTAAGTCCTGTCTGTACAGGCAGAGTTGTCAGGGTGAGGAAGGAAACCAGGAGCAAGTCTACAAAGAAGCACTGACTTTGAAAACCAGGATTTACACTACTTAGGAGAATTTGGAGGAACTTCAGAACTAAAACAGACTAAACATCCACAGCACCAGCGAGGCAGAGATAGGCAAGCACCAACTTCTGAACCTGACTCAATCGTCTTATAGAAACAGACCTGAAAACATCAGCAAGTTAGGAGAGGTGACGAAACTATGACAGATATTAATAAACTGGCATGGGAGCAGGACAGATATCATTTGTATAGTTTTCCAGAACTGGGCAGAGGCACATGATGTTGATGATATCCAGAGCTTGAGAGGCTGGACTTCGAAGCTGGATGAAGAAATTTACCATCATGTGGGCTGGAAGCATTTACAGAACTCTGTGCTTCTAAACCAGAGATGAATAACCATGCGCAACTTCTGAAGACTTCTGTAAAGTATCTTTAATGACTTGGTTCATGCCATTTTAAAAACAGTCATTTTCAAGAAGAAAATCAATGTATCTGTTGTATTGACTTTGCTTTTCTGATTCCTGTTCCCATCTTTGCTAATGGTTTGGCATCTACAGTATGTACAGTCTGATGCCTGGGAAGATAGATTGAAAATTCATTCCAAGTTTCCAACTTGCTAATTATAGTGCACAATTCTTGTCAACTTCCCCCACCATCCCCTACCTCAGTGTAATAAAAAAAAATTAAAATCAAAAAGTCCTTCTCTGAAAGCTCCACAAAAGGCCAAAGAGACCATCAAGTGTTCCTCTAATCTCTATGTATGGCCTCTCTAACCTTAAAAAATTGGTAAGCAGTCATGCAAATGATGGAAGAAACTCACTGGAAGAGGGCAGCTATCATGATCTAGAGAGCTGTAGAAATATTGGGAATCTTTATTAGACAGCAGTCCTTGGTCTTTCCTGAGAAAATATCTTCATTTCATCGTAGTAACATTTCTGCAGGTAGGTATGAAGGAGAAGAAAATTTTTGCTCCTCTTTCTGGTGACCCAAGCTGTATTTACTCACCTTTATTAAATGAAGTGTTTCTGCAACTGACCTTGTTAAAATGTCATTTAACCAGAAATCTTTTCTTCATCAAATGCTTTAGAGGCATTCTAAATATTTGGATTGGGTCTATGTTTGACAAGGCCACACCCACAGTCTTTTTAAAGGAAGATGCCGCGTGATCTCACCTAGGTAAGTGGATTCTCAAAACACATCCCCATCTCTTTAAAACAGACAAGAAAATGGGCATGACAAAATCCACGTTATACAATATGCTGTATATACAAATTGAAAGACTGCATCTCATTTTTCTCCTGTTATTAAATTTAACAAGATTCAGTAAAACATGGAAGCAAAGCACCAATAACCATCTTTTCCCAAGTCCTTGAAGAATGTCTTGGCATCCCTACAGGTCTTCAGATCTCTAGAGTTTCTTCATTTGCCCCACAAGTGTCTACAACACAGATTAAACAACTTGTCACTGGGAAAGCACGGACTTTGGAGTTGGCTATCCACTTGTCTGTTTCAGTGTTATATTCAAGAATGTGCCCTAAGCGACCAACACCCTGAAAACCAGCCAGGACATAGACTATAGATCCCACAGCAGCACACTTCACTGTTACACCTTTCCATGGCATTGGAGACACCATCTTCCATTCATTCATCTTGATATCATAATATTCTACATTATCAAGGCCACCTACAAAACAATGAAACAGATAACTTATTATGTTGTACTGTATGGACTGCACTAGAGCATGCAAACTTAAGTCTTTATTTTCAAGGTTTTAAAAACCCTACATTAAAAAAAGCAAACCTGAAAATACACCCCAGTTTCTAAACTAGCAGTTTACCCTTGTATAAATACAGAAACAGAAAAGTAAAAAGGAGATGAATTCTAACAAATTCACACTAGACATTTTCTACAGATTCTAACATGTTACTTCATGAACAGAAGAACTAACAGTGCTGAATTCCTGATGGATTTGTGGCTAGTGTCTAAAACTCAGGAGTTACCTGAAACTTCCCTGTAGCGAGGGCATTTTATTCTAGAGGGCTCACAGGCACCTTTACCAAAATTGACCATTTACTGATAGAGGAGGTCTCYCTTCATGATGATACTAGAACCACTGAAGTGTAAAAGCCTAAGTCCCTTTGAAAAGGGCCAAAAGAASCAAAAGTTATTAGAGAAGAGTAGATTTTGTGACTAAGATTTGCTTCTTCAGGAAATATATTAATTACACTTGACAACAGCTGCAAACATTCTGCTCTCCCTATTTAACTCAGTTTTCATTTCCAGTCCTGAATTATTAGATCTGAGAGATTAAGAAATCTTTCTAGCATGTTAATAGATATGAGTTTTTCATCCCAGACATAACTCTTCCTCATTTTACTCCAGTAAAAACTACTATTAATACTTCTAAGAGGAGCATTCAGTGAATACACTTACATTATGGATTGATAAAGTGTTTGTGCAATAAATGCATCTACTGTTTTTGCATTAGGAATCAATCATGATGGAATAGTTCAAGTAGCCAATTAAAAACCAAGCTATATTCTAAAATAGCATTTATCTGAAATCAAGTATTCCACTTACCATGAATAGTGATTAAAAAAACCTCCTAAATGAGAATTTTCCATTTTGAAAAGCACTTTGGAAACCCTGTGTAATTAAAATTCAATTCTTCTCATAAAGTATTAATTCTTCTAGTTCTAAAGACAGGCAGATCATAAATGACCTGCCCATGACAGTAAATCATATTTCAAAGCTAGGGCAGTCAAAAGAGGTCTCACATTTTCACCATTTTATCATACCAGACTAGCTTTAAGTCTTTAGACTGAAGTTCCTAAAATAGTAGCTACACCTTTACCTGTCTCTCAAAAGAATGCTAAAATCTCTCAAAACACATGAATAACTAAAAAAAAAAAAAAAAGAAAAAAAAGAAAAAAAAGAAAATCTCTTTTCTCAGATGCCTGTTTTAGCCATATTAACTGCTTCAGAACTGGGCTACAGTAGGGGTGCATATCTTAACTTGACAATACTGTCATTAGTACAAGAATTTGAAAAATAAGGTACAGTGAGGAGGTGAAAGGAGGAAGGCAACACTGATGTGACAACAGGACGTGTTTGATGGTGCTGCTCAAAGCTTTTCAGCTGAACAGAGTAGAATGAATTCATTCCAAAAGAGAAAAATACCCATAAAACCTCATGTGACCAGCTAGAGAATTAATAGAATTAAAGTACCTAAACTATTTTGTCCACCCACAGCAAATATTTTGTCCTTTACAAACACCAGCCCATGATTCTTCCTGGCTTCAATCATTGGACACAGCTCAGTCCACCTGGGGAAAATAAGCCAAAGAGAAAAGGAAAAATCACCATCTAGTTCATAGAAAATAAGTATAAAATATGTAAATAAAAACCTATCATTAGGAAAATGAAATATGGAAGAAAGCTGCTTAARAAAAACCATCTTTCAAGTAGAGTTGCAAATAACTGATTTCTTACTGCTGACATAGGAAAAATTCCTTACCACAGTTTTTCCCATAGTCATCTATACTTCAGTCATTTACAGAGTTAGCAAAGACACAAGTGACTAAAAATAACCTGCCTTAAAGCAGTACTTACGTTTCAGTGGCTGGATCATAAACTTCACAGGAATTCAGGACTCTTCCGGAAACGTTGTTCCCCAGGCTTCCTCCGCATACATAAATGAGCCCATTCGCCTCTACCATTCCATGGCTGCATCGCTGAGTCAGCATGCTGGGCTTTGTGTGCCAGCTCTCTGTTCTYGTGTCATAGCATTCAAATAAATACAGTGCAGAATTGCCTTAAAAAAATAGAAACCCACCAAAGTGGCATTAATCTTTATGGTCGTCTTTCAAGAGAAGAGTCTAACAGCAATTATCAAACTGATGCTTTGTTTGTTAGTGGAAAAGGGAAAGCTGCTTTCCTGCCTCCAAAAGTAGAACTAACCAGCTTGAAACTTGGGATTACTCAGAACGCACTTCATTTTAAGTATTTTGACTCTTTGGTTCTAAAATATGCAAGTAAGTTTATAAAATTGATATTTGTGTTTAAAAACAACAAGAAAAAAATAAGATTTTTTTTTCTTGGAGGGGAATAAATGCTAAACAGATGTATATAAATTACTGATCCCATTGTGATCAGCTCATGCTACTCTTACTACTTGGAAATATATTGAACTTTCAGATGTGAAGATGAAACCAGCTTTGTAAACTTACTACAGGTTCATGAGTGTTTTTCCTCTAAGCAATGTGACTTGCCCAATTCCCAGAATACTTGTTGCCTTTGGAATTTGAAAGCTTACGTCATAACATACTCCTGAATTACCAGCAACCACGAAACAGCTACCTCTCCTCACTTTACTTTCTTCCTGAGGACTGGCAGGAAAATACTTATTTCCTGGAATTGCAGGGTCTGTGTACTCTTCCCTCAAGGGCCAAGAAAACTATTACTGAAATCAAAAGCAACGGGAGCTCAAAGACTCATGCTCAGGCAAGTGACTGAATCACAGCCAAGGCAGAGAAGGCTGAATACAACGTTCTCAGAAAAGAACCAGATCCTTCTTCCCTTTGTTTCAAAAGATATATTCACCTAGAACAGTTAAAGGTGCCTTTTCTTGTCCCTGTTTTTCCTTGGGTTTCTACTTCTAAAAATTAACCATCACACTAGCAGCACTCACTACCAGCTGAGGATTTGAACCATCAAAACAATGCGGTGTTTCCAGACCCAAAATGCCAGAAACAGACTCCTATAAAGTGTGTTTGTTTGCTTCTGCCCTGTCATTCTCAATATCACCAAAAACTATATAGAGTGGGACATACTTTTTTCTTTGATGTGAATAGACATTCTTGTTGAAGTTGTAGAAATTCCTAACCATTGAAAATACAGCAGACCTGTCTTTAACTTTTTTTTTAAAAAACAGGTAAAAGCTTCAATTTTCAGTATAATGTTAAGTATTTCTCCTGCACTGAAATAAGAGTGGAAGAATCTGGTATGTTCAGCTTCCAAACTCTGCTAGTTATTGCAAATAAAACAGGAGTCCCATCAATTCAAGAAAGGGAAATGAGCCGTGTTTTCTGTAATGGACTGGCACAGTAATCCAGCCTCTTCAATTGATGGAAAAAACATGCAATTTTTAGATTTCTTTACAGCTTAACACACTGCAGCATTCTATCAGATTAATGCTTTCACATAATTGCCTGCTTCAAATTAGAAGATACTAGATTCAGGAGAGACAAACTTTTCCAAACTTTCAGTGTTCACAGAATTCTAAAGAAAAAACTCCATTGTTAATTTTTAGCTTTTACTATTCTTTCTTGAAAAATATTTATGGAAAGCATAGTGGAACTGTGCAGTAATGTGACAGTGTATTTCTAAGAAAACTGCTAATTTAAAATTTCCATTACAGTTGTATTAACTATTTACCAAGATTTAGAAAATATACTGTACAATCAAAAGTTTCTATTGTTATTCCCCATGAACTGAAACATAGGAAACTACAGAGATTTATGAGGTGTTGTAGTGTTCTAAGTTTCCTAATGTGGCCTTAGTTAAGCCTATTTCAAGTAATGGGAAAGGTGCTATTTCACATTTACCACACGAGGTGGCAGCTGGGAACTGCCTATTCTGCTGCAACATTAGACCTCTTAAAATATTTAAAAAGTCAGATAACATGGCCTAAATGTTACAACCTCCGGTTAAGTGACTTATCAATGTTAAGCACTGATCATGACCTTTTTTTGCCTCTGTTCACCACCCTCTGCAGCAAGGCAGACCTCAAAAGGATCTTCCTTCTAGGATTTTTTTTCCTTTTATTTTTATTCTCCAGAACATAGCTTTTTTAGCATAGCTATTTTCATGGATATAGCATGCCTACATTCCAGCTTCTGGGTTGTTGATATATATCAGGTTTAGACAAAATAAAATGTTCCTGTAACACCATAGCATAAGTCACCCTCCAGGGTTTTTTGGAGAGACAAAAAATCCCAACAGTCTTATTTTTTTCCTTTACTATGTTGAGTAATAACATCTAAAGGAAGTATTATTTCTTCATTTGTGGAAGAATAACAAATAACAGAAGATATTTTTCCATTTGGAACAGAATAAGAAAATAACAGAAGGTAACTTCTGTCATTTGACAGAAAAATTGGACAAATTCCTTTACAGGACCAGGTACAATTTCACCACCAAAAGCAGTAGTTGTAAAAGATTTCTTTTCCACTTTTTTCCCCCCTCCTTTAAAAGACCTCATTAGGCCCAACTTATGCTGTATATAAGGAAGGCTATTGTCAAAATGCAGCTATTCTGGTCATACATTGCAGAAAATTTTAAACCACACCGAGTTCTGGGGAATTATAGAAGATAAGAGTGGGACTCCCAAAATATATTTCATTGAATCACAGAATCATAGAACGGTTCGGGTTGGAAGGGACCTTAAAGATTATCTATTTCCAACCCCTCTGTGATGGGCAGGGACACGTTCCACTAGATCAGGTTGCTCAGAGCTCCATCCAACCTGGTCTTGTCCCTATTTAACCATTAAGTGCTGCAGTGTACTTTATACTCTAGTTAATGTGAATATTAATCATTTCAATCAGTGAAACCACTTTAAAAATACAACAGAAATAGGTTGTTGGATTGGGCAAAGGGGGATAAAATCCTAAATACGGGAAAATAAACTCATTAGACTAACATGGCAACGTGCAGTTTCTTGTCAACAAAATCATGCAAAAACCAGAAAAATTTCCAGCTATCTTTCTTTGTGCTTTTTTTGTTTGTTTTAAAGATTTTTAGTGTCTTACCCACTTCTGAACCACCAGATGTATAAATTTTGCCCTCAGCAGCACAGGCTGCAAGGCTATCTCGAGGTGTTGGAGGTCCTAGCTTGGAATACCAGCTATCCTTCACCACATTGTAGCAGTCCATTCGCTTTATAGGGAAGAGCTGGGAACCACCCAAAATATAAACTACGTTGTCCCAGAAGACACAAGCTGCATCCCTGCGCTTTTCAAAGGGACATCGGATGTCTGTCCAGCTGTAATCCTGCATTACAAAGAACAAGTAATGTCTAATAGATTATAACACTTACCTGCACAGTGAGTGTTTTTCAAACAGAGCTTTTCATAGAGATTTAGATATGGTCAGTTTTAAGTTCCTTTTCAAAACAAACATGAACACTGTTTATTGAAGAATACTCCTCAGGCGTACTCTTGAAAAATTCTCTTAGACACAGACATAGTTAGCTGCAATGAACCATGACATTATGAATTTCTATTTCCTCATTCCCTGTGTGCACCCAGTACAGCTTCCCTGAAAAACAGTTTTGGTGGTTTTTCCAACAGACTTGACCTCCTGCTGCTATCATGTTAGAAACAATGCATGTAATCAATAAAGTAGGATTGCATTTTCTTTTATAGCAATGGAAAAAGACATCTTACATATAGTAACAGATTCTTTCTAAAAAATAATAAAATACAGAATGTACCAAACAAAGACAACGGAAAAAGGAGAAGATAATATCCAAATTGACAAGCAACTCAGTTAAAAAGCTCTGATACATACTTTATTACCATGACAACTAGAAGCTTATTTACAGAATTTACAAAACACAAATGTTCTATAGCTATCCACAGTTGATAGCATGAGAAATAGGGTAATGCTCCATCACAAATACTGGCAGTCATGTTGCCTAGAAACTGATTTTGCATGGATTGGCAAAATCAGCAAGTATCAAATATGAGCAGTAATGCCTAAAGCCTTAAAAACACCAAACTCAACAACTGATGGCAGATCAGGATAGCATACAGCACAAGAAACACTTCTTGAGTAATAGCATCTCACATATTCCATGAGCATAGCTTGTATCCTATACTTAACAGGAAAAGTATCAGACCTTAACTGTTATCTGTGCCACCTCAAGAAGGTCTACCTGAACCTGCTGAATGACCTTCACTGTAATGGTTCACACAAGACGTTACATCATTACATTTTCTTAGCAAGGACATACTTCAAACACCTTGGTCAATGAGGAAGAACAGCGACTCCTACATGGGGGTTCAAAGAAAGAGAGGCAGAGCATGTTATAGTCCAGAACATCTTACAATCTTTTCTTGTAGCATCCCCCATATCAAGAAGAGCTGGCAGCTGCATGTGGCCCTTTATGGTGAGAAACAGGTCCTGGGGCATCCTAGAAAGGAAAGCCATACTACAGCATGGCAAAATAAATAGCTGCATAAATCTTAAGAAAATGTCTCAGTGCATTGTGTAAGATCAACATACTTTCTTGCTCAAACTTCTGGCAATTTTACAAAATAACCCCTTGTTTTTCTTTACTATTATAAAGGGCTGTGACCTGACCCACTTTTACAGCTTCAGTTCATGTATCCATTTCATCCATACCTTTATCAAATGAAAAGCCATAACTTGAGTATACTCAGCAGTATCCTCCTCTTTCAGCAGGAGGCAATTTAGGTCATCATCTTGCAATGCTCTTCAGTGTTAGTCTGTACCACATAGAATTGATTTCAGTTTTTGAATTTAACATGTTTAGGAATTATGCAGAAGGGTTCCTTTACACCAGAGTCAAGAACCACACAGCCCTGGGCAGTGCAAGCCTCAGTTCTGGGTGACTCAGTAGGGAAAGACAGACCAAGATAAGTATATGGTGACACTTTCCTTGCTGATCTCTGTTTTCATCAAATTGTAATACAGGACACCAGAGGCAAAAGCTGTACCTTTTTCTCTTTCATCAATTTATTTAATCACTTATTAAAAATAAATGAACTCCAAGAGCCTCAACACCCTGTGATAAGAATAGCACATGCAATTATGGGCCCTGTGAAAAAGTACCTTTTTTTGTTTAATACTTTTCCCTCATTTTCATTGATTCCTCTTCCAAGTTTGTCATAAAAACCAGCAGACATGGCCTCTATGGACAGCCTCCCCACTAACAGCCTATTGACTTACAGCTCTATTTCCGCATAAAAGGTATGCTGGTTGCCTTAATCATCGAGAAATAGCATTGGCAGGCATCTGTTACTTTTTACTTGCCATTGTTGAATTTTGCACTGCTGGAAAGTTAAAACTTTCAACCATTTCTGGTCACTAGAGATAGCAATTTCAAAAGAATAAGCATATTGCTGACACAAAATCTCAGTCATGTATAAATTCTGTATCAAGAATTCATAAAACAAAACGACAAGTATTTTATTCCCAACCTAGGGGACAAAAAGAATTTTTTTTTWTATCTTATGTAGAAAATTCAACAAGAAAATGCTTCCCACAACTGTTAATAGAACATCTAGGATTTCTAGTAGTATTCTGAAATCACATATGTCTACTCAAATTAGTGCCAGACTGCTCCACAAGTGTTATGCCCATCTGCATCTGTCCCGTTGCATCATTTTGCTCTCTTGATGAAGTACATGCATCAAAAGAAAYACCAGTTACAGTGCTACAAAGATAACAAATATAGTCTTAAAGTAATGCTGCTAACAGTCTCAACAAATAATACACAGTATCCAATCCAGTCTTATTTAAAGAACCCTTTTGACAACAAGGAAATTAATATTAGCATTAGAGACTAATTTTGTGTGCAAAGGAATCAGTGAAAATTAAAATTTTTGCACTAGTTTTATCATGTAAGAACTATGGAAATTCATATCGCAATCAAGAAAATAGTTTCAGGAAAAACATAACCTCTGTTTTGAACTGTTCCTTTATGTGGCATGGAAGATTTTAATTAAATTACTGATTTTAATTAAAATCAGAAGTGAAGGACTAGGTCACTATTCATTCAGTTCAACAGACAACAAGCAAAATTTCAATTTTCTCAAGGTCCTAACCTTGCAAAAGTACATCCACAAGCTTAATTCTCTGCTGTGTGACCCTCCCATCATCTTTTGATGAGATCAATTAAAATGAGTTAAATGGTAATTCAGCAGGGGTTCTGGATCCTTGGTTTGTTGCATTTAATAAGTTATTGTCACAGTTGAAAGATCAAAATCAGATACTCAAGCAAAACATCGAGAAAACGACCTTTAAATACTTTAGAGTTGGAAATTAAGTAAAAGCTGTTCAAGAAGACATGACAGCTTAGCCAAGATTACCCAAGAAAGCATACAAGCACTAGGAAAACATAGAAGGAACACATGCTTGTTAGAATAAAGATCACCAATTACCCACTTTTTAAATTTTCCCTCCCTGCCCCATTCTTTCCCCACTCCTTATTCCACATGCAAGGCTGTAAGTCTAGATCAAGAGGCAATTCTGCAAAATTTCTTCCAAATTCAGTTATTTTTTGGTGTTATGCCTGGACAAGTAGTCTATGAAAGAAAAAGCTCTTTTATCCTATGCTTTACGTAGACTTTCATAGATACTACTTTTTGGCTACAAAACAGATTTCTTTGCCAAAACCATCCAACTGTTTGAAGTTGTGAATGCCCTGATCAAAGGCTTCCTGAATTCAGACCTTGGAAAGGAAAGAATTATCTGCTCTGTACTCCTCACGTCTTCACCCCCAGTTGAAGTGCTGCTTATCTTCGGTATGTGTATAAAGGAAAAGGGTGGTCATTAGTTAAGAATTTTGAATTCCCAATAGAAAGACATATCAAGTGTCTCTCAAACTAAGTCAGCAAAGCTGGCAGGTTTGTTTCTTTTTCCCCCCCAGAGTTGAGTGGTACTCAGAGAAGGTGGCTTGAATTTTATTTTATATAAGGAATGTGAAAGAAAAGTTCAAAACACATTCCAAAGGCTCACTCATTCTGAATTAGACTTGGCAGTGCTCACATTGACTATAAAGTTCACACAGATAGCACACAAAACTGTTTGAAATTATAACAAGCATTTAATATGCTGAGTTAAGAATCAGAATTTCTGCAACAAAATATTACATGCATGTGATCTCATAACTTGAGAGCCTCAATGTTTACGTAGCAAATTTGTTCTGTATTACTGTATGTGCTTGCCTGGTAAAACAGTATGGGCAATCCTTCTGCATACAGTTGATGTTTCTAGACCATTTAGTCTGCATAGCTGAAATATACACCATTCTTGTGGCTTGATTTTATTCAAGAAGCATAGGAACAAATTTCAGGCAAAACTTGCTTGCTCTAAATTGACCATCTCTAAGTTTTTTGTTGTAGAAACTCACTCTTTTCCACTTATGTAACACTTGGCTCCTTCTCTTATATACTCAAGAACAAACAAAATTGTGAACCATTGGGATTTAGCAGTGATTGCGTATTTATAATAAATGCACTAAAAAACCCATATAAAACTGGGTTCTACACTAACGTACTGGCCAAAACTTAACATGTGCTAAAAAAACCTGCTTTGAGTTAATCTCTAAACACGTAAGTGCATGCACATGCATACAGACTTTCATATATTCCTAAACAATTGCCTGATGTTTTAGTGATCTTTTATTTATTTGCATCTGTGGAATGCACATACTAATCAATTCTCAACTCAGACAGATTGATCAGCTCTCCGTATCTAATACTGCTAAGAAACAAACACAATCATTCTATTCAAAATGAAGTATTACGTCTAGGTACACAGACTTAAAAATACTTAACTAACCATATTCTTCCAATTGTATACCCAAGAGGCAGGGAATACTCCCTTCTTAATACCATTTTGAAGATCATTATGTCTTAGTTAATATCATCAGCAAAGAAAACAGGTAAGATTACAAACAGTGAATCTTAATGCATTCTGAGGTAACGATTACCTTGGGATTAAAATATCTGCAGGACTGGGGCTGAGAGCCTCCAAACAAAGCAATGCGATAATCATGTTTTTTTCTTCTTGGCCGGGTACCTTCCACTAACTCTTCTCGGTCTTCTGGGGAAAGGAGGTGGTATCGCATCCCACCTGCAAGGAAGACAACAACTGTTGCAGATCCAGTGTAGCTCATACATGGAAAAGGATGTTTCAGAGGCAGGGATGGGGGAGGAATGGAAGGGAGGAAAAAGAGGAAAACCAAGTTGCTACATTACACCTGTACAGCTTTCATTCAAAATGGAAGAATGCACAGCAGCGTGTGAGAGTGGGAGTGTACACCCAGATTTACACCCTATTTCAAACTGGCTGCTCCATGTGAAAACAGGACAGCTATAGACTCATGTTATGTACCAATGGATTGATCAGCTTATTTACTCAATATTAACAAGCAATTAAGATTGTTGCATTGAAACAGGCAAAAGGAAGCAAACCCAAAAGAAAACATTCCAAAGAGTACAAAAATATAGGTGACATTACAAGCCACTAAAACCAGACAAAAATCCTTATTTCCTGAACAATGCACCCAACTCCATGTCACACAAGAAGTATCACTGTGATGTCAAATGTCAACAAATACTTACCAACATATAGGTTAATTTGAATCTTGCTCACTGAGTCTGAAGGAAAGCAATTGTGTACTGTTTTTTAGATCTACACTAAAATGAAGCCAACTAGTTAACTGCTACTGAAAGTAAAAATTTATTTCCAGAATATTTATCAACATCTAGGCTTTTCTTTCTTACATGATAAAATTTTACAAATGGTGTCCAAAAACAAAAGGGTGCTATTTCATCTGCACCCTGAGAATGCAAATGTAAGATCAATCATTGTACGATCAATGGTAAGCACATATTAG
Organism: Amblyornis subalaris; assembly: GCA_018881555.1. NCBI lineage: Eukaryota > Metazoa > Chordata > Aves > Passeriformes > Ptilonorhynchidae > Amblyornis > Amblyornis subalaris. The sequence goes on along the minus strand of JACAXG010000061.1, from coordinate 2,354,357 downwards.
AGACAAAAATAGCACAATATACACCTAACATTCTAATATGCTCAGGGAAAATTTATAATATTCAAAATTTTGACATTTCTCTTATTAATGCACACATGAACGATATTGAAATTACGAGCCTGTCACAAAGGCAGACTTTCAATTACCCTAATGAGTCATTGACAAAATCTCCATTCCATTATTTCTCATGGAGTTCATGTCATTTGCCAGGAGAAAACAAATGAAAATCAGACTGTTACATAAAATGGGTTTTATTTACATAATAATCTGCTAATCCAACTTCAACTAAACACAGCATCCTAGAGGGAACACAGTCAGATGGATTTAATGTGAAAATGTCAGAGCATTTTAAAGCAAACAATTTTCAAAAATTCCATAGCATTTTTTAAATTATACAGAACATCATAAAGATTTCAGCTAGAGGTCAACTTACTGATCACCATTTTAAGGCATTCGGGGTTATCCTGAATAAGTGGTTCAGCCTGAACTGTTTTACTTAAGAAGTTCTTTGATATTAGAGGAAACCGGACTTTAGCAAGAATATCAACCATGTACGGCTGGCGATTTGGCTCATCATACTTCAGCCATCTGACTGCTGCATCATAAACCTTTAACAAGGAGAGAAAAGGATAAGGTACATCACCACACAGCAAGACAAGTAACAGAACCTTAATGCTACAAATTGATTCTAATGCCTGCTGGAGGTTAACCTATACTAAGATTTTAGTATGTGGGGATCCCATCACCATCTTTCAAAAAAACCCCAAAAAACCCCCTACAACAAAACAGTCAATCAAACTCAAAAAAGACAATGCTCAGACAAGAAGTAAAACAAATGCACAACCACACAATAAATCTCATCTACAAACTTAAAAAACCCACTGCTTCTGCTATTTAACTATTTTCCCTCCAAATGGAAAGTGTGAATCTGCAATTCACATTTACGTGGGTAACTCCTGTACCAGGTTAAATCTAATACTCTTCAAGTTCTATGCCATAACATCAGTAATACTTTCACAGAAATGTTGAAATAGCTTCCACTTGATATAGTCTCCTAAGGTGACAAACTGGTTCTGTTACCAAATGATCATGCTGGGTATCGAAATACATTGCTATTGTTGTGTCTTAGGGGACCATTTAAATCAAAGTTTTCATCTGCAGACTACTGCAAATTTACCAGAGAGCCTCCCCTCTTTCTTCTCTTCATAGGAAAAGATAATGGGTTTTCTTAGGGGGCAGGGAAGACAGAACAGGGAAGATAATCAAGAAATCTGCTCTATTTATAATTGTCCTCTGGGTCAGGAAGAATTGAGACAAAAATCCAGCATTACACATATACTATGATACTTCCATGCTGCTCTCAGACACAGCAATCTTATCTAGTAGCACTGGCCCTGCAGTGGCAGGATAACCTCACTGTAAGCAATAGCACAGCCAATGCCTACACCAGTAGCTGGAACTGGTCACAATGATTGGTGGAGAGTGGCTGAGATATAACATGGAAAGACACTTCATGGAAGAATTATTCAGAAGGACTACTAGACCATCCCAGCTGTAATTCTGCAAAATTGCCAGGGAATGAGGGAAAGCAAAGAAAAAAACTATTAAAGGCTCAATTTCATCAGCTAAGGAAGTTCAACAGAATGACTTGGACAGGAACATTGTATAGGACAAAAGCTACCTTCCCTTTTTGCTAAATGTTACTATGCTTCACACCAATACAAAAGTTAAGAGTATAATGTCAACTTTCTAGCAGTACTCCTGAGAGATAAGATTCCTGTAGTACAACTGTCAAACTTCTGTAATTTCATACTGCACACTACCAGTCTCCTAAAGGAATTTTAATGATGCCATGCTGAATACACAACATCTCTACCACTGCTGCCAGGTTAAAGCATGCCATCCTATCTTACCAACAGAACTTCGGGAATGTAAATCCCAAAGGGTCATTTTGGCTGCAAGCCAATTTGAGAATGTTACTATGTGACCTGAACTTTTCCCAGCACTCAGCAAGAATGCTGAACTGTGGCATAACTCAAATTTATACCTGTAACAAGCCAACTATCATATTTGATCACTTGATATTAGCCCCCACTCTTAGTAATTCTTATTTTCATAAGTTACATCACCATAAGTAAGACTACTCGACATACACTAAACCTTAATGCTTCACATCAATTCTTCTGCCTTTTGGACGTCAATGTAAACTTCACAGTCAGCACAACATCCATTACCAAGAGGATATACATACCATCTGGGCTACAACATCCCTCTGTTGCACTTCAAAGGTATGAATCAACTCATGATGCCATACCCAAACAAATTACCTAGCTCAAGCACCAGAACAGSAGAGCTACAAAGGCAAGATTTCAGTTTGTTTTCAGCAGCTTTGACTAAGTAGCTACAAGCACCCAGCAGCTACGAGTACCACTCAACTGCTACAACCAGCCTACAACCATCTCTTTGGGCTGCAGTGCAGATACCCATATGCTTCCTATTTTCCTGCAGAAGGAAGAACAAGCTGGCAAACAATCAATCAGGGCTGTGCTGTAAGCTGAATCAAGCATTCCAAATAGGACAGCTGYGAATGTAATTTCTACCACAGGTTACAAGTGTTAATTGAGTGGAACTCCAGGCTCATTTCAGGCACCCAAGCTTTTTTAAGTCCATTCCCTAAATAAGGGTCTTCCATCAATCCACCACTGCCAATGCATTTTGCTTTCAGTGTTTTACTCATCTTGCTTCCAAGTCCCTCAGTTCCCCAGGCCTAAGTTATGTCTGCATGTGTTTGCATCAGAAAACACCTCTCTGGAATGGGCCGAGGCCGTACTCAGGTAGAAACATGCATCCATTAAGGTGCAGTTTGCTCACCACTTTGAAGAGGTCCACTTTCAACAAAGGCACATAAATCCCAATCTAGAAGCAACGACTATAAAACAAACTTAATTTAGCTCATCTACTATTGAATCAGAAGACCTATCACTATCTCGACAAAGGAAACTGTTGTGCTTACTCCCTCTGTGACTTTCTTCCTAGTTTGCTGAAACAACACATAAATAAACCACACTTGAAATGTGAGTATAGGATGCACCTTTTATTCCACAATTTAGCAAGCACTATGTGCATCATATCCTCTAGGGATATCAGAAGTGAGATACTTGAAACTGGTTCTTGATTAAAAAAAAGATAGTGAAGTTCAATGCTTTTAGCTGCTACAAAACAGGGATCTCACCTGGTCTTCTGCCCTCACTGTCAACGTATCTTGGTTCAGGAGATGTGTCACGCGCTTAACATCAAGCTGAAGAAACTCATCTGTCTTGTAAACTTCAGTGAAATGCTGATGGATGAAGTCATCTGCAGTGGCTTTCAGTTCTGGGCAGTCTAGGCATTCTGCTAGCACACTTATGCCTATGAGGGAAAATTAAGAAAAACACCCTTCTAAACTTGAACTGCAATTACCTTTAATATATTAAAATAGAATACAATTGCTGTAATTTCAGTGATTCTTGCAACCCCAGTGTAGTATTTATTATCATGCCTTTTTTTTTCCCCATTAAAACACATGGTATCATAACTCATCTGCAATTCAAGACAACTAAGACAAGGGCAAGCTGCTGATCCCTATCCCTACTGAACTAATTGGAGAGTCATACYTGCAACACTTGCTGTATTAACTATCTCTCCAGCACTATTTCCTCATGTTTCTTTCCCAATTACAAAGTAGACAACAGTACCTTAACCAAGTCTGAGCCATCCCACAATAACAAAGTCTAACCAGAACAGCTTGAGAAACTGGATCCAGGTTTTATGACCTTCCCTGACCAGCTCATGCAGCATCAGTCACCAAGCAAGCCCAATTTCCTTCAATAGTCACAGTGAACTGTGACTTTTTTACACAGGTAGCTCAGTCAGCTGCAGACCAACACAAAAAAGTCAAGTTGATGTTGCTGGAAGAGCAGAAGGTTGGCACAAAGGTATAAACAGCAACTGCTGCTGAGAAGCACCACTGCAACTTTGCCATTAAAAACCATGTAAGCACAGAGCTTTTCAGCAGCAACTTCTTCTCATCATTCTTCAGTCTTCCTCCTCCTCCTACAGAGGAGATGGCAAGTGGGGTAGGAGCAACTCACTAACATATGGGTTGCTATTAGTCTGAGCTGCTGAAAGTAGTAAAATGCAAACTAGAAAGATAAAATCCACATGTACGACCCCTTGACAAAATTTCAAAAGATTCAAATTAAGCCATGGTTTCTTTCAAATACACTTTTTTTTTTAATGAACTGTGGACTTGCCTATGAGTCTGCACAAAACATGTTTCAATTTACAAACAATACTTTAAGGAAAAATTGATTTAATCTTTATCTCCCTTTTTGCTATATATTAGCAACAAAGTATGCAAGTGTTAGAGACCATAATTAATTTTCCACCTAACAAAAGCCACAGGGTAGAAATATGCCTCAAAGCAAGCCTAAGTGGCATTTTCCTTAGTAGGTAATGCCTTTCTTCCAGCAGTTGTTTCAGAGCCACGGCTGTACTGCACTGAAGTGTCAGTTGAGTCACTGTAATTCAGATACTTGGCAAAAGATTTCTATTGCTGTTACAAATATCTGTAACATGATTGAAATGTTACTAGGAGAATTACCTAACAATGTCAATTAAAAAAGTTTCTCTTTAATTTCTGATTATATAAAGTGCACCAAATCTTAAGCATGAAAAAGCATTTAGTTCTACTTGTTGTTTACTGTTTCTGTAACACTGAGTTCACATTACAGCTACAGGACATAAGATATCAGACCTGCCCAGATGACACTCACTGATTTCAGTCAAAACRAAAAGTGAATAAAACCAAAAGTAACCTAAACTTATTCTGTTCATACTTGTAGAAGATATGCTAGTTTTGTAAAAGCTACAAATATGTCAAATTCTATATGCAAATACAGTAACAACTGAGAGCTCCACCTTACTAAACAGCTGCAGCTCTCTAACAAACAAGAAGCCCTAGTGTCCTGCCAAGCTGGATGAGACCTTGTACAGTCAGTGGACCCTGTGGCAAGGGGCAACAGTTCAGAGGCAGAGAAAAATTATTTTTACATGCCTGGATTTAGCCAAACGTTACTGTCTATCAGTAGACAGACAATACTATCTATTTTTCAAGAACACCAAAGTTAAAAAATGAACTCTAAATTTAAGTCTATTTCTCTTACCAAGACAATTGGAAGCATCAACTTGTTCTTTTAAAAAGTCCACACACATTTTTTTCACAGGTTCAATCTGATACTGGTTTGCTGCATCTAGTAAAGACTGGACATTATTGCTGTTAACTGAGATTCTGCAAAACAGAAGGTGTAAAATTAGCATCAGTGAAATTACCTAATTTGCTGCAATAAAAAAAAAAAAGCAACTTACACAGATTCACATAAACAGCAAAATTAGTTCCCTGCTATTTGCCCAAGAATCTTTCACATATGGTTCAAAGACACAACCYCCCTTCACAATCTCTCCAAGCTGCTTTCATTTGCTCTATTTTACCAAGGCAGGGCAAAGAGTAATCAGTCCTGGGATGTGAAGAACAAACCCTTGACACAGGTCCTCTGCAGTACTATACTACTGCTTTGATTTGTGTGGTTAACCACTTTCACAAAAGAAAAAAAAAAACAACAAACCAGAACCTTGTTTAATGACTATTTTCTAACACCAAAAAGACATCAGCAAAACCAGCCTCTCTGTCAGGACTGGTCTGGCTGATTTGCCCAGAGTGCCAAAGCAGAACCACCAGTTTGGCAGTGCTTCAAGATAATGTACAGAAGCCATAGTCTAGGGCTTGGGCATCAGGGCAGGCAACCATGGGGCTGGGCTGGGCTGTTGAGACTGTCTCTTACAGATGGACTATACATGAAGATTCCTCTCAAAATAAAGGAGAAAGCTTTCCTAATGAGAGTTAATCCCATTAGATGAAAGGCCTGCCATCCATAGGTCTGATTAAAGCTGATAAAGTACTGTTTACAAGTAGTCATCCGCAAGAACTCTGTCTGGAGTGGGGTGAGGGGAGAGAACCAAACAACAAAAAACTTTAAGCACATGGATGTTGTTCTCGGGTTCGAATAAACACACGGAGACAGTTGTCAGGGTTTTCTAACAGGCAGAGGCCAAAAGGGAGGAAGAAGAGGAGAGCCGACCTCTGCCCTCATTTTATTTATATGTTTTCAAAACTCACCGTGGATTGGAGGATGGGAATACCAACTCCTGCTGTCCACTGGTCAGCAATAATGTCTATCATATAGGTTAAGAATTCATAACAATTTTTACCATTAGGTCAACAATTCGTGTTTACACAAAAGTGCGTGAAAAACTATTTCGCTGAACCAAAAACACTRCACATCTGAAGAACTGCAAAATGTAAAACCACACATGGACAACTTGAGATAGGTGGGAAATGCTGTTCACAGAACAGTTATCCACCYTGCCTCTTTTGAGATGAAGGTATAACTCCTGGAAATGGTTCTGTGCCATAGCTACCATGGCCACAATGAGAAACCCTGCTGACATCAATAAGGACCTGAATTTCAGAACAATGAAAAGTATCACTTGACTCCGACACTGAAGTGAAAAGCTTGAAGTGCTTTGAATTGCTTTCTGGAGACAAATACTGTTCTCTTTAGCCTGTAGGGCTTCCTACGGATTAAATAAAAAGGAAAAAGGAAGAAGGATAGAAGGTCTAGTCACATCAGGCCTTAAAGTAAAGAATTGTAATGGTAACAAAACTGATGAATCACAAAAGCATTATTTTAAGATTTTATCATTTAAAATTGGCAGGCTTCCTAGAAAAAGTATGAGCTTTAAATAACAAAACTACCTTGCAGTATAAGCAAACTCCACGAGCTGCTCAATAATGTCAGGCTCTGCGTCTTTTAGCTCCACTTCAAAGGACTTTGATTCAATCATATTTGCTGCAAATAGATTAAAAGATAAACTTTTAATCAATAAGCCACTCTAGTTATTGTACATTTTGCAAACAGTAGAAAATAAAGCAATTATACAAAGTGGGAACCAGCTAAAAACTGCACACAGCTGATTCCTGTTTTCCCAGGATTACTAATGCAAGTCAGGAAAGGAGGCAGTGGAACAAACAAGATAACTGTATGTGTGTGTACATCCTTGTATTATGTAAATTACGATAAGCTGTATTAAGTAGAGAAGGTCATAGACATTGTTGACTGCAGCACAGACTGCCATGTTAGCATTGAGACTGTCCAAAGCCATTTCCACATTCAAGCTGGTAACAATGGAGACAGCTCCGAGCTCCCCACACCCAGATGCAGCACTAGGTTTGCACACAGATGGTTACCAGTGACCACTGGAAGGCATGGTTATTTTACTTCTACTCAACTTTGATTTTACAGTAATTTTACAATTCACGGGTAAGCCATACAAAAGATAAGATACAAAACTGAATTTTTAAAGAGAGCATAAATGAAAGAATTACAGAATCACAGAATTAAGGTAATCACATTAAGGTTGGAAAAGAGCTCTAAGATCACCCACTCCAACCATTAAACCATGTCCCTAACCTCTGAAAACCYGTTTTATATGCAGAAGTGCCCAATGATGGGAAACAACGGGGCAGACCAATTTTGTCATGGGAGCAAAAATTCCCAATTTTCAGGTTAAGGGAGGGAGATCAACTCTAATACCGTGTATATGCCCCAATTATTAAGAGAGGTTATATATGGAGTAACACTTTACTTGATCAAAAAAGAGTTAAAGGGAAAATGAATGGAAGGGTGAAAAGAGATGAATGGAAGAAGGACACAAAATGAGAAATCTTCACTTATCCCTCAAATTAATCACTGTCATAAGATAAACAACTTGTCAGACACAAATATAATGGGATATCATCATGGAAGTTTAAAAATCAATCAGCTTGGAAAAGACTTACTAGTAAACATCAAGTTAAAAAAATGACTGGCTGAAGCAAGCACAACACGGTGAGCTGGGATCTTTCTTTCTTGAACCATAAGAATGACATCACACAGAGTTTTCTAAATCAGCGGGGAAAAAAGAGAGAAATCAGCATTTTTGAAAATATTTCAACAATATTCCTTTAAAAAAAGCTTATGGAAATTCATTGCTTTTTGTAACCCAAATGACTCAAGAGCATTATGTGATACAAAGGTTTTCTGAAAGTCAAAGTTCAGTCACCTGGAGAACTAGGAAACATCAGTTCACCCATGAATTTCTACAGGATGCTCATAAATAACACGAACTCTGATTAAAGTATTTCTTGTAGCATTTACATCACCCTACAATAATGCAGCACCTCTGCAGCATCTAGCAGGGGCTGCATTTATGTTGCACTCTCTTCATCTATCAGTGGCTCTCCTCTACGCCGCTGCTGAGTTCCAAAAAAATTCACAGGAACCTCGTATCCGAAGACTGCCATCCTATTGCCCAACTGGAATCAAAGKGATGAACGAGTTCAAAGCATTCAATGGAACATTTTAAAGAAAATGTATCAAAAAAATACCACTTCTATGGAAGGTGATACTGGTCATACCTGATGAGCAACTAGCTTCCAGACAAAATACAATTTATTTCTCATTTGTTTGCTGTTTATATGTAGGCAGCTACTTTCTCCCCTACATGTGAACTGTTATGCTCTAGAAGGAGAAAGCAAAGCAACAGAACTTATAAAAGTTGTCAGGCAGGACTGGGGTAAAAACACAATTTGAATAGATTCTGAAATGGTACCCTAAGAACATACAGACTGAAATAAATGCATACCATACTACAGTTAATTATAACATACTCTCTATTAAGAAAGAAAAACTGAGCAGCACTGCTTTCGCAAAAATAGGAAATAATTTTTGACTACTACTTTAAGTTCATGGAACTGCTTTCAGAAACACCTATGTACACCCATCCCAAGACTAGCCCCAGAAAAGAACATTTCTACTGTGGGAAATACATACTTGCTTAGAACTGTGACAGTGTTTTCCACATGGACACAATATTTTCTAGGGCCCAGCTCACAGGGCTGATAATCCATATATACAGTTCCTTCAAACATGTCTGTTTTTTATTTTTCAAAGGATACTCAGAAGCACATGTTGGACAAAATATAAATAATATTTTCAAAAACATCTAAATGGAAGTTAGATGGGGGTGACATACAGCTTCCTCTGTAGCTTCAAACCACTTACGATTGAAACAACAACAACAACAACGAGACCATTCTGGAAAAGTTTCAAAAGAAATCCTTTAAGCTGAAATTTCTAACACTTCTGGTTCAAAACAAGCATTGGAAACCAGCAGTATAAGATACCATAAAATCCTATGGCCAAGCTTTGCCAAGACTTGCAGCTGTTGCTTGAGCTCCATGCTGCATTTCCAAGATACATTTAATGCCTCAGCTCAGCATTTGAAGCACCTCAGATGTTCTAATGCCTCTCTGGGTGCATTTGTCAACCAAAACAGACCATTTTAACTTCTTTCCAGGGTATGTTTCTGATGTGACTGCTCCATCTCAACTAATGCTCTTCTGAGGATTTCTGTACTTCTTTCCCAAAGAACCCACTGTTGTCTGGGTCACCTCCATGATGCAACAGGCGAATGGTGTTATCCAAAGGACACACCCAAGCATGGGCTTCTGCAGGGCACTTCACCTTCCAAATAACAGGTTCAGCAACACCTTGCAGCTCTATCCCAGCTTCATTCCTAATGACTTCATTCTTGGCTGACCTCCACAGAGCTGCAAAGTTGCAACAAAGGATTTAGGCAGATGCTGTCCAGTAGCTCCGTAAAACCCACAAGGACATGGGTCATCACATGTTGGAGACAAGCAACAAGTCCTCCTTGCACTAAACACACTTGGCCCCAACATCTTACCTGTACTGAGTGCAGGTATGTCCACAGTTTACTCTAAACTCCCACGCTCATGGAGGCTGCCTCTTGATCCCAGCTCACACGAAAGGCAGCCTCCTTAAAATTAGCTATATGTTCCCATCAGTTCATCGTCCTACAGGATTAAACTAATGAGCTAAATATCCAGAGCTTCACATGCACTTTGACATTTCCACCAGGGGAAATTTTCAACTCATATCATAGGTTTTATAACTACAGCATAGCTCTTGACTTATCAAAACACAAGAAGAAAGAGTTGCCTACAAATGTCCTTACAACTTTAACACAACTAATGAACTGAAACTAGTGTATTTTCCTCTGGCTACTACTGACTTCCCAATTTCATCCTGTATAATCACACCTTCCCCTACTCCCTCAGTAATACTTGAGCTCCTCTTACAAACAACCAAAAGCAGCAGGAGTGTAATGAAATATRCAAAAATTTCTGGACCAGTCAGCACTGGGTGGGATACATAAAGCCACCATCTGAGGTCAGATCAGAAGCTTCCAGGCAAAACTCAGAGTTGCAGCWCCCTGGGCATAACAGATTCTGGAATTTGAATCAGAAGTACACACAAAGATTTCACAGAACTTAATCCTGATCCTCTCCCTTCCTGTTTAGAGTAGCTCATAGCTACAGGAGAGCTGGCACTCCACTGTATTGAAAGATGAGGTACTTACACAGAACAATGCAGTGCCACATGCTGAAACAGGGACATGGTGAAGCACTGTGAATTCCCTKTGCTGGGGACTGTACGCACATCTAAGGGAGGGCAATATCTCCTTTATCTACTTACAAATCACAACAGCATCTGGCATCCCCTTTTAAACAATGACAGGTATGAGCTAAACACTGAGGAGCCAAGTTAGGAACACAGCCACACCTTGGAGTATGTTTACACCTTTAGATCAGAAACAAAGTCTACATAAACACCGATCACAGGMTTTAAGTCTTAATACCACTACCTGAAGTCACTGAAAACATTTTGGTTTTTCATACATAAAAACTTAGTTCCATGAAATGGTTTATGCAGACCATATAATTGACTGTGTATTAGTGACAGAAGAACAGGGTTGAAGTTCTACAGAAAAGAAGAACCAACACTTGAAAAGCCAGGACCCAGGCTGCTGGTGAAGATGGCAGTAAAASCTGGACTGAGCCTCTGACAAGACCCAACAGTGGAGGACAAGAAACTAAACCCCAGAAGATAGAACACGTGACAGTGCCAAGTGTGAAGCCCCTAAATGGTCTGGCTTCAGAGTCAGCTTTAACTCTGGCTCCACAACACTGTTTCTAAATGAAACAAAGTTCCACTATCAATCCAGCTTCTCCTCTGAGAAGAAAGATTTCTTCATATACAAGGAGTTACACGGATCATCCTTCTGCTCTTGTACCAAAAATTTAAAGTTTTTTATAAAAAAAAATAAAACGGAGCATTTATTTCAGTTYGCACAGCTCAACTGAAACGCACTTGTATGATTGTAATTTTGGTTACTACTCTTGCTCTCTTGGTAAACAGAGGAGTCACTTTTAATAATCATTAGAGTATTGACCATGGAAGCTGTTCAGCCCAAAAGGTCAGAACGTGAGGCCAGATGAAGCTACCACACTCCTACACTGCCACTGGCTTCCTAGTGCGATGGCCAGAGGTATTCAAGAAGAAATGCTACGTGCGAAACCAAACCATGGTTCCACTCATCCCTCTCCTCCTGCTGCAGTTTCACTGTTCACAGGGCACACAGTCAATTTGTTCAGASAAGAGTTTCTGGCTAAAAATCCAGCATCAGCGCCCTTCCACTGCCCTCAGGCTTCGGTTCGAGCAGGGCTCTGCGAACGCTCTGACTGGAGACACTGGGCCATCCATCAATCACAGCCTCACTCCTGCCCCACCGCACGCAAGGCGTTATCACAGAAGGAAAAACAGATCCACGGCGTCTTCTGCCTCCAGCACCCACAACGAGCCGGCGCAAGTGAAACGGGAACTCGCCGGTCTCCGGAGAGCCCGAGGCACCGGCGGTGCCGGTTCGGTGGGTTTTTCCCTGCGGTCCAGCCCAAGAGACGGGAAACCCCCGCGACCCTCGGCACGGAAGCGGGACCTGCCCTCAGGGCAGCACGGGCACCGCGGGCTGCCTGCCCCGGCGAGCGCCTGCCGTACCTGCTTGCGCATGGCGTTCATGACGCCCATGAAGGAGGCGAGCAGCTTCGCCTCCTCGCGGGCGGCGAGCTTCTTCTCCGTCTTCTTCTTGCTGCTCTTCTCCGACCCGGGCGCGGCCATGCTCGCCCGCGCTCACCGCCGGCGCGCCGACCCCGACCGGGAACATGCGCCCACCGGCTACCGGGCGGCGAACAGCGTCTCCCGGCGCTCGGCACCGGGCGGCGGGGCACGGCCAGGAGCCGGGGCGCCGCTGTCGCCGCGACGGACGCGGCCCGGGGGCGGGGCCTGGCGCGCTGACGCCATCGGCCGGCGCGCGGCCCCACGCGGGGTAAACAAAGAGCGGGGCGGGGCTGGGCGCGTCACGTGGTGGGCGGAGAGCAGCGCGTGCGCGGCGCCRGGGGCAGGGCGGGGAAGCCTGAGGGGCGTGACCCCATGTGGGCGCGGCTGCCTGAGGGGACGCGCCTCCGTGGCGGGCGAGGCGCCGCGAGGGGCGCGGCTCGGGGGGGGCGGGGCCGCGACTCGTCGCCGCGCGGTGTGCTGGGGCTCGTTCCCGGGAGCCGCGGTCCCRTTCAGCGATGGGCGCTCCCTGAGAGCCGGGTCCGGGCGTGCTGCTGGAGATCCTGCCGTGCCAGGCCTGGAGGTTGAGGCTGCCCTGCCCGAGGGGCTGGCGGGGCTTTCTCTGCCCCGTGCGCGTGAGCAAAGGGGGGAACGGTTCCTGCAGCTCCCGCTGGAGGGACCTCGTGCCGCCTCGGCGACGTGTCTCACGTGGGCTGGCTAAGGAAACAAACGTGATCCAGAGGCAAACCACATTTTCCTGACAGCTGCAGCCACCCCTATTTCAGAAATAATGCCATGGCCAAAATATTTGGTGCTTTGATCGTSGTTTTGTGAATAGGACAGTGACAGCCAAAGATGCGTTTTAGTGGGAATTTGCTGCTGGTGCATTTGTGTGATGCTCCCAATTTTAATTCCACAGATAACAAGCCGTTGAACAGCTTAATGCCTTGACTTGAAGGGAGATAGATTCATGCAGAAATAACGCGAGGCTCTTATTAATAAAAAGAATGAGCCGCCTTGTTCCTGATACCATGTCCCATATGGTAAGCCTTAAAAAGATGGACTTTGATATTCTGTGGTTCTGCCACCTAACAGTTATTGCTACATGGAAGTTGTAAGAATTTTAATGCATTTGACCTTTGTGTCATTGAAATAAGACTGACACAGCTATCACTTGACTCCAGATTTTATCACGTAACAGTAAAAAAATGAGGAAACTGGGAATGTACATCCGGCTGATTTCAGATTTTACAGTACAAAGACTTTACCTATAGACTTTGAATTTCATCTTGAAGGCTGTAAGGTGCCTGTTTTATGGGTGGAATACACAGAAATAGCTGTGCTGGGGGGATAAATAGCTGTGCTGGGCCCCAAGGGTACTGCCATGTTCTGGAAGCTTAGTTGACCGGGTTAAGGAGTTCAGCTGCTTGTGTCCAAGGTTGGCTCCTTTGCTGATAAGAGCTGTGGTGAGGAAAACTAAAAGCAAGGGTCTGCCCCTCCTTTCCCTGAGGAGATGCTTTTAAGCAGGGAATTTACTGCTGGCTCCTGTTACACTGAGAGACACCACGCAAGCACTTCCATACCCTGATAGCACCCGGTGTGGTACCTCCCTTTGTACCACTCTGTGCCTGGGGTGGGCAGTGTTACTGACCTAATGATTAACATTAGCATATAGGAGATGTCCAGAGAGCTGTCTGTAACACAGGCAGGAAGCTAACATGATGTCCATATCCACATCAGGCTCAAATGAGGGGTCAGCCATACCTGAATTCTGTGAGCAGCTTCAGTGGGATTTGGCACTGAGGGTAACCTGTGATGCAGGGAACCTCTGTACTCCCTAAAGGGCAGCATACTACAGAGCCAGTTTCTTTCATGAAGTTTTCACTACTTCAGACCACAGTGTTAGCAATTATACAACTTTTAAAATTTTTTTGTAACTTTAGTCAGGTTTATTCACTTTTGCCCTAGAGAGGGGAATTGAAGTTTCTCTTCAAAGGATTCTGTTTCGCCGGGAGAGGCCTGGTGAGTTTAACATCCACATAGATTGGGAGTAACCAGAAGATACATAGGAGACCGTTAACAAACATTTACCAACATCTACAAAAATCGACCTCAAGGATTACCCGCCCTGGCGTGGTCAGAGACACCTGGTCTGGAGAAGACTGATAAGAGAACCAAAGAATGAGAACCAAATTAGTATTGAAGGCAAAGGGATCAATAACCAATAGGAGACTGAATGCTCAGAACTGTGTAATTTAAGACCAACGAACTAAAATTTCTTGGGTTTTGTCTGTATAAATATGGGAAACATCGGCTAAAGAGTCATGTGTGATGGAATGATTTTCCCTGCACAACCCAGGCAATGTGTGGATGAAATGATTTCTATTGCACATCCTGGCCAGAACAACATCCTGACCAGAATAAAGTAATGCCTTAATTCTCTAACACTAAAAGATGTTGTTGCAGAGTTTTTGTTTTTCCCTCAGTTTTGGTAAAAACAGGACAAGATGGACAGCTTGTGAGGGAGCAGCAAGGGCCATCTGCTCCTAGGGGAATTTTGAGCTAGGAGCAGAGCATTATACCAAGGCAGATGGGAGCAGTTGCTCTACCAACAAGAAGCTGGCATGCTGTGTGAGAAAGTTCTAGATTTACTTTGAGTTAAAATGCTTTTAGAGTTCAATGTCATTTTATATGAGATAAGATTCTATACTCCTTTTTGATGAAAACCATCTATCATGTGTACATAGAACCATAGAATGGCTTGGATTGGAAGGCATATCAAAGTTTATCTAGTCCCAACACCTTCCACTAGATCAGGTTGCTCAGAGCCCCATCCAACCTGGCCTTGAGCACTGCCAGGGTTGGGGCTTGGGACATCGACAATCTCCCTGGGAAGCCTGGTCCAATATCTCACCACCCCCACAGTAACAAACTTCTTCCTAATATCTAGCCTAAATTTCCCCTCTTTCAATTTCTACCCATTATTCCTTTCCCTATCACTACAGTTCCTGACCAAGAGTCCCTCTCCAACTCCCCTGTAGGCCCCCCTTCAGATACTGGAAGGTTGCTATGAAGTCTCTACATAACCTTCTCCTCTGTGGGCTGAGCACTGCCAACTTTCTCAGCCTGACAAGGTGGTCCAATCCTCTTACCAATTTTGTGGCCTCCTCTTCTCCCGCTCCGACAGTTCCATGTCCATCTTATGCTGGGATACATATGCATACATGCACTGTCACATGTAATTAAATAAAGCCATACAGGATGTCAAGATGAAAAAAACCTCCAAACAAATAGAGGTCCTAGATTTCAAGTCCAAGAAATCAGAATCTTTGAGGGATGGCAGAAAACACAGGGGCAGTAATCTTGGGGACAGAAATCTCTTACTCAAAATTTTGAGATAAGGATGGGAAAGAAGAGTTAGCTGCTTGTGAAATCTGAGAAATTAAATTCAAATCATTCAAATGAATAGGAAGTTTGTAACAAATTTAATACAAATGAAAGTATCATAATGTACCATGTCTCTTCTAAGCACATTGTTATTCTCAAAGCACTCTACAAACACTAATAGTTTAATGATATTTTATTGCTCAATTCACAAACTGAAGTTAAAATTAAAAATAGAAAAGGATTATCCTCTAAAGCTAATGACAGGAAAACCATTGGCCCAGCACAAATGATATAATATCCATTTTGGTGTCAAAAATATATCAAATTACATTTTAAGCCGTCAACTAATGCTGCTAAACAGACTGGTGCAAGACAGATAGATATCCTGAAATGTTTAGTAAACATTGTTTACTTAATCTAATAATGTCTAATCCATACTGTGGTAGAGATCTTTCCATCAAGAAGCTGACGTAATCAGCATATTGTGCTGAAATGTAGAATATTAGCAAGGCCTGACTTTGCAGTAGAGAGTCAGAATGACACAGGGTAATGTGTTCAGCTCTTTATGCTAGCCTGGACTCAGAATATTTACAGCGTCCTTTTCTCTCAGGGGTGCACGTACTTCTTTGGGGAGGAGGAATGCTTCTCATTTACTTTGGCATCAATAATTTGTTACATACTGTCTTTAAATGGTAACATTTTGCCTGTGCCTTGTTTTTTTCCGATTCACAAAGTAAGACAAGATGTAGAAGTTCTGAATGTGAATGTATGTGATCTCTCATGATGTCACCAAAATAAGTTCTTTCACCCATTGTGCAGGAGGCCAGTCCACACAGAATCAATTTGCTTACAGTTCTGCACAGAAAGGGGTGCTGGATGGGAAATCCACAAAACCATGTCTACAAGTACCAAAACTTTCCACTATTTATACATTTTAGCAAACAAAAGCATTAATGTTCACTGGCTACAAGTTACCTAGTTCTCTTACTAATTATTATTTTATCTTCTATTGGTTAATTATTCCCTCGCTTCTCATGATTATTAGTCCACATGCTCAGTCTTTCTCTTCTTTTGACTTGGTGGGTTTCTTGAGTCAGTCGCTGCAGATGTCCCCCTGCCAGAGTTAACTTTTACCCAGTTGGAGCTGATTTCAGCACAGTTGCTGAGCTAGCTTTGTTAGTTTCTTCCTTATCTTGGGGGTTCTGCCAAATGCCCTTGTGACCTGTAAATTCTGCATTCTTTGTGTCCTCTATCAGTGGTATGTCCTTCTTCTCAAGCTTTGTTAACTTCCCCCTAGGTCTGAGATCATTAAAGCATCTCAGGCTCTAAACTTTAACAAGGCAATTCTACTGACGAGTAATTTGTCTTTCTAACACCTGGACATCAACTATGTCACAATGATATGGACTTGGTGTGGAATCTGCAGCCATGCTATGGATTCATCTGTCATTGCAGTTTTGTGTCTTTCTCTCAAGCCTGGGACTAGTAACTCATCTCCACATGCCTCTTCTTCATTCAGATGAAGCAGCATTGCTTGCAAGGCCTGTCACATCCTGTCCCATCGTCTTGTCTGTAGTGCTTCTGCCTTTTGTGGGTAATGTGTATGTGTTTGGGAAGATGGGGAAGGTAAGGAAAATTGTGGGTCCTAGTAGGAACGTGATGAGAAGGGGAGGGTTGTGCTGGATATAGAGAACATCTCATGCCAACTTGCAGTGCCACTTTTGCCCTGAAAGGAAAGCTGTTAAGGCTTTCAGTCAACCCTGCACTCTTCTCAAAGAGACCAGGAGAAATCCCTCTTTCCCATGCCAAGTCACCTCACTTCAAAAGCACAGTGATGCTCTCTAAAAGATTTCATTCTATGATGACACTTAGCAGTACTATGACCTTATTTCTGGAAGTACTGTAGTGAGACCAATGCCTTTGGTCAGCTTTTGTGGCGGGTCAGGTGCCCTCTACTCACCTGGCATGGATGACTGAAGGGTGCAAGGAGTGCTGCTGTCACAAGCTGAGCCAACAACCCAGGTGAAGCAATGAAATCAAACAGAAACCTGTGACTTGGGATCAGTAACAGGCTTCACTCAGTGCATGTTGACTGAAGAGGAGCTGGCATATTTGGCATGAAAGAAAGATTGCCCAAATGAGGGCCTGATTATACATTTAGCAGACACTGCTTTTAAAACCAGTTCTCTTAAATTTGTCGTCAGTTTGTGTTCAGTGGATTAGAGAAATAAAAGCCAACTTGTCACAGCAGAGAGCAAAAATATCAATGACAAGTGCTCAGATGAAACATGACTGGAAATAGGACATCAAAGAAGAAAATAGATGCTTAGTTGAGACAGTATTAAACCAGGGATTGTCAGCAGGTTTAACTTTTTGAAGTGAACTGCATGAGGGTCTCAGGTATATTTCTAACAAAGTGGCAAGATACTTTCCAAATTGTAGTGTTTCTGATTCTTTTCATCTTAGCCCATCCCAGATATTTTTAAAAAATTAAAAAAACAACCTCAGGGCTGTTCTTTGTTTATCCCAGATCAGTCCTTTTTTTTTTTTCCATAGAGCTACATACAGGAATTTAAACTGCGTTATGCCAGAAGGAGTGCCAGGACAAGTCATAGCATTGATGCTTACAAGAGACATAAACTTCAAGGAGAAAATGGGCTTATCACTACATTAGCCAGGGTGCCTTACTGTATACGTTAAGAAGATCAAAAGTTTATTTCCCTTGTACTCCCAAGAGCAATGGGAGAACTTAGACTTCCTGAAATCAGTATTCTGGTTTTGACTGGTACATTTTTAACTGCTGGTTTTCTCAGGAGCGTGGTCTTAGTGGGTGCCAGTGGCCTCTTCTGAGCAAGGACACCTTGTCCCACCAAGCTGTACCAGAGCATGAAGGGAATTTGGTCTGAGCGGTTTCCTTGTGTTTGAAGTGTTTCCAGGATAGTTTCTCTCGTACAATTTACTAGAGGTCCTTCTGATTTCTTTTCTTGGAGAGTTGTTTTAATATCTTGAATTGAGGCTTTCTCACCGCTTTTTTCTAGAATCCAAGTACCCTTCTCACACGACTTTATTTCTTCTTTTTTAATAAAATTCTTCCCTTTTTTTTTCTCTCTCAAGTTTTAGACTTGTGCCTTCAGTGCCAATGAAAGGAAAACTCTTGTTTTCTTACCATGCTGTGAACTGTGGCTTACAACATCCCCTGGCATCCCAAATTTTCTGTTCTGACAGATGCGTCAGTTGCATTAAATCTTTASAGTCATAGGGAAGAGAGACTAAAATGGATTTATACTTTATTTGTTTATTCATGATGTAAGGAAGATGTGAGGGTTTTTTTCCTTTTTGCATTAAAGATTAAGGTCCCCTTTGAAAACCTGGACCACAAAATAATCTTCAATTAAAGCCTCAACTAGCACTTTTCACTTTGTGTAGCTGCTGTGTGTATCGTGTAATTTTTACTGCTTGTTCTCCCAAGCAGTAATGCTTATCTGAAAGTAGCACATTTGTGCCAGGGAGCAGGAAGAGCAGGGCTGTCCCAGGAGGGAGCCAGCTGTGGAGGAGACTCCATCTTGGCACATGGATGCTTTCTTGGGCAGGGTGCCTTCCCCCACATCTGAACAGAGCCAGGGTCGTGACAGGAACTGCCGATGATCCAGTGGTCATCAGAGGAGCTGAGGTGACACGGAGCTGTTCCTGGGCAGCCAGCGGGTGTCCTGAGCGAGGGTGGTCAGGGCACTGCAGCCTGCCCGAGTGCCCAGGGCCCCGATAGTTTGGATGAGGGAGGTTCTTCCAGCGAGACAACACCTAATGTATTCAGTTTTGAAAGTGTACCTCCTGCATTCTCCCAAGCTGAATTTAATGCTATTTAATTGTACTGTTGTTGTAATAGAATTCCTCTGTACTTCAGTGGTCAGGCTTGGGATGTGACAGGCTGCAGCTTTGTCCTGGCAGCCGGGATGGGACGTGCCTTCTGTCAGGCAGTGGTCCTTTTCCATGCCAGCACTTCCATTTTAGATTATTGTGGAATGATTTATCGCCAGAGCCAGCCAAAGGAGGCAACTGTGACAAATGAATACTGTGAAAACAATCTCCTTTCAGAAACAGACAAAGCAAACAAGACACAGAAAGCAGAGGATTCCCTGTATTGCTGTTTGGCTGACCCCAGCCAGCAGGTAATTCTGTCATGAGGTGTTACACAAAGTCATTAACATCTGCTGTAGGTTAGGTTGAATGTATTTCCTGGTCTTTGGTGTTGTTTGGAAATAATTCCAGACCTTTTCCTTCATTTAGATTTTCTGCTCTGAAGAACAGTAACTGCTTAGGCTGTCTGCAATGCTTCTAATCCAACCCACTTCTCTGCCCCTTTGTCAAGGCAAATATAATATTTGATGTGTCTTCAAGCCAGTTCAGTAACCACTGTAGCACGGGTTGTAACAACATAGCAGTAGAGCAGCTGAACATAGCAAGCCTGTCTCTGAAGTGATAGGACTTGGGGTTGGTTTTGCTGTCTGCTGGTAGCACAGACTCCTGCCCTCTGGAACTGACCCATGGGAGCGTGCCAGAGGCGGGCGTGCAGAGCCTGAACCTGCTGACAAATTTCTGGATACTGCAAAAGCCCTAGTCTTCCTGGCCCATGAGAAGGAAAAGCAAGCAACCCTAGCAAGGGAGATTTTTGTAACAAGGTCATAATAAGCATAGGATTAAAAAAAAAAAAAAGYGTGCAGGGAAATGAAATGAAAAAAAAGTACTCTTCTTGATTTTTTTGCTTAAAGTTCTGGGGCATCAGTTTGTTGAACACTTAAACATGCATTTTTTTTACCGAGTTTGAAACATCATAACCTTAGAGGGACAACATACAACAGGATATTGCCTTGTCTTCTTCAGCATGTTCTGCCCTTCTGCATGTTCTAACAACCCAAGCCCCTGCCAAGGACTGTTCTTTCCTCATGGGAACTTGTCTTTTCTTGGGAGAACGCTAGCAGGAAAGGTTATTTACATCTAAATAGCCCCTGTTGGGGATGGCTCTCAGTGTTTATAAATTCTCTTGCTAAGTAGGGGAATTCAGGCAGTGTGTGCTTMAGTGTCTGAACTTGTTTAAGCTCACAGTAGGTCAGTCTGCACGCTGGAAACTGGATCAGAGAGTAGTAAAAATGTTGGTGCAAAAGTCCAAATGGATGGTAAAACTTCTGCCTTGTGTTACAGAGACCATCAGTCTCTCCACAACTAAGGCTCCATCAGTTCAGAGATTTGTTTTCAGCCAAATAACAAACATTATCTGACCTTCCAGTAAAAATCTGTATATGAGCTCTTTGAGTGTGGCTATTTGCAACATAAATTTATAACTTAGTATCTTTAGTTTGTTTTTTTTTAAGTAGGAACGTATAGGGCAATGTAGGAACAGTGAAGCCAAGGACTGGGTTTATCTGAGTTTATCTTTGTGAACTTTACCCACAGCTAAACTGAGGACCAGAAAAGGAGCATAACAGTAACAGTTGAGCAAAGTTTATGCCATCTCATCTACCAATGAAGGCTTGCAAAACAGAAAAGTTGGTATCAGCAGTTCCAGTTCACAACTTTATAGAGATTTCCTGGGGTGAATAAGGGGAATTCCTCAGGCCCTTCTACTTGAATAAGCCAATTAATTACTTCTTGTTTACAGACCAAGAAAAAGGAGAAGAAAAGATTGACCTCATATAAGGAAAGCCCTTGGTGGGGCACAAATTAAAATTTTTTAATAGCAGCACAATAAGAAATGGCAGAACTGCCTTCACAGTCATCTTGAATTCTATCATCCTTTAAAGGAACTCACAGCCTCTATGCCCCAGCAATAGTTCTACATATTATAAATATATAGGATATAAATGATAGTTCTAAATATATGTTTTTAAACAAATCGTATTTTTTCATTCCAAATACTGCCTGGAATAGGATGCCTTCAAGGAAACAATGTGTGAGTCATCCTCAAGAGACATGCAGTTGAGGCACCTCCTTTGGAACAAAGTCATGTACATCCATCTAAAATATCCAATTATAAACGGTATTATGTTACTCACATAATTGCCCAACGGCCTTCGAAGCAATCTGGTTTTTTATGACAGTAAGAATTAATGTTGAGGTGTTGATGTCAAAAGCTAGAATAACATCACACGAACATTAAAATGCCATTTCAGTGATAGTTTATTCTGGATAATGTTAAGAAGTATTAGCCTCTGATCATTTAAGACTCATAAAATTTTCACTCCTTGTTAAAAACTTATTTGAATGTCTGAATGTAAAAGATACTTTCTGAGGGTTAATGTGGAAACCTTAGGGCAGATGAAGAACTCACTGTGGATTTGGTGGGTAAGGTAACACTCACAAACGTGTGTGGATTGCCCTTTTTTTTCTGCGTGCCTTTCTGTATTACAAAAATACTATTATGAAATAGATCTTCACAAATTCCTGGTGATACATAGGCTTAATGCTGGCTGGGTTTATCAACCCCTTGGCTCTAGTTTTTAGTTCTCCCACTCTGAGAGGTATGGGAGAACTAATGCAAAGAGAGGAAGGTTTGAGAATAGGCAAGTATATGCTAGAGCCTTTTTGTTGCAGGCATGGGATAGAGGGTCTCACAAAATAGAAACAAAGGATACACCTTATTCAGAAGGAGAAAAATCCTTTTGTGTGACCTGGTGCATCAATTGAGGGACTATGGAATCCATCCGTGCAGTCAGCAGGCCTCTGTTCAGTAGTAACACTTTCTTGTTATTGCTGTTGTTCCATCCTACTGCTAGAATAGGTCCTGTTGGTCTCATCCTTCCTGGGGTAGCATACGTGTGCCATATGGAGCCAGCACAAGAGTAAATGATAAGCTGAACTTCATCCACTCTCCTGGGAATTGACAGGACCCAGGATGAATAGGGGCTGTAGAAGGAAAYCCAGAAAACATTGGTTAGTTAGCAAAGTAAAGGCACTACACAGGCAAGTTCTATCATTTTGGCATTTACTTGAAGAAAATGAAATACCAGCCCCTCTAACTCTTCTCTCTCCAGTCACTCACCAGGCTGAGTTTTTTGAAGGTTTTCCATAGCACAGAGGTGGGGGACCTTGAGAGCCTGGGTGTAGCCTGGGCTTGGAATGACTGCTGGAGGAGTAGTGATCGTTGATGTTAGTAATGTGGGTGCTATTGGGCGTAACTAGCTTTGAGAAATCATCTTAGAATGACACTGATGTATTTGTCATGTTCATTTGACTGCACATTTGTTTTGTGGGTAGGAAGATGCTGGTTTTGGAAGAAACAATTAATGGTGATTAAAATAAGATGTTCTGCAGTCAGTTGCTTTCTGGAGCAATCACGAGGGTGGCTGGATTACCAACTTTCACCGAGTCCTCGCTGGTTCTCCACTGTGTGACAGTGGTATCTCTGTATTTCCCTACCTATAATATTTTATGCCTTTCCTTTTTAGTATTTTTCCTCTTGGATTCTTTCGGACCTCTTAATTACCCCTATTCAGCAACTCTACTGCTGTAATTTTCCCTTCCTTTTGCCCAAACTTTCTCACAGCTTTTGGTCACAACCTCACAATTCTCTCAGAAGTACAAGCCAAGATTATGCAGCTAGGCCATGCTGGACCCGATCCTTGGTACATGCAGCTGAACCCCTGGGGGCTGACAGAGGAGGTGACCAAGAGAGGGTTGAAAGACACACTAGGTGAATTAAAAGATAGAGTAATCTGTCTGTATCCAAGCCCAGACGGTGCCAATTGGGTACATGTTGCAGGGATGACGGGAATGGTATACACTGCTTTCAGTAGTGTATTTTATTATCCCTTTAGAAAATAATCTGAAATGCAAAGAAATTAATAAAAGTGTTTATGAGTATGTAAAAGTCAGACAGTGCCTGATACACACTGACCTGCGATATCTCCCTTATTCCATTGTGGCAGTGTGTTAGTGTCTCCCCAATAATACCCATGCTACTGGGATATAATAGGGGCTTTACTGGTTTCCACCAGGCAGTGAGCAGGGCTATGACACAATCACTGACCCAGTTTTAACTGAAACAAACAACTCCTCTCTCGTCCCTGCAAATAATAAGATTGTTAGATCCAAGGCCAAATTCATGTTGTTGTGAACAGCTGCAAATCTACTGACGTCAGCAGAGCTGTAACCATTTAGTAAAACGGAGTCCAGCTCATGGTGGTTCTTTGGATGAATTTCAGTTGAACAATTGCATCTATCTATCTAAAATTCTCCTCAGTTTTTCTTTAGATGGATATGTTTTTTCCTGTCCTGTGTAGTACTGGAGTGTGCTGTCAAGCATCTGCTTGTGCCATGTAAGTGATTCTTGCAGCTCGCTACAAAGCAGGTTAGAGTCTGGCTGGATGAACTAGCTACATCACAGAAATATGTAAGATTGCAAGAGGAGAAATAAAACTTCTTATCTCAAGGGCCCAATAAACACGATATCCCACAATGCAGGAGCTAAGGAGCATAGCAAAGAGGTGCAGGCCCTACATGGCCAGCAAGCAGCATGACTATAATGTTCAAAGAGCTGCGCAAAATAGTCTTAATCTTACAAGTGGCCGTCATTATGGCTTGATCTTGCAAAGTGTCTAAAACCATTAGTCCCATTGACCTTGAATTACACAGATCTARGATGAAGTAGAGAACCAGCACTGCAGAAGTTTGAGCTTCAGAGCAGTCACTGATGATTGCAAAGATTTATTTTTTTCTGTTTTCCTGAGAAGAAGGGGAACTCCACACGGGAATGGAGAAAGTACTGGGAGGGCATAATGATCTCCATTGGCTTCAGCACCTGCTTCCAGACACTGGAACACTGCTGTGGCTGAATCTCAGTGGAGCAAGTTGTTTGACCTTTGGTACAAGAAATTACTTCTGATAGACTATGTCTACATTAGATTAGATTGTGCTGATCCTGTTCCCTAATCAGGGGCAGCTGCATGGGAGTTGCACTCCAGTTCTTCCCATTGAAGTTGCGTCTTTCTCAGGAGTTTGTATTCTCTGTGTTGAAATGAAAGATAAGTAAACAAGACCTTTCAGGGGAAAAAATATGGCTTCTTTTAATTTAGCCAAAATGTGTTTCTCTATGGATATTTGTATAAGTAAGAAACTCTGATACTGCATTAATGTTCACAGTTCTAATCTTTGTTTAAGTTATACAATGAAGTATTTACAGGTTACTAAGACGGACTTTCAGAGGTTGACATGCATAATACAGCATCAACAATCAGGGTCTATTGATGGTGTTCTTTGTGCAGAGTCACATTTAGGCTGATCTTTGATCCAAGCAATGCCAATGACAGTGGTTTGGGATGCTTATAAGGGTAACTGACAAAGTGAGGGGATGTAATAAAATTATTAGCACTGAGATGCAATGATGTGGTGAAAGATACAGATCTGAATCACAGAGGGAAAACACTTTATGTACAGAATGGATTCTGAGTGTCCCATCTTCATCTTACTTAGCCTGAGGCTGTGGGAAGAGCAAACAAAGAACATGTAATTGTTCTCACACAAGCACAGACAAGCCTACATTGAAAAGATAATGAGTGAAACTAGCAGGATTCAGGGACATTGTATGTAGTCTCCAAGGAGAAACAAACTTCAGTCAGAGACCATGAATATCAAAAGGAGTTGAAAGACTTATAAACCCTTCAAGAAGACACAGGAGGGGAAGATCACCTTTCAGAAGTTCCCTGTGGAGACAAATTGAAGGAGAGAATTGCGAAGAGAATTTAAATATATCTGACTGTTGAGAGATGTTAGTTGTTTAGATTAAATAAGTAAGTTTTAAATGGAATGACTCACTTAGAGTTACAATATTGCAGGATTTAGTATGCTGTTTGCTTAGCTTTACTTTCTTAGCCTGAGTAACTGGGTTTGCTGAAACCTTAGGCCACAAGCTGTGGACATTCCCTGATATGTCTGCTTTTGGCTGGAATAAAATTTGTTTTCTTACTAATTTTCCTAATAGCTAGTACAGTGCTGTGTTTTGGATTCAGTACAAGAATAATATTGATAACACACTGATGCTTTAGTTGTTGGTAAGTAATGTTTTTCCTAGGTGTGGAACTTCTTTAGTTTCCCATGCTCTACTGGTGGGCAGGTGCACAAGAAGCACAAACCAGAAGATAAAGAGGATACTGTCGGCAGCAGAAGATGCAGCTTGACAAGATAAGAACAGTTAATGGCCTGCCTGTGTGGAGGTGAAGAAAGAATTCCATAAGGTGTTAGAAGACCCCAGGCCAGAAATCACCATTGAACTAAGAGGTCATGTGCAGAGCACTTGAGGCAGGAGTGCATAAATCATAAGGGTATAATTGCTCAGGGATGTCCTTGTTTGCAGTCCCTCTCCAGACACACCCAGATCGAGCTGACTCTGCTGCTGTACCACCCTATTAAATTGTTTATTTTTATAAAATCCAAAGCCTGAGACTCTGCTGGGAGAAACCTGGAGTTGAGCCAGAAGGAGGAGGAAACGTGCCTGGGAACGAATGTGTGTGTGAGCAAGGAGTCAAAAGGAATCATCCATTGGCTCACTGGACCTGCCCTCTGCAAAGGAACTGTGGTCCTATCAGTTAAAATCTTGGGTCATGTGTGTGCAACTCCTTGAATGGCGTGAGAATGCTCAGGCAGTGTCTTCTCCCTTAACATAGCGTTCCTGGGCCAGGAGAATGGCAAGCCTGCCAGTTGTACATGTGGACAGTCTCATGGGTTTAGAGATATTTTTATCTTTCATATGCAAGTAACAGATAATAGGATTTAAGCTGGCCATTCATTACCTCTGTCACTGACACTGGAGCAAACAGAAGTACAGTTATGTGTGAAGGACTAGGGGAGTCATAACTAATAGTCTGGAAAGTGCAGACAGGACCCCAGCAGAAAGCAGAAGCATCAGGATATTTAATCACACACACAAAAAAGATGATAGCTAGACGCTTGGGATGTGGGAAGAAAACTGCTCAGACTGGGGTCAGAGGTATTTTTCAAGTATAGCAATGCTAATAAGCAACATTCCCCCATTAAAAAAAAAAGGGACTATATTCTTCCCTTCATGTCTTTTTCCTACTCTGTATCTGTGATTTTACCTTTTTCTGTCTTCTCTGTTTTGATATGTATGATCCTCCTAAGAGTAGTATTTTATGAATGGGGCTTTAGATAGTTGCATGTACTAGCAGTTCTTGTAACTACTACTCCAGCTATGTGGGTGATAGCCTTCAAAGAAAAGGCACTAGTGTTTCCTAGAAGTGTGATTTGACTTCATTGTTGGTTAAGTGGAGTTGTTTGAAGAAGCCTTTCGTAAAATCCTTTTGAAGGATTCTTTTCTTTTTGATAGAGGTATATCATTTACTGGGAGTGGGGTGGGGTTTTTTTTCCGCTTGTAGCTAGTACCTTTCAAAACGTTCCTAAGCTGCCAGGCACTGACAGCATGTTCCCAGCCTGCCAACCCAAATACCTTTGGCAGTAGATGGGTGCTTTTAGCAGCAGTCATCTGCTGCCAAATTACCTTGCCAATGCTCTTCTGATTTCTAGACAACTTGAAATCCAGGACGGGCATGCTCAGGAAGTTTGACAAAGGGCATATGAGGATTCCTACCCATTTGTAGACCAAGCAACTGCTCAGCACATCATACATGGTGCTCTTCCTTGTTGGCCTCCTGGCCGCAGACATTGCAATAGACATTGCTACCTTCCCAGTTTGTCCTGCATTATCTCACTCTGCTGTCAGTACCACGATCTAATTTTGCAGTTTGAAGTCTTCAGTGTCTCTTTTTCCTGTTGCCAAGTTTAGGATCCAGGGCCTTGCTGTCAAAGCCCCCTGTGATACCCACTTTAGGCTCATTTTCTCTCTTCTTGCTTCCCACAAAAAACTTCGTGTTATTCTTCTGTATTCACCTCTCACCATTATTACAGTGAATTTTTTTCATGTGGAAAACATTTACTGATTTTGTATACTGTGATTTTTCTGAAGAATTCATTAATTTCAGACTACCTTCTCATCTGCAGACACCTGTTACTATTTTACTTCCTGCACAAAAAGGAAACAGGAGGCCTAGGAGGCAAACAACCTTCTTTTGTTAATTAAAGCCCTCTTTTCTTGTTGTTTTAATGGTGAACCTGTGTTTGTGCAGCATTAGGTTGCAAGTTTATTTGACCAGGAAGAGTTTTGTCGGCTTTGGTTTCATGGCAAAATCTGGCCTGGTGTGTGCACTTCTTTCCTGGGAAATTCCTCTATGAACTTACAAGCAACAGCCAGAATCCACACGCACCCTCTCCATCCCAGACACAGACTGAGCCTGCAGACATCACCTGCTATCACACACATAGCATTTGCCCCACATCATTATACCCTGCTCCTGTCCATCGAAAAGGAACAGAATAGAGTGAACAAAAGGACAACAGAATGACTTGGCACATGCCATCCCTCATGCCGGTGGTGGACCTCCGGAGGCTGGAAGGAGGCTGCCAAGGTTCAGCCATAGTCTAGCAGTGGAGAATGGGCTTAAAGGAAAATAAGCGTACTTCCTTGCAAAATTTTATTTTGAGAAAACATCTTGAATGGTTAGTGACTTCAGTTTCATTTAAACAAATTGCAGAAACTAATTTCCAACAAAAGAAGTTAGATGTGATGCTTCAGGAAACATATTAATTATCAATTCTCCTTTTCAGTTACTGTGAAGATCTATCTGCATTTGCAAATGTGAAGTGAAAACGTAGCAAGAATGTACACTATTTTTTCATGCCAACATTCGGTATTTTTATTATGAAGAAAACTAAAAACCTCACATGTGAAGCACTGCATATATTTTCTTTTTAATTTATACTGTTTTGCATAACAGATTTCTAATATCTCCTTTGTTTTAACAAACCTGTTTCAGATTAACGTATATTTCGAGTGCCACAATAATACATACTATTGTACAGTTAATGGTTATTTGAATCTTTCAAGAAATATTTAACAAGTTTCTTTTTATATAATAATTTAAAATTACCTGGATGAGCCATTTTTATTTACACATATTAGATGAAGTTTGAATTGTTTCTTCTAATCTTTTGTTATCATGTGTTTTTTGAGGGAGTTGCAATTTAAAATATCTGGAACACCAACACTGTCGTGTTGCTTTTCATACATTTCAATACTGTAGTAGTTCTCAGTGTGTGAAATTACACCAACCCTGCTGATGTTAAAAGCCTTAACATTTGGACTGCGAAATCTGTGTTCAACCCTATCCCCTCCAGCAGGTGTCATCGTGGCAATGGAGAATACTGCTGGGGATATTGGGGATGAGCGATCTCCTTTGCCAAGGCAGGAAGAAAACTTTGCTCAAATAGACTTTGCTTCTGTTAAAACAAAGTAATTCTCTCAACATTTTGCATTTATGGAGACCCTAATGCTTTGAAAAACATGTTGACTAGTAAAACACAGTCACCAGTCAGGCCACACAGGACTGTGGTCCGTGGCAGTGGTGCTTTGAAGATGGACTTAAGTATAGATGTATTTGGGCAGAAATGCACCTGCAATACTCAGTTTCTCAGCGGTTTGATTTTTGGGTTTTTTTTTTCTCAACTACATAGTTTCTTTTGTATGACACCCCTTGCTCAAAGCCATCACATCTTTTCTGTTCTACTTCCCCACTCCCTGCCCTAAGCCTCTTTAGAAATAATTTCTCCAAAGGAAACTCCAAATCTTCCTACTTCGTTTTTACCAAAAATGAAACTCTCCACACTCATCAGCACCTGAGCTCCTGGGCATCCAGTCAGTTTTAAGGTTCGTCACTGCCTGAGTGGGTTGTTGAGCAGTGAGTAAATCCACAACCCTGTATCATTACTAGGTATAATTTTAATCTCCCAAACAGAGAACAAATTCCCAGAAAAGTCAAGTCAGTCAGTGGCAGTTTTACATGCACATGGGCTGCAAGGCCATAATATAGCTAGTATAATTTGAAAAACATATTGAAAACATATTGGATTATTGAAAATGTGCTCAGCTATTGTTCAATAGCTGATCTGAGTTTCTCAGAAAGATCTTGAAGTTTGGGATTAGAAAAAAGTATCAGACACCTTTCCCTACCTTGCAAGTCTCAACAGTTTGGATTGAATATGTGATATATATCTAGTGAGTGCTGTCCCTTTTTAATTTTATCCAGTGCTATGTCTGTGTTCTTCATGACAGACTGACAATATGTAAGATGCCGTCAGATAAAATAGAGCACCAGCTGAACTGAGTGAAACAAGCTGCTGAGCTGAAATGTGACTTTCTAAAAATCAACAAGGTGCAGCTATATCAAATAATAAGTACACCATTTGAACATTCTCTTTTGTCTAGATAATAACCCAATGAATAATAAGTTTTATTCTTCAAAATGGCAGGCTTTGGGGAAGCAGATAGCAAGAAAGCAGAGCACTAATGGCCTGATTAACTTAAGAGTCTGCTACTCCGCCTTAGTCCAGTCTTCGAGACTGAAGCAAATCTCTGCAACCAACATTATAAATTCTAGGGAAAATGGCCAGATAAACAGAACAAATTTGTGACCCCTCACACTAAGAGGAAAGCAATTCTTATTGGCAAGATTTTTGTCATTGTTCACATTCTTAAAAAAGCTGTTGGCTGGAATTTTGTCCTTGACCAAGTGGAAAGGCTCTGTGCTGGCAGGAAAACAACATATCTAATAAAAACAAAGCAGCTGACGCTTTTGACAGAACAAGAACAAACATCTGTCTGGCTGTTCTGAGTAAGCAAAAATATCAGAAAAGCCCCATAAAATTCTATTAAAATAAATGGGGTAATGAAAGGGGTGCATAGAATGCACTTGTTTCTAAGTTATCATCTCATCTGGACACTGTCAAAGAACCTGGAACAAAAAAGCATGTCTTTTATCCTCAGGAAATGTAGGGTGTTTTATTATCAAAGTTAACAATGAAAGCAAACTGTAAAAAAACTCCTACAGCAGCATTCTAAGAACTGTGAAGATATAGCTATTAACTATAAAAGCAGGAGACAAATTTAGCTATAATCCGTCAGAAAACGTAACAAAGATAACTACCTAACTCATGTTTGCTTTAGATTTTGCTTCAAGTATGTGAGATTTTTGTTACATGTGTTGTCCTATTTAAGAATACTTATGTTCCCATTAACAGAGTTCCCATACTTATTCTAAAAGCATTTCACAGCACTGTAATTTAATTTCACTTAAGTCTTAAAATGTTCAGTCTGTAACTCATTACTTTGAGAGGAGAGAATAAGCATAGCAAATAAAAGCCCAGAAGCTCAGAAAGGTAATCATGAAGAAACATCACTCAGTTCTCTGTATCTGTCTTAAAGCCCGGTTAAATATGCCTAAACGCTTCCAAAAAACCTGAGCTGGTGGTAATTCCACATCTTTCTCCAGTGATCTGCAGTTGTAGTGCTATCAGTAGTTAGAGCAGGCCTATAAGGAATATGGGGACAAAATTTTTAGTAAGGCCTGTAGTGATAGGGCAAAGCATAATGGTTTTACAGTTAAAGAGTGTGATTGAGACTAGATAAAACGAAGAAATGTTTTATAATGAGGGTGGTTAAGCACTGGAACAGATTGCCCAGAGAGGTGGTGGATGCCCCATCCCTGGGAACATTCAAGGTCAGGTAGGATGGGGCTCTGAGCAACCTGATCTAGTTGAAGATGTTCCTGCTCATTCCAGGGGGATTGGACTAGATGACCTTTAAAGGTCCCTTCCAACCCAAACTATTCTATGATTTCCTAATGCCAACCTTTTGTCCCCTCACAGCTTAGCCTTGTAAATTTTTGCCCTATCTGCTTTAAAATAGACATTAATCTCTCTCAGGATTATGAAATTTAGTAATGTAGCTGAAGCCTTAACTTTTCTGGGGGAATTGCTTGAAATGTGGAATCTTCAAGCCACTGCTAGTTCTTGTACGCTGGAAGAGCTACAGCTGAGAGTATGACGGAGCCAAGGCAGCAGAGTTGGGTCAGATTAAAAAGATGTTTCTGTACAGATGCACTGATGCTGCTTTTCAGGGCTGCTTACACAGTTCTGTATGGAGCTAACCACAGAACATGTGCTGAGGGCTTCCTAACACAGACTGGCTGTCAGGGTGTCCAGGCTGCTTCTCTGGGCTAGCAGAGTACACACGAACTTTGTAGGCTTGGCTCCAGCACCCTATTTTTTGGGGCTAGTAGGGTTACATCAGAAGGGAGAGCTTCCAATGTAAAAATGTGTGCATGTGCTTCTAGCTCTTGGGATTCAAAGGCAAAGCTGACAAGCGTGACCCAAGAGTAAGCAGTGGTGAAATGTCAGCTGGTAGCTCTGAGCCCAACCACCGCCCTTTCATGAGCTCCCCACACGCCGAGGGAGGAAGTGGTGAGCACAGCCAGGCAGCCTCCCACACATCCAGCATCACCCTGGCTGCTGGGCCGCTCCGCTCCTGCCCCGGACACTGCCCCAGGGGGACACGGCTTCTCCCGGGGAGCCACCAGGCCCCTCGGGTGCGACACGGCTTGGCTTGCTCACTGGGAGACATCCCATGACTGTAAGTTTCTCATGAAAAGAATATGCAGCTCTTGGGCTGGCCAGGGTGCCTGACAGCCCTTGTAAACCGAGCTGTTCATTTTCTGTAGTCCAGCAGCAAGAGAATAAATACATACACTCAGAATACTGTCAACATGCCCAGGCACACACGTGGTAGGAGAGGAATCTTCTGTAGGATTAACAATTAGCAAGCAACTGAAGAACCACGAAAACTTAAAAATCCTTGGATTGCCTTGCAACATTTTTCCTCACCTCCCTCACTTTCACAGCAACCCCATCAGCCCTCCCTGTTCCTCCTTGTGTATACAGTGAGGAGGAGCCCCCAGCCAGGCACTACAAACAGTTGTGGTTAGGGAGAGGAAACCCAGCTCAGCTGTGATAATTAAAATAGCTGTGATACTTTAATTGAGCTGCTAATAGCAAGGCAGGGATGTTGCATAGAAGGCCTGTGGGTAACAACTTTTCTTTCCGTCCTTTGCTGAGCAGGAAGGTCTGTAGTGCTGTGGGGGGAGTGTGCCACGGTACTCACAGGAGATGCTCTGCTGTAGTGGGTCCTTGTCTCCTTCTAGCTTTCCCCCTCCCAAATACAGCCTCTCCTACTGTCAACTCTGTCATGATGCTGTGTGTTTGACTGTACCTCTTGTAATAGCAATCTCCATGTTGTTCCTCTCTTCCCCTCCTTTACCTTGAGGGCTCATTTCCAGGATTTTGGACTATGCAGGCTTGGATGCAATGCTTGTGTCTTTGCACGCAAACAATTAATTTCGTGAACTGCTGTGCTTACAAACCTATGTATGTGATTTTAACCTCCGCTTTTAAAGCGTGAGGAAGAAAAAGTAATAGATATCCTAGCTCTCGTGTAGTAAGGATAGTTTATGTATTATTTATGTTTATGATGATTTGGTTGCTACGTTTCTTAAATCTTGCCTTATGTTAGTTGTATAGTAAGAAAAAGCTTTTTCTGTTATCAGATCCTTATAGCACTTTCCCTTAAAATGTAATCAAAATCAGAAGCTATTATCTTGTGTTTTCAAGTATTGTAAGCATCATCCCTTAGTGCAAAATATTGATATGGAATATACTGTTTAGATAACTGGCCTTCAACAGCAAGTCAGACTCAGTTTTAAATTTGAGTTATGAATGAAATAAATGTGAATTTAAACTTTTGGAAAGCCTTTGCATAGTACAATAAATTAACTACTTTGTTTTTAATTCTACTGTAGTGTTTTTGTAATAAATATTTCTTTGTAATATTAGCAAATCAAGGCATAGTAGTGTTATGCTTGTGTGTAAGCTTTGCCAAGAAAAGCTAAGTAAGGAGAACTCCAGATTGCCAGGAAAACTCCTGGTTAGGAAGAAGTGTAAGATAAAAGCTATCTTTATTTAGAATAAATAAAACTTATCATAAATTATGAAGTAAAGGATACTTCTTTAAAGTTCTATGCTAATGTAGGATTTTTTTTAAACTCTGAAGTTCTAATAAAAGGACTTTATTCAATCACTTGACCAACAAAATTATTATAGAATCCTTCCTTCTTGAACAGTTTCCTTTAAAATGTTTTGTGATAATATGAGAAATCTAAGACTGTGAGATCTTCAGTGTTTTGGAGTCAAACAGATGTTAGTGATTTTTCACTTTCTGGAAAGATCTGGTAAAGAGCTTTCTGCTAGAGCAATTTTCTGTCAAGACATGGGTTTGATAAAATGTAATTTTTTGTAGAAAGATATTGATTTCTTTCGTGTTTTCAAGGGAAAGCTATCAGAATATTTTATTTATGGTTGAAACTAGAATATAAAGAAGAAAAACATAAGTCAAAATTGAACATCTGACACTGTCAAAGTATCATAGTCAGTTGTTTCAGAGGTCCTAAAATAAAAATTGCAGAATTTGGGGTTTTTATTGCAGAAAGTGCTGTCATCTTATTTCTATTAGAACGGATATTTCAGAATTTCCTTTCTAATCTGTTTTTTCTTCCTAGGTCAGCATGATTTTCTTATTTTCTTTCTGCCTGACATTTACATGCTTTGGCTACTGAAACTGTTTTCAAGGAGAATGTCAGACCAGAAGTCTCCAGAGCCTTCTACATTTGATACAAAGCTCTTGGACCTCTGCTGATTTGAAGAATGACATGATGCTTCTTTGTAGTCCCAATTAGGGGAGTTAATCAAAAGCTCTGTAGGGAGAGCAATGTGAGTGCTGGGCATCTTTGAAAATATTAGCTGAATTTCTAATCAAGAGTACAGACTGCTTTTAATTCTGTAGTGAGTGTTGCTCCATCCTAGTCCAAACAGAAGGGCTGCTCCACAGTGGTGCTCCCATCCATGGTGCAGTTGCTGTGGTCACAGCCAGCCTGGCCTAGGCTGGCCCTAGAATAGAGGACCAAGAAATTGTCCCTTCTGGAATTGTGTCTCTCTCCCTAAACATGCTTTTCTTGGCATATCATAGCCTATGGATTTGGKATGAGATCAGATGACTGGAAGCAACTGCTATTTTTTTCCAGCGGTCCAGATGTACTATCTTTTAAAAATGGTCTGTGTGTTGAATTGAGCTTTAAGAACATGGTCATATGACAGAGATTATGGTTGTTAAGTATTTATTTATCAAGGATTTCTATTTTTAAAGAAGCTTACAACTCCATTATATATCTAAATATAAGAACTTGTAATGAATAGGCAGAGATTGAAAATTATGAAGCAGGCAGAAGCTCTAGGTTCCAAATTATATTTCTGAGAAATGAGAATGTTTTATGAAATCTGAAGAGATCTTCCTGGAAATACTGTTTGTGAAACAGCACTGAGCAGTCCTGTCTGCTGTGGAAGTGGAATAAAAGTTCTGATTCTTTGTAGCCCTCCTCTGAGAGGGCAGTTTGAATTGGATTGCTAATAGCAAAAATCCCCTGCTATTAACATAAGACTAAAGTGCAGTAAGTGACGTGTACACCTCTGCACAAAAATCTAAACASATTAAAAAGAAAATTTATTGCACACATTTTTTGTGCATCTAGAATATTTAAGGCTAATGTGCTAAGAATGCCTGAAAAACTAAAATAACTTAGGGGTTAAAAAAATAAAATCTGTGGAAGTAGTATAAGCTGAACTATTTTCTTTTGATAGTGTGACCTGACACTGAAGAACAGTTATCTGCTGTAGGAGAGTAATTTGCCTTCCTTTTGTTTGCAGATGATTCATTACTTTTGGTAATCACTAGTTATAACACATTAATAATAGTAAAATTAATAACTAATGATAGTACAATCTCACTACCTCTGTTTGCAATTATCAGGGTCACTTAGTATGTCATAAGCCACATCAGTACCCAGTCTCCCTCCTGGCACGGGGCCTGAGCTTGCAGGCTAATAAACTCCTCCTGCACTCCTGTGTCTTTGCTTCCATTGCTTGTTCTTTGCTCCATGCTGCTCTGAGAACCGCAGGACTGAGCAGTAAACCAGCTCAGGGAACAGACTCGTGTTTAAAAAAACTTAGGTTTTTCTACTTGGTTCTCTTCAGACTGATTTGGCCTTTTGTGCAACTGTTGGGTCACAAAAACCAGGAGGGTCTTGGGAATAGGTACAGGCAGCAGGTGGGACAGACATTGTGATGGAAGCTGTGTATGCTTGCAGTGTTGTTGGCAGAAATAGTGGTGGGAATGCAGAGAAAGTCAGTCAGATAAAGAGCTTTAAAAAAACAAAGCCCCCAAAGCTTTAAGTATTCTGGGTGTGATTCAGATATATATTTTTTCAAAGGTAAAAGTTTATAATCTCCATCAAAAAGTTCCATTTGGTTGTTCCTAAGATTATGGCATTTAACTGACTCCATCTTAATGAAATAATAAAGTTTTTTTAAACCTTGTTGGAATATCTATCTTTTCAGGAAAACAGACCTATTTTATCCAGTGTCATAGAAACTGATGACAGAATGAATTTAGACCATAACACAGTGGGAGTATTCTAAAGACAAACGGCTTAATAAGATGTTTATATTCTAAAAGCAATTTTTAGGTATTATGGTTTATATTATAAAAGGTCCTTGAAAATAACACATATTTTATTGTCAATAAATTAATATATTATATACCTGTGGAAATGAATGGTGCAATAGCACAAGTTTAGAAACAGCTCAGACAGAAGGATACTGATGTCCATATGCAGGATGGCCAAGAAATCTTGAAGAAATGCATTGAACCTCGTATTTCCCAGGTTCAAGGCTCCAGGGAACTCAATAAACTTGTGTGTGAACACATTCTCTACCTGTACAGAGTAATTGAGGACACAAAGATGGGCAAGGCATGGAAGACCGTGGCTTTWAAATGAGTAATCATAGGGGACAGCACTTTGTGACAGTGTTGGTGGTGTTAATTCAGGCTCTTGTCATTACATGATATTTGACACAGAGCAAATCCCAGCCTCCTGGCCTTGATTTCACCACCCAGCAATTAGATTACTGATTAATTTAATCTTTACTAATCCAGAAGATTACCACAAGTGCGTGCTTCTGAGGAATAAAACTTACATCCTGAAATCATACTTACAAAGAAACTCTGGTGGTAACAAAAAAATGTAAACTGAACTTTAAAAACCAAAAGTAGCTAATTGTGCAGCATGCGGTTGTATTTCAAGATTGTTCTTCAGAGCAATCCAAGGATGAAGTCAGTAGGGAAAAAGCCCGGTACTTGTAATTGAAAAGGCCTTGGAGTGCTGTGGAATGAGAYTTGCCCACAATTGCTTCACTTGGGGAGGGCTAAGAACCCAGTATCTAAATAATGATTGAGACACGCCTGATGAAAATCAAGACGCATTCAATTCTGTGGCATTCCATCAGGGTGGTTGGAAGCATCCCCTGCGGAGCTGCCAGCCGTACCTTTGCTGAGCTGGGGCTTTTACAGACGTGACTCTGCCTCACCCCTGCTCCTGCCTCCAGCTCTGTTTCTATTTCCAAGCCACAGGCGGGGCGGGGGGGGGAATATCTGATTTGGGACAGCGGCAGAGCACACGCAGCTTTGATGCCGCTCCCTCGAGCCCGTCCCAAGCGCTGCCGCCCGTGGTTTGTTCCGAGTGTCCGCTGCCACCAGCACCCGCGGGGCAGTTTCCGGAGCGGGCGCTGCCCCGGAGGGCGCATCTCCCCGCGGGGCACGACCCTGCCCAGCGCCCCGGACGCCGCCTCAGCTTCACCCGGAGCCAGGCTCCGGAGCCGGCGGCGGCGGGGAGGCGATGCCGTCTGCTCCCGCTTCCGTGCCCGCCCCCGGGGCTCCCTCACCGGGCGCCCACCGCTCCGGGGCGGCACCGCCCATTGGGGGAGCGGGGCGCGCGCACGGTCCGCTCTGCCACGCTATTGGCTGGCGTGACCGCGCTGCGCGCTCTGGTTGGCTGCGGCCGCCGCCAGGCAGCGGCGGGGCCGGGCGGTGTTCGTCCGCCGCGGCCGCTCCCGGCGGGAGGGTGAGTTTGAGTCGCGGCCGCGGCGGAGCCGCCGGGCGGGAGGGTGAGTTCGATTCCCGGCCGCTCCTGCGGGGACAACTTTTTTCCCGCTCGGGGCGGTCGCATCCCAACGGGGCGGTCGCAACCGTCGGGCAACTCGCGGCCGACTGAGCACAGCCCCCCCGGCTCAGGGTCCCGCGCCCCACCCTGGGGCAGCCGGCGGCGCGCGGCTGGAGCGGCCGTGACTCGTCGGGGCGGCGGCGGGCGGAGGGCGCGGGGACAGAGGCCGGGAGGGGGCGGTGGCGTTGCCGGGGGCAGGGCCGGTGCCCGGGGGCGATGGAGGGGCAGGGCGGGTCCCTGCCCCCGGTGCGGGGCCGCGGGGCGGCGCTCCGGGCACCGGCCGCAGCCTCCCCCCTTCCCGCTGGTCTTCGCGGGGCGCCGCCGGCATCCCGACGGCGTCTGGCCGCCCGCTCGCCGCGCACTGCCCGCGCCCGGTCCCGCTCCGGCAGGGCACAGCGGGCAAGCGGCGGCATCGCCGGGGCGTCTCGGGGCCCGCGGGGTAGCGGCGCCTTGAGCCGCCGGGAGAAGGCGGCCGGGGCTGCGGGAGAGACAAAGGAGCGGCTCCCGCGGTGTCCCCGGAGCAGGGCAGGCAGCGCGGAGCCTGGTAGCAGGCTTCCCGGCGCGCCGGCACACCGCGGCAGGGAGGTATGGGGCATAGTTCGGCGGCGTGCTGCGAGATACCCTGGTCCTAACCCATCCTGTCTGTGTGTTTGGCGCTCTCCGTGCTGCGGGGAGTTGGGTGCCCGCCGCGAGGATGCGGGAGGGGGCAGCAACAGTTACAACTGCGAGTTTGCGGCTCCCGAGTGGGAAGCGCCGCAGGCTGCAGGGCTCGTGCCTCCGTGGGCTTCGTGGTTTAACTTGGCGCACATGAAATTGGAGTAACCTTGCATGTGCTTTGTGTGTCAAAGGTTAAGATGAAAGCGGAGATAGTGCCCGTGGACTTGTCTTGTTCCATGTAATCCCGACAGCCATCACGTCTGTTTCCCGTCCAATTGAATTCTAGCTCTGTGCCGRAAAAGCTCCCGAGTCTTACGTTCACAGGGAAAAGATTTGTATACTTGAAGATTATGAAGTCTTGGTAGCATCGACCTTTCATAAGCTTTAACATACATTGCCAGTGCATGAGGAGATGACTGTAGAATAATAAAATATGAAAGTTTCTAGTACATGATTGGTGCTAGGGTTGTTAGCTGCAAATTCAGATTTGGTGACTTTTTGTTAAGGCAGCTTGAGCAAATGGCACTGCAAAGAGGAAAAAAGCAGTTTTATGGAGCAAAGTGTAGAGTGACATTGATGACTACATTTCATAGCATGTAAAAGGCTTTTCTGCAATTTTTCGCTCCAGTAATGAATGCACTTAGATGCTACAGTGTCTTTTCAGAAGTTTGTGCTTTCCACAAAATCATAGAAAGGTTTGGGTTAGAAGGGACCTTAAAGATCACCTCCTCAGAAGTGCCCTGCTTTTCTTCTCTCTGTCTTCCAACAAATTTTTTTATGTTATGGAAAGTAAGTAGTGTTGTCTAATGTGGTCAAATTAACTTGCAGTCTGTTTTAGTTTCATCAGTGAAATAGTTTTGGTAAAAGTAATATACTTTGAAGTTGAGTTTTAGATCCTTTTTGGCAGTGTTTTTGGACATATTTTTTTCTAAAAGAGTAGGAAAAAAATATTGAAATGCTAATTTTGAAATACAAACTCCATCGGCTTCTCCTCTTTGATAATCTCTTTGTGAGGTAAGGCACTTCTAATAGGCCTTTTATCAGAGGGATGATAATTTTGAGGAAGTTCAGTACTACTTTGGATAATTTATTAACTGTAACAATTCGCTTCCTTTCAGTGGTGACCTGTTTTAAAGGGACATATTAAATTTAATCAGAAAGCTTCTTCCAAGGAAAAAGGCTGTCAGGGACAGAATTGTGTTAAAATTCTTCTGTAGTCTCCTGAATGGGTGGATTTGCTTTCACTTGAGAGAGTCCATGGGAGACATGTTCTCAGGCATAGCTGGGTGCTCAAGTCACTTGGATTCGAATTTTGAGAGGACTTGTATCACAAGCATGTGCATGAAATATTGCAAGGCTGGGCACTACAAATGGTGTGTGTCATCTGTGTTTTACTTACCACAGTGGGGCTGGCTCTAAGCTGGGCAAAGAGCCCATTTGCTGATGCATGTGACTGGATCAAACCTAATAGTAAGTCACTGAGTACACATTCCTGTAAAACCCCGATATCTTGAGCCATCCTCATGTTCACGTCAAGAAACTAATTTTCGTTAAAGCCTACCTTAAGGTAAATATTAGGTTGTCTCTTAAGATGTCGCTGACTTCAATGCATGCATATTTGAATTAGAAAATAAATATATATTTCATGGCCCAATGTGACACTGTGTTTTTTCAAATTGTATGGAAAATGCATAGTTTGAGAAATCTGCATGATTTTTTTAGAGAAAAATCACAGTTCCCAGGCTTTTCTTTGGGACTAAGAGCCTGTGGAGTATTTGAGGCTTTTAGATGAAACTTTCATGAGGTGTAAATGTTCATGTTGGTGACAATATTAAACTGCAGTAGCTCTTGGGCTCTTAACAAAGATCACCTGTGCACTCAGCAAACACACAAAGCGTCTGTCGGGAAGAGCTCAGGCTTAAATCCGTTAGGTGAATTGCCAGGTCTGGTTTCGTTCCCAGCCCTTCCCTTTGACAGATGTGCTCTCTGCATAACCTGGCACGCTTCCTCTCTCTCAAATGGAAGATTGGGTACAAAGCTCATACTTAGGTCTCTCACAGGATTTGTGTAGGTAGTTTTGTTAGCAGAAATGGAGGTTACACCTGTGAATCACTGCACTCGCATGTGTTACTTCCAGTGTTACCAAGCAGTCCGTCTTCCAGCAGCAATATGCATGAAGTTTAAGTAGGAGATCTGATCTTGCTGTATAGGAAATGAGGAGACTGACAGTGTGACCTTCCCTATGTGCATACTCTGTTTTCTTTGAAGTTGAGAGAACTATAGTCCAAATCTCTTACATTTCAGAAAAACTGAAGAGTGCCCATCTGTAGTTATCTTCTGAGATGAAGTAGTTTGACTGGAGTGACTCTGTCTAATCTCTGAGACTTCCATGGGATTATGGAAATACAGCGTGCTTAAAACCTGCAGTTTATATGCAGTGTCCTTCATTATGTTGGTATGTACTTGACAGAGTTTGTTGGTTTAATGGAATCTTGTAGTTTCCCTGCTCAGGAGAATGACAGCTTTTGTTTTGTTAATGCTGTTCTGTTTAATTATGCAAGTATATATACATATAAAAAAGACTACCTAAATTAGACTTGTAGGCATGAGATCTTTTCTTTAAATCTGTGTTTTCTTTCTGTTCCAGGAAAAGTAGCCCTTTTGGCATTTGCTGTCCTCAGTTGCCAGGTTTGAAATGGTGACGTATGAAACGCACGTTTGGAAGTGGAGAATGTGTTGGAATTACAGCCTTTTTTTTATTAGCATCAGTTATTTAGAAACTTAAATTGGATTAGTTTATTTGAAATGCTTGTTGAAGGCAACAACAAGGTGTCAGGATAAGGACCGAAATCTCTGTCAGATCAGTGTTGTTGAAGACAGGGAGTAGTAAAGTATGAAAGTGTTTTTAATGTGTAGCAACTGCATATTGCTGCTAGGCTGTCTTTAAAGCTGCTGCTCAAGCTCTGCATGCCATTAAAATGTTTATTCCTGCAATGGCAAGATTCTTCCCTGTACTCCATAACATGTAAGTGTATGCACACACTTTTAAGATGAAGTACTTCTGCATGAACTTGAGATTTTCTTTATAAATAACTGACACTTGAAGTATTTAAAGTTATTTGAAAACTTTTGAAATTTAAAAAGTTTTCCACAAGGCTGACAGGTGAACTGCGTCTGCATTTGTTCTTTCTTGTAAATCAGATTTCTATCAGAATTTGTGTTGGAACTTCAGTGGCATGAAAACTCAAATACTCCTGGATTAGATATTTTTAAAAAACCCCAAAACACCAAAACCAACATCTGAAAGATCTAACAACTGTAATAGTTTTCAGTTTGTAGTATTTCTAAGTTAGTGCTGGACGTGTTTTCTTGTACTTGTGGTGCAACTGTTGTGAAGTCTTTGCCCTAATCAGGACCATGTTCAAAAGGAGCAGAATAAAAATAGCATCTTGGCCGAGTCTGTGAGGGCAGCTGTTATTTATGGCAATTTCTTTAGTCACATCCCCACATGAACTTGCATGCTTTGGTAACAACTGGAAAGATAGTGAATGAAAGCAGCATAACGTACAGCCAAGTGAGTACTGAAATTATCTGAATGTGACCCTATTTTGTTTTGCAGTGCCAGAAGGGGGAGGATGTTGGGGTAGTTGTTTGTGTGATGAATTAAGGGTTCTGTTTGTAAGGCTTCAGTGTAACTTCTAAATGGTGTACAAATTTAATACAGGTGGGTTCAATAAACAGTTGTTATTAGGAGCATTATTTATTAGAACTGGTAACAATAAAGCACATGGAATTTGGACAGATATTTAATTATCATCACTCTTCTATATAGAGAATGCCATGGAAAGAGAGAGCGTGCAAGAAATGGTTCTTAATTTATAAATGACCAGCATTGCTGAAGAATGATTGGATTGTTGAGAGGAAGACTTGGAAATGGGTTGTCTCTTCAAAACAGATGGATGTTTTTGTTTTCCATCTCTAACCTCTGATGATATGAAATGCTGTGTAGCAATCAAAGCATAGCAAAGAAATTTAGGTAAAAACAATACTAGTTAAGCATCCTTATCGCTGATGAAGAAGTTGCTGAGTGTTTGTATTCCATCCTGACTGGCATAAAAGTTCTCATTCTAAACTTTGTGACAAAAAAATGTATATTTGGGACGCTTTTGATAGCTATTAAAGACAGCTTTCTTAGGATATCATATCTCTTACCTTTACATTTTGTTACTTTCCTCTATTTGGAAGCTAACCTTTATTTAAAAATAGCATAGCGTGCTCTGGAGCTGCACTGGGTACTTAATTAATACACTTCAGTGCTTAAAGCCGTGCTGTCTCCTAAGGTTTCCTGCTGTTTGCACTGGATAAATATTTATGTTTCAGCAAGGCATTAATTTCAACCTGACAAATAGTGCATACAACTTTAATATTTTGGTAATACTAAACACCGTGATTCACTACTATTGCTATATCTTGTTGCACTTCTTTTTTTTAAGAAGAAGGAAGAAAGCCCAATACACTTTAAATATGTGATTGAGAATTAAATCTAATACTCAACAATTAAGCTGTGTAGCAGTCTGAATATTGTACAGGAGCTAGTGCTGGATAATGTAAGGTCTCCATGAGTGTCTGGTTAATGGGCAAAGCTGTGCTATGTCATTGTGATTTGTTTTCAAGCACTTGAATCCTACACTCATAAGTAAAGACAATTGTTTTTTATTTTTAATTCTTTTCAATCCTTTAATAATATTTGCTATATTAAAGGAGATTACTGGAATATGTGTAAAAGCATTAAGTTGACCTTGTAAATTTTTAAAAATTGCATTTGACAGGTTTTTAACACCAGCCACCTTCTCTGTTAGGATACTGTGAATATTTTCAGTCTACTGTGTAAGGCATGTTGGGTATGCCTGTAGGAAGCAGACTAAAGGATCTTCAGGTATAAAATGGATTTTTTTCCCCACGTTTAATACTCCTTCGCAGTGTTTGCTGGCTGAAGGAAATTGTGTTACTCTTCCAGATTTGAAGTAGGTTGCAGAATCAGTCTGCAGCGTCACATATTTTGTGTTAGGCTGGTGAAGGGGAGGAAAGTGTGATCAGAGTGTGGGGAGGAGCAGTATTGGGGAGTTCCTTAGCTCTTAGTACTTTGTGCTAAAGCAACAATTTTATGTTCCTTGCAGTCCGTTTACACTGGATTTGCCAGTGAAATTCTGAGTAGTATTCTATGGTATGTGGTTAGTAGTGCATCTGGTTAAACCAATTACTATATACTCAGTTAAAAGAATATATTTCTTATTGACTTTCTTTAGGTTGTGCCAAAATACCTGCCTGCTTCATGTCATGTGCTGCGGACGTGCTACTGTTTTTACTCAGTTACAGCTTTTAGGCTCAATAAGCTGTAGCCTTTCTGCTCAAATCTCTTACGTTCCTGATTATATTGACTCCGTATGTCACGTCTAGAAAGACTAATAGGCTCCTGCATTTTTTTGCCTGCTTTGAACTAAATTCCCGGTGCAGGAGCCAGAGGAGCAGGTGAGAGGCTTTTGACAGTAATTCTGCACATCTGCTTACACATGCATCTGTGGCTTTGTGAGTGCTGATACAGTATTTACCAATTTCTGCCTGTCTTGAGAGAATGTGATTGTCATTTAATTGTAAAGCTGAGGAAAAAAAAATTGAGTTTCTTTACCACCCTCCCTGTTCTAGCGGCAGCTAGAACTAACATCTAGTTATGTGTCAGTAGTGTAAATGAGGGGTATTTTCGCCACAGCAGTGTTGTGATGAGACACTTCAGACAATCAAATTTGTCATTTTACTTAGTGAAACACAACAAAGGAAACATCTGTTTTGCCAAGTCTGTAATGATACTGCTTGAAGTAACAAGATTCTGTTGTCTCAGCTGGACTTGGTTGAAGTTTTGTTAAATTTTCAGTAATGTGTATGAATATAACAGAACTACTCTTGCAGCACTTCTGCGTCATGCTAGGGATTGGCTGAGTAGATTTGCAGTCTCTGCTACTTTTAATTCTTTTGCTGCCTTACTCACTTTTGTT
Source organism: Amblyornis subalaris (assembly GCA_018881555.1). Taxonomy (NCBI): domain Eukaryota; kingdom Metazoa; phylum Chordata; class Aves; order Passeriformes; family Ptilonorhynchidae; genus Amblyornis; species Amblyornis subalaris. Next base: position 2,310,095 of record JACAXG010000061.1, on the reverse strand, counting down.
TGGTATATGTATTTTCAATATTTGTTCTCTTTGTTCTTAGGCTGAAATTTAARAGTATCTGGAGAATATGCATTTGCATTGGTTACCAAGGGTTTTTACTGGAATATAATGGTTATTTGTGCAGTGGTATTTTATCCCAGACTGTTACTGGCAAACTGTAGCTGCACAGGGAAAACTGATAAAGATTTTCCACCTGAAACAACATAATCAGAGAAGATCTCTAAACTGTGCAGTTTTCCTTGCATACGTAATGCACACATTCATTCCTTCCTTAAGGAAGTATTGAAAATCTTTGGTACGTTCCTATTTTAGTGGTATTCAAAAGTGGCGTAGAGGTTTTGTCCTGTTTTGGAAAAGAAGTGGATGCTAGTTCACTTATGCTCACAAAGCTGCAGCGATCTAGTGAAACAGTGGCAAGGATGACCTTAACCATTTACAGCTGCTTTTTGGTGTGGTAGAATAAAAGCCGTGGATAAATTCAGTAGGAGCAGTAGGATGTGAGTATACCTGATGTCAAGGGAAGAAGGAGCACCTAGATGAAGGTCCTGTTTGTACAGTAAACAGAGGAACTGACAAAAGTGTGAGTAGGAAGTTAACTGAGTGATGAAACAGGAACCAAGTGATGCCACATTTACCCTTGAAGAACTTCCTTAAATGTGTCTATTGATGTTAAATTGTAGGTGTATGAGCTTTTTGTTTTGTGCAATTAAACCCCACTCTTCAAACGTCATATTGTTTTGAAAAGTGGCCATTCACTTAGATTATATTTGTTTTTTTCCTCTGATGTGATACAGCTTGCTTTGCTCTTGGTTCATTGCAACTCTTCTTTCGTATGCACATGACAGCTTTTACAAGCAGAACATGTTGTGTCCAAGGGTTGTTAGGCTGTATTGATATCCTTCAGCTGTGGTTGATCCAAGTCCACTGTGGTCCAAATACATGTGTAATCAATGACCAATTTCCATGTGTTGTCATAATTGTGTCTGCCATTCAAGTGACTTCTCAGTTGCCACTTGTAAGCACAATACATTRAATCAAGTTCCCAAGTTCACAGGCTTGAGATTATTATAGGAACAAATACTGACCACTTTGTTAGGCTACAGGAATATTTGCCTGGCTCTAAATCGTCAAGTCTACTTAAAACCAGGGCCCTGAATTTGTAACTGAATATAGAAGCACCTCTCACTTCTTCTAGAACTACTAGATATGTAGGTCTCAAAGAATGCTCTTAAAATCAGGCCTGTTGAGCAGAAGACATCATTTAATGTGATTTAATGAGAATGCAAATAAACAGGAAAAGAAAATGTGTGCTCTGTAATTTTTAAACTTAAACTGTTTTCTGCTACCCACATGATACCAATATAAATTTCTTAGAAACTTTCTGTTGTGGCTTTGGAACAATGGCAGATTACTTGGTAATACCAATTACGCTGGAAATCTGAACTTAAATAAAGAGTCCTTCCAGAACCTGTATAATTTGAGTTTCATTAGCTTTCTATTTCTTTCTCGGAGTAATTAATACTGTGAGCTTTAGATGCTTTCATGAAATGGGAACTTTTTATTTTAAAAGCTTTGTCATCTAACATGAATTCAATCTAAATTAATACATCTCTTGATGTAAGACAATTATCACCCTTTTTCTGCTTTGGCACTATTATGCTTTTGGGATTTGGCTTTTTTTTTTTCAAATTACAGTGCAGAGCAAGACATGGAGGGCAGTAAATTGTCTTGAAACTTTGAGTTGCATATATTTTGTCTGTACTATAGCATTTAAATTATATGTGATAATAGAGCATTTAATGTATTGGATGTATCTTCTGAATGAAACAGGAGCGTGGGTCCCGCTCTTCTTAAAAATTTTGAGAAGCCATGTTTTTCTGTAGCTTATAAAGTATGTAAAACACAACAAAATCGTTCTTAGTTCTGAAATGTGTTTCAAGTGAATGTGTCCAGTCTTGTGTGTATAGCAGGCTCATGCAGGAGGGCTGTTGTGGGGATGGGGGAAGGGAAGGGATGAGGAAGAATGAGAGAACTGTCATGAAGAGATAAAGCATATTTTTCCTGAAACTGTTTAACACAGTTAAATACGTACATTACATGCATGTATCGATGGATAATTTTAATTCTGTAATTTAACAGGGAGCGGTTATCCACCACGAAAACTAAGTCCTAAGGTTATTTGCAGTATTGATGTACCCCTCTTCTGGAAAATGCACCTTTGTATAGCTTTTTTTTTTTCCCTGTGAAAATGAGCTACTAAAACTTGTCAATAGAGTACCATAAACCTCTTCTTGTTATAGAATGTGAGGTGTATTCATATTAGCAAGAATCCTGCTTTTGTCTCATGATGTCTGAGGAAGTGATAGAATGGTATACTGGAAATAATATTTTGCAGATATAAGGTTATCAAGAATGCCTGTGCTGCTGCATTGGTAGGGTTAGTGTGACAGGATAGCACTTACTTAAATAAAGGCTCTGGAGTCAAAATCAAAACTTTCCATTGCAGTTGTACTTGATCATGTCTGATATTATTATGGGATATTGTAGATCTACCCTGAGTAGCCCTGTGGAGTGACACAGCCGATCCTGGAGAAGGCACTGGGAGCCCTGGGGAAAGTTCTTTCTTCTTCATGAAAGTCCAGGTACCCTGGAATGGGTTTGCCCTGAGAGAGGGGCCCATGCTTTACCAAATAAAGCTGTCATGGCTTAGGAATGGCATTCCCCAATTTAGTGTTCCGTGGAAACACTCCAAACTGCCACACTCCCCCTTTCCCTTGCCCCTCCCCTGTGTTGGGATGGAGAGGAGAGTGAGAGGCACAAAAGGTAAAAATTACAGCTTGAGGTAAGAACAATTTACTGGAAACAGCAATGGAATAAGAAAGCAAACAGTAACAGCTACACTAACAAAGTGTACAAAATAGGCAAAACTGCCTGGGCGATTATGAGGTGGTATAGAATAACCTCCAGGTGCTTACCATGCTGCTCCTGACTATTGCAAAAATTAACCCGCTCCTGGCTGGAACCTGACATAAGTCACTTCTGAGGCACCTGTAACTTTTGCAGCCCAGTTCTCAGTTTGTGGAGCTCCTCACATGTTTTTGGAGGCAGAAGGAAGATTCGGTTGAAACGGAGTCCCAAGAGCTACAAAATTTCTTCCTCATCTGGCTTATGTAGTATCTTCTAAAGTCAGTCTCTGGCTGAGGTAGACATCTCTGCTTTTAAAATTCAGTGAGGTACAAACACCTAGAGTGGAGTTGGAAATAGGCAGAGTCTCCTAAAATCTCATTCTCAGCCAGCAGAGCTGGGAAGTTCTGGTCAAAAGTCTTGCATTCTTATTGTTGCTGATAAAAGGTAGGTGAAGAGTCTCTCAGGCTCCTGTCCCTGCTTTGTGAACTGAGTCTTTTTCTTTCTGATAAGTCACTGCTAAACTACTTGCTGGATGAATGCTTCTGGACTTGTGCTAGGTGAAACTATGTGCTGTAATGGTAGAAGGTGTTGAAATAGTGTCTTTTACAGTCAATGTTCACAGGTGAAGTACAGCCCCTGCTCAATTCTCCACATGCTTTTTAGGTCATACTCAAGCTATTGTGTAGCATCTGCCTATGCATGCTTTACACTGAGGGTTTCTCAGCAGCTGAATTACCCAACACCTTTCTTTTCATATGTGACTGAATGTTCTGATCAAACTCTAACTTGAGATGATTTGCAATTTTCACTTAGAAAAGAAAACTTGGTTTTTAACATTAGCTTGCAGCAAATAGGCTTCACAAATGGCTAGATTAAGTGAGTAACTGTCTGTAAAGGCAGTACTGTGGTAGCATTGAAGTTTGAGGAGGAAAGGAACTACATGCCGCAGTATTGCTACCAAAAGAATTCCCCATGCTTTTAAAAAGACCATTGGTTAGTTCAAGACTTACAGGCAATACTAGAATTAAAGCTGCAACACAATTATTGTCTCTCTAGTTTATTATATTTCACTATTTTAAATTTGCCTTTGGGTTTTGGGAAAGCTTCCTGACTTCATAGGGATGTAGTGTACTTTGGGCTTAGGGAACTAACGTGCAAAAGAACAGTACGTTTGCTTGGAGTTCTGTACAGAATGTTTTTTGTAAGTGGTGAACTTGTGCAGCACTGCTTTCCCTTACAGAAGTGATAAGAGCACCTTGTAATCTACTGTGGTATTGCCAGTTCACAGATTCTCTCAACACAAGTTACCGGTGTCCTGATATATAGAAAACAGACAAAATTTCTAAAGCTTTCTAGTTTGTTCTTATGATAAAATCCTAGAATGTTTTGGGTGGGAAGGGACCTTAAAGATCATCTAGTTCCACTCCCCCTGCCATGGGCAGGGACACATTCCACTAAACCAGGTTGTTCAGAGCCCCATCCCAGCCTGGCCTTGAACACTTCCAGGGATGGGGCATCCACAACTTCTCTGGGCAGCCTGTTCCAGTAAAGAATTTCTTCTTAATATTTGATCTAAACCTCTTCTCTTTCAGTTTGAAGCCATTCCCCCTTGTCCAGTCTCTACATGCCCTTGTGAAAAGTGTCAGAGCATAAAGCAGATACCTTTATTTTAGTACTGTGAAATTTTTTGACTAACAAAAACTGGAAAACCTGCATGGATTAAGTAATTTTTGTGGTATTAGCACACTGTTCCCTTTCAGATGTTTCTTTCTGTTTGGGTTATGTTTGGTTAAGCTTATGCTTGTACTCATTTTAATGTTACTTACTTTAAATTCTATTTCCTTATGATGCGTGTAGTTATTATCTTGATTTTTTTTTTTGTATGTGTTGAACTGTTAACGATATTAATTTAGTATAAGTAAGGACTTAATTTAAGATTTTTCAATTATGTGTGTTTTATCTAAGACTAGGCAGTTTATATCTTTTCTTTCTCAAAGAATCACTAAGATATAAACAGTAATATTTGCATGAAGTAAAATGAAGGAGTAACAAGTCTATTTTAGCTGCTAAGAAAAACTGCTTTGAAAGTAATAGCTCTTACTTTATTTCCCTATAATGAATGTAGTTACTGATATATTACAGATGATAGAAAAGCTAACGTTTGAGGATATGCTCCAAGTCATATAGCTTGAAAGAATAGGGATTCTGCCTGCCAGAGAATGGGGTGTAACTGGAGTAAGTTGTCTTACAGGTGGGCAGTTTTGACTGACTATGGTTATTAGTATGGCAGATGTACTTAGAATGTGCTTTTGTGCAGTAGGCAACAAGGAAGAAATAGTAAACTAGGATTAGAAAAGGCAGCTAGGAGGAAATAGTAAAGGAGAATGAAAAACAAAATAAAATTCAAGCTGTGGAAGTTATTTCCTCTTCCTTCATTTTGGCACTGTACTATTAGGGCTGCTTTTGTCCTGCTTAAACAATATAGATCTGGTTTACTATGGCTTGTATAAATTCAAATGAATGTATCAGTGATTGTAATCTCCTATCTCTATCCTGGTGACTAGTTTGGCTGGCATGAGTCATTTGGTTGTCTTGGGAGTTATCCCTGTGGTAGTAAAGGGTAAATACAAGGTTAGTTGAGTACAGATGTGGTTTGTAATTGATTGTTAATCTGAAATCGAGCAAATAAAATTGCCATGAGTCAAAGATCAGGATTAAAATCTTCAAAACCCTGTGCTATTAGGAATCTTACCTTCTGCTTGAGACTTTTCAGAAAGCTTTCATCATGAATGTTTGGGGTCATGTGTGACCACGAGTACTTGCCAGCATTGTAAATGGCCTTACGGCCTCATGACCTCAACCACAGGTGGTTTGTTGGCTTTTGGGGTTTTTTCCCCCCCTATTGACAGAACTGAAAGGTTGTAGAAGCCAGTGTTGTAGTTTGATATGTCAGGTATTTGATGCTTTGCAGCCTAAAAACCTCCACACAATATTCTGTGGTACTGGATACTTTGCACAAGAAACAACTGCATTTACAACAGTTATTTATAGTTTCTATATGGTGTAGTTGATGTATGCTTGCTTTCTATAGACTAAGTATTTTTTTTCCTAGTTTGCTGTCATCAAAACTGAATTGAGGTCTTTCATCTGTGGCTGAATATTAATAAATCCATGATTTAAAAAAAAATTGGAATGGATATCATTCAGGAGGACTTTTCCATTTGATGGGCGAATATCTATCACTTTGTCATATCCCAAATCTAAATTGTACAAGAAGTATATGTGCATGGGATCAGGAAATCTTATTTAAATCTCTGTCATGGCAAAGTGCATTGACTCCTGACTCTTCAAGGCTGATGTTCCACATTGTGATCTAAAGTGTGAGCTGCAGATGAGGTGGTTGCTTCTATCACTGACAGAGGGGAGGGGGAAAAGGGAAGCAAAACTGAATAACGCCCTTGGCAAGATGAAATTAAAATTGACTGCAGTTTCAGTTCCTAAGGTTCAGTAATCTTTACAAACCACTGGAAACAAATGTTCAGAACAGTTGTCTTTGTGTAGGTTCACTGCTGTGTTGTGGAGAAGACTGCAGAATGACCAGAGTGAATCAGACCAGAATTTCTGAAACCCTATTGTCTAACAGTAGCTGTTAATAGAGGCCAAGAAAGGAACTGAGGGGAAACTGAAAGAGTGTGCTGGGGGAGCAGCCTTCAGCTTTCTGAACTAGAAGTGCTTATATATTTAGTGTCTGTGGATAGATTATTCCATGGATAGGTCCAGGTGGCATTTTTTCCTGTGCATTTATGTAAAGTTCATGTACTTGGACCTCGATGCATACTTCCTTCCTAGATTGTTTTTGGTAACTCCTGATTGTTTTGAGCCTGTCATCTATGGTGTCACCTAATGTTATTTCTCTTGTTAGAAGATGCTGAATAATCATCTGTCATTTCAGGAATTTGCTTGAGCCTGAGTCAGTGATGCTTGGTGCGCCATAGCTATCTCATTTTACACTGAAGATGGTAGTTGTCAGACAATATTTGATACTGAGTCTTTGAGCACTGTTTGCAGTTGTATATTTGAATAGAGCATGTGACTGTTTCAGGCTTAGCACAATGGGGTTTTTGTTTCTTTGTGGAAGTTTGAAAAATGTCAAGAAGTCAGACCTGGCCTTCGTGGTTTCTGAAACCTGTCAGAGTGGCTTTTGGAGTCCACAGTAGCATCTGTTTCTTTCCTCAAGAGACTTCAAATGTTTTGCTACCCCCTACTGCACCTACAAGTATTTGAACAGAACAACTTGACCATATTCAGAATTGTATAGCAGATGAACAGATCACTGTATCACTAGAATGAGTTGTGCATTAACATCAGGAAAATGCATTCTCTTCTTTGGCAATTGAATCAAGAATACACTTGCCTGAGCACTGTTTCCTGTTCTGAGGCTTACCAAGGATTTTGTCTTTTGGCTCTGAAACAAGAGGGAGAGAAAAGGGTTCAGCAATGCGAATTTCAAGTGTAGGCTGTAGTCCTTAAGTGAACTTGATACATCAAGTAGAGCTGACTAAGAGCTTTTTAGTAGTACCTGTACCCCTTCAGAGGGTAAGAAAAGTTGAGTCCTAATTGGTCCTTCCGTACTTCTGTGTGCAAACTACTATAGAATAGAAGTTCAGCATTTACTAGGGACCAATTTCGTATGGATCTAATACATCCTGATGGAATGCTCACAAGTTTACTTTGTTCTRTTCTGGGATGAGTCGACAAATTTGGCTGATGTTTCATAAATAGCTTAACTTTCTGCTCCATGTTTCCCTTAGGCTAAATTTTTTTTTTTTTTTTAGCAAATAATACAGACTTCCAAGCAGATACTTTACAGATTAGGTAAGGACGCAGTATATGCTTTCTGTCCTCTTGCAGCAATTCCCAGAGGACAGGACTTGAGCAGTTTTTGGCTCCTGGTTTTGTTTTTTCGAGCTCTGTGACTTTCCCTAGCAAGCATCTAATACTGTAGTTTCAGAAGGTCATTTCTGCAGAACTCAAGAGTTCATTCTTCATCCAAGTCCAGCCTCCTTGTACTTAATCCAGATTTCATTTACATACATGCATTCTGTGGATGAATTCTGCAAACACTAGGTAGCTTTAAAGAGCCAGAAAACCACCTATTGTGAGAATTTCTTTTTAAAGAAAAACCCGTGTGTGTGTTGTCTGTGATTTAATTCAAAGCCATGATTTGATATTATATTCAAGTTTTGAGTGACAAGTATGAAAATCCAAAGCTGTTTAAGTAGATGGATGCATTAGTGAGTTTGCCAGAGAATATGTCTTAATTTGTCTTGGCTTGCTCTCCACCAGCATAGTAACTTTTTCTCCCTCCTCTATTAAAAACAGGAAATTCAGTAAGTTCCTGATGTATTTGTGCTGTAATGGGCAAGGGGGGGGAAATTACTTTCTTAGGGACTTTGTAGAAATCTCTTCTAAATGAGACTTGCTTTTGTCAGATAAATTTCCTTGGTCTCTTATTTGAGTTGTACTACTCATCTTGAAACAAAACAAAAATTGGTATCTCCTGTGTAAGGAGACTTTTATTATTGTATTAGAATAGAGCAAAACCAATTAACAGCTTTCAGAGGCTGCTTAGGACTTAGGAACTTGTTAATTATTATTTATTATAAATCCTATCTTTGGCTGCTAATCCAAGTTGAGAGTCTTGTGGAAAATACTCTGAAGTGCTTTTAACTCACAAGGCACAAACATGCAGGTTATATTAGCTGTAGAAATATAAACAATTAGCCATGCGTTAGCTAGACGGCAGAAGCTATGCCTGCTTTCCTGTGGCGAATATGAAGACATGCAATGAACGAGTATCACCTAAAGTGGCTTTGCTTCATGTGTGAGATAAGCTAAGAATACACATGCGTCTAATAAAAATTCAAGAGAGATGAACCACCTGACTGTTACTGAGCTGCATCACAAGTAGTTTTGTGGTAGTATTTAAATAATTGAGACTTCTTGCTCTTTTCTGTGACAGTCTTCATCAGGACATCCAAATGAACAAGGAGCATGGGGATATTTGAACCTGCTCTTCAGGTTTAATCAAAGTATTGTTTGATTTGTGGTAACAAAAGCAAGTTGTTTTTAAAGAAATTCTCAAACTCCACTCATTTGAAATCTTTGTAGGGACTTAGTAGGAAAAGACCAAGGAGAAACATTCATTTAAAGAGAATTATGTGCTGATGTACCTTAAAACAAGACTTTCTTTGGAGAAATGCTGTGTAGTGTTTGCTATGTTATTTGAATTTTTGTTACAGTTTTTGTATTTATAAAGTACATTCTTAATACAATTTTACATCTYCCCCCCCCCCCCCCAAAGTAGCAGGTATTTATTTTATCCACTTTATGTTGCTTTAATTCTATATTGACTGGGACATCTCACGCTCACAGTGGCCTATATCTTGCAGTTATAGCCACTGAAACAAAGCTGTAATTAAGGCATGCTTTTTTAATCCTCTGGGGATTTTTTTTTTCTGTAAAAGCTTAACAGATGTTATAAATTAATCCTTATTTTGGCCCACTTAGTGTTAAAAATCACATTTTAGAGTTACTTTTTGTAAACTTTCTGTGAACTTCAGAAAAAAATTGTATTGTTAAATAAAATTTGTTAATTCTTCTTTTGGAACAGTCTTCGGTTTTCCAACTCTGTCCACACATTGTTGCAGTCCAACTTGATCTGTTATTTAACTAGGACAAAATGTGGCAGTCCTCAGTAAAGCAGTAGGTTGTCTGCCTGTTTAAATAGATCCCACACAGCTGATGTGTGGAATTGAGGCTTTTTTTTCCGTTCAGGGGGACATCAATCTAACACATAATCTTTGTCTTTGTGGAAAATAATTGTAAAGTTAGAGTTCTTATTTGTGGCACTCAAATGTTTGTTGCTGTGGGTGTGTATGTACTTGAGGGTAAACAGGTATATATGTGTTTTTTAATGCATGAAGGTAAAACAAGGGCAGTCTATCTTCTGTGCGTTTCAACTGCCTTAACTCTCAATGGAATGCTTCTGCTACTTTAAAAATCAAAGACCTGATTGGCAAAAACTTTGTCCTATTTCTTTTTTATAGATATAATTTCAAAAGCTCATGCTTTTGCAAAAAAAAAAACAGTGTCACCTTTAAATACTTAGTCACAAAAACTTGAAGTATTATTCTTATCCCAGTGGATAATGCCAGCCAGGGATGCTCTTACTGTTTTTACTGGTCAAATGAAACCTCTGTTCTCTGGGCACCTTTAATCTGAAAATAATGCTGATGGATCACTGGAGATAGGTGAGAAAAAARTGTATCTTTTCGATAAATGGAGTATCAGCTAGGGACTTGGAGTATCCAGGACTCCTCTGGACTCTTTTAAATCATGGGTTTTTTGCTTTGAACAATCAGTGTCAGGACAGGTATTTGTGCTGTTAATGGGGCTCAGTAGGGAATGGTGACTATTGTCAGCCGTGCTGAGCATGAGATGCTGCAAAAGCCTTTGTCCGCCTTCATAGGGATGAAAGTAGGGCTAGATTGTGGGATTCTGTAGGAACTGATAAGGTGGTTGCTTCATTAATTGTAGTAGGACTAGCCTTTTTGTTTGTTAGCACACAGTATTATCCTTAAAAGCCTCACTTCACATCAGGGTTTTACATACAACCTATGCTGAGTATTCAGAGGCTGCTCATGTGTATTGTCATCGTTGCACCTTCAGAGACTGGCAGTGCTGATCAGAAAGACTTGGTATTTAGCTGGATGAATATCCTTTGTGGCAATCCTTCTTATTTCTTCGTTGTTACAGGATGACAGAATGGATGAGGTTTGAATGGATCTTTGGAGAGATCATGAAGTCGAACCTCCTTTGCTCAAAATTGAAACAGGTGGCTGCTCAGGATCTTTGCAAACTGAGGTTTTATGTCTCCAAGGATGGAGACTCCTCAGCCGTGCTGGCACTTGAGGCAATTTTCTGTGCTCTTGAGATCCAGGGTTTCTGGGGGCTGCTCTTGCTAGTAACAACAGAAGCAAAGGTGGCAGTGAGTACCGTGGCCTTTTCTGTATCTTCCATCAGCAGATCCCCTGCTAATTCAGTCATGGAGCCGTAGTCTTCCTGTTGCTGATATTTTTGCAAAAGCCCATGAACCATTCTAGAACATTCTTGGTCCTCCTCCTTGCTTTCATCCTTCTTGTTGGGATGCTGTGTTCTGCTATGTCATGTTCATTGCAGCTGTGCCTGCCCTGACCTTGACATCACTGGCCAGTTTTTCCATGTTTGTAATTACGATGTTTAGCAGAGGCCCTGCCTTTGGCTCCTCAGTCACTTGGTTCAGGAAGTGATAATCAACATACTCCAAAAACCACCTGGGTTGCTTGTTCCTTGTTGTGCTGCCCTTCCAAGAGACAAGGATAGTTCATATTCCATGTAGGACCAGGTGCCTATAAATGTGAGGCTTCTTCACCTGTATGAATAACGTTTTATGTTTTGTCTTGCTCAGGTGATGAGTAGCAAACACCTATCACAATGTCACACATGTTCTGCCCTCTCATCTGTGATCCATAAGCTCCCAGCTGTTTCATCATCCATAGCATGGCTGAGCTCCATGTGTCCCAGCTGCTCTCCCAAATAAAGGGCAGCTTCCCTTCCTCAAAGTCGCAGACTGTCCTTAAAGAGCCCATATCCAGGCACGGCAGTAGTCTGGTCTCCAAAAATTAAATGCTTACGCTTCTTTAGCCCTTCCCTGTTGTCCTTCCATCCTCCAAAGGCACTGTTTGTATAGGCTTTGTGCGGACTTGGGTAGCTTTCTGGGGTTGTGAGAGGACATTGCCACAGCTGGTTCCCTGTGATTTCACCTGTCCTGGTCATTTTTTTAAGGATAGTGCAAGTGAGGAGAGGAGCACACAGAACTCTCTGGTTGCTTTATGCTATTATTTTGTATTAAAATGATTCAGGAAGTTGCTGGACAGCCTGTTCAATTTTATTCCCTTTGCCATTCATGTTTGAATGGTCATTTCCTCACAACCCTGTCTGTGCATTGAAAGATGTTGGTCACTAAGTAAACCCTTAATCAAGTTTGGGCTTTTTTCCCTGCCTTGCTTTGGAGGGTTATAGTGAGGTCTTGCTGTTATCATATCTGAATCTTCTCTCTTTTGGTATCTTAAAATATGCTGTATATACAGTCTGGATTTCTGAACAAAATATTTGTGTTAAAAAAGACAATTCTTCCCTCCCATCTTTTCCTTGCTTGGCACTCATGGGCAAGCCCATGCTTGGGTGTCAGTACTTCAAAACTAATTTTAAACTGGTGAAGTAAAACTTGATGGGATATCTCCCATGACTGAACATTTCACCAAGTTGGTGTTAACTTTTTCCTCAGATGAGTATTTAATTTTGTCGCTGGTTGAAATCCATGGTCACAATTTGGATAAGATAACAGTATGCTCTTTTAACTTTTAGTAGTTTTGTATCTTAATGATATATTGGTCTTTTGTGTCAGAATAACCTGCTCCTAGGGACAGTTGTTTTTAAGTGGTTTCTCAAAATTGAAGAGAAATCAGAAATTAATTTCAGAAGCCACTCTGCATCTCTTATATTCAAGTCTTACTACTGATGACTCTTCTCTGTTTGAGATTGGGCAGAATGTTGGGCTGCAGAGTCTGCCTTAGGCTCCATGCTGAGGCAGCAGGCTCATTGTCTTGCAGTTGCCACGGTGGGGGAGGATTGGAAGGTTTTCCATCCGCCTTTATTTCAGTGACCTTTTCCAAGTTGGGATTAGCATTTGGCTAGGAAAAACCTACGTTTCTCTTCAGTGAGTCCATACAGTTTTCTCTCGAGTTTCGTAAGCTGAAAAATAAATTGAAATTGAGAAGGTAATACTTTCTGTTTTCAAAATGCCATTTCTGCAAATCTTTGACTTACTGAGCTTCCCACGCAATACATAGTTGGAATTTATTAAACTACTGTATGTGAAGACTCTCATGTTTAATGCTTCCAGCACTGTGCATAAGTGAGGTAGAATAAAAGTTCAAAATAATGTCAGCGTGTGAAATGTTAACAAGTAAAAAGCATGATAAGATTCTTTAAATATTCACAGAGACTTAATTTTCATCATCTGCTTAATACAGCGACTGTAGGTTTCACAACATGTGTTTGCTTATTCTTTCAGGCTGAAGGTTTTGAAGCAGATGTTGGAAGATGTTAGCTGTGGATACTGAGGTTGTGGAGGAGTGGCTATCAGAGTTCAAGGTAATACATTCCCAGGTGTTTAGCTAGTAATGTTTGAATCACTGCTGGAGCAGTATGCAGGAGCGTTTGCTTCCTGTAGAAAACAAAAAAAAAGTAACCTTGGATCTTGCTGAGATCGTGTGATAAATACAAATATCTGCTTGAAAGGAGTTTTTTCCTTGCTTCTTTGGGATGACATACTTCTGATACAGAGCAGTGAAAATGTCTGTCGGAGGAATGGTTTTATTGGTTTGAGCACCGAGACTTGGCTATAGATTTTGCTCCTGATCTGTTTAGGTACACTAGAAATATGTTTTCATATCTGTAGAGTGGAGTCCTTTGAAGGACTGAAGATAAGAAGTACTGTAAGAGCTATATACGTTTAAATGTACAACTTCCAAAGGGTTGTTAAAAAGATTAGATTTTTACCTTCTTAAGTACTGGCAGAAAATATTTTAGGGTTTGAGAAGAGCTGTTTACATCAACTGGAATTTGTGTTCATGCAGACTAATACTGTATTTGGTAATAATGTTCACTGCCTGTGTACAGTGGATCTTGAGAACTTGAAGTATGGATCTGAAAACTGTTAAGTTTCGCAGTACTGACATCTCACACTGAAATTTCAGTGAGGATTGCCCCTGTAAAACTTGTTTTTTATCTATTTCACATCCGCTGTCGTTACAGTCCATATGAAACTGCAAAATGATAGAATGCAGTGTGTCTTCTGGCAATGCTCTGAAAATGTAAGGATCTCTTTGTGAAACAAGCTTTAGTTTACAGTAAGCTCTGATAAATAATAACTTGCAATGAAGAAATGTTGTTGAAATAGCTGTTGTATTTTAATGATAGAAATTGCTTACAATATTTTTATTTCAGACTCTGCCAGAAGCATCCATATCCAGTTATGCTGCCAGCTTGAAAGACAAGACTGCTTTGATTTCATCTCTTTACAAAGTGATTCAGGAGCCACAGAGTGAAGTGAGTATATTGGATCTCTCACCCAAAATGTCTGACATAACACTAGCAGAATGAAAACAAGATCTTGCATGCTGTTTCATTGACGAAGTGTCTCCTTCAAACAGTTTGATCTTAGCAATGACATACTATCATAGAAAAAAAATTGTAAATTTTGTAACCTACTGATCACAGCTAAGCTTGTAGATCACATTTGTGGGCTTCAGGACTTGGATATAGAATAGAGAAATGCATTAAGAAATTGAAAAGATGTTTGTGTCTGATAGAATTCTTTCTGTGATTATCACTTGAATGTGAATCTCTAGGTGTGAGAAGCTTATCTATTAATATCCAAGAGAACAAGGTTAGATAGATTAGTGTTGCTTTTTAAATTGTTGCTTAGGTTTTAGGGGTTTTGTTGTTTGAAATACATACGGTATAAATACACATATTTATTCAGTGGATGTACCCTTGCTGAAATGATGGCAAAATATGAAAAAAAATGGGAGAAAAGGAGGCAGGTTTTCTCAGTACCTGTACCTGGATAGGTTCCATATCCCATGCTTGTTTTGAAGTGTTCAGGTGAGTTCAGAACATCATGACCTTGGTTTAGTTGTGTGTTGTTAACTGCTTTCTACCGTCCAGGAGATGGTAATCCTTTTGTCCATTATTTTGAAATTGCATCAAATCCTTAATTCCTCTTATGAAAAGACCCAGAAATAAGGCATCTTTCCAAAGTTTGAGATTATGCCAGTAATAAAGATGAGAGGATAAAATACATTCAGTATACATTTTTAGAGAGAATGCTGATAGTGAGACTGCCAGGTTGTCCAGCAAAGAAGAATGTAATTTTTCTTTGCTACTCAGAAAGGCATTCTGAGTCATTCCAACTACTGAGTCAAGCCTGTCTGGTCTTCAGAATGCAAATTAATCTGAGTCTCCTTGTTAATAGCCGAATTAATACTTTCATGTGTTCTTTGATTGCTTACTACTTCTGGCTATCACTAGGTTTCTCAGGGACCTTAGTAGCAGAATGCTGCTGCAAATTCCGCTTGAAAAGGTTGTTGGGATAATTCCGGAGGCAAGGTGTTGAGGATTTCCTTGTTAGTGAGACTTCGAATTGAAATGAAAAGCTAGTGCTGACACTGGGTGTTGTGCTGTCTTGGGAAAAAGTCCTAAAATCTTAATTTGAACCTTTCTCCCAAGTTGCTGTTGCTTTGTGGAGCAGGCTACTTGGAGCTTTCCACATGGTGAAAATAATTACAAACTACCAGTTAAAAAGACAAGTAATATCTTTCAGCTGTTATTTGGGATCTGTTAGCTGCATGGTATAAGGGCAGCTTACTGTACAGTGTAAGGTATGCGCTGTCCTTTCTTATTTCATGGGTGTAATGCAAAGGGGAAGGATTAATACATGAACACTACAAATACTGCTGAGATTAAAAATGGACAAACAGCCCCATCTATACACCCTTCAATATAGGTACTTATAATAATTATTGGTACTGTAAAATTGTGATTAATCTTGTTTTGCAGGATGGATGTGTTCTTTTTTTAAGCATTTGAAAAGTAATAATGTGTATTTGCATCTGTGACTACATTTTCCTGCTGGTTCATGTTTGCTTTTCATATGGGTAATTTTGATTTGCTTTTCCAAAAAATTAATAATCCATTTGTGAGATAAATTAACTACTTGTTCAACATCTGCTTCATAGTAGTGGTGTTAGTAAAGACTTTGTTAGTTACTTTTGAGGTTCCTGGGCCACTGCTAGATGAAAAATGTAGTTCAATAAAAGGAGAGTCTTCAATAGATGTGAAGGTTTAAAGGAATTTTAATTGACTAAAGACTCCCAACAGTAAAAAATAATTAAATAAATACGTGAGGGGTTTTTTTTTCACAGATTGAAGATTTTTTGCTTTTTACTTTAGACACTGTTGCTGTCCTTTTAGATAGGAATCATGCAGGCATTTACATTAGGACACAGAAAGTGTTTGGAGTGTCAGCGTAGCTGGATGCAGCTTAAAAGGAAGAGGGATGAAATTGCTTGGACATTCTTCTGTTCTAGCATTAAAAAATTTTTCAGTCTAGGTACCTTTTAGAACTGTTCAGTTCAAAATGATATCTGGAAACAGCAACAGTCATTAGTGCGTTTTGATATTAGGTTGTAGCATGTGGTGGCATTTTGAGGAAGAAAATCTGGTTTTGTACTGATGATGAATTTAAATGTGCTGATGCAAAGCTGTCTCAATTGAGATAACGATGTAAACATGGATACCTGTCACAGCTATTTATGTGCCTTTTAAAGTTCAAGCACATAGTTTGGAACTGGAATGTCATTATGGGAAGGATGCAAATTGTGTGAAAAATGTAAGCTGAAGATGGAATGCAGTTCTGCTGATAAAGTTTTCTAGAAGGATCTTTGCTATACTGCTCTTAAAACTGATGACAACTTTGGCATGGCTTTTTTGCCTTTACTGTGGATTTTTCACAGATGATTTTTCTGAAGGGAAGCTATATCTGTCAGAAGCTAAAAGTTCCTCTTTTTTAGAATGGATCAGATTGTCCCAAAATACTTCTTAAAAAAGAACTCAAACCTGCTAAGATGTTTCAGTTTCAGAAGTAACTTTGGGAGGTAAGAAATGTTGACTCAACTTTCTTTGTGTTTAGGAGGAAAAGCTTAGGAAAGCAAGCAGATATTTTTCTAGCATGATCTCCTGGTGGTTTTATCTCCTTTGCTTCAATATAGAGTCGGCTTTCATATTTTTCTGAAAACTTACTGCACTAAAACTGAAGTTGTGACCTAGACAAATAGCAGAATTGAATTTAGTAGTTCAGTAGGCTTTGAAAGTGCCTGCTGTTTTTGACAGTATTTTCTAATTGGAGAAAATTAGGAAATCTCCTCATTTCCTTATGTTGATACGTGATGGTTAACACAATGTTACATCCTCTAGCAGAGGTAGGTGGTAGCACAAGAAGGCACATTAAATCCAGGAACATAGTGCAGGTTGATAGCTCCATTGTTTTAAAATCTTTTTTTAACTTGATGTAGCTCAGTGTATTACTTCCAGTTCAGTGTATTACATCCATTTGTATCAGCTTTGATACTAAAATTACTCTTGAGACTTCCCTTTTCTGTCTCAAACATATAAGTACATTGAAGCTTCTAGAAGATTTTAATGAGAGTGGGAAAATGAACTAATTCTAATGTGTACTAAGTTAGTGCAATACTTGGAATTTGAGTGTCATACATCTCTTTTCACTATGTGGGTAAAACTTCTAGCAATTTGTGTATATGATGTTGGAGTTCTAGAATAACAAGACCTTTTTTTCAGGTACTTTGCTTGTGTGTTAGAGATACTGGGAGCACGGTATGAGGTGTGTGATAACAGGTATCCTCTGTTTGTGCCTTTGAGGCTGGAGGAAGTGAGTCAAAAATGAGCAAAAGCAGCCACTGGAATTCTTTGTTCACGCAGGATGGATGGCTCTACTTTTATCATCCAAAAGTATGTTACAGATATGAAAAGTGTGTCAGGTGACTTGAGCAATTATTGTATCAGTCACTCCCCAATAACTAAAATATTATTTTTATCAGTTTACAGTTCTGTCCAAAGGATTGATCCAGACAAAGTTGCAGATTCTTGTAATGTTTTATTCATTCACAGTTGTAACTTGTATTTCAGCTTCTGGAGCCAGTTTGCCATCAGCTCTTTGAGTTCTATCGCAGTGGTGAGGAACAATTGCTACGATTTACGCTGCAGTTTCTGCCAGAATTGATGTGGTGCTATCTTGCTGTCTCAGCCAGCAGAGATTTGCAGAGCAGTGGATGCATAGAGGCTCTTCTCCTAGGAGTTTATAACTTGGTTTGTATCTAACAGTGTTGTTTCAGAAWTGAAATGAAGTGATTAAGTATTTCAGTTTCAACACTTGAAATTGGTGTCTGTGTCAGAAATCTACAATGTGAACTTTCGTTCTTTGGTCGATATTTTCTCTGCTCTTTCTGTGGTTCTTAATTTTTTTTTGTTACTTATTTCTTGGTATGGTGATKAAACTCGCATTCTGCTTGAGACCTTTTCAAGGCACTACTTTTGAAGTTGTTGCCCATATTTTCCAGAGTATTTTGACTATCTGAACTAAAACCACAAAAAAATCACCTTCAACAAATTATTAATACTCGACTGCTGAACAGATTGCTTAGCTTTGAGAAATTAAAGGTCTCCATTTTGAAATAACCTTGATATTTTAAAAACATTTTGTATGAAAATATCCTGTATGTTGCTAAATTAATGCTTTGAAGAACAGAATTAATAAGGAACCCTTAAGAGCACCATATTTTAGGCTTTTTATGGCAATTTAAAAATACTTAGTGTTATTATGTCTGTTGGGATTCTTGTCAGTATAGTTTGTTCTGGATGTTTTAGGAAGGCATTTTGTGAAGTGAAATAGTGATGAACTTCAAGTCTTCCCATTCTGAAAATTTGGAGAAGGCAGCTGCTCTCCTTCTTCCAGAAATAATCACCCGTGTCTTCACCAAGCGAGTGAAAACCTTTTTTTCACCCAGGAGTCTAATTAAAAAGACCTGAGCCCTTATGTTCCACTCCTCTTCAGGCAGAGTACAGGCTTCCTGCGTTTCTGTACACTTAGTTGTATCTGGCAAGAACGTTCCTGGAAAGCACTTGGTCTTATCTTATGCCTTACGGCAATTCACTCCTTTATTTCCATGATGAAGTAATCTAAAATGGTTGATGGATGTGGCTGTAATCACTTGTTTTTCTCCTAGAAGAGATCACATTTACAGTTAGGCTTGAAACCAGTCCAGTAACATCCTCTCTTAGCTATGAACAGTTTCTTTCTCAATTAGTAACTTGGCTTTCTGTCTCCAGCTGCCTGGGGTCATAAGAATTTTGCAGCAAGCTTCTCTAGGAAGCTGTAGATCAGCGTGACTTTTGGGAACTTTTTTCCTGCGTCTGCTTTAAGGCATAATGAATGCTTATGCTAAAACAACACCACAGGACTCATGCTGACTTCTGCCCCACTGTTGATGTCATATAAAATTTGTAACTTAAACAGTCAAGATGGTATTCTTCTTTAGTATATAGGGTTGAAAAGGTAGTAGATGACCTGCTTAGATATTTATTTTCTCTTTAACCAACTGCTTTATGTTTTCAAAAACAGGAGGAAATACGAAGCCTAATAAAAATAGTAATTCTTACATAAATATGTATGGTGGATTCTTGGAAACTTAACATGTTCAGTAGGAGTCCTGCAGTTTCTTACTGGAGGAAAAGGAAAATTAAGTATTGCTCAGAATAATTTTAAATTGACTATGTTGTGAGTGGCATGGAATTACGGTGGCTGAACCTTGAGATCATGAACTGGTTTGTTCTACTTTCAGCTTGGAGGCATACAGTATTAGTGTATGCAGTTGAAATTTTTTGCTTTCCTGGCTGTAGTTATCAGGGTTTTTTTAATRCACTTTAGATCTTGAAATGCCCTTCTGAAACTTAGTTACAAATCTGATTAGAATAAAGAATACAAATACTGATATTTTTAGAATTTAGAAGTTTGGATATAGCCAGTTTCTTTTCCTTTCTCCTTTATATTGAGGAAAATGTTTTCCACATTGATGCAAGAGTGCTTTTAAAAATTAAAGTATCGGTRGTTTACATGGCAAGTGGAGGAGCTGTGCAGCTTTTCAGAAGGGATAGCTCTATGTCATATTTTGATCCTTTTCAGTCTTCTTTACAGCTTCATATTTTCTTCATATTTTACTTTAAGACTTTAGTGAGTTTTAATAATTACTATGTGAAGTTAGTCCTTCAGCCTTCCAAGGCATGGGGTTTAGGAGACACTAAAACTTCTTTCTAATCAATACTTCTGGATATATGAAATCTGCTGCTGAAATTTAGAGAAGAGAAAAATAAAATCTAGTGTGTGGTATTTGTTATTGGTCAAGTCTGCTTTGGATCTTCAGAAGTTTTTTATTTGAAATACTTCCATGCTCTTCTGTGGTATAAAACCACATCTTGTTTTGTCTTACCCATTAGTCTTCTGTTAACTGTCAGGAGCAAGAAGTCTGCCAGCTACTACTGTGGTGGTATCTTTCAGGAAAGTAGCTTCTGTAAAACTTTGCATCCATACTTCTTTTAATTCCATACTTGGAGTTATCAGACTTGGACTTTTGCAATTGCTGTGATGTCTGCTACTGTCAAACCGTATGAGGCTGCAGTCGTTCCAGAACTGTAATATTTCCAAAACAAATTACTGGTGGAGTGATATCTGGATGGCTAATTATTGATGTTAACCTTCACAATTAGAAAATAGTGTATAGTTAAAAAAGATAATGCTGTTTAAACATGATGTTTCCTGTTAGTGTTTTTAAGGTGGATTAGGTATGTTAAATGCATGTGCCCTTGGCTAAGTCATTTGAGTAGTTTTCTGAAATGAACCAAATAGATAGAAAGCAAATAGAGGACAACTTCTATCTTGTAGCTTGGATTGTTACAGTATCCCTATCTGTCCCTGTAATAGCATTTAGTGGTTTTGGATGTCTGGTTTCTGTAGTACAGTTAACCATTGGTATCTTCTGTCTTTTTCAGGAGATAGTTGACAAAGGGGGACATAGCAAAGTGCTCAGTTTCACAATTCCATCTTTGTCCAAACCTTCAGTCTATCATGAAGTAAGTGACATCTACAAAGTGAAGTTGTTACTGATTGAGAAAGGCAGTATGCTTTGAGGGCCTGTTTGTTAAGAATAAAAGTGAATAAGAATAAAAGGTTTAACATGTTGCATGATGACACAGGAATGTATTTCTCAGATCTCTGAGTACTGCTAACTGGTCTCTGAGGCCTCTTCCAGATTGAATAGTCATAATTCCATAATATCCATGCAGCAACTATGTATTTTTTTCTATTCCGAACCCACATACCTTATCTGATGTAAAATGACTTCTCAAATCTAAGACAGCTAAACAGTCAGATAACCTTAAGCCTCTTGAAAATTTATGTACAAATATGGTGATGCTTATTGTTGTCTATTTTCACTTGCATTATAGCCAGATATGAGGTGGGCATGTTTTGAATGACCCTTTTTCCTCTAGCCTTCCAGCATTGGCTCCATGGCTCTCACTGAAGGAGCTTTGTCACAGCATGGTTTGTCCAAGGTTGTGTACAGTGGACCTCATCCTCAGAGGGAGATGCTAACAGCACAGAACAGGTGAAATCGTATCATGGGATTTTCCTTGAGAGTCAGTAGTGGGTCTTAGCTTCTAGTTTTTAGTATAGTTGTAGACTGAAGGAGGATAAGTGTATGTTGTGTTTTGTGGTGTGCTTTTTTTGTCTTTAAACACATGTAAATGTAGACACAGAAAGACCAGCAGGGCATGTTAATACATGTAGAGGAAAAGCTTACTCAGTTGTCTATTTTATTGAAGTGCAATACCAAATCTATTCAAATAACTCTTAAAAATTTCCATGTAAACTTGTTCTCTTTTAAAAAATAAAATTGGTAATGTGATTCCAATGTTTCTCATAAATCCCAGGTTTGAAGTGCTGACTTTCCTTCTGCTCTGTTACAATGCTGCCTTAAACTACATGCCTGCAGTGTCTCTTCAGTCGCTGTGTCAAATTTGTTCAAGGTAATTTCTGTAGGTTGTTTACTCTTAAAACGGCATTTCCAGCTTGAAATGCAATCAGTTTTGACTTTTTTTTTTTTTTAATCTTTTCATAAAAGCAAGCTTCGTGTTCCCAAAGGCTGCTTTTAAACTTGACTTTTTTTCATAAGTGTTTACAGCTGCATTATTTGCTTTCAAGGTATCTCTTATATAACTTTGGGTTAAGAACTCAAAATGGGGAAAAAATAACCTGGCTTATATGCAGGTTAAGCTTCTCCCTTAAGAGGATAAATCAAAGGGAACTGTTTGTTTTTAATAGCAATAGTTGTAGTTGTGCTAACTAGAGAAAACCAGAAGTGTCTTTTAAAAATGTGGTATATTTTGTAAGTTTACTGAATATATTTGGATGCTGTGCAGGTTGAAACTTTCTTGGAATTATAGTAGGTATTGAAACTAGAAATACATCCATTTTTACAGATATTTTGGATGTTTCCAAAATTGRCTGTTGCTTCAAAAAAACCAAAAAAACAACGCCAAAAAAACCCCAAACCAAACAAAAATAGCCCACCGCAGCTTTAATTAGTCTGTTTTTTGATGAATTTCTTTTTTCAAAGAAGAAGAACTGGAAGTAAGCACATTTGTCTCTGGATTTCCAAAAGTGGACTGTAGGTTAAGGGAAAAATTAGAATGCTCTCTTTAACCCAGGAAACCCAAGAGACCTAGAAATCAACTGCAGCAATTTTTTTCTAGTCATAGTTCCTAGGCTCCTCACACAACTAAGACATAATAATGGATGCCTATGAGATTTTCTTCTCTACAAATCAGGCAAGAAACTTCGGAGCACTTGGCAGAATTTACAAGAATCTTTACAAGATTTTTATTAGATATACTGCTCTAAAATACAAGGTAGAAAATATTTAGAAGCTAAGGATTGTGGAAAGGAGACTGATGTTGCTTATTCTGCTTTATTAGGTTTTGTGTTTGGAATAAATAATTTTCAAAGCACCCAAAAAAACCCTAAGGAAGTACCAGTAGATGCAAGCAAGTCTTTCTGCTTCAAAATGTTGAATGTTTGGATACTGAATATTTAATAGTATACAATTTAACTTCTTTCATAGTTCTTCATTCCTGACTGGTTTTGTCATTCATGTTTCTCTGTTTACTGAAAATCTCATCCTGACAGCATGTTAGAATAGACAGCATGTTAGAATATGGGGAGTATGTGTCAGAAGCCCAGAATATCTTTCAATGTCCTGTTTGGATGTGGTGGAATCTATATTCTGCTACTTGGTTATATAGAACAACTCCTTCAATTGGTTTGAGCAATGTGGAATTTAGGGTGGTTTTTTCAAGATCTACAATGAATGTGCTTTCTTCTAGTAAGTCTAATTAAATTTTTGTGACTTTCCTAAATTACAAACATGGATTGTAAATGTGAAGATTACAGCACAAAATATTTTGCATTGATCTCAAGTTGTGAATCCAGATTTTTTGCATCTGGACAGTTACTGAGTCTCTTCATAAGAATGTTATGTCACTCATTCTTGCATTTTTAGAAGTAACTCAGAGCTTTTAAAAACTAATCAATACTGATGAAGTATTGAAAGTATATAAACCACAAAGATAATTCTACATTATTTACTAATGACAAATGTGTGATTTCTTTAGAATTTGTGTCTGTGGATATCCTCGCCAACAAGTGAGAAAGTACAAGGGAGTCAACAGTAGGATTCCAGTTTCATCTGAATTCATGGTGCAAATGCTAACAGGGATCTATTATGCCTTGTAAGTTGGGGGGCTTTAATATGCATACCAGATAGAGAAATGCCAGCTTAATTTATAAGTTGTTTAGACACGCTACCTTGGAGGTGTTTCGTTTTCTAGTGGGCAGATGTCGTGCCTTGCCGTAAGGTCCTTGGGAAGAGACAGTTCTCCAAGTAGTTGGCTGAAGTTACCAATGCTGAGGTTACTTGTGTCATCCTGGGGAAAAATGGGTAGAACAGCAGTTGATAGGTATAACTGCTGATGGGAGGAAAATACTGTAAAAAGCCATTTCCAACTGTTGCTTGCTGTCCACATTTTTGCATGGTTAGTGTTGACATCAGTCTAGTTAAGGAAAAGAGGTTATATTTTTTTCACTGAAAGGCTGATGTCATCTACCCTTTGATAGTCATGTTAATGTGTGAAGCTTTCTTAGTAACTGAAATAATTGGAGACTAGTAATACAGGGAGTACTCAAAAAGTGGAATAATATTAAAAAATCCTGTTTGAATTTCAGAATGTTTCATGACTAGCTGATCAATAGCTAATAATATAATTTTTAAACTGCCTGGGGTGGCCAATGAAAATAAAACTTTGGCCCCATAGGTGCTACTTCAAAGGTCTCTAAATAGCAGGCTTACTGCAGATGAGCACAAGGAGTTCCAATCCTCTAAACTGAGCTCTCAAAAACCRTGAAATCTGTGAAGGTTATGTGACTTAGAAGGTTCATCTGTTGATGTAGATGTTTATTCTTCTGTATATATTTACCTTTGCAGTTATAATGGAGAATGGGATCTGGCTCGTAAAGCTATGGATGACGTTTTGTATAGAGCACAGCTTGAACTGTATCCAGAACCTCTGCTGGTAGGTATTGTATTTCAGCGTTTTGTTGAATAGAATTTTTAGCCTAGGAAATCCTTCCTGTGAACACACATCATACAGCATCATACCAGGAACCTAAATCTCTGTGTGTGTGCTGGTGCAAACAGCTCGATCTGTAAGTGCACATACATGCAGAGGTATTTTCTCTGTACTTAGTTATTGTGTCGTTCTTCCTGGTGACCAAGCTATTTTCAGTAGAACACTTGCAAGTCTTTAGAAGTAATATAGTAGTGCAGCGGAATTCTGAAGCAATAACCACATCTTGAAACTGGAAACTTTGTTTTAAGAAAGTGGCAAGTACTGGTTCTGAGAGCTAATTGCAGCCAGTGTTCTTTATAACCCGTGCAAAAAAGGTGGCATGCTTTTTGACCTTATGTTGGAATTGTACACAGTATTCTTCTCTAAGTAGTAAGAATCCCTGACAGAATTCTTTTACAACTTGGATCTTTGTGTTAAGAACTTAAGTGCAACTCTTCTGTTCTAGGTTGCTAATGCAATAAAAGCTTCACTGCCTCAGGGTGCCATGAAATCTAGTAAAGAAGGTACAAGATGCATTCAGGTTGAAATTACACCTACTTCATCCAGAATATCAAGAAATGCTGTAACTAGCATGTCTATCCGAGGGCATAGATGGAAAAGGCATGGTAAGAAACACATTTTGCAATGAATTCTCAGTTTTTTATGTGTTTTTAAAATAATATCGAGAATTTTATTTTTTCACGTATTCGTTGCTTAAAGGCAAACAGCACTTCAGAGGTTTTTATTTGCTTGACTGGTTAATGGGAATCTCAATGCAGTTCAGATGAAGTATTTTGTATTTCCTTAACCATGTTTTAAAAAAACCACAGCACACACAAAACGTTTTAGTGAAAGGGAGGTGTACACAATTACTGCTTCCTTAGAGAATGATGTTCCTGTTTTCTTCTGGAAACTAGTTTCTAGTACCTGAAGCAAAGTAAATATTTAACGTCTTTATCACAGAACCTTATCTGTCTTAAAGTACTTAAATAAAAATTGGATTTAAGAGTAGAGGGATGAATTACAGTTTTGGTGTTGTGGTTTATCCCCGCTGAAAAACTAAGCCCCACACAGCTGCTTACTTGCTCCCTGCTGTGGGATGGGGGAGAGAATTGGAAGAGTAAAAGTGAGAAATCTTTTTGAAATAAAGACAGTTAATGAGATAAAGCAAAAGCCATGCATGCAAGCAAAGCAGAATGAGGAATTCATTCACCACGTCCCATGGGCAGGCAGGAGTTCAGCCATGCCCAGGAAAGCAGAGTTCCATCACGTGTAATGGTGACGTGGGAAGACAAACGCCATCACACTGAATATCCTCCCTCTTCCTTCTTCCTCCCCCAGCTTTATATACTGAGCATGATGTCATATGGTCTGGAATACCCCTTGGGTCAGCTGGGGGCAGCTGTCCCAGCTGTGTCCCTTCCCAGCTTTTTGGGCACCCCAAGCCTGGTGGGGTGAGGAGTGGAAAAGGCCTTGGCTGTGTGCAAGCACTGCTCAGCAATAACAGAAATATGCCTGTGTTATCAATACCATTTCCATCACAAATCCAAAACTCAACCCCGTACCAGCCACTATGAAGAAAATTGTCTCTGTTCCAGCCAAAACCTGCATGTTTGGGCAAACTAATGTAAGGGCTTCCACAACGCAGAGCACAAGTCTGGGCTGAAAAGTGGTAAAAATGGTGCTGAATGTACTGCAAAAGTAGAAGAAATACCAGCAAGGGATTCTGTGAGTCTAAATGTTGTATTTCACCACCTTTGCCATCTTCAGATGAGGGAAGAACCGCTGGACCAGCGATTAAAATCGGCAATGACTTGTTCTGTTGGGATTGTAATCCTGGTAATAGGCTAAGAGTGTGAGTGTGGATAAGAGTTCTTTTCTAATAGGTTCAATGAAGATTTTGTAGTACCATTAAAATTTCTGTAGGATGTGTACTGTGTGAGGTTTTGTAGTATATGGACAGTTCAGTTAGAAAAATTTTGCCAAGTTACTCATCATAAATTGACCAAGAGGTAATTCAGGTAAGTGTTGAGAAAATTATTTACAAGTATGCTGGAAGAAGATGACTTTAAGATAATGATAGAACTTGGTGGTAGAACACATTGGTGGTAGTAGTACCAACAGTAAGCTGCCAGAGGGAGTGAAGGAAAAAGAAAGGTAAAATAACCAAATTTATTTTCAGTTGATTAAAAACGGCTTAAAACTGTCAGACAAACCTGAGGAGCAAAACATTAGTGTCTCTAGTGAGATCAAGTAGCAAGTCATTCCTGACGTCTCAAGGCTGCTAAGGACCTTTTTATATTTATTTCTTCAGCCTGAAAGTTACTAAGCATGGATTATTGACCAGATGCAAGTAAACTGTATGATAGCTCAGCTTTTAAATGGAAAAATGCCCTCTGAAGCCTGGCAATTTTGTTAGCTGTTATTTTTGAGTGGTTTTGATGCTTGTTCAAATGAGATGGTGGAGGGTAATGCAGATCAGGGATACTGAATGCTAGTTCATCCAGCGAAATTGAAAGTATATTACAATAAACATTCCCTTTGTCTTTGTGTTTACAGGACAAAATACAGGAGGCCAAAAGGTTACACCATGAGTATTGGAGACATCCTTATAAGAATGCAAAATTTTCAGGAAATACAGAAGTATAGAAGTTTTTACAGTTATTGCCTCCTTGCAGGGAGTGTTGCTTGGTGAAGTTCAAGGAACAAAGTGTGGGACAAGTGTGCCCTGCAGCAGATAACAGTAAGGTGAAAGGGAAGTGAGAATAACAGTTGAATTCAGAAATGGGATAGAATGCTGTATTTTATGAGAGTCTTATAAAGTAGGACAAATTGAGAGAAACAGCAATAATCTAGCTAGTGTGATCCAAGCAAGAAGTAGGCAGTGTTTAGGGATGAAGATTGAAAGATTAAGGACTTTTGCAAAATRGCTCATGTCAACATTTTGTTTGGGTTATTGGGAAAATATTGGATTTGCCCCAATGGTACAGGATTTAATGAAGAGGAAGAAAATCACTTGGTGTAGGGTGGGTTGGAGTGGAATGTGTAGCAGGTTGTGGGAATAATTGTAAATTTGAAGGCTGTGCAAACATTAGGCTAATTTAGAGTCCAAAGCTGAATCTGGTATCTAACTAAGTGACTGTCAGTTGTGTTGTTTTAAATGGTAAATGTTCCATGCATAAACCAGTTCAGCTAATCTCAAAATTTTCATTATAAAATGCTAACAAAACTGTTGTTTGTGACTTGCAAAGCCTTTTTAAAGTCAGAGTGGATGGTCTCCCATTTTCAAAATTCCTACTAACCTAGTTCAGTGGCCCACAATTCCTCAGGAAAGAAAGATATGAAATACATCTTCAGGGTCAGCATGCAGAAAGAGTAACAAGCCTTGTGCTTACAGATGCTTGTTTGAATCAAAATGAATACTGGAACTGGTAGAAATTAGATGCCAAAACTTGTATCTCCTGACCATTATTCTCTCTCTCTCACAGTGTAAGGGGAAAATGTATTTGGGGGGGTTATTTTTATTTTCCATGTAATAAAATTGAGTATAAATGGATCAGGAAGTCAGAGGAGACAGCTGAGAGGTATTTTGATGTTATACATTATGTGGACTAGGAGATCTGATGAAGCAAATTATCTCTTGGGGAAGCAAGGGCAGCAGTTTTCAATCACTAGTTATTTGTGTAAAATAGAAGAATTATGGTGAATCACATTTCCAGTTGAGAAGCATGGGCTTTATTTTTTTTTACCTTTTAAAAAATTCAGTTTACGATAAAAGTTTTCAGACATTGGATCTTGTAAACCTTTGCTAGAACTCTAGATTTAAGTCAGTTTTGAATAATGGTTCACTTACATTGAATCTTCTTGTGATACTTAACTCTGTAAATTGTTCATTAGGATCATTACTTAGAAGGACTTCTAAAATTCAATCAGTATTGTGAATTTGGACTTCATAGGTACTTTAGAGGTACTAAAGGTGAGGGTGATTTGCAAAATGGACCCACTTAATCACAGATGGGTAGTGTTCATAGAGTGAGTTGATGCTAAGCACTACTTAGCAACAAATTTAGTGCTATTGGATTGGATTGCCCATAAATTATCAAACCTAAAGGGAAGCATTAGCTCCTGTGTGTAG
Source organism: Amblyornis subalaris (assembly GCA_018881555.1). Taxonomy (NCBI): domain Eukaryota; kingdom Metazoa; phylum Chordata; class Aves; order Passeriformes; family Ptilonorhynchidae; genus Amblyornis; species Amblyornis subalaris. The sequence continues at coordinate 2,281,591 of JACAXG010000061.1, read as the reverse complement.
AGGTGGTGGTTGTAAGAGAAATACTCTGATGTAATGGACTAAGAAGAGCTAACCAGATGTTGGTAAGATACATCACACAAGGAGAAAGACACCAACAAGCAAAGAAGGACAAGAAGTTACTTTTTCTCACTGCAGAAATTGGCTTTCATATAGTACACAACGTTTAGAAATACTAGTCTTTGAATTCTCTCTGGGGAGAGAATTTTCTTACTTTTTTTTTTAAACAGTGTTAATTCCTGAAATAATTGTAACTTGAAAGGATCTAAATTCTAATTTTGGAATATAAACCTGATCCTTTTATGACTAATTCAAAATACTAACACTGTTGTGCAGGACATGCAGCTTGAGCTTGTGGGGGTTAAAATTAAATTAGAATCTGAATGGCCAGTTTTCCTGTGCAGTCTGAGGTAGATGATCTAGGCAACCCTGATAATAAGGTACACTATAATTAAAAGATCTTTTGAATTAAGTCTTAGCAGTTAGCAATCATGACATGGATTTATCAGGATTGGTTGAACTACTCAAAACATTCAGAAATGTGACTCCAAATGCATTTTTCTTCTGTTGCTATGGGTATATTTATGTTAACGTTCAAACTGACATAATTATTCAGTTTTGTCTCTACACTATTCAGCAGTGTCCATGGTTTTCTCTTTTGCTACATTACCTTGTGCACTGGGTATTAATATCTCTCTCTCAAAGACTAGACCCCCAGAGTTGTCTGGCTTGAAAGCAGTATTATCTTCAAAACCAAGCACTGTGAAGCTGAAGGTTTGGTTTTGGTGTTTTTAAAAGTTTTAAAATAAGGAAGGTGTGCTACTATAAAGGACAAGGATTGTGTAGTCTTACCCCTGCCCCAAGACTGTAGATGCTATGATAGACAGTGTTAATAGGAGTTGAGATAGCCGGTATCCCATTTTTTTCATTAGCTTCCTCCTGTAGTTTAGTTAAACTCAGAGAAAGGTGTATTTCCTTTAGACATAATTATAATGAGTAAAACTCTTTTAGGTTTTTGGTGGTTTTTTTCCTTGTAGAAATGGCTATGCAGCTGTGGTAATGCAGCAATGATGGGGAGAATGCTGATATMCCAGCAGGGTTTTACATTTAGAAATGCACACCACCAAATAACAATAACTGGGTATTGCTTTTATACAGAATCTGTAACAAAACAATTCTGCCTCTGTTTTTCTGATTTCTGCTGTGTACTCTGAGTCTTCTTTTTTGGAGTTGGATAATGAGTATTTTTCTGCCCTTGGTGGGGAAAGGGCTGACAGTTAAGCTCTTTTTCTCTTCTCTCTCTGGGGCAGCAGGAAGAATTTTGAAGATTGCTATAGGAGAGGTACAGGTTTCTCACTGTAGTGAAGTTAGAGCAATGAGGCGAATCAGAGCACTGCTCTTCTCTCCTCGCTAACGTTTCTGCTCCTCTCTTTTTAGAAAAAAAAGGCTGTATTTGATGGCGGTATCATTATCACTATTGTTTATGTATTATTATTACTATTGCAGTTCATGGTGCTTATTGTTCCTGACAATAGAAGACTTTTGCGGAAAGTGCTGTTAGGAGTGAATGGTTCTATTTTGAGTTTCCTGCCAAATATCAGGAATTTAGTAGCAAATAGCATCAGTTATTAGTGCCATTTGCTTTGGATAGTGCAGCTTGTTAAATAGTTACTTCAATTAGTTGTTGATTAGTTAGAAAGACTGATGATGCTTAGAATTTTCAGGTAAAATAAGGGATAGCTCTTACACCAGGGGACACTGATGTCCATCCCTGCCAGAATAACCTTCTGGCTCCGTTGAGATCAGTGCAGGCAGCACTAATGCTAGTGCAAAGCCCAGTGCTGGAGCCCACCTGACCTGGAAGTGTGCTGTCCCTGCACAAGAGTCCTCAGTGTGGGGACAGGAGGAAGAGAGGAACCCCTCCAGTTAAAGAGCATTAGAGCTACCACTGTGAAAAATCAGCTCATTGTAAATTCCTCTGGTTTTGGACTTCATACTATCAGTTAAATGTGCTGCCAGCTTCTGTCATATGCAGTAGCAAACTGGCACTATAGTCTGGGTGGTCTTTTCTTAAGCCTCTGGTCTGAAAGAGGTACATTACGAATAAAACACAGAGATTCAGTTGAGTTTTATTCTGAGCTGTGCTTTTAGTGCATTTTTAGTCTTGTCAAGTTTGTGTGCCACAGCACTCTTCTCCTCTAGTTTTTCTGAGGTATCCAGAAATATCTTTCTGGTTGAAAAATAGGCTTTTGAAATGAGGAAAGAAAATGGAAGTCAAAGTGTGCTTGTATTAGTTTAGTTGTTTCACTGTTAGTTTTCAGGCTCAGAATTGTACATGTAGAATTTCTAGTCTTGTGTGATAATACATGAAGCTGATATGCCATTTCATTGTAAAAATAAGTTTCACTAGCATGGTTATACAGAGAATATAGTCATAAAAGGGAATTATGAAGTGTTCTTTGATTTCTGATAATCTGTTTCATGACCCTCAGAAATTTCAACTTTGAAAGCTCAAGTGTGGGCCTTTCGAGTATGTGGTGCAGGCCAATTATTGGAAGATTTAACACTGCAATTTTAGAAATGAAGCAAAATTCCATACTCACTAATGTTGCTAATTAACAACAGGTTAATATGTGTACATCTGCTTTAATTTATAATGCTTAAGTCATCTGTATCTATTGGCTTTTGTTTCATGTTTTGTTTCAGACATCTTTTGTTTTTTTTTCTTATCCATCTTTAATTCTAGAACAACCAGAGAATGGTAATGATGCTACTGAATTGGGCAACTTTATCATACCTGAGATTAGTGTCACAAGTGTGGCTGGAGAGAGGACCGGGAATGGGGAAAAGAGCAGAGCTCTAGCAGAAAATGATGTTCAGCATTTACAGGGAGTACAGGAAACAGCTACAGATCCTAGAACTGACAGCAAAGGCATGCCAGAAATCAGGAGGCAAAAATCTGTAAGAAAAATGATGGAGGATGGAATAAACTCATCTGGCAGAGTGCAGTTTTAGCAGAGCACTTGTAGCTGCACTCTAAGGTACCGCTGTTGATTGAAAGGGTCACTGCTGCATGTTTCAAGAATTAAAGTATGCAGTTAATATATTTGCATGTGTAATAATAACACAATTGCATGTATTGCACACAGCTTTGTCTGTCCCACAGACAATGATGACATGCTTACAAGTAGATCTATTTAACCTGGAGGAAATACACTGAGACTCAACATACCTTTGAGTTTATTAAGCATATTATTTGAGTTTACAAAATCCCGTGATCAATGGTGTGAAAAATCCGTCAAAATGGATGTGAAAAGTATCTTGCCATGTAACTCAGATTTCCTGAATTCAACCTTTCATGGTGTACTGGAGATCTCATGTTGTGCTTGAGTTTCCAACTCGTACCACCAGACCTGTGATGCAGAAAGTGACCTTTCAGTCCTAAAGCATTCTTGGGTTGCTAAACATGCAGGTGCCGTATTGGGTGTCCTGGGGCATTGATCACATACCTTTGTAATTAACAAGCTTTGCCAAATCATGTAGTGGATCACTTGCTCAAAATAAGATTTACACTTTTTTTTTGTTCTGTGTAGTACCTTCTAATCTCTCCGTTTCTAATTTCCTGCATGAATTAACAAGACTGCATTTCTTTTTTTTTTTTTCCCGAATCACAACAAAATGAGATTGGGGGCATGCTTTTTGATCTAGTTAATGCGGCATTACTTGCTGTAACTCTATATCCCAATGACCCTTAATTCCAAAATGTCATGGAATAGGTAAGTGTTGTCTTCTGTTCTCTGTTCTGTTGCTTTATGGCTTCATGCTTGTAAATACCAAAATCGAGTAATACGTAAAATCAACGAATGTGGGAAAGGCAATTCCTAATTCTTTATTTCTCTTTCTACCATGCAGATAATTCTGATTTAGCAATTGAAGAAGACCTGATAGAAGTATCTGAAACTGATGAAGGGTTTTACTCTAGGGCTGCTTCTAGTACAAGTCAGTCTGCCCTGTCTAACAGCAGCACCACAAGCAGCAAGAACCTCTTAGGGAAGAGCCAACGAAGGTCTGGAGGAAGCAAACCTGGAGGAAAAGAAAAAGAAGGAGAAACCTGCAGAGAGCACTTATCACGAAAACAAACTCAGAGAGCCATGAGTGAGAATCTAGAGCTTGTCTCTCTGAAGAGACTGACACTGACAACCAGTCAGTCCCTGCCTAAGCCTGGCAGCCATAGTCTGGCCAGAACGACTACTACTGTGTTTAGTAAATCCTTTGAACAGGTCAGTGGTGTCACAGTTCCAAATAATCGTGGTGGGGTCTCTGGTACAGAGGCAAACAGGTTTTCAGCTTGCAGTCTTCAGGAGGAAAAACTGATATATGGAACAGAAAGAACAGATCTTCCTATTTTAAGCAAACAACCTAATCAGCAGCGACCTCCTAGTATTAGCATAACTTTGTCAACAGATTGATACTAAATTGGCCAGTACAAAAGATAAATTACTGAGACTTTATCCTGATATTGGTACATTAAGCTCTTTAATACGCCATACATTACTTCCTTAAATCTCAAACCTGTAAATTCTTACTTGGCTCATGTTTGACAGTAATAGTGAATAGACAACACGATTATTTTGTAAAGCTATCAACTTCTGATAGCTTTACAGCTTCATGAAGATTTATACCTTCATCAGCTGAACAAGCATTGATTGGTTGTTTGTCCACTGACCAAGATGTGTGGCTTCTTACAGATGCACAGTGTGGGAACAAAGAGAGCCTCTCTCTCAGTTTCTACTTTTTCAGTACCACTTGACATAGGCAAAACTGCAAGTACTTTTTTTTTTTCTTTCTTTTTAGGAGTCTTGCAGTACTGTCACGAAATTTTGAACAGCGTTGTAAGAACAAACATTCTCTTTCATTAGCCATGAGAAAGCTATGCTGACATGTAAGGTTAGACTAGAAGTATCACTTCAGTGTTTGATGTTCTGCTGGCTTTTGTTATTGGTAGTTAGTACATGTAGCAATGTTTGTACTTCTTTATGCCTGTATAAGTCCGATTTTTAGATGCATTTTGGTTTTCTTGTATGTCTTCAAAACTGGGCCAAAAGTAATACAGCAACAGTAGTTGTGGATGGGAGTTATTATCAATTGCTATAGAAGTCACTCTTCAGACTTACAAATTATGTGACAGACTCTGTCTTTCTTTAGGATTCTTAAATATCAGTTCCAAAACTACTAACTGAAAAGTCAATCATCAGTATTTTTATTGTTAATGGAGAAGAGATGTGCTTATGTACCAATGTTATGTAGAAATATGAGCCCTTTGCACTGACTCAAGCAAATCAGGAGTGTGTGTTCCACATGAACTTCGTGCTTGAGACTACGAAAATACTACCAAAGGATGTGTACTTTCAGTAACTTGCAAGCACAAAGGGAAATTATAATGTAAATATAACTAGCACTGTAATTCCTAGGGGTTTTTATATCTGTTATTTTTCTAGTTTGAAATTCTAAACCAGCAACCTGTTCAAGGTTACCTAACCATTAACCTTCAGTGAGTTTGTTTGATACCAACTTTTATAGTGCTAAGATTTTAATTAAAAATGGACGTTAACACTTCTTACGCAGAAATTTGAAGAAGCAGTAGCTGACAAAACCACTCCAGTAGCAGTGAATGGCTGATAAACAGACAATATATTATTATGAGTGGAGGAATAGGATGAAGATCTGAGGCATAGTTGCTCCCAACTGTCCAAATTTCTGCAGCGGTTAATCCATTATTGTCAAGAACATTGTAAGAAAACAAACACTAAAATTGTGGTAGACTTTCCCATTTGCTTGGAGATAAGTTTAGATATTCCTTTTTGGCTTAAACTGAAGCACAAGTAACTTTTAAGCAGCTGATATTATTCAGGTTTATAGCAATTAATAAATTGGTTAATTAATGAAAAGAGAAAGTTGTCTAATTGTACTACAGAGACCACAGACTAGATGTGTACATTGCTTAGAATTCACCAAAGTGTCTAGAATAATTGCATCAGCCTGTAGGTGTTGGTATTTTCCCAGGAGCCTGAGTTTAAAGGAATGTGCCACAGTTTCTCATTATTCAGTTTGTTGTGTGACTCTGTTCTATTCCAGTAATGCAGTACGTCACCATTTTACAGTGAACTGTTGTCTTAATTTTACATGAAAACTTATATTCCTAATGCATAAACTACAAATTTGCCCTGTTTAGTGTTTAAATACTTTGGCCAGTGAGAGAAACTGGTTCTTTGAGGTTGTTTTTGTAAATACTTTTTACAGCATAAAATTTAGCCTGTTTTTTATAGGTTTTTCTGCAGTACACATTAGACAGCACATCAGTTTCAGATGGACTAATACATGTGGCTGCTGCACGTGCATAACCACAAGCAGCAGAAGGGTGTTAGGCAGCTGATAGTAGGCATTGGCTATCTCTAAACACAGTGAATGTAGAGCTCTCCCTTCCCTTGAAATTCGTTCTAGATGTTACAAAGAAATAACCTGCAGAACTTAAAGGAGTTCCCTGATCTGCTTTTGCAGGGTAGGATCTAAGCACACTTCGGAAGAAATTCGCAGTAATTTAAATTGAGGCATAGACTAGAATAGATAAATAAAATTGCAGTAGACAGATATTTGTTGTTATGGTATTAGTTGTGATGTAGTGTTGAGGGGCTAGAATTCTTGAGAATTCTACTGGGTTTGGTTTGTTTCATGTAACTCATGATTGATTGTTACCTCCATACTAGACACTCTTTCAAACTGGGTGTTGGTATAAAAGTTATTTATTATACTGGGAAGATTTAGTCCATTTAGCTCTAAATAATTAGGATTTTGAAGGATCTAAAATGCCATAAAATCTAGATATGTAACATAATGTTTCCAGTACTCTTGGCTACAAGCCAAATGGTGTTGAAATAAAATTAGTTTATCCTTTTATTTTATCCAGCTGGTCTGGCTTGAGCCCAAGACATAGCTCGTATTAGTACAACTGAAATAACATAAAGCTTCATACATTTTTGAGAGAATGATAAAAGGAAAGGTTCTTGGTATTATAGGCTGCTCTTCCCATACATATGTGGCTTCATATAAATACGTATGTATTGGTCTCTGGAGCAACTTACACAGTGAGCATGGTTTTGTGAGCTGACATCACACCTGGATACTGATTGAGTCTAAAAACTTTGAGTTGTGCTTCTTTCTTTTCTTAAAAATTGAAAAGTTAAAAAAAACCTCATGATAGGTGAGAGGGAGGGCAGAATTATTTGTTGTCCAAATATCTGTGGCGCAGGATCAGGAGAGGGGTAGGGAGAGGGATGGAGGGAAGTAGGGCAGGAAGCAGATATTTCTAAATAAATATCTTGCAGTATCTTGCAGTATTTCTAAAATTGTCAAACTCTGGAGGTTTGATCATGATCCAATCACTTCAGACTGTCGAATGGAAAATCTTTGTTAAAGAAGTAGATGTCTTCTAACAGTGTAAAGGAAACCTATTAAGACACCCCATAATATAGTCTGCCCAGGAGTGGGAAGTTCTGATGAATACCTTCCAAATATACACAGCTGCAACATTCTGCAGGAAAAATGTTATGTAGGAATGAATCATTTCACATTGTAATAAGAGAAGTTGTTTCAATGCTGACGTTCATAACTGACCTTACTGTTCTAAATCAGAGGGCACTGTTTCCAAGGATGGCTTTGAACAGCAACACTTTCAAAACTCATTGAAGCTGAGAAGAATTATTTTTGTTGTGAGCATATGTAACATTTGTGCAAAAAGTGTATGGCCTCTAACCACTTGCTGTAGAGCTGCAATGACTTTTCTGAATGGATTTAACTGTCTTGAATTGCCTTGATTACCTAACAAATTTGAAAGGTACAGAAGTACATAGCTATTTTAGCCACACTTCTCTAAGGAGGTTTCCTATGAGAAATTCTAGAAATTTCTAATGTAATTGTCTGATACCTTTTGTTGGTGTTTGAAGCTTACAGTGCTGTATATAGGTGTGTAATATATTGCCTTTTGTATTTGTATAATTCTACTTCTAAGACTAGATGTGTACATTTCTTAGTATTTCCTGAAGTCTGTGGAATATCTGCATCAGTCTAGAGATGTCTGTCTTCACATGAGAACCTGAATTTAAGCAACTGCCACACTTTCTCTCATTCTTCAGCTCGTTATGTGACACTGTTCTTTGTTTTAGTAACACAGTTTTTCACCTTTTTTGCAGTGAAGTGTTCTCTTAATTGTACATGAAAACTTACATTCCTAATGTTTAGACTACAAGATTGTCTTTTTAGTGTTTAATAATTTTGGCAGTAAAATAAATTGGATTTTTTTGAAGTTGTATGCTTTTGTAAATACTTTCTACAGCAGAAATGTTGCCATTTTACAGACTTCCTTGAAATACACACTACATAGCAGCATATTTGTTCAGTTTTCATTCTACATGTCTAGAAGTCACAGTAAGGTTGACTGCATTACTTAAAATGTGCTGAATACCCATTTTACAGAATGTAAGGTCTGCAAGTGCAGCCCTGTCAGGTAGGACAGTGTGGCTGAGGAACGCTGATGGGTGAAGGGTGAGTTCAAGCAGGTGAGTTGTAAATTGGCAGAGGCAGATGATGATCCTGTCAGTAATGTAACACTACTTGGGCGACTTGGTAGTTTTGGTGGTTTGAATATTAACAGTGGGTTGATACACAGCCATTATCTGCAGTGTGTCCAGGGTTCCTGGGGGCTGCTCTTGCTGGTAACAATAAAAGCTAAGGTGGCAGTGAGTACCTTGGCCTTTTCTGTATCTCCTATCGGCAGGTCCTCTGCCCCACTCAGCTGTGGAGCCTTATTTTTCCCTACACTGATGATCTCTCTGCTAAATCTTTTCTTGTTTACCCTTCACCTCCCTTGCCAGATTTCACTTCATTTGGGCTTTGTCTTTCCTAACCCTATCTGTGCCTGGTGCATCTCCCCAGATCCCCTGCTTTTGCTTCCACCTCTTGTATGCTGCTTTTGGATGTCTTGTGTGTTTCTTTTTCATGGTTAGTCAGGACTTCCTTGTTCATTCATCCATGCCTCCTGCCACCTCTGTTTTTCTGTATGTAGCTACAGACCATTCTTAAGCCTAGAAGAGATGGTGCTTGAACATGCTCCAGTTCTCCTGGGCCTTTCTCTCTAGGATGGGTTCCCATGGGCATCTACAGAGAGATTCCTGTGCAAGGCAAGCTCTGTTCTGTAGGTCCAGGGTTGTGATCCTGCATTTTGTTTGAGGTTTTTTTCCTTCACTCTTATAAATGAAGTCTCTGGTGCAATGCTGTAGAGAAATCGGGATGAATGAAAGAGCTGTAGTAGAGGGCAGCAGTGGGAGATCTCACTGTGCGTAGTTTCCTTTTTTTAAAACATCAGTCTGTAACCTTTTGTTTTGAATGGGCAAAACTCAATTTCCCTTCGTTTAAATGGGTGAGAAAGGAAATTTTATTCTGAACACTGAAGAAGGTAAATGTTTTCCTTTGCAAACAGTACAAATTAGACTTGGTGCTGTGATTGTCCTTTAAGTGTGTAGGATTTGCAATTTCAGTTACAGTGAGTGAAAGGCAGTACTTAGAATGGGCTCTTAAGTCTTTCAGGCTGGAATAGCTATTGATTAGTGAAAGACAACATGAATTTAAATACCTTTTCCCAAAATGTGGTACGCCGAAATACAGCCCTTAATTGGAGGATGAGAGTAGCTGAGAGCCTGCTAGACAATTCATGGGGAAAGGGATGTGTGAAGGTGTTACAGGCAATTAGTAACCAGTTACAGAAATTACATTTTTTCTACAGACTTCACAGCTGGTTGCCTGCATTGAGCTTGTGATAGTTATTTTTCATGTTTCATGTTAATCTAGCTCTGTATTACAGATGACTTCAGTATGGGGGTTTTCTCCCAACCCACAGGTGCCAGGTAATAAATACATCTGCTTGTACAGGATAGTGGGAAGAATGTGACTGTGACTCCAGAAACCTTTGTGCAACAAGCCTTCACATTGCACAGTGCTCGCTTCGTTGACTTGATTCCTAAAATAAGGCTGTGTTTAATCATCTGTTACTCTACATGTGCTGGGACAATACAGAGATTTAATGGTGCGGAAAGACTTGTGGAAGTCAGTCTGAGTCACACAGCACTTCTGACAAGCTGCCTGGTTGTTGTTCTCATCAGTAGTGCTGACTAATACTGGCAGTCCTCCACACAGAGTTTATTGGTCTGGAGTGTTATGGTAGGTTTTTCTACTGTGCGAGGGCACACTTCAGAGGAGATGAGAAGAAATGCCAACTTTTGCCTCCACAACACACAGCAAAGTAAATGAAGGTGTGTCATGTATTGGCGTATGAAGTCCTTGGTGTGGATATAATTTTCCAGTGTTTCTGCAATACAAACAGTAAACCAGAATAATGAATATTCAGAGGTTTTTCAGGAAAGGTACTTTCTTCATGCGTGAAATCATAGAATCACAGAACAGTTTGTGTTGGAAAGGACCTTAAAGATCATCTAGTTTCAGCCCTCCTGTCATGAGCAAGGATGCCACCCACTAGACCAGGTTGCTCAGAGCCCCATCCAAGCTGGCCTTGAACACTTCCAGGGATGGGGCATCCACAGCTTTTCTGGGCAACCTGTCCAGTGCCTCACCACCCTCACACTAAAGAATTTTTTTCTAGTATCTAATCTAGACCTACTCTTTTACAGTTTGCAGCCATTCCCCCTTGTCATGTCACTACATGCTCTTGTAAGTCATCTATGCTTTCACTGAATCATTGAATATAATTGATTCCTATCAAAGTAGGAACAGAACAGTGACTCATTTAAAACATACATATAAAAACGTACATATATTATATATGTGTGTGTATACGTGTTGTACCTACATGTGTTCCTCTTCAGCTGTCAAGGTATGGAGATTATAGAACTGTCATGGAGACTGCTGGGGCTGGCAAAGGCTTGGACCAGCACTGGTGTCAATGACCTAAGATACCATCTAAAGTAGATGTAGCTAGGCACTGAATGGCTGTATTTTCACTGGTATGTTTTCCTCGTGGTTTTATCCGGCAAGAGTAAATTGATTTGAATATAGATTGTAAAGGTTCTTGCACTTACTCCCTAAAGATGTAAAAAAAAAATACCAATACTCATGTTTTTTCTTTTGCTTTTTTAGTTGTAAAAATGCATTGTGTTTTCGTTCTTGTTAATAACCTACAGTTCAGACTTCACTAATAATTAGGAGTGAATTGGGATAGTATTATACATGATAACATTTTTGTGAACCAACTGTCATACCGAATGTCATCTTTCAGCAGACTGTTCTGCCCCCAAAACATTTGTGTTTGAGAAACCTGCTCTAATAAGTCACAAAGTAGAAATACTTTCACAAGGTAACAGCATTGATACTTCCTAGGAAATTGTTTACTTGTTAGCTCATTGGGGTTTATATTCCTCATTTCAGCCGTTGGAAAATACTGATCCAACTGCTATTTAATGAAGCTACTGATTTCAGCTCTGCCTGTATTGACTGGAGAAAGATACAGGCGCTGCCAAACTGATTCGGCACATCCTGAGCTAGGTCGATCCTTTCTGACACTCGCGAGGTGTTTATCCCATCTCTTGCTTCCTTCTCATCCTGAACAACTGGCTTAGCATTGCTGCCTTCTTACTGATTCTGACTGAATTGAATCCCTACATTTCCCTTCTTACTGTGTTAAGCCAAAAGGAGCCTTAACATGGCATCAATAGCTTCAGCAGAGCTCTGAATGTCAGCAGCTGTCCCCTTTGCTAAAGGCCTTACAAGCAGGCAGATGTCTAGGAAGAATAGATCTGTTTTAGTAGTTCTCTGGCCAGGCTGTAAAGATCAGCTTGAAATAATGTGGACAGGTGCTGGGATTTAAGATTCGAACTGTAACTGCTCAGATCATTTGACTAATCATGAAGTAGTTGCATTTTCAAGCATTTTCAAATGTCTACAGCAGAGAAGAAGAAAATACATGGAGCACAAATCTGTCTACAGCATTCTTGTTTCTGCTATTCTTGTTTCATGATCCCTCTTTAAAAGTATATAACAGCTTTACCAGCTTTTGAACTTTGAGGTAGAATAGCAGCAAGGCTGTTAAAGCTTCCTTACGACTGGATGATACATGTTCAGCTCTAGCTGAGTTCTCCGACAAATCTTCATTCATAACTATTCGGGTTGGGAAAGAGCTCCTTGACTCCCTTGCACACTAGGTCAAATTCGTAACTTCATAGTTCTTTGGTTATCCATGAGAACTTGCTTTTTCCTGCTGCCTGCAGACGAAGCCATGCTGCAAAAACATTCCCTTTGAATCTAGCATGAACCTGAATGTTTTTCAGGTGTTCAAGCCTTCCCCAGCTCCGTGAAGGTGAGATTTTCACTTGTTTAGTTGTCACGGTCTGGACAAACTTAGGAGGAAGACTTGAAGAGCTTCCTCTGTAAAAGACGGGGTTTGAAACTTTTTTCTTCTTTTTTTGAGAATTTCTTGGAGGAAAGTGAAAAAAACTTGTTTATTTACCAAAACTCAGCTGCTGGGGGGGGTGCACACAGGCACCAGGGGAAGGGAAAAGAAAATAAAAATGAAAATGAATAATGTTAGATAATAAACCTCTCGTGAGGAGGATAACCTGAATGAATCAAAGTCCTGAGTCCTTGGCAGGTGTGGTCTTCTGCTCTGCCTCTAGCTAGCTGCTTGAGTACGGAGTAGGCCCTGTCCAGGCCCGGGGGGTGTAGGCCCCGGAGAGATGGTATGTAGAAGAGCCCAGGTGTCTGCTGTACAGTTCCAAAGGAAGAAGAAGAAGAAGAAGAAGAAAATACAGTCCCAGGAAAAAAACTGTCTTCTTCCCTTGCCTCAGGCAGAGGTTGGAAAAAACTAAAAGCAAGTTTTAACTCCGTCTAAATATCTCTCAGCTGAGTAAAAATCAGGCGAAAGCTCACAAGAAAAAGGTAAAGGTAAAAAAAGTGTCTCTTCGCCTCTAACTATAGAAAGCGACTGGTGAGATGTTTTCTCTTTAGAACTATAACATAGCGAGCTGATAAAGGTGAAAGAATGTAAATATCCTTCGAAGAAAACCAAAACATAGCTCCTGGCTTCTCGAGCCAGCTTAAAGACACAGAGTTAATACTTTTCATTAAGCAGGCGATTGGGATACATAGCATCATAAAGTCACTCCAGGACATTAGTCTTTGCCCAAGACAGGCCTCCTGACCACCATCAGGTGTGTTAAAATGCTGCTAGCTCTGTGCTGAAGTGCTCATATGGGCAGTTCTGTGTGGGGCCGTAGGSGTGAGATCAGAGGCCAGGGTGATCTGGCTTCTATATGGATTATTTCCCTGCTTTGGCATCATTACCCAAAATAAAATGTGTTTATGGACAAGTAAGAAATTACTGAGCAATGGATTTCTCCACAATCCACACTGTATTGTTGCCTATGGGTCATATGACCCATCTTTTTAATAAAGCCTGACATGTGTGATACATACTGCAGCACAACACGTGTGCCCCATTCTCAAGGAATGACAGGGTTTTTTTGTACCTTAGGAGCAGTATTGGATAAAAAACAGTGATGCTTAGGAGCACAAGGAGTTTTGACGCATTCTGGTAATGGTGAGATGAGTAACTTCTTAAATACACCAACAAAATTAGTTACTGGGTAGATCTACTTACAAGGTACTTGATGCCGTAATTTAATTTCAGGCAGAAAAGCAGCCCCTTGGAAGAATTTTGATTTGCTTTTGAGATATTGAACAGTTTTAATATGCCTTGACATTCAGTACCACGTTCATAATCCCTGTAATTATTCCTTCCTACTCTGATAAGAGTAGGCAGTGTGCAGCACAAGTGCTGAGGGATAGTTTTGTTTCATGCTYGAAAGGAGGAACGTGTCGTACAAAGCACACTTTGTACTGAGCTGTGGGAAAAGAGGTGAATGGCGGGTGAAAACAAGCTTTAAGAGCAGATCAAAATGTCTGGTGTGCTTCCTCTCTGCCTGTCTCTGGGGCAGTTTTGAATGAATGAAGAAACTGCACAAAATGAGACACACATAAAGCTGAGAGCTTACTGGAGCAGGGAGAGCTTTTGGAAGAAACCTCTTCTCGCATGGCTCCCACCTGGCTGCAAGGGTTGGCATCTTCCCATCAGGCAGAACTTGTGCTGTGGCTTTCTGCCCTTTCCCTGCCTCTGCTTCCTCCTTGGAGAGGAGCTGGAGTACTGGGACTACCACAGTAACAAATACAGGAAATTTAATCCTGAAACAACCTAACATGGCACTAGAAGAACATTTGTGGGCAGCACTGGTGCCTGCACCCTTCTACATAGGTTTAAGTGTTGATGATTTTCTTTTCATGTTTTGCTGTCAAGAAATGTGTGACTGGTACCTTTTGGAAACCAAAAAATGAAACACTCAAAGAAATCGTAGCCAAAGGACAGAAGGTCTGGCATCTGCCACCTTAAGGAGGGAGGGAATCTTGTATGAAAAGCTGGCATTGAACATAGAATTCATTTAAGGAGCATACTTGAGCACCTGTAAGGAAGTGAATGAAGAGGGAGTGGAAGAAAATGTCCTGTCCAGTGGGCTCAGAAAGTCTTTGTGGTGAACTATTGCTAGAAGAAAAAGCTGAATTCAACTTCTGCAAAGTCAATTAAAATAAAAGTACAGATTCCTTCACTATAAAAAGAACAAGGGAAAAAGCACGAAGGGGAAGGAGCAGGAAGCGAGTGTAAGAAAGTATTTTCCAGAAGATTGACGTTGCCACCCCACGGCCAGTCAGTATAAGGACAGAGCGATGCACATCCAAAGGCCAAAGGTGTTCCTGTGGTCAGAGTCACTCACCACTGCTTCTTGGAAATGCCAGTGGAAGGTCGGGCATCCCAGGCAGGGCACAGCCTGAGCTGTGCATCATTCCCTCTGCAGGCACCACGGTGACCCTACAGCTTCCCTGATGTGGCACCGTGCTCTGAATAGAGTGGACTCATTATGCCAAGAAGAGCAATCCGGTGACTCACAAGGTCAGGGGCTGATCTGCTCTCAGTTATCACAAAAGATAACATTTCCTTGAGGTTTAAGCAAGTGTAATAGAAGTCTCCATGTGGTTTGTTGGACTGTGCTATACAAAGTACTTCCGTTAACCTTTTTCTTTGCAGCTTTCGTTGCCTGCATGGATGACATGAAGCACAGCAGGGTTACAGTCCTGAAGTCACTCTGTGGGTCCTTCTGTCAGAAATGTGATCTGACTCGACCACATTTGTTCAAATCTCTCAGTATCTGCTCAGTGGGCAAGTTATTAGCTAGCATAGACTCCTCTCTACCCTTGCCAGTCACCTGTTCTAACCTCTACACTATTCTGACAGTCAAATCAAAATGTCAAGTCAGATGAAACACCGAGTCCCTATGACAGCAGGCCACCATATGGAAAATGGAAGAAAGTAAAAGGGGAAGTTCAGGGTGCCTTGGCAGCTTTTCCCCTATGAACTAACATACAGTCCAAAGGAAAAGAAACAGCATGAGGGAAAATACTGACTCTCATTCAACAGCAAATGTGAGACGGCTTTTCACACACTGCTGTACCTCTTCATAGATGTGCAAGTGACTGTCATCAACTGAACTCATCCCAATCATATTTCTTGGGGGAATTTTCTGTAGAGTCATGTAGAAATTGACTGAATATTCAGAAAAACTACCTGGAACTCAGAGAACAAGTGATAGAAGATAAATACTGGTTAACTAATTAATAAAACAGATAAAACCTAACTTTTTATAAGCTACTGCATTGTATAGATGAAATGAGAGTTTTGCTGTCATAGTTGATCTGTGCTAATTACAGCAATTATAATACTTGCAGAGAAGGAAATTTGCAAAAAGTATATTAAATGTTCAACACTCAGCTGCTTGTCAGCTGAAAGGAAGGCAAGTTAATTGAATGTAACAGTCAATCCTCTTTCTGTTGTTAATCAGTGGTTAATTATAATGTGCAGCTACATGGCCATATGTCACTTGCTCTGGCATAAGAGTAACGTGTCACATTATTGATCACTGCACTGGTGGAGCTGAAAGCTGCTATAGCTCGTGCTAAATGCCTTACAGAGAGGTGACTGCTTTCAGGGTTGCATAAAAATACTCTTCATTCAAAGTGTAGGAATTAAAATTAGGCCATATATCCTACCAGAATCTAACATACATTTAGTGCATTGTATTAGTCTGTGATTTTTGAATGGTAAATAAATATAAAAAATCATAGAATCATTGAGGTTGGAAAGAATCTTGAAGATCATGGAATACAACCACTAATCTAACACTGCCAAGCCCACCACCAAACCGTGTTCCCAGGTTCCACATGTACATGTCTTTTAGGTACCTTCAGGGATGGTGACTCCACCACTTCCCTGGGCAGCCTGTTCCAATACTTGACAACCCTTTCAGGGAGGAAATTTTTTCAAATATCCAATCTAAGCCTCCCCTGACACAACTTGAGGCCATTTCCTCTTATCTTTTTGCTTGTCACCTGAGAGAAGAGACTTTACTCTGGAGAGCAATAAGGTCCCCCCTGAGCTTTGTTTTCTCCAGGCTAAGCATCCCCAGCTCCCTCAGCTACTCATTCGAAGATTTGTGCTCTAGGCCTCTCACCACCTTCATTGCCCTTCTTTGGACTGAAAATCAAAATAAAACAGATGAAGTGGCAGAAAGATCTCCTAGGAGCAGGCACAAAATTACTGAGGAGAGAGCTGTTGCCAATTGCAATTTTTCTGTAGACCTCTTGAAGCTAAGCAGAGCTGTCCCAAATTGATTCAAGATTCCCAGGTATCTAGAAATTGACTACTTTTAATCTATGACAGCTTTGGTTGTCCAGTAAAAAATGCAGAGTTGTCTAAAGGACTGCTTTTCTCAGAAGTTTATTTTCTATTTGATAATTTAGTTGTGCCTGCTCTAAAATACTGCTTAGAAACCAAGTGTGGTTTTCAAATTAGTGTCCCATAGAAATCTCTCCCATCCTGATGGATTTTCAGGCCCAAGGACTGGCCTGTGGAGGTGCAGACAGCACAAATGAGTGTGAGAATGAAGCCTTCAACCTCAGAGTCTGAGTGTTGGGTACAGTAGAGCCCAAGGCCGTAACCTGCAGCCCCTGGAATTGGAGATAATGGCATAGTTATCAAAATTAACAAAAGGTAATAAGGAATATGCACTAGAATATATTGCCAGATATTCCTCTAACTTTCCCTCGTGTAAGCACTTTTCATCTGTGACGATCAAGCAGAATGCAACAGTATGTATGAGGTAAGAAGAGCAATACAGTGTGGTAGAGAAGGCAGCTTAAGGAAGCTGGTCAGGCTAGCAGTGCAAGGGAGGCACTCTCCAACGCAGATCCATTATGTCTTCCATTCTGCTTCAGGTAGCTCAGTATTGGACATTGAACGCGAAAATGTGATGTCAGGAAAACCATTATTAGTCCAGATCATTAGACCATGCATACTGTAGCCAGTGTGTTTAATAATTTTTATTCCCTAATAACTATAATAAAAAAGTGAGAAACATGTTGAAAAGGGGAATTGAATCTTTACAACATTTAGTTGTTTGAAGGTGAGAAAGCATCCAGCTACCCTCAACTATAGTAGAAAGCATGCTACTCAAACTTTTATTTATCCACCCGTGTCTGGAAAACAGGGAGTTGGGTATCTGCCTAAGTGTTTGCACTTACACTGAGGACTCCAAGCACGGATAAAAAATTAGAGGAAGATTAAAGGGTAATTAATGCTTTGCCCATTTAGACTAGAGCCTTTCATGAGGAGAGCACTTTCTCCTCATGACAGCTGCAGCCAGAAAGGTTTGCTCCAAAAGGAGAGCACAGCATTGATCTGATTTCAGTAGATCAGATACAGTATTGCTTTCTTCTGTCACTATTCACAGCATTTCATGGGAGGCTCCAGCATCCTTTCAAAATATTTCCACTTGCCTGGARTGAAGGTGGATGTTCTGTTTCCTATCAGCAAACATCTTGACTTCTGAATTCAGTAAGAGTGGCAGTGCTGATGCCTGTGAGAGCAGAATGTCCTCCTTCATCTTAGACTGTGTTTTTATTACACCTACCTTAATCTTCCTTTTTTAGGTCCACAGTTTCATAAAAGAATGTCTCTTGCATGCAGATTATTACTTGAAAGTCAATGGCTTTCAAATTTGCTTTTTCCAGGCCAGCACTGAGATACCTCGTGGAACCAGAGCTTTCATGTGAGCTCTGAGCTTCTGTAGTGGCCTGCTCTGCTTGGCCCTATGTCTTTGGTGCTGTGGCTCTGGTTTTGGAGCATCTCTGGAAGTCACCTCTCAGTCATATGGTGTCTGCTCAAAAGGTGTATCAGTCATGTGCCTCTGTGGTGTAAGAGCTCTCTCTAATTTGACTGAACCTTGAGTTGCTCCTGCGCACCTTGGCCCTCATAGGATGCACCAGCAGAAAAGCAGGTGGATATTATTCTGAGGCTCTCTGCTCCAAAAGGCCAAGATGAATGGCATTTCTGAGAGGCACTTTTACTTCTCAAAATACAGAAATCTATCCAAGAGCTGGTATCTCCTCAAATACCAGACTGTTTGGGGCAGCATGCCCAGAAATGTTGGCATTTGAGTTGAAAATATAAGAAGTGTTTATACATCCCACTTCCTGCATTTGTCTGTGTAGTTATGGTATGGATCTGCTTTGTCAGGCAGATCAAAAAATACCATTCCACCTTTTCTCTTTTACCCAGACGGTAATTTTGCAATGTAAGAAATAAGGAGTCCTTCTGCATAAGGAACAACTACCATTTATGATTCCTGTGAAGGAGGGAAAGGGAATATCTCAGGTGGAGAGTCAAAAAAGACACGACAGCACTAACACCACTGGCAGCCTACACAGATGTCATGGTGTTACGGCTTGAGGTAAACAGAATTTGCTTGTCCTTGTTGCATGATGGACTGCATGTTTTCAGATAGCATGGTCTTCTAACAGTGTTTATCAGACTTTTCACCTTTCCTGTGTGTTAACAGAAACTCAGCTGCCCTGAGGTGAGTGAGAACAAACCAGGGTTTCTGATGCTAGTGCAAACTGGCTCTGGAGGAAGGGAACCTATCACACTAATTAAAGGTTTTTTATAGATTAGGTGTCAAGGCATTTATTCCTATATTAATTTATAATTGCAGTTCCTTCTCACTGGGCTGGTCAGGGCAGATGGTGTTGCTTGCTGAGCAGCACTGTGATTTTTTTAATTTTTTGTATTTCACTTGCCAGACCTAATCATGACCTTGCAATTAGAGAAACACTCTCTACCTATACAGGGCTGGGAGGGAGCATGAACTTTTCTTACACAGAAACACCAACATGTTAAAATGCTCTGTTCCTAAATGGGACTTTTACAAGGAAAGCATGTCAGAAACACTGGTATGTGTCTTTTTCATTGTTTGTCTATGTATTACATACAGAATATATAAAAGGAAATTATCTCAGTCAGGTTGGATGGGACTTTGAGTAGCCTGGTCTAGCGGAAGGTGTCCCTGCCTGTGGCAGGGGGATTGGAACTAGGAAATCTGTAAGATTCCTTCCAACCCAAACGGTCCTACGATTCTATGATCCTATTCTGTCTCCTGGCCACTCCTGACAGCTCCCAAAGTTGACTGTACATGCAGCTGAATTCTGCCCTCGTGGCCAAAGACCTGCCCATGACTGGTTTTGTATTATTGTCACATAAGCTTCACAAGACAATTGTTAGAGGTGCCAGTCCTTTAGTCAGCTTCTCTCAGATTTATCTCTTGCAATTAGTTATCCAAAGCAATATTTAACATGTATGTATCAGCAGATGATAGAGCACCCTTTCCGTCTGTAGCCAGAGTAACACACCAAACTTTTGCCTCAGCGTGTACCTCATCTTGGAGATTTGATAGTCTGAACTTCATTTGCAAGTAGTGCCTGGGCCAGCCTCTTTGCATTGTAATTCTGTCCAGGCAGGTCCATGGGGCTTTTTTTTTTAGGGTTTGTCCAATGAGCTTCTTTATTTTTTAATGAAAATGCTTATGTGATGGCTCCAAAACAGCTGTTACATAGCTGGATGAGAGCTCATTACATTTTGGCAGTGGCTCGTGCACCTCTTTCTTCGAGCTCCTGGTTATTGCCTTGCTGTCTGCTATGGATGCGGCAGAACTGAGACTGAGCGCTTGTGGCGTGGCTGAATTACTGTCAGCACCTGGTGCTTGGCTGCTTTCACAGGTTAATTAAACTTCAGCAGTGTAATTTTGAAGCTCTGTAATTTAGTAATGGCTGAATTAAGGCTCTTTATCCTTGAAGATGATCTAGAAAGTGGACTATGTATTGTGCTGGGCTCCTATGACCTGTCTTGTCTGGAAAGTCAAAAGCTGATGTTGTTGGCTATGAGGAAACAGACATAGCATGGAAGTCCTGAGCACCTGCAGTGGAGCAGCTTTTGTTGTCGCCACAGGCTAGGCTGGACATTCTCCAGTCAGGTCGTCTCCTGCCTCTAGCAGGTCTTGGTAGTCAACATGACTGAGAATATCCCTCAGATCACCGACCCTGGTCCAGCTGTGTGAGGGAGCAAATCGGATTTAAACTTATTTTTGCACATAACTTTTTTCTCCCCTCAAATACATAGTTTATTGTCTGGCAGACACAGTTCTTAGCAAACCAGGCTTTCCCCCTCCCCAGTGCTCATCTTTAGATTGGAGTGCCAAATAAATATGAAGGCAGAAGCTTGGCAAGCCTTCTAGCATCAATTGTAAGAGAAGAAATACAGAGTGAATTTCTGCTCTTGAGCTCTATAAATCTAGAGGCACTCCAGAGAAGACAATTATGAGATTGTGCTGGATTTAAGACATTTTACTTGGGTAGAAAATCCAGTTTGTGACGCCGAATAATAAAACATTTGAGTGTTTGGACACAAACTTAGTGTCTCAAAGATTTCACACATATCAGGCCTCTGGTTAGCTTTGCCAGGCATTGATTTCTAGGCAGCATCAATTCCTTATAGCACCTGCTCTCTTTTCCTTCAGTTGCTTTGAGGGAATCTGTTATGCAATGCTGAGCACGTCACCAGTCCTTGCTAAATTAGCAAATATAAAATTCTCAATACATTTAGAAAGACCAGTTCAAGATTACAGCAGAGGCCAACTGGCTGGTGCGCTACCAGTAGACTTTCTACTTTTTGAAAAAGTCCAACCTAAATTTGAAAGAATAAATATACAATTGTGTCACAACAAACATGATAACTGTCTAAGATCAAATACAGCCAGCTCCCTTCTCCTCTGAGAAAAGGCTTTTGCAGTACTTAACACAAGGACTTTGAGCCTCACTGACATCTGGCCGACAAGGTAAATGGGTATACATGTTGTAGCTTCCTTTAGTGCTACTATGGTGAGAGAGAAGGACAAGGATATTTATTTCTCTGTGAGGTTTTTACTGGGAGGTGCAAAGGGCAGTGCATTCTGGTGCCCTAATCTTGTCATTCACAGAAGTTGATATGTGAACCCTGTCAAAGCTTCTGAAAGGAACAACTCATCCAAATCTCCCTTTCTGCATGCTACAGCCCAGCCTTGTCGTAATTGAGCCCTTCTAGCAGTCTCCTTCTCTGGCACTACAGATCCAGAATAGGGTGGGGTGTTCGAAGGCATTATTCAAGCATCCTACCAACTTTGAGTCATACTGTGACTCTGGCCAAGTCCATATCATCTTTGTATCAGGCCAACACATTATTTCCTCATTTTTATTTTTCCAGGACTTACAGCAGACTTCTTCACCCTTCCTCCTTCACTTTTTCTCCAACCCTTTGTTTTTCATGTGGCTTTCCACTGAGTGATTTGTTCTTTATCAATACCTATGCAACCATGATTTGATGATTATTTTGCTCTAGTAGTGCATGGGTTTCCTCAAAGAAGCTTAAATTCCATGTCATGAAATGCTGTACAAACTCCCTCTGTGCTGGGCAAACGAGACATTTGGAAAAGCAGAGGGAGGAAATGATAATCTATATACTTATAGATAAATTGCCATACAGTTTGTAACTATGCCACATCTTGGAAGGAATGCCAGAGCTAGAGCATGTCATGAGCATCTCTGTCCTTCTGTCTGTGGGGGAATTATGACATGGTCCTCAACAAGAATAACTGTTCATTTGTGTAACAGTGGGAAATTGTTGTAACACAGGAATCAGTGTGGGAATGTTCRGTGTGAGATCTTATGAAAGGGGAGAACGTATTTATTTACAAAATCTTTAAGCAAGTTAATTTTATGCACTCAAACTCATTCTCCCATAGAGTTAATTCTCTGACACTGACAACTCGTATATTCTTGAGCACCAAATTATAGAGTCCCGGTGGCCTGGCCAGGATCCCTTGAGTTTGACACAAAGGAACAGGGATGCTGTGACCAAGCCCTCATGACCAGCCCTTGACTAGAGACAACAAAGTTTCTGGATGGATCTGTCATTTCCCTGAGGAGGCATCAGCTGGTATGTGGTCGTCTTTTACCTCAGAATCCTGTTTACTTTGTTCTCCATAAATGATAGGCTGGGTTGCTGCCCATTGCCTGTTTTTCCCTGTTTTCAACACATGTTTTCCAGAGAGGCTAAGAGGAAAGGCAAGGCGTATTTGATGCTGCAGCCTTGGTGCCATCCTCCTGGGATCAGGATCCTGGGTCTTTTGCTGACAGGTCACCTGTGCTGTGGCTGTTTTCAAAGTGCAGGTCTTTGGCCTTGACATAAACAAAGCAAGTCCTTAATTTTTCTGCTGGGAATGGTTTTCTGTGTTAACAAGGGTCCATCCTTTTAACCCTTTGTTCTGCTGTTCCTTCTGGTGCTTTCACACGTTTTCATTCATTCTTCATTTACATCAGCCTTCTCTTTGCTGTTACAAATCTCTACAGCTGCTGTAGACATTCCTGATGCCCTTTTAGAATTCATAATCTCTCTAAAATATCTAATTTAAAGCCCCCCACAGTCTTTGACAGCACACAGATGAAAGCTCTGTTGAAATGTAAATGAAGCTTGTAAATGTTAATATATCATACTTGATGAAAGAAACTCTAAAATCTGGGGACACACACTCTCTATATCCTATATCTGCTAAAGCACAGACTTCTTGAAATGCTGAAATATGTGTGAAATAAGGAAAACACTGAAGTGGCCAATATAAACAGCTTGAAAAATAACAAAATTATGTGTGCCAAAATAGTAATGGAAAACTGATAGTCTGTATTTCCCATGACGTGCTGGAAGATTTGAACACACTGCTCCCACTGATGTCATGAAATTACTGCGCTAAATTTACTGTTAGTGGGAGAAAACCAAACCATTCCTGGTTTAATATCTTTTTGCTTGTTCCCAGCAATCAAAGTTAGAGATTATTGCTGACAGGAGGCAAAATACTGGCTTTACCTTAAACCTTGAAGTTGAGGTTTGCTAGTCCTGACCAGTTCTGGGTATGAAGTCGAGTAGCAGTGTTAGGTGTATGACTACATAACAGTATTAGACACTCCGAAGTGCAGGATAGCCCAGTGAAGTCACCAGTTAGTCTTTCGCAGCTAGTTGTTAAAAGCCAATGCTGATCAGCTGAAAACTGACCAGCAGGAGCTTGCATGCTCCTGGCTTTTAGCATTATTTTAGCTACTCACTATTATTTGGAAGTAGAATCTTAAAACCAATTATTTTAGTGACCTTGTTCTTCTTTCTATAACTGGATTCATTTGTGACCAGGGCTAAAATGTGTTTCCGATGTCAGTGACTTGTGACACAGATGCAGTTAAACGGGATTGCCTGAAAACTCCAGCTGCATTAAAGGGAGAAAATAATTGCAAATGCATGATACAGTACCTTAGAGAGAACAGAAGTTTACTTATCTAACAGTTTACTCCATGAGTTCTAACGCAGAGGAATGTCTCCTAGGGAGAGGTATTTGGGCACCCCAGAGGAGTGGAAGTTGCAAGGCTGGATTTATTAGAGTTGGAGAGAAACCAAATCTTGCACAAGCTAGAACTTGCCTTTTTTTTCCTAATATTGAGATCTAATTAAAAACGGAAATGAAATGTGGTTAAGATGCCACATAAGAATGTAGTAAGAGATGCCACACACTGCCCTATGTACAGTCTTAATGCAGAATCCTTGTTCTCGATCAAGCATAGAGCCATGGTCTGTGACTATTTTTGTAACCACACACTTTCTGCCTTTTTCAGAGCTTGGACTGGTCTCTGGTACAGCATTCACCACAATTGTACAGGAAGTGCATAAGTGCATGAAAAACAATTTTTTAAAAAATTTGTTGTGGAAACTGGAGTCAGATAATTCAGGACTATCTGTTCCTGCCTCTATTATAGAACTCCTATGTATCAACCTAATCACTCCAATCAAAATGCTCCTAATTTGCTAATGTTAAATATTTGGATAGGTGGTTCTAGGTAGCTGAAACACTGAGAACTTCCAGGCTGCAGCTGAAGTTTGCTATACATGTCTATACATATATCCTCAGAAATGGTGCTGGTATTGGTATCCAAGCTGGCTCATTTTTAATTAATTCTGATAAACCTGCAGTTCTATACTGTATATGTACATTTATATACATATAATGCATAAGTGTCTATACGTATGTACATAGAATCATAGAATTGCCTGTGTAGGGAGTGACGTTAAAGATCTTCTCGTTCCAAGCCCCTGTCATGGGCAGGGACAGCTTCCACTAGACCAGGTTGCTCAGAGCCCCATCCAACCCAGCCTTGAACATTTCCAGGGATGGGGTATCCACAGCTTCTCTGGGCAACCTGTTCCAGTGTCTCACCACCCTCACAGCAAACAATTTTTTCCTAGTATCTAATCTAAGCCTACTCTGTCAGTTTGAATCCATTCCCCTTTGTCCTGTCACTACATGCTCTTGTAGTAAGTCTCTCTTTGTCTTTTCCATAGGCTCCCTTCAGGAACTGGAAGGCTGCAATTAGGTCACCCTGAAGCCTTCTCTTCTCCAGGCTGAACAATCCCAATTCTCTCAGCCTTTCCTCAGAGGAGAGGTGCTTCAGACCTCTAATTATCTTGGTGACCTCCTCTGGACTCGCTCCAACAGGTTCATGTCCTTCCTGCGCTGAAGACCCCAGAACTGGATGCTGTACACGTACGTGTGTGAGCTGCAGGTTTTTCAGAATTAAGACAAGCTAGTTTGGGTACCAGTAGCATTCCTGTGGCCAGCACAGTCTTCCCTGTCAGTTATAAACCAGTTTCTTTACGACAGGGACACTGGAACTTGCCAGGTAGCTGGTGAGAAATGTTTGTGCTTTAGTTGTTTTTTTCAGCCTTCAGAAGTGCTGGTTGCTCTGCAAATGCTGAAGGCTTTCTCTGTCAACTGAGTATGCTCTACTGAGAAGGAAGAATATAACCTTATCAGAAAATTAATTAGATATGTTCATGCTTTGGACTCCTATGTTACAGTAAGATGCCAATGAAATGACCATGGAGGAATAATTTTATTCAGTGCACTTAAAATAAAACAAACAGTAGTTTAGAAAATGCATTGTAACCACCAGTCCATTGCAAGTACTGAATTTACTATGAAAGCATCCACCAAGCAAAGAAGCAGAAAGAAAAAAAATATGAACCCCCCCAGCGTGAACAATGTTAAGAAGCATTTGTGCAAATGGATATACTTCTGGCTTGGAGCCAACTGGGGAGAGAAAGAAATTGCTATAGATAGAATCCCAGAAGGTGTAACAGAAGTTGCAGCAGGCTGTTGGAGGCAGAAGAACGAGGTTAGCAATTAGTAATTTCAGAGACTTTAAGTGGAGACTGCTCACAGGTAGCAGGCTAAACATGGAAGCAACTGCTGGTGTTCTTCTACTACTTGTGACAGTAAGTATAAACATTTTTGATTTACTAAGAGAAGGACACTTCACACATTTAAGGGTCCTGGCCACTCGACAGCAGCAGGCTTTAAATTCCATAGATGTAGAAGTATCTTTTCCCTGCCATTAAAACTCCCACCTCTGAAAGAACATTACCAGAGGAGCTGATTTTGATCAAATACAAATTTTATACATGGCACATTTGAATTTTTTAAAATCCAAAACTAAGTTTACTTTTCCAATAAAACTATTGTATTTTTTTGTCACAGGCAAACAACGTCATGTTCTCTATTCAGACAGTACATACGAAACCTGCCCTGCCCCAAAACCAGACTTATTAAGGGGAAATCAGTTTAAGTTTTTAGCAATATATAATTAGGGATGAATAAAATAAGTTTGACACTGGAAACCACATTTCTCAAAGCAGCAGTTTTAGTTAATTGAATCGTTATCTTTCTTGCTCCTTCTTGAGCTAAGGGATCCAGTGGTTTACTATAAAATGAGTCTGTAAACAAATGCCTTCAATTAGTGGTTATTTTGATGAGAGTTTGTGTTCTGCAGAAGAGCAAATTAATCTTTTCCCTTTTGAGACAATTGAATACTCAGGCCTTTGTGAATTATGGAAAGTGATGACTATTTGGAGGTGTCAGCTCCTTGTGAGGTGTACAATTACGCAAGGTACAAGGAGAAATCACCAAGAAGCTTAAAGTGCGCTCTTTTATAATCTATTCTTACAAAACTTCACACGGCACTTAAAAATGTTGAATACAGAGTTGAAGAGTCAGTAACACACTATCATAAAGGTTTTGGAAAGACAACAACCTAATCTAATGAATGACAAATATGCCTAAAAACGCAGAGTACTTGTTTTAATAAAATACTATTCTTAAAGCAGATCTTTAGCCATCTGATCTGATTGCCACCCATCTTCTTGGGAAGAATATTCTTCTCAAGATATACAGCCTGACTGTCAGGTTGCCTGCTATTTCGTCAGTGCAAGCTCCTCAGTCTCCACAATCTGGGCTGCTAGCAATCATTTCCACAATGTTTGCAAAAGTTAAAAATGTAATAGTTTATGTGTGCAAAGCACTGGATGAGATCTCAGTAATCTTGATTGTGTTCTTGTTTCTGTAGGTCACCTAGATGGATAATCTGCAGGGTTACCACTCTATTCCTCAGTTTCTTCACCTGTAAAATGGGGATAACGATATCTAGCTTTTAAAAAACATTTAAGATATACATGGTTAATGATTAAGCAATGTGGATTATCCTTGATGAGTAACACACAGCTGCTAATACACTGACTTATTCACTTCCATATTAGCATCTTTATTTAAACAGTTGCAAAACACTCATTTTGTCAAACAGCAACTGCAAAGAAGCTTTTATCCAGCACAAATGTAATTAGAATAGTACAGAACGGACGAGACTTTGAGCTCAAGGGACTATCTGGTATTTTAAGTTCAAGTAACTGAAGTAGCAAAAAGAGTTTCCAATTCAAGTCTGCCCTCCGCTGGATTTAACAGAACACTGCTAATAAATTTCGGATTAATAGTGTCTTCTTGTAATGAAGTGAAGGAACTAAATTAATGGAAGCTGATACATTTATTAATTGAAATTAATGGAGAATTAATGCTTATTAAGCATTGTTTTTATTTTTTTAATAGAAGTTAAATGACTTGTAATTTTTTTTTTAAGTYCCTCTAGGCTCCCTGGCATATTCGTGTTCTTCAGGATTTCAAAAGCCCACCAGCCTATCATTCATATTAGAGTTGCTAGAATTAAAATACAACATGGGAAGTAACATTCTGCATGTGACTTTACAGAAATTTAATAGAAAAACTACAGAAAAATATTTTGCTTGATACAATTAGTGACTGATAGTGTTAGATGTACTAGCCAAGTACTAATGCCCTAAAAGAGACCAGGATCAATCTAGTCTAGTATTCTATCACTAGAAGCAGCCTGTCCCCTTAATATATGAAAGGAAAAAAGAAGACTGTTTATTACGGTGTTTATTTTAGAAAGAATTTTCCATCACAAATACCACATGCAAATAACTCAGGAGGACTCATTTTCCTTTCTATTTTTAAAGTAGGAAGGTAATTGGGGTATGGGGAACTATCTTAGTTATACTTGCTCACATAGATTCGTCGAGAGTGCTTTCAAACTAGAGTCAAACCTCTAGGTGACATTTGTGTTTGAAATACAAAATCTGTATCATCATGTGCTGAAAGATGTGATTGAGCTGAAAAGCCTCTGGTTCGTGTATCTTGTCATCTTCACGCTTAGTTACACATAACAGCATTTAATCCCTTGTGACTGCTATCTAAATCTGAAATAAAGGAGTAAAATATTGTTTCTTCAGATGTGTATTTAATATACACTTGAAAAATAGGGAAAAAATAAAAGTATTAGAGAAATGGCATTTTATTTGAACTGTTTACGTGCTTGGAAATCAGGGTCAGACTCACAGCTTGTGCCAAGACTGTGCCACAGACTTTATAAAGCGGAACATAAGGAACTTTCACAAGTTCCTCGAATGTCCTCTGCATCTGCTAAAATCTTGCTTAAATGGTTCTCATTCAAAATGAAACCTTTAAGAGTCCATTAACCTTTTACAGGAAGCAGTGAAAGGCATACAGCTGATCTGCCCTTACTGGTTTGGGGTGGTTTTTTTTGTTTGTTTGTTTGTTGATTTTTATTTCTTTTTTTTTTTTCCTCTAGGCAGGAAGCTATGCAAAAAGCTACTGAAATATCAGTAATCACTCCAGTATGTACTGCTACAAATCACCCTCTTAAACAGAACTCCAAAAGACCCCAGTATCTAAAATGACTAAAATACAGTTATTCTGCACTTCTAGGAGATTAAAGTTTGAGATTTTTAATAATCCTAACTGAAAAGCAGCAGCATTGATTGAAACACCGATAGGTATTTCCGTGGAAGGGTCATTTGTTTTCTGTGCATTACTGGAAAGTCTTAGAGGAATTTACAGGCATACAGGCTGTCAATATACAGAGAAGACACACTTGTGTGTCTACTTGACAATGTTTTGAAATTAGTAAAATCTAAAAATATTTGCTTGGGCTAAATATGGCATATGACTATGCTAAAATAGACAAAGTACAGACAGAAATTACGTATGAAAGGCAAAACGGAAGCATTTTAAGAGAATGAATTTTATTTTAATAGAATAGTAAAAAATTCATTAACTATGAGTTGTGCTTCATTTAATCTTGATAGCACCAGATGAGTCGTGGAAAGGAAGAACAGCGCTTTCCTGGATCACCTTCTGGTATCTAGGAAAAGCCTTAATTACTCCTCATTATAATACTAAATTACTGATTCTAATTTTCCATGTGCTGAAGATCTCAAAGAAATTTCAGTGAAATCTGAACTACTGAGATGCAAAAACTAAAGATAGACATAAATGCTGATACTTTTGTCCATTGGTTGAATTTCCAAATTCTGGAAAGGCAGCTCTTGTTGAAGTGTCACCTTTAGCAGGAAGGTCAGGCAGCAAACTCGGAAGGGACTGGGCCAGAGGAGGTGTGAACTGCTCCTCACGTTGCTGGTCATGGTTAGGCCGTGCTGAATTAGGAATATGACAAAAGGTACCTTAAGTTTCTTGGAGTCAATTAACCCAAATTGAACAAGGAAGATAAATTCATACCTACATTCAGTTCACCTAATTAATTCATTCAACATTTAGATATACTACGAATTTTGTACATATACGTGACACATTTACTTTGCTGACTGGGCAATCTTATCCAAGATGTGAAAATACACATATTTTTACCTTCCTTTTTATGCTCTGAACTCTGTAATTTGTATTAAAAGTTGTTAAAAACTATTATAATGACAACACTAAAACCTAGATTATGCTATGCTTTAAATTCTATTGAAATTAAAGCTGTGCTAATTTAAACTTTAATTTACACTTTGAAAAAAAAAATCTTAATTTCAACAAACACCCTTCTTGTTTTGGAGATAACAACAAAAAAATATACTTAGGGATATACACAGTAACTGAAACTATATATAATCTGTTTAACTGTGACTTAAGACAAAACCCAGAACAAACTGGCAAAAAATACCCACACAGACCTGTTTCAGATGCACCTGGCATATTTCAACTCGGAGGTTCTTTTCGCTTTACTACTTGTTTTCTATTAGCTTACTCTATTAACCAGAGTTAATTAGTAGCTTGTTGTATACACTTGTCTCGCAAAACTTGAGAGAATGCATCCAAAAGCTCTATTGTAAATCAGTGAAGTAAATGCTGTGCATCGATCAGTTACATTTTCAGATATTTCACTGTCAGAAAAAGTTGTTTCAGCAGCATGTTTATTTTTCGTAGTTGGATGCTAAGAAACACTATTACGACCAACATTCATTGAAGAAAGAAAGCAGAATATGACTTATAATTATTATTTTTCAAATGCTGCAATTCCCTGTTCTGTATCAGAGAGAAATATTTCATTTTCACATGCAATGCTGTCAACTGATTGCAGACTCACATTATCAGTTTCATGGTTGTTTCACCATAATACAATTTACTAACATCAGAATTGGTATAAAGGCAAGTATACAAACAAAGACTGTTTCGAAAACTAGAATATATTCATTGTTTTCCTGATCCTGTTTAAATCATAGTAAAAATTTGCCTAAAACAAGCATCTTTGAAGTCCTTTGAAATCTTTATAGATATGTGCTTTTAAAGCAACATATCCTTCAGCAACAAAAATCTCTCTGAGATCTGTTGACAAAGAAAAGGTTTACATTCAAGTATCTTTAGAAGAAAATCCTCCTAGAGTTACCAAAAGCTTTGCCGCTCYGATGCTAAAAAAAAGAGCTGAATTTCCAAACAACAAATGAGTAAATATGGGTATTAGTTTTGGCCTCAGAAAATCCTTTTATCCATCAGATTTTTGCGTATCACTGGAAGCACGTAAGGAATCAGATTATTGTTTTCATCCTTGGCCAAGTACTGCAATCATAAAAACATGCATTTAAGAACTGTTGTGTTTTTAGGTAAGTTATCTGTGGTAAAAGGTAGCAGTATCTCTAAGTGTAACGCTTAATTTTCTTCACTAAGTAAAGATGAGGAGAATGGGAAAGTCATGCTTCAAACAACACTTAAGTTTTGAAGCAGGTAATATTCAATTTTTAAGCACATCAACAGTTCTTCTCAGAGGTCTCTAAAAGCATTTGATGAGGTTCTTTCAATGCTGTCTCACCTCAGATTACTGTTCCTCCTTCCCTGGCCTCAGGAGCTGTAAGGAAAAATAATGAGATTATAACTTAACTCCATATTACCACTCAGTTTTGGTTTATTTTTAAATAAATAAATCGTACAGTTACTGTAACGAATATACAAAATTACTACACTTTGTTTTTTGTTCCTGCCACTCTGATCATTCTACTAATTTTCTAGATAGGCACCTGTTGTGGTTTCAYCCCAGCCAGCAGCCAAGCCCCACGCAGCCACCCACTCACTCCCCCTCACAAACATTGGGATCAGGGAGAGAACCCAAAGGGTAAAAGCCACGAAACTCATGGGTTGAGATTGACGGTTTAATAGGGAAAGCAAAAGCCATGCACGCAAGCAAAGCAAAACCAGGAATTAATTCACTGCTTCCCATGGTCAGGCAGGTGTTCAGCCATCTCCAGGAGAGCAGGGCCCCATCATGCCTAATGGGTACTTGGGAAGACAAATGTCAGCACTCCAAACACCCCTTCCTGCTTCTTCCTCCCACTTTATATACTGAGCATGATGCCATATGGTCTGGAATATACCTGTGGTCTGTTGGGGTTACCTGTCCCGGCTGTGTCTCCTCCCAACCTCCCATGCACCCCCAGTCCCCTAGCCAGCATTACAGTACAAAAAGACATCTCTATATTATCAACACTGTGTTCAGCACAAATCCAAAACACAGCCCCATAGCAGACACTATGAAGAAAATTAACTCTACCCCAGCTGAAACCAGCACAGCATCTGGCAATACCACTTTTCTTGGAAATATCCCATATCACACATTGATCAGAGTAGATCCAAGAAGTATCATACAGAAATTCATATGAAAAAGCTTCTAATTTGTATAGGAATTTCTTATATGCATTATAGCTCTGCATTCCAAGCATGTTTTGAAACGATGCTAAATACAAGAACTCAAACATACTCACCCCCTAGTAATCTAGGTCTCAATAACATTCAGGAGACATTTTAGAATTCTGGTATTTTCCACATGACATAATTGGACAGCATTAGTCTTTTTTGTTTTGACTATAGCACTTTCCATTTCTCTTTGTCTCTGTCTTTTCTTGTCTTTGTGAAATGAAAAGGAACATTTCCCAGATCAGTGGTACTGCAGGGGAGCTGGGATTTATTAGACTAAATGAATAGGAATACTAAAATGGGATGCAAGGAACATCATTATTAGGGCACAATAAAAACAGGAAGTGTAATCRTAACAATGAAGTGAAATAGAATGTCTAGTCATAATATACTACTGTTTTTACGGACATCATAAAGATTCAGCCTGCAAGGGAAATCTGTGAAAGACCTCTTCCTTATGTTCTTGTGCTATTTATACTGATTTATGGTGTAATCCTAAAGTATGAAACATCTCCCATAGCATCTTTGAAATCTAAGTTCCTCCTAAAGAGTGTCAAACTCAAACTTTGTTCCCAAGCAGATGAACTTAATGCAGCTTCTTGTCAGTAAATTGAAGCACAAATCTTAAAAGTGAGAGTGATTAGTACGTAACGGAGGCCTGCAGGGATTTCCTATGTACTTTACAGTGATTTTTCACAGACCTCAATGCATCACTGCACTTAGTCTCCTTCATCAGCCTCTGAGCTGCAGGTACTGTTGCACGGCTTTACTTTGTGGTTGAGATAAAGCTTTAGAGGTCTGGAATTCTTTAACCCAAAAGGTACCCTCTGCACTCAAACAGACAAGTTAAAGCCATCTGACCCAGTGACATAATTTCCCTAAACCTGAGACTGACACTTCAGTGATTCAGTCATGTCTATAAGAATCTCAATTCTCTCCTTTACCCATGAAAACAGAAATAACTGGCCATTTTACAATGTTAGTGGTATTTATTTGCTGTGAAAACTTGTGGAAATACTGCTAATCAAGTTAATAAAACAGTAGGGATTCACATTCTTGTCCCAGTTGAAACCTCTGCAATTTTGTTTCTGATTTTATTGTTATTGCTGATCACATGAAGCTACAAGGCAAAAGAAATTCAAAGATATTTATTTTTTTGTAACAAAAGACTTTCAACATCTATGGTATCACTAATTTTCTTTTGTCACTCTGGCAATTGGGGCTCTTGTTCTTCTTATTTAATRGATTTACCATTCCAAATGGTTTTGTCTTCATTATCAGCCGTAAGAAAAAAATCAAATCAAATCAAATCAAAATCCTTCATGGAAGTGTTACCACAATAAATTACAAACACGAATACCCACAGCACGTCCATAAAATCCTACTTTTGTCTTGTCCAGGCAGAGCCTCCTCTATCTTACAGTACCCATTTCTTTGGGTATTGTATTTTCTCCCTTCAAAACAGCTCATTGTTTCATGCCCCATCACAGGCATCTGTGCTTCTAGGGGCTAATTGCCAATATTTATTATTTGAATAGTGCTGTCCCATGAACTTTCAGGAAGGATGACTGCTGCTCTCTCTCCCCCTTTGTCCAAGTCAGTAGATCACCAAAGGACTGCTGAGCTCTTAGACCCTCTAACATCCTAGATGCCACAGGAGCCAAATAAAGGCATGGAAAACTTCTGGAGTCAGTACAACCATTTACTGTTTTTTGTTGAGGGGGTTTTGTATGTTTTTTTTGGTCGGTTGGAAGGTTGGTTTTTTTTACTGCAAATATGATACATTGGACAGTATGAGACTACGGATGTGTGTTATGATGGAATAAATGCTGTTCTCCAGTCACTTTTCTTAGTTTGCAGGTATCCTTTCACAGCTTCAGAATGTAAGACTATGTAAATCTAGACCAGTAGCTATACAGAATCAACACTGGTTTATTTGCATACCACACACCCTTGTGCTCTTCTAGGTGACAGCACTGATTTTGTTTGTGAGAAAACTGGCAAAGAAATACTAACCTTCTTGCTATTCATTTTCTGGCTTTTATAGTATAAATCAAGGAAATAACCTACAAGCTTTTAGTCAAACATTGAAATTGGCAGGCATGAGAAATGAAAGCTATCAAGTTTCTGTGCTCTGAAAATTATTCCTTGACTTAATGTGTGAAGGGAAGAAGAGAAAGATCTGGTACATGTGGCACACCTTGGTGAATACCCTTCCTCAAGAACATCCACAATAACATTATATATACTGTGTCACTCGTGACACTGTTAAACCAATTCTCAAAGGAGACAGAGCTGTTCAACCCTTTGGATCAGTTGATTAGCACATTCCACCTTCTGAATCCCACTTACACTAAAATTACAGGAAGCTTAAGGAAAAATACCTTTTCAATTTAGTTCCACTACAGTGGGTCACATTTTATTGTAATATTTTGTAAGAGATTATTAACAAGCTGTGGGCTGTAATGAACAGTTGGTTTTGTATGTTTAGAAAGAACAAGCTGTAACAGTAACCACAGTGTGGAAACAGATCTTACTTGGCCTTGTCTACAAAGGAAAACGAATTTAATACAAAGTGCTGGAAAACAGGTTCCTGCAGCAAGAGTCCAAAAAGCAGGTTCAATGGTTTGAGTTCTCTTTGGAGTATGACAGGCCATTATTGATTAATGAATGTGCCTCTTGCACTACACTGGTTCAGAAGAAGAGTAAATTTGTAATTTTGAATATTTGTACAATTCTATTCATGAGTACTAGTTTGAAAAGTTTGACAACAGTGATATACCAAAAAAATTGAAATCAAACGCAAACCTATGGATAGAAACACTTGTTCTCTCAATTTCAAGTCAGAATTCCCAGAATTTCCCCACAAAAGGCATATTCTTTTGGGAAAGGTATAAGCTTACAGTCCAAACTTCATACTGATGTTCATGATGCATATAGCACTGATGCTTAACCTTTCCCTAGGGATAAGCTATTCAGTTTATAAAGGAGACACTCACAAAATCTATGCCTCTACTTTACCTGTCAGATATTATTAAATGTGTCAGTCACGTGACTAGAAATACTGGTGTATCCCACATTTAATGTCTATGGAAGCACAGGGCAYTTGGACTGGTGTAAAACAGGAGAGGCTGTTTGTGCATTCTGTAACATGACCGCATGTTTCTTCCATGACATCATCAAAATATTCTTTTATACGCCACACTTTGATTGTTCACAGACCATGGCAAAAGCAAGTTGTGGGCTGCCAGAATCCCTCATGTTGCCTGCAGTTTGCTACCTGCCTGTACCTGGAAAGCAAGTAGTGAGCTAAATGCTCCTATTTTTCTCATCTTGGAATGGCAGAGCAGGCATCCATACACTGGAAAAGGAAATGAGATAACTGTATAAGTGATATTTATTATATCCCTGGATTCTTCCTTGGATGTAAAAAGCACTGACCTGCTGTTATTCTTAATGTGACAAAATGGCTACAGAACTTCAAGCAATTGCCTTAGGCAAACCAGTGTATCGCATGCAGAACCTTGCTATAGTTACCAGATACRATATAGCGTGATGGTGTTAAATGCTGCAGCTGCATTAGTAATAGCAGGAACCCAAAGACCTGCATCTGGCCTGGATCTGGCATTACAGCAAAAGGCAGGAGGCTACCTGAGAAAGAATGAAAACATGGTACAGGCATGACATAACTGGTGGAGTCAGTGGCATAGACACTATGCAGCAAGATGTCACATAAGTTGTGTCAAACAAATAGTAGCTTGGTGGTTAAGGCACTGCAAGGACAGAGACCACTCATGTATTAGTAAAAAAGAGAAACTGCCTCAGTGCTTATCCAGGCTCTGAAGTTGTAAGGATAACAAGCACCAAGCACTGTACTGGCATTTTTTAGGCATCAGGTATTTCTAGTCAAATTTTCACTCCTTGATGTCCATGTTTCCATGGACTGAATACATCACACAGCCTAGTATCAAAGACCACTGAAACACAAAATATTCTGAGTTGGAAGGGACCCACAAGAATCATCAAAATCCAACTCCTGGCCCTGCACAGGACATCCCAAGAATCACACCATGTGCCTGAGAGCGTTGTCGAAACACTTCTTGAACTCTGTCAGGCTGGTGCTGTGACCACTTCCTTGGGGAGCCTGTTCCAGTGCTCAGCCACCCTCTGAGTGAAGAACCTTTTCCACATATCCAATCTAAACCTTCCTTGACACAGCCTCATGGAGRGTTTCATGGAGAGGCATTTCCAGTTTCCTCCAGAAACATTTTTTTTTATCACTCCATCTCTACCCTTCACTTACCAAAGACACTTCCTACCCTCCAGAGGCGGCGTGCCCGCAACACCTCGAGAGCTCCGGGGGAGAAACAAGCCCAAGAGTTCGGCAGGACCAAGGCGGGCGAGGAAGCGCTTGTATAACAGCGTTTGTAGCCCCCGCGCCCCCTCACAGCCGCTCGGCCCTCCTGGGCCGTCCCCGATCCCGCTGTCGATCCCTCGGGCTGCGGCACCGGCACGCGGGCGGGACGAGCCCGCCCGGGTCCCGGTGGGCGGTGGTAGCCCCGCGGCCGCCCTTCGCTCGCCCGCCCGAAGGCAGGGCCGCCCCCCGTCCCCCGACCCGCCCCGCAGCGCGATGGTCCCGCCCAGCGCACGGCGCGGTTACGACAGCAGCTGAGTTCCTCCTCCTTCTCCTCCTCTTCCTCCTCCTCCTCCTCCTCCTCGTCTCTGCCCCGCCGCCGGGATGCCGAAGCTTAGCAAGGAGGCCAAGCAGCGGCTACAGCAGCTCTTCAAGGGCGGCCAGTTCGCCATCCGCTGGGGCTTCATCCCCGTAGTGCTCTATCTCGGTCAGTACCGGTGGGGGGGGACGCGCGGGGGGCCCTCGGCGGCCATTGCCGGGGCCGGGTCTGGGGCGGCCGGGTCCGATGGCCGCTCTCCGCCCCCCGGCCCGTCCGGGCGCTGCCGGGGAGCGGCGGGGGGGAGGGAAGGGCCCGGGCGGGCAGGGCCGCCCCGCCGCGCTCCCCCCSCCCGCGCCCCGCCGCCGGCGCCGCGCATGTGCGGAGGGGCAGGGCGGGGGTTGCCCTTGGCAGAACCGCGGGACAGGGAAGCTTTTTGTTGGGGTGTTTGTTTGTTTTTTTTCCTTTCTTTATAAAGAAGAAGTGTATGGTCCTCACCCTGTACTCAGCCTTAGCGAGGCAACATCTGGAGTGCTGTGTCGAGTTCTGAGCTCCTCAGTACAGGAAAGACAAGGAACTACTGGAGAAGGTCCAGCACAGAGCCACGAAGATGATTAAGGGACTGAAGCATCTGTCTTAGGAGAGACTGCAGGAGCTGGGCCGGTTTAGTCCAGAGAAGAGAAGACTGAGAGGGGATGTCATTAAAGCATACAGATATCTCAAAGGCAGGTGCCAGATTCTTTTTAGTGGTGCCCAGCAACAGGACGAGGAGCAATGGCTGTAAACTAAAACACGAGAATTTCCACCTGAACATGAGGAAGAACTTCTTTGTGTTGAGGGTGGCAGAGCACTGGAACAGGCTGCCCAGGGAGGCCATGGAGTCTCCCTCTCTAGAGACATCCGAAACCCATCTGGACACGGTCCTGTGTCACCTGCTCTGTGTGACCCAGCCTTGGCAGGGGGGCTGGACTGCGTGATCTCCAGAGATCCCTTCCAACCCTAACAATACTGTGGTTCTGTAATAAAGAGTTTTCTGTCCCTTCTCCTCCCTGGAGACTGATCCTGCATGCCCCATGATGGGAGGGTCTTTCAGGGGGGTGGGCAGGGCACTAGAGCAGCCGAGCAGCAAATGGAGCTGTGATTTTAACCCTGTGTCAGTGACTGCTTGCTGTTGTAGTGAACGCAGTCTTCTGTAGGTAGTCTTTTAACCCTGTAGTCAGGCTGTGCTTCCTGCACTAGGGAGTCTGTGGGGAAGAGAAAGCTGTCAGGTCTGGGAATGCCGTTTCGTGGTGCTAAGGGGTTTGCCAGCCTCTGGCTGGGCGTGAATTTCCAGCAATGTACAGGTTAGTCACCACCCAAAATGGTGTAGCTCATGTTTCCAAGCAGCAGTGGAACGTTAAGGGGATGCCCTGATGTTTTGCCTGGTGCCCAGCATGTATTTTGCTTGCTCCTGTCATGGGGCTGGCCGGGCATCACTACCACAAGGTAGTTCTGCTGAGTTAGAGCCACATGCCATCAGCTGTCCTTGTTAAAGAGCTTGACGCACTTAAGACAGGCRCGTGTGCCACAGGCCTGACACTTTTTTTCACTTTTATGACAGTGGAGCCTGGGAAGGCTGATCCCTGCAATTCATCTGGTTTACTTTCTGCTGGGCCTTTTGGGAAAAGTACCTAAACCAGGCACACATCTCTGCATTGAATGCAAACATGAAGGAGGGTTGGGGGCTTGATGTGTTTGCAGTCAAATCTGATAGGTTGTTTTGTTTAATTGAGGGGAATGCGGTGTCCAGTTTGAAGGGCTTTGATTTTTCATAGATAACAATCAGGGAAAAGTTGGTCTCTTCAACTGTTACAGAAATGCTTTAGCAAAAGAAGTCACTTCAAAAACCATGGAAAAAACTAATTAGCATTATTAGGTCTGAACTTTAATTGCATTTCCATTTTTAGTTTAGCAATTATTTTAAATTAATAAGTTTTGGGTGGGAATTTCAGCAGTGTTTTGTGACCTAATTTGCTGTTGTTGAGGTTTTGTTTTGATTTTACTTCCATGACAGTATCTGTGGATATGGGAAAGATGCTGTTTGTTGTTAGTGACACCAGAGGACATTAAGTAAGTTACTTCAAGTTATATAAAGCCACCTTACTGTATTTACAGTTKCACTAACACCAGGGTGCCTACTATATTTTTATTAGGTAGCAGTGAGAAACTTAAGTTGTAGTAGTTTAGGTTCATATCTCCAGAAAATAAGTGTGCTGTTCCACATCTGCATTGCCTTGTAATAAATTTATCTGCAGTAGTGAAAGGACATTAAGTATAAGCAGATGGGAAGGGGACATGCAGATGCCACCTTGATTGCCATAGACATTTGGAGGTGGTGTGCACTCAAAGTCTTCAGGATTGACAGAACTCCTCTACTGGGATTATCTTTGGATCTGGGAGGGAAGGTGTGACCTCTGCGTGTATGAAATACATGCTAAACTAAACATAGGCAAGGAAAATTCATAGTCAGAAAATTTGAGCCTGTAACTTTCTCTGAAAGGCTTTCTAGGTTGGGATGGCATGCTCAGGGCATATACAAGGAGCCCAGTATGTGAATGTGCAATTATAGGTCATGGGTGGGGTTTTGTTGTATTTTTTAGACTTGTTTGAAGTGGCTGCCCTGCCTTTAAGTTGGCAAATTAGAGCTATGCAGTTCTGTTAAACCTGGTTTGATTATTTAAAAGTATCAGGGTTGAGTGGAGGAACCAGGAACATTCACACATGTAGAGTGTGACTCCTAATACAACTCATGAATTTTAAAGCTGTGTTGCTGGACAGTATGGCAGCCGAAGAACTGAGGTCGGGATGTTTAGTAGTCTCAAATCACACCAGGTTGTCTTCAAAGAGGTTTTTCAGGGCCTGTGAAGTTAATGGAAGTTTTTCCATTAACCTTTGTGGCCTGCGTTTCAAGCAAGATGACATTAATTGTTTATTTTCTGTAAATGAGGGAAATATTAATGTATTTTTCATGAAACATCCCTTTCTAGATAGCCAGTATAGTGTTGAACACTGCCTGAATTGCATGATTCTGCTTCAAGATCTTTAATTTACAGTCCAGAAAGCAAAGATACTTCATATACTAAACCTTCAGTTGCTTCCCTAGCATACATTTACTTTAGTCAGTTGGTATTTGAGTCATTGGCRGGGGGGGTGAACTCTTTGTAATTAACTTTTGTTTTATTTTCCTGGGTTTTAGGAAAACATCTTGTTTGTTTGCAAGCTTTAGTACTATGTAGCTTTTTCAAAAAAGTGCCAGTCAGCATAGAAGATTTGAGGTTTAATTAATTTAACATTTAGCATTCTGCCATGTTAAATGGAGTGAACTGTTACTGAAATACTGCTTTAAAGTTCTATATCAGATGTCTTTGCAGAATGCCTCAAGGTGCTCGCTCACACCAGTTATAAGTGTCTCTGTTGGTAAAGCCCTGCTAGGTTGCTTTCTGAAACAAGATTTAAAATCTGTGTGTTTGTGTGTGTAACGGTGTGCATGTCTTGATCTCTGGCGTAGATGACTTCCTTGATCTCACACAGTTAGTTGACCCTGAATGTTCAGTCAGGCAAAGRTGCAGGTAAGACTTTAAAAAAAGAGAAAAGTGTACACTTGTATTTATTTTCTCTGCTTTCAAACCCTGATAAGAATGTGAAGTTTTTATTCAGGTTGGTGCACAGCTTCATGAATCGCGGTTCAGCGGTTTTCTTTTTTATTGCAACTTAATGGGCTGGAAGATGATAGAGATTTACCTATGTAGGAGCCTGCACATACATATTTTTATATATATATGTATGTAATGTGTGTTTCACTTTAGGTTTTAAAAGAGGTGCAGATCCTGGAATGCCTGAGCCAACTATCTGGAGGTATGTATTGGTTCCAAATGTACTCACAAATCCAGTGCAGATAGTTACTGGTTTGGGTGTTATCTCTGAACAGCAGCAGTTGTGAATGTTGCTTTCGTCCCTTGTTTTTAATTGTTGTGGTTCTTGTTTCTTTAGAAATTCAAATGACAAGTCAGCAAAGTTCTGGTTCTTGGGAAGGCCTTTCTCTTAATCCTGCATGGCTTGTAATATATGGAACTTCCTGTGCCTTTTGTGTGGCAGCTGCTCTTCTAATCTGTTGTAGAGTTCATTTGTGCAAGTTTCTGCAGTGAGGAACAACATTTCAGCTTTTTAGCACAAATTTAAACCAAAACCCAATSTCTGCATAAAAGCTGCATGAAATAAAGAGCCATATCCTTCAGTATTAGTCCCTGTCATRAAGCAAAGTGCATTTGGCTCCTCTTGTTCTTTTTTTTTGTGGGCCTCTTTGTTAGTCAATCTGCAGTGTCATGGCATTAGTAATGCTTAAGTTGTAGTGATATTTCAGTTTTGTTGAAGGGCTTCCTTGAGTCAAACTAATTAAAGTTTTGACGAAAGGGTGGTTCTTCTATTTTTCCTGAAAAACCTTTGATTACTGTCTGGGAGCAGGTATTCCTAAAATAAATAATCGATGAACTGTATTATTTGCAAAGTTATACACTAACTCTTCTAGCTTCACATAGTTACAGTGTATAGAAATCCAAATTTTAGGATTCAGTGATGCAGTAGAAACAGTAGAAAATATGGCAAAAATGTATTAGGATCGTATTACAATTTCAACAGAACCTTCTGTTGTCTTAATAACCAAGTTGCTGCAGTTGTTTGCTTGCTGGCAGTGTTTCTATGTTTGGCTTCACTAGTGGTTTGAGACTTTTTTCTTGCTGTGTCTCTGTACAGTGTAAAATATGTATTTCATACCAGAATATATACCAGAAGCAGATGTTTGGTCTAATCTGAAGCTTACAGATGCTTATTTTTCTGAGCACACTTTGGTGCTCTGTAGGCTTAAATTTTATTTTAAAGGTGGCATTATTTCAGTATTTCAGGACTAGCATTTATTCTGTACATTTATAGGGCTGTTCCTCCAGACTTGTGTTACAAATATCAATGTAAAGACAAGTACATGCTGCAAATCTGACTTTGATTTCCTCCCCCCTCCCCTTTCAGTCTACTTTGGGGATGAAGGCTGTGGTGGTCCTGTTGTAGAAGCAGCCGATGGACAGAGTGTCTGAAGATACATTCCAGAGGATGAGGCTGACACTCAGACCAGCTGGCTCAAGCAGCTTGATAATGGCATAGGTTGTACATACAACAAAGTGAAATTTATATGGACCTAACTTATTTGCATTACAGTGTAATTAAATAAATACAATTTGAATGGATGCACATTGTTTTTAAGTCTTTATGTAAGTATAATGTCTTTATTACAGGAAGAGTAACCCATTGTGGGGGTTTTGTTTTGTTGTTTTTTTTTCCCATAATATGGTGATATTCAATCCCCATATTTATCCATGTTAACGATCCTCTTTTGGATAAAGACTCCTCTTTATCTTCACAGTAACCAGAAAATTGAGCTGATATTTTAAATACTTCATTATTCTTCAAAGATTCTTT
This sequence comes from Amblyornis subalaris, assembly GCA_018881555.1. Taxonomy (NCBI): domain Eukaryota; kingdom Metazoa; phylum Chordata; class Aves; order Passeriformes; family Ptilonorhynchidae; genus Amblyornis; species Amblyornis subalaris. The sequence continues at coordinate 2,239,407 of JACAXG010000061.1, read as the reverse complement.
GCCCAAATATTGGTAAGCCTCCRTGGCTGGTTGCTGTGCTGACCTGTTTGAGGTTTTTGTCTCCTTCTTGGATTCTTTTAYCTGTGGATACAGTAAGGATTGAGGGATGTATATGTTTTTGTTTTCAGTCAGATACTAAAAAGCATACTTTTCTGCTAAAATTCTCTTTAAATACTACCTATGTTTTCTGAGATTTAGAATGGGGTTGGAGGACACAATAGCTGAGTGCTGTAAGAGGAAGTTACTGATGTATAACTGAAGGAAGAAAGCAAGTACACTAAACAAGGTGTATGCTTCATTTTTACGCTGAAGTCTTGCTCTTTGGACCATTGTTGTTTTGGTTTCAAGTGGTTTTCTGCCTTTTAACACTGAAGTTCAAGCACTAAAGTGGTGACTGCTTGGTTTCTGTTAGATAGAAGCTGTGTCGGATAGATTGCTCTCTCCCCTCCAGAACTGTGCAGGCTGGTTTGGATCTCTGTAGTAATTTTTGAAAAAGAGTGTTTGTGGACCCCAAATTATCATTGCAGTGAAGGTATTCTAGATCTTGGCGTGGCTTTTTTTTATTAACCCTATAGGTTTTCAGACAGTTTTTACATTAATTAAATGTTGAAGAATAGGAGATTCCTCAGTTTTTAATCTGCCGTGAAAATTCATGGTAGAATGTTACTGTGTTTAAGGGCTATGATTGGAAAAAAATGAGAAATGAGCCAAGGGGAAAAACTTAAATTGAAAGACAAGAATTGGAAAGAAAAAAGTGAAAACATTTATGAGAGCTAATGCAAACCAGCATGTTCCTTAAAATTCCACTAATCATGATAGCTTAACCAAATGTCATGAAATACTGGCATGGCTAATGATAATAGACTGCTGACAGTGGCACAGAGCAAGGACTGAATGCAGAACATTTTCTCGTGACCATATATCCTTGTGCTTGTGCAGCTGTTCTAGTGCCTGTTCTCTAATGGTAAGTCGAGACTAATGTAACTGCTCGTATGTCTTAAATTTTGAAAGGAATTAAGATTTTGATTCTTTTTCTTGACTGATCCTAATTACAGTAGTAATGAAGTGATCTGTTGGTACTTGATAATGGCTTTAATTACAATCAGGAACATTCTTCTGTTGAATTTCATGCAGTAACCTGAGACGTTCAATACTAAGGGATACAGTATTCATTGCGAAGTAACTCCTATTTCTCAATCAGATTTTGCATTTCACAAGGGTGTACAATACCCAAAATGCTGCAGTGGGTGGGTAGACCCAAACACCTGCAGAAAGTGTATTTCGTATGCTCTGTTGTGTGTCAGACATTTGGGGATGTGGTTTGTGGGTTGTAGCCACCACATGGTTACTCTGGCTGCTTTCCAAGAATGATAGTATTTGGCAAGAGGTGGAGAAATAGGGAAGTGTCCTTTCCTCTTTCATTAAAAGTTTTACAAAAGCATGGATATGTCAGGCAGCTGCCAAATTCTGTGACCTCTCCATGCTGAAAATTTCTCTTAAAAATAGTTGCAGTTCAGTTTTGTTTTGAGACTTGGAATTATTGGATAAATATTGCTTATGCGATTCTTACTTTAAGCACATTGGATAGGAAATTTCTGGTAATCCACTGCTACTCAAGTATGTTCCAGGAAAGTCATTAGCATAGAACTCTTGGGTTTTCTAATTGAGGGGAAAAAAGTCTTTCATAGTACCTTCAAGTCAGGTTAAGTTGAATGCCAGTATGTAGTTTAAGATTTTTCATTTATACATCCAGACTTTCATTCCATATAGTGTGCTTTCTGTAGTTAAAAGGTGAGTAAAACTTCTCCTTAAATAAATGTTTTTCTTACCTGGGAAAAAAAAAAGAATAAGTATTAATCATTCAATCTTGGGAATTAATTTTAAGGTAACAAAAAAACCCCCTGGAGATATTTTTCTTCAAGTTTAACAATGAAATCTTTGGTATGGATGTTTTGAAGTTTGCAGTTTTTGTCATTTTCACAAAATTTGGATGTGCATATAAGAACAGATCAGTGGTTTGTGAAGTTATACATGAAACAGATTCCTATGAAAAATCTTTATTCCCTAAAGGAAATTCAGCAAATATGCTAGTTTTAGCTGGTTTTTTTTGGTAGTGCTAGGGAGAAGAGGGCAGGTGTCTGGAGTGAAGTGGAAGTACTCATGTTTGTCAAGGCTGAGGGCTTAAGTTAGGTATTATTTATTCCAAGTGTTTTAATCTAAGATTTTTGCTTTTCCATCTTTCTCCCAGTGAAACTTGAGAAAGTTTTATTTTCCTGTCAGATGGCAGACACTTAGAAAAGAACAAATATGAGCTGCCCTGCTTGACTGTATTGATCTCTGTCACTGAATCAGTGCCTTCCGCAGCCAAGTGCAGATTCTTTTCTGTGGTGGGGTTTGTGATGCAGTGCTGTGCGGCCACATGCGAACTCCTAGTGTTGGAATAAAGTCAGTGAGTGTAGTTTACTGAAAACTGAGCTGTGACTTCCGCAGCTGAGCTCAAGGCCACAGTCCGGCTGTGTGAAATAAAATCATTGGTGCCTTCCTGTGTTCAGTGGAGATTGTAATAATTTTGAAGTACCCAGTTGATCTTACCTGGAGATAGGGATTGTTTGGCTTTATACTCGGTGCCTTCAGAGTGAAAGTGGAGTGCGTTTGTAGTTGCCTTAGTGTCAAGGAAATGCCACAGGTGGGAGGCTGTCCCTGGAGCCTGTTGTACCTGGTGACAAGCAATTGCGCAAGGGACCGAGAGGGAGACTTGAGAGTTTGGTGTTTTTCTTGATCTTGATGTATGGACTGTGGATCTCCTGATAGTAAAATCTGAAAAAAATGGTCTGTTTAGTTTCATCACTAAACAGAGGGAAAAACAAATCTGGCTTTCAGTAGAAATTTGTTCTTAATAATTTAATCTGCAAAGAAACCTACTTGTGTGCTCCAAAAACTTTTTAAGTCCTAGCCAGTTGTGAGGCAAAATGAAGGTGATAGGGAATTTGGAACAGGTTTTTAATTCTGCTGCAAATTCCTGGTGTAGACTTGGCTGGTACAAAGTAACTGTACTGTATTTCATCACAATTGTAAAACAGAGGCCGTGTGATTTTTTTTTTTTTTTCTTGAATTAATTCATCAGCAAAGCTCCTGTTACATTTAAACATGTAAAATATGCAGACCAAATCAATGTTCAGAATTTTGTCACAACMGGCCTGTGCTGCTGAAGTATAAAACCTGTCCTTTGCCAATTTGTACAGCCGTCTTCCAAAATGGCTGCAGGTGACAAAAAACTGCTTAAGATCTGGTCTTCTTCCATTGTGTTGTAAGCGGAACAGAGATCTAACATAATGGTTTTTATCAGGAAAAAATGCTAAACCACACTGTATATACCCTGGATATTTTTGGAAATATTTTATTACAGACTTGGAATTTAAGCTATGATGATACTGATGATATTTGGAAATTAAAGCTCATTACATCTGTTTTCACCACGGGAGGAGAGACCACATCCTGTCAAATGTCATATTTTTACAAATAACCACTTAATTGCAATTTCTAAATACTTTTCCATGATGGTGTGTGATGTAATGTAATAGCCATTTCTTCGTTAAGGTTGTGGGTTACATACATTTTTTCTTGGTTATGCTTATGTTAATTCAGGATTAGAGGATGGATGACATGGAGGGAATGTTTATCTGCTATGTGGAAAAGAATATGGCAGGGAAAATCTCAGTGTTTTGATTCTGAAGGTGAATGTTTCATTTTTTTAAAATAGATTTTGTCATGAAAGATTGAATCTTCTTAGATTCTGGTCACTGAATAGAAATTCAGATTGCAAAATTCCTATAGCATGTTTTCTGATGACTGCTGAGGTCAGTCTTGAAAATATACCAAGATTTGGTTAAATACATCTACATTACACAAATCGGTTGATTTTCCTAGGAATTAATGGAGAAAATGGTACTTCAGTGTTGAAGACTGCAGAGGTTGCATTTTTTTCGGGAGCAAGGGGTGGGTTTTGGTTTTTCTCATATCAAGAAAGAGGAAAGAAATTCACTGAGAGAGATCAGAAATCATCTAATCATTTGACTTGAGAAGCAAGGAGTTAGAGAAAACTTCCAACCCAATATCACAAGATTTGTAGCTATAGATAGATAGATACTTGGCAGCACCTCTTGACCATTAGGACTTTGATATATACTCCTGCATACTTACCTTTCCAGCATTTTATCTTTTAAATTGAATGTGGAAAAGATTATTAATCACAAATAACAGTGGCAAACGTAGGGAGAAGTTTCCCATCACGCTAAGCCAGTCTAATGGCTTATTACTGCTGAAAAGTGCTCTTGCTACCATGCTTTACTGGTCGTGTAACTCTTCCACCTCTTGTAGCATCAGCTTGGTCTTGCTAACCTCACTTAGTATCAGCTGTTAATAAAACTTGTGAAGGCACTAGAGATGCCGGCAGTCTCTTTCAAGTAGGTGGTGTTCTTCCTGCCAAAAGTTAGTGTTTACACCAGTACTGGGTAGGGGATGGTACTGCAACCTGGGAAGTCAGGCTGAAATGTTTTCCACTTGTTTTTTTCTTAGAAGTTTCTTACACAACAAAGTATGGTTAAAAAATAGAAAAATGGTACTTCAGAGACTATCACTGCAAAAAAACCCTCTACTTTTCTGTTACAGATGACTTTAGTAGTCGGTTGCATTCTGTCTTTTGGGGATTTTTTGGTTTGGTTGTTTTTGATTTTTTTTTTCTCTCTCGTCTGACATTCTAGTGTTATGGCAACTGCACTTAGTGGTATTTTGTTTCTCATCTTTAATACTGATTGTGAGTACTGTAGGCTTTTCTTGCATACTGTATAATGTATGCATGCTTTTCAACATAGCTTTACCTTCTTCCTTCCTTGGGAATTCAGGATGAAGGGAGCTGGTAATCTGTTAAGCATTCTGAAATCTCAGTGTGAGGTTAATGAGTAGGGATGAATGGAAATGTGGGGAAAGGCTAGCTGGGATCTGCAGGGCGAAGCTGGTCCTGTACAACAGCAGCCAAAACGCTGCTTTATGATTTTCTACTTTTTTAGGTAATTATTAGCAGATCTTTTTTTATTTGAGTTGTTTCAGTGGGAGTTCTTTTGTTGTTTTGGTTTTTTGTTTGTTTTTTTTTTCCTTGCTCAGTGGGTTGGCTGTCAGGAGGAGCTCTCTTCTGTAGAGTGTTGAGGTATTGTTGCTGAATGTAGTTAGGAATGCTCACTTTTACTATTGTTCTGGTTTTTTATGTGTTTGTGCTGGTCTGCCAACTGAAATAAATGCCTTTGTGTGTTTACTGATGTAAAATACTTTCTACACAGCAAACTGGAAAAAGGATGCTAAGTTGGTTTGTTTGAGAGGTCCTGTAACATGCTCATACAGTATGTAACATACATACAGTATGTAACACTGTATAGGTCTCCTCTCACTTCCATATGAATTCTCCACTGCAAATTTTCGTGTGCCACAAGCACCAGTGAATGTTGGTTTCAGCAAGTGGTGCTGATCCTGGGAGCAGTCCCTGAAGCTGCACTGTGACGGCAAGGCAGCTGCTGCGCTGAAGTACCCTGAGAGTCGTGGGTGGCTGTCAAGGAGCCTCAGGTGAAATAATGGCAGCTCAGTGGCAGTATCAGTGGTAACACTTCACCCCTGGAAGGACTTGAAAGTTGACCTCCCCACCCAACAAGTGGTAATTTTGCTCATGTATCTTCTACACCCTAAATTTTGGCAGCATTTACATATTTACTAGAATTGCAGAGAGGCTGGGGTGGCCACCAGCTGAAGGGTGCTTGTGGGAAGTGTTGTCACTTGTCTATCAGTTGCAAGGGATTTCATACTCCAATTCTTACATGATTTTTGGTGTTTCAGGAGATCAATGTGAGTTTGTTTAGGTGCAGTGTACAGAGTAACTACAGGTGATCTCAGCCAGCCACTCTCTGCTGCGAGAAGTGAAACCAGGACATGCCTTTCCTTTTGGTCAGTATTTATTTTTTTTTCCCTTCTCTGTTCTCACATAGTAATTAGGTCCAGTGTGGGATCCACATTTAGGTCTCATAGCTATTATTTGCATCATAAGGGCCAGAAAGGTCTCTAAGCACATGGTCACTAAAAGAAAATCCCGGTGAATGTAAGCAGTGAAAAAGCCAAACCAGGCTTTCCTATGTTTCCTAGAGCATGTGCCAGGACAGCTAAAGCAGGATCTTGTGTGCTGTTAGAAAAACCATTCACCACAGATGTATTTAAAGTGACCACCTTGAGATCTTCTCCTTCCTTCTCCAGATGTTGCACAACTTGAGACGACAGTTTTACCATATTGGGCAAAGCAGTGGTTTTGTTTTGAGCATCTGAGATGTGAGCAGTGGGTGGACTGCTCACTGTTTTGGCATCCCCGGTAGTGCAATGCATATGTGGACAATCAGATCACTCAGAGGAAGAGGAGAGTTTACTGACATCCTTATCCACATTCCAGGGCATGCCTTTCATCTCTGCATCTTCACCACTGTGCCAGAAGAAAGAGTGAGGGTAATTAATATTCTACCAATTTTAGGGACAAAGCTTGAGGGGCTTCTGCTGCCTGCATCCCTCATATGGTCTGTGAGTTCCTCCAAGTTTGGGTATACAAGGCACCTGCACAGCTACAGTGCTGCCAATGATGCAGCTAAGGATAGTTTTAGTGGTTTGGTACTCAGGCTTGGCTCCTGTTTTGGTTTTTGGTTGGTTGGTTTTTTTTTTTTTCCTATACATTATTCAAGAATATACATTCATGGTATGTGGCTGGTCCATGCTAGTGATACATAAATTATAAAAGAGAGATGCATACTGCTGCATTGCTCAGCAGCAATATGTTGATTTTTATCACCTAAGGAAATAACCTAAGTTGTTTGGGTTTTTTTGGTTGGTTTTTTTTTTTTTTTGCTTCTTGGGGTAGAAGGGAGAAGTGTTTAACCAAACTTGGAAAATTCCCCTGGATGACAGCAATAAAATTAGAGGATAGTATTCATGTCAAAGTGGTTAATGTGGTTGTCTCACCATTTAATTTGTTTAAAAGAGATTGTTTGACTTGTAAGAAGATCCTTACAAACAACTACAATTTTATTGGGTGTTCCTTATTGAATATAAGGGACTCATTGTTCATTTGTTTCTCAGGAGCATTGATGGTTTATCTTGTTCATTCTTAAGTGCCATGTTCAGTGCATCTGGTTCCTTTATATCCCATTTTAAGAATTATATGTTGATCAAGTTGTCTGTATGTGTGTACATATGTGTTATGTGGATAACTGATCTAATTAGACAGATGAATTCTTGAAAGTGGTTATTCTGATAATTGCAGGTATTAAAAATGCGACATATTAGAGTGCCTTAGTCTTATTTAAAGTCCACGCAGGTTATACAAGCCTTTTTTAAAAATCAGCTTTTATTTGTTCTAAAAATATAAATAAGTCATAAATACCATCTCTCAAATATTTAAAAACATACAACAATTTTTCTGGGTTCCGAAAATATTTTTTTTGTTGAATACATATTAAAGAAGTTGATATTCTGAATAGTACCATTAGAAAGGAAATTAAATACGTCCTTCATTTAAATTATTTCTAAATATTGAAAATATAAATAAGAAATATTAAAAACTAATAAATATTTTAAAAACAATAAATAAGTTCCTAGAAGGAATGGGAATGTATGTAAATGCAAACCATTGTTACTATTTCTAGTTCTTAAAACAGAACAACACTGTCATCTGCCACACGACAGATTTGTAACAAAAGGATTGTGCCTGAACTAAAACATTCAGACACTGAAACTCCTGGTGTTTTTCAAATAGCGCACGGCCCTCACTGTTTTCTCCATAAATGAAGTAAAGTCTCGGAGGATGAGATGGATGGTGATTTTCTCTATCCAGGCCTTAGTGGACTTCAGCTTTGTGTGGAGGGATTCCTGGGTAGCTGCATCCGGGATGATCACTTCTTCGGGATTGATCACCTGTGACAAAGACAATATTGGGGGGGGCCTTGTTTAAAACATTGTAATTGAGCTTGTTGGAGAGCATCAGTTTGTATGTTCCCAACCAGCCGTGTATCCACCCTTTCTGCACTGCAGACAACAGCYCTCCCTGGGACATGTGCTTCCCTCCCGCCATGGTTCCGTTGGAGAGGTTTGAGGAGTGTTGATGCCTGCTGTGATTACTGTGTAGGAATCCCTGGTCTATACTGTTCTGGTTTGAATGCAATGTCTGACATAGCTGCTCTGAGCAGATCAATATACCCCTCCTGCTCTCTGGCAGTCACGTGGTTGGTTAGGTGGGGAGGTGCTGATCATGGTTTGTCCTACCCTGTGCTGCTCCATCCTGAGGCATAAGTTAATTGGCTGACATTGGAGTACTCTCACATTTTGTAGTAGATTAACAGTTTCCAAAGATGTCAAACTTGTTCAGCTGCTTAATTCTTACTTTCCAGGCATTTAGTCACRTGGTACACTAGGTGCCACCAACTTTCACTGACATGTGGGAGCATAACTACAAGATGAGTAAAAGGAGTTAGTTAATGCTGACTCACAGCACTGGGAACCCAGTACCTAAAGGCCTTTGAAAAACTTGTCCCAAGAAGTGGAACCTCTGAAAATGGGAGTTACACACCCAAATCATGGAGCTGTTTTAGATGATTTGGGGTCCAAAGTTCGAACAAGTATCTGCTTCATCCTGTGTTTAGGATCTCGCCTACTCTTGAACAAGTGACAAAAACATGCAAACCTCCTTCTGGAACATCTTTTATGTGTAATATAAGATTTAAATATTCTTTCTGTCCAGACTACTTGGGAGTGGATTCTGATCACACCCCCTGTTACTGGTATACCGAGCTCCTTGTTGCACTCTAAAAGTTTGTATTTGGATATCCAGACAGGTATGGTGCTGGTGGATCTATCTAACCACAGATGGCAGATTCTGGCTTTGCTCTCCTTGCCTTAATTAGCAGATTTTTCTCTCACAAAGAAAAATTTCCAACCTGAAGATCAAGGCTTTTTCTCAGAAACTCCGTAGTTTCTAGAAGTACAGGTTTTGGTTTTCATCACTGTGTTTAATTCTGCCTGTTTTGATTACCTTGATCAAGAAAAACCCCAAAACCCCCACAAAAAACCCCAAACCCAACCCAAACCAAAAAACCTAGTCTCCTTCCGTAAATGTATGTCAAGCTGGAAGCCAGTAACCAGTTGATGTCTTATGATGGGACTATTATTCTCAGCTAGCACAGTGTGAAAAAAGTTCAGCTTCCTTTCACATAAAGAATGATGGGCATAAGTAAATATGTTAGGAAAGGCATGGCAAACACACAATAGGCCAGAAATCACCTTGAAGGAAATAACGCCTCAAGACTTCTGCGGTCCCTACCTGGATGGTTTTTAATCAGGCAAATAGTTTCCCCAAAGACAAAAGGAAGTATTTATGTTAAGGATTATTAATGTGAGCAATAACTACAGAAATCAAGTGAATCTTTGAAGTGTGATTTTTCAAAACTCTTCAAAACATGAAAAAGTCTGTCAGAAATTAATAGCATTTAGTTTACCAAATCAGAAGAGAAACGGGTATTTTTATGAAAGAAGACGTTTTACAAGCAAAATATGTGCTTTTCAGTAGGCAGCTGTCTGGTATATTGACAGCAATACTGGTATCTCAGGATACCATACATCTTGTCTTAAAAGTTTGTTTTGGAGAGTTTTAAAGATCAATAAAGTAAAAATATACTTTGCTTTTTTTTTGTTTAATGCGGGCTTTTAAAAAAAGTTGGTGACTTCTACTTCTCAGCGGGTTCCAACATTAGGAGGCATGGTCCGCAATTAGAAACAAGCTCTTTGCGAAATCTTATTTCTATCAGCCAGTTAGTGTATTTGTTCTTAAAACAATGATGCATTTAGTTAGCTTGGAAATTAGAAATAACAATAGAAAGTAGGAAGAAGAGTTGTTTCTTAAAGAAAAGAACCCAAAACTTTGTAAAACTTGCAAGTCATGAGGGTAAGATCTGAGCGTAAGGAACTGTCACCTGTTTTTTCAAGGAACTGAAACATAGCATCCTCTATTTCACATAGCATCCTGTATCTCTGACAGCACATCAGTATTAAGCCACAACAATTGTTAGAGTGAATTTAAAACCAACTCACCATCTCTCTTAGGGTTTGTGCGAGGTGCTGTGCACTGTAGTATAGTGATTCAACATTTTGGTTTTCACTGATAAAAGTTTCTTGTACGTATTTGAGGTATGTCTGAAATGTATAAAGCCCGCTGGAGATCTTCCTCAAGCATTTATCCTGAAATGAGAGAAAGGTGAGAAAGTCACTTAAGAGTTCAAAATGGCTTGATCACAATGGTGTGTGCAGGTTAGCAGATGATGCTTGTATAGAGCGTGGAAGTTTGGCCAAAGCCAGCTGGAGCCAGCACAAATCTTTAGGTCAACTTCCACAGTTTTCTGAGCAGGCAAAAATTGCCCCAGATATATAGGAGCAGACCAGAAAGGAGAGCAGTTCCTTGCCTCATCGAAGCCGGCGAGCAGACACCCATCTTCCTCCGTCACCTTGGGCAGGTTGAGGTTGTTGTGGAGGAGCATTTCCATGCTGTTCTCGCAGACGGTAAACTTCTCGCACATCTGGGGAGAGACAGGGAGAGGTTTGGTCGCACCTTGGCGGGAGGCAGGAAGCCCCGGGCCGGGCGTGTGAGCGCCTGCGAGCCGGCGGCGCGGCCGTACCCACCTCGTCCTGCAGCCGTGCCGCCCGGGTGTGCAGCAGCCGCGCCAGCCGCAGGCTGTCGGGCAGCTGTGCCGCCCGCCGCGCCGCCGCCTCGTCCAGCTCGGCCTCCCCCGAGGTGTCTCCGCTGGGCAGCGGCGCGGCGGCGGCCCGCGGCAGCGGCACCAGCACCAGCAGCAGCAGTAGCAGCGGCGGCGGCGGCAGCAGCGCGGCGCGGAGGGCGGGCGGACGGCGGGCGGCGCGGTCACGGTCGCAGACGCAGTCCCGGGGAAACTTCATGGTGCGGCTTCTCGGCTCCTGCCCCGGCTCCCTGTCGTCGGCGAGGCTGCCGGGTTGAATGAGCTCCGGGCATCCCTGAACGTGTATTTATTGAGGGGGCTTCGAAATTATTCGTGGCCCTGGGAAAATCCGGCATGAGAACACGGTGGGTGTGTGCTCGCGCAAGGAGTGCGCCCGGCTTGACAGGGCTGCTCGAGAACCGTGGATTGTGAAACGAGCTGGGGGGCGGGCAGCCGAAAGCGGCCGGTGGGAACATGAAGTAATCGTGCTCCGTAACTCCTTGAGGGCCAGGCTGTCCCCCGCACCCACCTGCCCCGGGGGTCCTGGCCGGGCTTGGAGCTCCCCCCCGGTCCAGCTGCCTCCGAGCCTACCAGCTCCAGCCGCAGAGAAACTCCTGGGAATCATACATACCTACCTACCTATATACACACATACTTTATATATGCTATATCCCTTCGTGTATTTTAATATTTTCATGTGGTTTAGTGTTTTGTGAATTCTGTATGATGTATATTTATATCGGTGTTTTAGCTACTTTTATTGTTTGTATATGTGAAACTAAACACCTTTGTTTAGGTGCTGGGTAGTACAAGTCGCAAGTTGTCTCTTTCCCAGTGAACTACATGTGGATAGGATTAAATATATCACGTTCATATGCTTTAAATGGACCGAAGCCAGCTCCTACGGGAGAGTGGCTGCAGGAAATGCCGTGAAGTTCCCTGTTATCTGCTTCCTTATCTCTTTCTGCCTACCTGGTAGGTGTTGCAGGAATTTTAACCTTTCAGAGGGAGTCTTCGCCCAGAGCAAGTGTGCCTGTTTGGATCAATCTTGTAGAATGCAGGCTGAGTCAAACTGTGCAAGGCATGCTGACATTGAACTTTTGGAATGTCTTGAACTGATTTTGGCCAAACTGACCTTTTTTTTTTTTTTCCTGAATATGAAATTGGTTGTGTTTTCTCACATAAGGAAGACCAAAGTCTGCTTTGGGAAGTGCTAAAAGGAGAGTACAGAATGGGGAGAACAGAACATGGGGCATAAGAGGGGTGATAGAGACGATACAGAGACTGAAAAAACCCCCAGATACTTCTAATTCATTTTCTAAGAACAGCCTGGAAARAGAGCCTCAAGGAAGAAGCAGGGTACTCCTGTTTTTTGTTTAATGTCTCTTTCTGCCAGTAGCAGAAAAGCAGCTGCAGTAATTTTGCCCAGTGGAGAGGTATTAGAGCTGGAAAACAAGTGTGAGAGAGCAGTTTTCAACAGGAGCAATCCATCTCTGCCCAGATTCCCGAGTGCAGCAGAGGGAATACTGCCAGAACAATGTCTGCTGTAATTTTAGCTCTCCTTTACCAGGTGTGTGGCGTTAGGCATAGAAAAAAGCATGGCAATAGCAGTACGTTTGACTAGTATCAGTTAAAAGATCCAGTTGAAATGTGCAAAAGGATTAAAACAGCCAGAGCAGATGATCTCAATTCTTGGTATTTGCTTTCGTATAACCATCAAAGGCAGATGCATCAGAGAGGGCACTCATGCCTACCTCTTTTGCCATTTGGGATAGCATATGGATGTACATGTCTCAGAGAGGGACTTCCTTCCACTGCCAGGTCTTAGGCCGTTCCCTGTTGATAGTCAAACTTTACCTAATGACGAAAACTTGGTAGAAGGCTGTGTTTCCTTAATAATATCTTTTCAGCAAGCATTCTGTAATTTAGTCTCGTCTGTAGCTCTATAATTTTTAATTTTGTAAACTTACTTTATGAATTGTTGTTTTCTCATTGTGTCATGAAATATCTGTTCCTTAGCAGTTTTTAGAGAACCTTTTTGTGCTGATCACTGTTATACAGTCTTGCTGATGTGTGTAGTTACATCTTCAGAGTGAAATAAGAGCAAGTTTCAACTGTTCCTCATCTAAAAGTCTCTAAGCCTTCAGTTACTATTTTCTCATTTTGGGGTTTTGTTTACTTTTTTTATTTGGATGTCCATGTGACTTTTCAGAAGTACAGAGTATACTTACATGCTCCAGTGGAAGGTGCTCATTAATGCCTTAGAAAGTCTGTTCGATAATCTAGGACAAAGCGTAGCAGTCACGGGAAGGAGGAACTGGAATTTACACAATAGCATTAAAATATTTCTCCTATTGCTCCGAAGAGCGTCTTATGGAAAATCACTTATTTAATTGGTACTGCGCATAGAAGAAATACTTTTGCACTGATCTATCTATAATAATGGTTAAATTTTGAGGAGGACTTAAAGCAGGTCCACACTGTATTACTAATTAATCTGCACTGTACTACACTGACTTACACTGACTCATCAGTAATCACATTGTTCAAAATTTAGTAAGCCCCGAACAAACAGCACTTGCTCATGAGTTACCTACAAGTCAGGAGATCTGCCTGGTACTTAAAATGTAGAAGTAGTATTACTGAGACTCTAAGGCATAGTTTCTAGATACTAAGGAATTTCTTTCCTGCGTAGCATCTATGTAATACTGCAGATTACTGTTTTTGCATACTTTTTTTTCTATTGCACTTTGTTTCACTGTACAGGTTATTTCTTTGTCTTGCCATTTATACTATTCAACCAGATGCCTGCATCCTGGAATGTAAAAACGTCTTGAGGTGGGATTTCAGAAATCTCAATGTTTATCTAACTTTTTCTTCTGTCTGAGAAATGAGCACTACTACTGTACATTTCTGTAGGAGCAGAGGGGCCAGTTCTGAAAGCTGTAAAAAATCTCTCAGATTGTCACACATGAAAATTGTTCCCAGTTACAGTCAAGGGTGAGTTTATAGCCAGTTTGGGATCATTCCATGTGTGTTTTCTAGGATCAGTGTGCACCTCACTGACTCGATCTGGAAAAGGTTCTGTTTCTTCTAAAATTGCTCTGCCTGGGAGCAAGCCTATGCCACTTTTGCTCCTGATAACCTGGGAGATTTGCAGAGAGAAGGCTGTTTTCAGGAGAGGTGGGTGGCATCAGCATGGGAATGGTATTGCCACTGAAGAATTCAACAAACTGCAGAGCTGTCGTGGTCAAAGCTTGTCTCCTCTCTTCTGTCAGCCGTCAGGCACGCATCTGCGAGGAGCCCCACCATGTGCCAAGGTAAAACCCAGTGCCACTGGCAGCAGCAGGAGACCTGGCTTGCTGAATGCTGTGAGTCAACATAAATGGCACTCCTAGATGGAAAAATAAGGTATTTTAATAAAGTAGAATTACTAGGGTTGCAGTATGTTCTACTCTGATTTGTGTGTTTAGTTTGACTGTCTTTTTCTTTCTAATAATCTCCACTGTTTTACAGTAGTAAGAAAACCACTAGTGTTTGTTTGGGGATTATGACTTAAAATAGTACTGTTGGTAGTAAGAGAAGAAATATAACTGAAAATGTGGTGTTCTATAGAAATGCTAGATTGTGTGGAAGAAAATGCCAATTGTCAGAAGACGGTTCAAGTGGGATCATGACAATCACTAAGCAAATAACTTCCAAATATCTTGAATGAGGAGGAAAGCTGATGTCTGGTTCCCCTGATACATTTTGGTTGAATTCCTTAAAGCTTGAAATGAGGGAACCCAAATTCCTACAGATCTTGTAAAGAGTGTCGGAGTTCTTTGTAATGTTAAACCAAGCTGCCCTGTGCTGTATTTGAAGTGAACAGGTTGAGCAGGTCAGTAATACCTTGTGTTCATGTTTCTCGTAAGCAAACATTGCTTTGACAAGCTGCATGTCACCAAAGAGCGCTGGCGCGCTTGACTAACAGCCCGTCGCTTTTGTAGCTTTGCAAGTTCTTTGCATCTCTGTTGGTTGTTTGCCAGGTAACTTCAGAGTTGTTTGGGCATTTTTTGGTGAAAAGCTTTGAGGATTGCTCATTTTTCTTTCCCAAAGGAAGAGTTGCATCATTTTTAAACAAGACTAAGGTTTGTAGTAAGACTTGAATTTTTTTTCTTGAGTGCATCATATGCAAATACCATGAATTTCCTTGCCTTAAGCTAAATCAGAGGTTTAGAAGAATAATTTTTACTTACTTTTAAATTATGTCTTGGTTTTCAGCTTTATTTGCTTAATTTCAAGAAGATAAATATTGCTGTGGTCTTCTCTAGTCAACTTTGAACAGGCAACAACTTGCAGCTGTGCAGTCCTATGTGAAAGAGGTCCTAAAGATAAAGATAACTGTTCTTAGGGAATATCTGAATGCTACAAGACACATCTAATGCTAAATATCTCCTTCAAATCAAAATGATTGCAGGCATTTTAATGCTGAAATGGGAACATTGTGACAGTCAACAGTGAAACTAGACTGGCACTAGGAGCACTTTGCTCCTGTGGCTGCATTGATAAATGGCATCAGGAAGAAATTCCACAAACTTTTCTCATGGAAGGAAGGTAGCTGTTTGTCTCCATCATGGCATAGTGTGCCTGGTGTGGTGGGTGGTCCCTCTTCATAGGACTGCATGAGACACCCGAGCAGAGAACTGGCCGAGTTAGATATACGCTGGTGGCCTTGGGTCTTTCACAAGCACCGTGCTGTTACCTGGCTTGTTTGTGAGCATCACCCACGATGGCAGCACACTCTTTTGAGAAGGATGCCATTTTGTGAGCATTGTGTTTTGAATTATTGTAGGACTGTACCTCTAAAGAAAATCTCTGTCCCTTTTAAAAATCAATTGACTGTAAGTTCCACTTGTGTTTAAGGAACTTCTTAGTTCCCTTTGAGCTCTCTTTCTAAGCATGAAAGATATGAAAATTCAAAGAAGTTGTATGATGAAGAAGAGCGAGGTATTTCAGTCACTGGGGAGGATGATGGAGCTGAAAAGAGAACAGTGAGGAGCCTGAGTGTATGGGAGGTACTGAATAGTGTAAGTATTTATCTTTATTTTTTGCTATTTTTAGCATGGTACATTAGATGCAGATTGTGTTTTACAAAGCATTCAAAAGGGGAGTTTCCCCTCCAAGGAACTTGGTCAATGCCAAAGGAAACTGAAGGGTGTCAGTGTTTATAATCCAACTCATGAATGCACACCGAGTCTAGTTCACCTCAATAAAGAGGATCTATTTCACTCTTAAATAAAAGTTCACGTGTCATTCAGTGAGACATCTGTAAATCTAAATGTGTTTACCCTTGTTCATGCCCGATGTTTTTGTTCCCATAATCTCGTTATCAGACTATTGTCTTGCTTGGTTTAACATTTAGCCATGCATTACCTTGCATTCTCGTTCTGCTTTTCCTGGTGATTGCCTTTCTGTGACATTGTAAATTACCTACACATAAGCCAAGTCACTTAACAAAATTTTTTTGTTTTTTTCCTGGATAGCAGCAATTTCTCTCTGCATTGAGAACAGAAATTGGGTGGTGTCAGCGGTAAAAGTACTGTAACTCCGTTGTCAGAATGAGACGCAAGGCTTCAGTACATTCATTTTGGGAGATAACTTTTCAATAGCACTTTATATGTGTTGGAATATATTTAGATGTATATTTAGATGTGTTGGAAGTTTCTCTTAGCTGCTGGGTAACTGGAAAACCAAAATGCACTGTCCACCTGCAGTAATTGTTATGTGTTCTCATAAAGGTTTTCTAGCTCAAGGATCCTGCAGTGATACAATGGAACTGCTGTGGAGTTTGCCCCTTTGGTCATACATTTGGCCTTATAATTTTGCTGAGAAACCTGAATATCACTACTCAGAAAGTGCCTTACACATTGGGGGATATGAGTCTTTCTTCCTTTCTGGGCGAGTTCTAGCAAACTCCTTTACTGTTCTAAACTGAATTTGTGGAAGGGAACCTACTTAGCAGGAACTCTTTCTAATTGGATGCTAGCACGCTATAATAGGATTAATAGGTTGTGCTGCTTCTGTAATATTCACTCTTCCCACACTGCTGTTATTGAAGCAAAAATATCCTGGCGGCCAGGTTAGCTATAAAGACTTTGATCCCATCACCGGAGGATTTGAGTGGTCTAGGTCCAACTAATTTTTTTCCTTCAGATGGCCAGTTAGGTGGTCTGATGCTTTTTGCGCAGATTGCTCAACCAGGATGTCGGAGATGTTCATATCCCTTCCCTATTTAAAAGGATTATGAACCCAGATTTGCTCCTTTACAGGAAAGCCTCCCAACTCCTAAGAAGAATCTTGACCAAGATGTTTTTCTATTTCTCTTCTTTAAATGAACCACTTTTTTGACAGAAAGAGAAGATCAGGAGCCGGTGTACCACCTCAATATGTTGACCCGAGTTCCAAGGGAAGTTTGCTCGAATATGTAGTACAAGAAATTCAGACCTTCGCAGAAATAGAAAGTGATTTCCAGGGACACTCTGACCTCAGAGCTGTTGAGTAAGCTTGGGGAGGGGTGAAGGCCTCACTTCCTCCATGGGCTGCTTTTTGGAAGGAAGAGCTGGTCCGTATGGTGAAACACAGGACAATTGGGTGACAGATCCTCCCTGGCAAAGGGTCCTGGCTGCGCAGGAGTCACGCCTGCTTCCTGAGGGGAAAAAGCTCCTCTCCCTTGAGTTTCCGTTGTACTGGTGCACTGGTCCTCATGCAACACACCAGCTCTCACATACCCCTTCCTTGGCCAGGGCTCTGCCCATGGCTGCGGGAGAACACCACAGCTCTGCCAGCTCTGGTCAAGCACTCCTCGCTGTAAAGTCCCCTGGTATCGCTGGTCCAAAATGCAGAATGTGCTCTGTTTCCCCTGCTGGTGTTAAAATTATGTGCGAGACCAAAAGTTAAGAATAAAAACCAGAAGCAGTCAAGCTGAACCGCTCTGATACGAAACCATCACCTCCCCCACAGCCCTTCCCTACTGCTGAAGCTACACCCAGCCCTTCTCTATGGCTGAAGTTACATGTGGCAATGGCGGTTTTGGTGTGGAGAGGGAACTCCGTGGGAATCTCCCTTTGCACTGTAGCTCRGCATCATCAACCATCACTCCGTGCTGCTCTTACTTTGATCTTCATTGTTACTTACGAATGCTCAAATCTTGGGATTTCTATGGTCTTCTTTTTTCTGATACTTCTTGTCCGGACTTGTCAGCACTTTGAAAGTGCCTAGACTTTCAAAACATGCCTACATGAAGGCAACAAAGGGTATTCTCCGTATTTCCTATGACTACAATGACAATTGGCAAACATGAACAGAGAGCAAAGGCCTTGGTCAGAATTACAAACATTTTTAAGGAAAGGTAAATGAAACTTTTTTATTTCATTGCACACTATTTTCATTATCTGTTTGCAATAACCTATGCAATTTTTCTCGTGCATATTTTATACATTTTGCAAAATTACTACTTTCTAAAATTTAATTTTCTACTATTTTTTTCAAAGTCATATAGAAGACATTCCATGGATATTGCTATGCTGTTACCAGCTGCATGCTAAATCTCCCATTCAGCCTGGATGCCACACAGCTATTTAGTGAAATTTGCTGCTTTCTGCCTAACATTTAGCATGTAGTTCCACAACTATTACAAGCTGATATAGAAACATAGAATCATACATTGGCGTGCTGCTCCCAGGCTTATTTATTATACAAATTTAGTTTATTTTTATATTTAGCGTTGATACGTGGACATATGGTTTAACCAGAGCTCCCAGTGCTCTTGGGTCTACAGAGAACATCTGCAGAATAAAAAGCCTGCAAAGAGTCAGGAAAACAAAACTGACTTTCCTGGCTTCTGATGATGATTAAAAAAATGCATTTCTAAAATTCCATTACTTTTTGTTTTGTGTTTCATATCTTCCGTATTGTGTCCCTATTAGGAAAATGTTTGTAAATCATTTCAGGGAACCAGTCACAGGGGTAATGAAAATATGTGCTTCTCAGGAGGGTAAGATCAGTGTCTCAGAGAGGGAAAGTTGTTTTAAAACTTTCTCAAAGACATGGTAAAATTACTGTAAGAGGGTGAACTCAATGGCAACATTTCTATTGAATTCATTATGAAACTGGAACTGCCTTATATGTAAAAGGAAAGACAGACAAAGTGGGAAATGGCTTCTACCATCCCTCCTAATATCTGTATGATTTGTTCACTTTCTTCTGAGCTTCAGTTCCTTCTCATCAGGCTTTGAGGAAACTCTTTTAAAAGCAGTGTGATCAAAACGAAGGCTAGCATAGTACGAAGTATACTAATTTTTCGAGATACCACAAGGAGGAAACTAAGTCAGATGATATCAGAAAATGAGGAATTACTAGTTGCAAATATTAGATGACATCTGTTGGAAATCCTTTGCTTGCCATTGACGCAGGACACTTCTTTGCCAGGGGAAAAAGTCACTCTGCCTGTTCTGCCACTTCTTCCTTGGAGTTGCTCCCTTAAGCACTAGTAATCTTGATGTAGCCTGGAGTAACTCTTCTTAGAGTGTGAAGATTAAATGTGACAAACTACATGATGGGACCATGATATTTCATAATTCCAAAATGAAGTTACAGGTTTTGTGTAGTAACAAGCTTTTTATTTTGAAACAGATTTTCTGTGGCCGCTTGCCAGAAGTGATACTTATTGTTAAAAATTTTGAAATAGATAATTTTTTTTCATTTGAAAAAAAGGTTGTAACACTTCTAGTTTGTTCAGTAAGGGCCTTTTCCTGAATAGCTCCTCCTGATATCTGTAGGAATCTGTAATCCCACAGTCCCTTGATACTTTTGAAGTGTGCTATCAGTTCCCTACTGATGTGTATAGTTTTTTGTATCCTCAACCCACTCCCCTGCACCTGGGTTCTGCTTGACCAAATGTGTTTTCCCCAAAATCTCCTTTTGCCTAGGATGTTCTTTTTTGCAGTATTGCATGTTGGAGTCTTCCTTTCAGTCTTAATACAGCATCACACTACAAAGCATAGACAATTTCAGACTTTGACCTGGACTGAAAAAGCCATGGACCATCATTTCCTCAGTTAGCATCAGACAATGTTTTTTTCCTGATAAAGCACTGGCAAAGTCCTTTGGAGCAGATCATGCACATATTTAGTCTATTTTCTGCTCTTTCCTATTGTTTTTTTCACTTTTGCTTCTTGCTTTAGCATTTGCAGCCTGTCATTCTCACCAAGAGTTTTTCAGGAAGAAAAAGGTCGCATGAAAAGCATCCTTACACTTCTGCAAGCCAAGGCTAGTCTGCAGCCTTGCAAAGGAAATATCAGCAACAGTTTTCATCCCCTTCATTTTCTTTCCTTCAGTTATCTGGAATGGTTTTGGTAAATCATAAGTAATTTACATGAAATAGAAAATATTTCTTTTTAGCTGYGAATGCTCTAAAAAATCAGGAGTGGCTCCTGGCATCTCCAAATTGTGGAACAGCTTTGCTAGCTGCTCAGATTTTTCATGACCACAAAGTGAATTAGGAATGAGAGTCTAGAGCATTTCCACTCCTTGGATTCAAGCTTCCTCGAGCTGATTCGTAGCAAAACTGCTGAAAACTCCACATGGTGTTTTACAGACTCAGAGCGAGGGGAGCAGCTCCTCTCCCTGCTATGGGACCGACAGCACAGTGATCACACTCCACTCTGTAGTGGAGAAACTCTGGCAGAGGGATGGTCTCTAATGTAAGTTTTAGCGTTGGCTGTGAAAGGAGCCAAAGGACGGCCTCGGGCACTTCACATGGCCTGGAATTGTTCCTGATTGTTTAAGCGTCTCTGTTCTCATATCGGTTTCCCCAGCTCCTTTCACAGGGCTCTCTTAGGTGTGGAAGAACAGCAAAGAGGTACTTTAGGCCCATGTTTCTGAGTAATCCTGTTGGCACCACTGGTGGTTGTGGGGCCACAGTGGTGGAACAGATGAGGATGTCTGCTGGGCCTTTGTTCTATGACACAGCTCTTTTAAGGTATGCTGTCTGAAGCCTTTAGCTTCAGCACACGTTTCTCAGCACACATGGAGCTGGCAGATGGAGTTACCTTCCTCTCAGGCAGAATTTTCTGCAACATGGCAGGAATACATTTAATGTTTCCTGAAAATAAATGAAAGCTTCACAGACTGAGCAAGAGAGCACCAGGAGAAAAAACCATGCAATATCCTGGCACAAACCAGCATGTTTAGGCATAGTAAGTAGTTGGTTTTACATAAATAATGTAGTTCATTCCCATTACAAATAACCATTCACATACACATGATTTGTGTCATTTCTCTCTGCTGACGTCCAACTTTCCAGTCTTTTGCGTTTTATTCATTGGTTAGTTTACAGTACTGATAAATTTAATTTTTGATARTTCATGCAATATAGATACCATTTTTTCCCTAAACAAATAGCAGTACGCACAAAATTTAGCTTTTAAGCTTAGTGTTGTTACCACTGAGATGCAACAGAAGGTTGAGGTTATTGTTGGCATTTTTTTCTTGTGTGTGATCTTTTAGGCTTTTTTTTTTAGTAAAGGTTTTGCAAGGGACTAAGCGGATGAAAGGGTTGGGTCTGGTTTAAATTTCTAGTATGAAATCGCAGAATTAGGATGCTTATAGTATGTTTTGAGAAGAGGATCAGGGATTTCATTCACAACTCCATTTGAACTTAGAAAGTGAAATGGTTTAAATGTGGAATATCACATTACAACTTGTTTAAAAATCTATTTCTGCATGGAGATTCTTTAAATATTACAGGATAGATTTTTGGCTCTTCAAGAAGTGTTCAATAAAATTGAGAGGACGCCAGCAAAATGCATCTTGTTGGTATTCTCCATATTGCAAAACTATTTTACCTACAGGTGTTGTAAAAGCAGTGCTGGTAATTATCTTGCTGGGAATTGTGATTGAAAAGGAAACCACAATAGGGATAATCAGACATGCCTCAGCAAAGAAAGGGATTAGAAGGAAACTGAAATCTCTCCTATTGGTAGTTAACTCCTCATTCATGATTTTACCTCTTCTCATCATTGTTTTTCCAGCTAGTAACTCCAGAAATGAAACTGCAGAGCTGTAGCAACATTTTGGATCTCCATAATGTTAACGGATAAGCTCTGACAACAGAGATATAGTTGAACAAATTCCTGCCTTCACAGTTATGGACATAGTGCAAACTATTGCTCAATTTGTGTCTTGTTCCACACTTTTGGGATAATCATAAGTAAATTTGGATCTCAGTCATTTCATTATCAGTCACAGCCAGCACAGCTTCATGAGAGGAAAGTCCTGCTTATCAAACCTGATTTTCTTTACGACAAGGTAACCCACCTAGTTGATCAAGGTAAGCCAGTTAAGGTGATCTTTCTGAATTTCAGTAAAGTTTTTGATACTGTCTCTCATGGGATCCTTCTGGACAAAATGTCCAGCACACAGCTGGATAAACACATCATGGGATGGGTGAGCAATTGGCTCACGAGTCGGGCACGAAGGGTTACAGTGACTGTGGTGACATCAGACTGGTGACCTGTCACTAGGGGAATTCCACTGGGCTCCATCCTCTGCCCTGTGCTCTTCAGCATCTTCATAAATGACTTGGATGCAGGACTGGAAGGGATACTAAGCAAGTTCGCAGATGATACAAAACTGGGAGGAGCCTCGAAGGCAGGGAGGCCCTGCAGAGAGACCTTGACAAATTAAAGGGCTGAGTAATCACCAAGCATATGAAGTTCAACAAGGGAAAGTGCTGGTTTTTGCACCTGGGAGGGCTAACCCTGGATGTATGGACAGACTGGGGAATGAGAAGCTGAAGAGCAGTGCTGTGGAAAGGCACTTGGGTGTCCTGGTGGGTGGAAAGTTGAACATGAATCAGCAGTGCCCTGGCAGCCAGGAGGGCCAACYGTGTCCTGGGGGGCATCAGGCACAGCATCACCAGCCAGGCAAGGGAGGGGATTGTCCCGCTCTGCTCTGCACTGGGGAGACCTCACTGCTGTTACAACTTCCTTGTGAGGGGAAGGGTAGGGGCAGACACTGATCTCTTTTCTGTGGTGCCCAGTGACTGGGGACGGCCTGAAGTTGTGTTAAGGGAGGTTTAGGTTGAATATTAGAAACAGATTCTTCACTCGAAGAGTGTCTGGACTGGAATGGGCTGCCCAGGGAAGTGGTCACAGCACCAAGCCTGACAAAGCTCAAGAAGTGTTTGGACAATACTCATGGGGACATGGTGTGATTCTTGAGGATGGTGCTGTGCAGGGTCAGGATTTGAATTTGGTGATCCTTGTGGACCCCTTCCAACTCAGCTGATTCTGTGATTCTGTGATTATCTTTCTGGCACTTCTGCTGTTAAAGATGCAGTGAATGTCTCATTTTTTTCCAGAAAACTCCTAGATTATTGTGAGGCAAAGTGTGCCTCTGAATTTGGGAGGGACTGGTACATGAAAGCACAGCTCTGGTAGCAAGTATTCCTTCCTTAGGTAAAGACAGTAACACACATATGAAGAAAAGCAAACCCAGGCCCCTTAGTTAAAAATGTGGGGAGAGAAGGTGACCCAGGCAGTCTTAAATGGTTGGCTGCAAGAGTATGCAAAGCTCTCCAGAAAATCTTGAGTGAAAGGCAAATAGAGGTTGGAAGGCAAACTGGATAAAATGAAACATGACTTTGCAATGTTGGATTGTGTCCGCCCAACATATTCTTTGAGAAGCTGTTTCCTACACAAAGAAAGTGTTTCCTTTTTGGCAATTTCAATTAAGCCTTTTCGTGGAGTCTTGTGGGATGCAGTGATGAGGGAGCTGTGAGAAACGAGATTAGGTGTGCATAGAACTGGCAAAAAGGGAGAGAGCATTGCTGAGTGTTAATAAGCAGATGGTGAGGAAAGAATTCATGAGCTGGTTGCTGTAATGGCAGCAAGTATGCTGGATGGAAATAACTGTGGAAGGAAAGGACGCTGGTGTATATGGCAGGTGTCCTGCTAAGGTGACCTTAGAGCAGTCTGGTGAGATATATCCAGCAGAAAAGGGAGAATCTTGCTGCTCTAATTCAAAGATATTTGTGAGATTTCATTTAAATTTTGCACTTGCTTCTGATTGCTCTACGTTAAACAATCATGAACTGTAATTGAAGGGTGCCCATAGTGGTCAGAGGGATGGAGGGCTTTGTGCTGGAAAGGAAGTGGGAAGTGGACGCTGTGTTTAGTGTAGCAAAACAGAGCCTCAGAGAGGACTTTTTAGTGGTGTAAGTACCAGAGTGGATGCCAACAAACAGATGAGACTAGCCTAGCCTTGAATGGAAACGTGTCTTTCTAGTGAGAAAGTGCTTCCTAGCCATGGAACAAATTTTCTAACCAGAAAAATGTTATGCAGTGGGACTGGTCAAATACTGGCACAAGTGCCCAGAGGCTGCTGAATTTCCATCCTTGGAGGTGCGTGAAACTTGACTGGATAAGACATTTATCATCTTGATCCCACTACAAACTGGATATTTAAGTAAGGGGATGGCCTAGATGGCCTCCAGAGGTGCCTTCTACCTGCATGATCCCATGCTCCATTAGAACAAAAATTCCCAGACACCTTCAACAGCACACGATTAAGAAGCAAAAGGAAAGAAAAGTCCTTAAACCCTAAAATGCTGTTCAGGCAGACCTTTACAACAGGGTTATATTGTACATGTAGGTGCTGGGCAGAGCAGACACCCGAGGACCAGGGTGTTCTTTCCAAGCTGTGAGCCTTACAGGGAGGACATGCAGGGACAAGACAGGACATGTCTTGCCATCTCTTCTGAGTCTCACAGCTTAGCAGCGGCAATGAGCATTTTTTTGATGCAGAAGAACTTGGCAAATTATTTATTGCTTGTCTTTATCACTCATGTCCTCAATAGTTTCCACAAGACTCAGGGTGTTTTGCCAGAGAGCTGAGAATGAACAAAAAGAGGTGATGAGAGCTGCAAAAAATCTAATTTTTCAATGAGAAAGGGTACAGCGGAGGCAGAATTTGGATATAGAAAAAGAGTGGGGGGAAAAGAAAGAATCAAAAGAGAATTGAAGTGAAGAAGGAGAGAGAGGAAGTCAGGAGAAGCCCAGATTTGCTAGAGTTCCACAAAATTGAATTTCTTTGGTAGGTCCAATAGCACATCCTCTCCTAAATCATTTAGAAAGTGAAATGAAGGCGGGAAGCAAATTGGCCTGGCTTTCATTTTTGTGTCATGGAATTAGAGCTTGCAAAAGATGGGGTCCTAGCCTAGGCAGAGTCAAGAACAACATTTTGACTCAGCCCTCTAACTCTAGCTCCTCATCTTCCCCAGTAAGCCTGTGCAAGCTGGTAGGACCACTTCTAAGGGAAAGAGGCAATTGTTTCTTCAGGCCCATCCACCTCTGAGACCAGCAGGAAAGATCCATTTCTTGTTTGTAACTCAGTTTTCTACCAGTGTCTTTCCACTGAAATAAATGCAGGCAATTTGGCTCTTAGTGCATTAGACATACTATTAAAAGAGAAACACTTGTGCAAGGACTGGACTGATACCTTCCTGAAGTAAATAGGAATATTACAATTGGATGCCCAGGAAAATAGATTTTTCTTAATGGCTTTTTTTTTTTTTACATTGAAGTAGCAGGCAAAAAATAAACATACAAGGGGAAACATGAGTAATTTAAAAGATATTTTCATGTGAAATGATATCTTATTCACTGCTTTAGTTTGTATCTGAAAGGAAAAAATTCATATGCGTTTGGTAATTGGATTGAGCTACAACTGTTGTTTCTGATGCTAAAGAGGTACTAAGGCTCAGCTTGCCCTAAGCTCTATATCTGACATATAAATATAAACCTTCACTGAGTCATGGTGTAATTCTCCTTGTATGGCAAGCAAGTCTTGGCATCTGTGAGGTGCAGGACAGCTATATATGCAAGACATGGATATTTCTACATCCTTTCCCTGCAGCTTTTCTCTGATTTTGCACTATTTCAACCTTGAACCGAGAGCCAGGGCTCGGCTTTCTATGATGCCCTGCAAAGTGCTGCCTCTCAGGTGCCCACCATCAGGGCCTGGGTGGCTCAGCAGGTCGCTGTCAGCACACGCCAGTATTGCTCTCAGCCTGCGTTGTGAGCCCTGCACACATCACCTGTGTGTGAGCGTGTACAGGGGCTGCTTGCTGAGCTGGCAGATGCCGTGCTCTCCCAGCACAGCCATGGGCAGGGAGGGACACAGGTCTGAGGTGAGAAACAGAAACCTTCCCAGGGAAAAAACCCCACTTCGAATTGTTTGAAAGTGCCCTGTATTCATTGCCCAGAGGCAGGCCGTAGTGGATGGGCAGACATCTCCCCAGTGACTCACGGACCAGTGCAGTTACGCATATCCTTAAGGAAGACATGCCATTCTGGGAAAAGCATCACGTCATTCTGCGGAAAACATCATGCACTTTCGGTTGCATTGCCTGGCACCCGAGGATGTGACAACAGAGAAGTGTGATAGCTTGGCAAGAGAGGCCGAGTGAAAACCAAAACTTGTCTGTGCTTGTACAGAAGAGGGATTCTCAAATATTTTCTTTCACTTCTCTTACACTCGAGTTTCCCTTTTCCACTGTAGTCAAAATGGAGTAACTGTCTCACAAGCAATAACCTCAATCAGCTGCAGATATTTGCCTCTGACAATGCCTTTATATTGCACAGGTTTCCTGTCAGGACACACTGTCGTTCTCACCACAGCTATAGTTAGTAGGAGTGATACTCTGAATAGGTAAAAATTTGCTCTGCATTCTCTTCTGAACACTCTGGTCTGTGAGAAGCACCTCTTGAATACATCCTTGCTACTACCCCTTCCCACATCTCCTTTCAGCTTTAGGAGCACTCAGTCTCTCGCTTCTCTAAATCTATCTCCTGCAAGGTGGTTTCTGTGCCTATCTCCTGTTTTGGATCCCAAAGACTTGCCCTTTTCTGATCCACCTTTTGTGGTGGACAATCTGGTTGTGGCTTGTCTGTCTTAGTGAAGGGTGCAACAAAGCTTGAAGACAGTGCTGCTGCAGCACACCCAAAACACAGTGAAAGGAAAGCTATACTATCTCCAAGGTGCCAAGGACTTCTCTGCCAGGGCTTGAATCTGGTGCTGGACCTGACTATCACTGCCTTGCGAAGACCAGTGCCACCTCAGGAGGTAAGGGTGATGGCTGGTGYACGGTCCTCTGTGGAGAAGAGAGAGGGAGGTGTTTGGTTTGAACTTGGTACGTGTGGAGGCAGCAAAGGACAAGGAGTGCCTGGGGATTGGTTTGGAAGAGAGATCACAGGGGCAGGGGGTGGTTTTGTCCAAGAACTATATGAAAAATCATTCATTAGCAGCATCACCAGCCTCATGTGGGCTGCATGATGGATGGATCTCAGGGACCTCAGACACATCTGACAAGCAGGGATGATTGCTACAGATGGCAGTTATATTCTTGATGTGCTTTCACTGTTGAGAGAGGCCAGTATTGCCCAGGAGAAGAAGAGATTTGAATACTGAGGGAAAGAGAATGAATGAAATGAATCAGTGGCAGGCTGTCTCTACTAGTGAAGATGCTGGAGGCTGCCAGAGGGTGTCCTTCAACAGGGACACTCAGACCTCTCTGTTATCAGATTGTATGTGGCCCCACTTCAGGCTAAGACAAATATCACTCTCCAAAACAGTTTTTGGATATGGTTTGGGGGTTAAGACCAATCCATGGCCACTCCTAAGAGGCAGTTTGTGGGCACCCATTCTGGTTTGGAAGGTGAGATAGTTTAATAATGTGAATATGAGCTTCAGTGCCTAAGAATGGTTTTAGTCACAGTTCACTAGCAAAGTTGAAGCATTAGATATTTAGTAAAGTTTCTGGCACCTAGATTAGAGCAAGAAAATCCTGGCCAAACTGCCTAAGAAGCAGGAAAACCTGGGTATGAAATTACTACAGGCTGGGAGCAGAGTGGTTGGAAAGTGGCCCAGCAGAAAAGGACCTGGGGGTGCTGGTTGACAGCAACTGAACATGAGCCAGTGTGCCCAGGTGGCCAAGAAGGCCGATGACATCCTGGCCTGTATCAGCAGTAGAGTGGCCAGCAGGACCAGGGCAGTGACCATCCCTCTGTACTTGACACTGGTGAGGCCACCCCTCGAACCCTGTGTTCGGTTCTGGGTTCCTCAACTCAGGAAGGACATTGAGGTGCCAGAGCAAGTCCAGGAAAGGGCAATGGAGCTGATGAAGGGTCTACAAGGTAAGTCCTATGAGGAGCAGCTAAGGGAGCTGGCRTGGTTTAGCCTGGAGAAAAGGAGGCTCAGAGGAGACCTTATTGCTCTCTACARCTGCCTGAAAGGAGACTGTAGTCGGGGGGGATTGATCTCTTCTCCCAGGCAACCAGCGACAGGATGAGAGGACATAGTCTTAAGCTGCACCAGGGAAGGTTTAGGTTGGACATTAGGAAGAAGTTCTTCACAGAAGGGGTGATTAAAAATTGGAATGGACTGCCCAGGGAGGTGGTGGAGTCACCGTCCTTGGAGGTGTTCAAGGAAAGACTGGAAGTGTCACTCAGTGTCATGGTCTAGTTGACAGGGTAGTGTTGGGTCATAGGTTATACTTGATGGTCTCAGAAGTCTTTTCCAACCCATTTGATTCTGTGATTCTGTTGAGCCAATCTACTGCACTGAGTGATGACTTGCGTGGCTCCTACCTTGTAATTACCCAAAGCCAGATCTCTATTTACCACCTTTGCCATGCAGTGCCACAGCCTTTCTTTCTTTGTTTTTCTGACCAGTTGTGCCACAAACAGCTGGTACTCACAGCTTCCAAAGGGCATAGTGTAGCAAAGACCCATAGCCTAGGCACACCACTGGAATGCACAGCCTATATTTAGAACTCAGTGCTGGGACCTGCCCTTCTCATGCACCCCAGCAGAGACATGGTTACATCACCACAAGTGCCAGATGAATCCACCATTGTGTGGTCTCACGCTGCCATTGTGTTTCCTCATGCTTACATTGGAGATGTTAAAGTCTTTAAAAGCATTATTGGAAAAACACCAGCAGTCTTTGGTAGGTTGGTCATTTCTTTTCTCTTGGAAAGGAAAGCACTTCTCAGGGGAAGCACTGTCAGTCATGATGGATACAGGACACTCTCCCTGCACAAGAAGGCAGGGGACATTATAGATCTTGGAACTTGGCTGCACAGGGCCTTTTCAGGACAGTCGGGTCTGAGATGACACAGAGTGAACAAGTTCTTTACCAAAATCCTCTTGTAAAAAGGGGCCAATTGAGGATGCATTGCCAGGTGTGGAAGTTTGAATGAGTGTTACAGCTCCTTGGTCAGATTTTGCTGCCCTGATTTCTTGTTGACAGGTGTGATAATAGAAGCATCAGTGGCTTTACTGTAATTACCTGGGTTGGAAGCATAGGCTCAAGGTCAGGGAAACTTCTGCTTCTGTTAACCTTTGTTCAAGACAACAATTAAATGCACACAAGTAGGTGAAATATATGCCTAAGATCCACTGAAATTGAATCCATGCTTTAAGTGTTTTCTTGGTACTGCTTAATCCAGTCACTATTTAATTTATTACCTCATGAAATCCTTTTCTCTGGATTAAGCTAGAATTACAGCCCTGTAATTTAAGGACCAATCTTTACACCTGAATGTCTAAAAATATCCAATTAGCTATTATAAACCCAAGTTATACAACTTGGTTTTGCACTGCTGCTGCACACAGTGAAGGAACAGCAGAAAAAAAAAATGAAAGAAAAATTATTAGGAGAGATGTTTGCCCTCCAGCTGGACTATGTTCTTGTAAAAGCGATAATCTGCGTCAAAGTGATCTAAACAGAGTAGCCAGCAAAGGAAATTAAAACTGTCATTCTTTGACACAGGATACCGCTCGATAAGAATGCAGAACAGCTGTAAGCCAAATGAGCCACATAATGCTTCATTTTTCACAGTGTCCTTTTCACAGCATTCAAAATAGTGTTACTAGCCTATGGCTCTTGTCTGGCAATTAATAGTTTGTGCTGGTAAATTATTTTTGCCATTTAAAAATGTATTTTTCATATTTTCTTGAAAAAGAAACAGGGTAAACTGTATCTTATAATTGCTTTTGGAATGTGAATTGCTTTCTAAGTGTTCTGAGGAAAGAAAACGCAATTTCCAGGCCCAAGTCCTAAAAAAGCAAAAAACCGAAACAGAATTACAGAATTACTTGGTTTTTATGTGCATGGTTTTAGAGAACATCTTTTGCATATATATATATATATATATATATATATATATATAAAAATCAATGCATATTTTAAAAGTGAAATTAAAAAAAAAAGATAAAACTCTCCCAAACAATCCAGTCAAACCCTATTCTCATTTTGGCCTGGTTGCTTCATACTTTTAGAAAAGAAGATCTTGGCAAGTGAAGAAGCTAAAGATTTCCGATTTTAAAGTGCTTTATCTTACATCCATTTTCAGTCATTTCAGGCAAGTTTACAGGAACTATTTCCTGGGATTTCTTAGAGTTGCGAAAACACATCCGTGTGACCCTCACTCTGCAAAAAAGACCCTCTTCAGGCCCTGCACTGAATAGATCTTACCTTGAAAAAGAATTTCATTGCCTTCTTTGGACTTGAAGATGCAAATAGCATACAGAAGCTACTGTGCAAGCAAGATAAGGAAATACTCTTTTTACTACTGCTCCAGGATGGAAAGAAAATACCCTCCCCATCTCTTAGGACAGAACGGCAGTGGAAGTGCAGGCTGCTGCACTCGCCGGGGTGCTGGGATGTGCGGTGCTGCCGAAGGGGCTGTCGGGGGTAATTCTGCCTAGGAATGGGAAGAGTGAGAGGATCCTCACCTCTGTTCTTCCCTCTCCGCTGGAGCCTCCTCAGACAAACTCGCCACCTTTCTACTCTATTTCCCAGCCTCTGAAAGAAGGGAACTCAGTTAGCTAATCCCATTTGTCCACTTCTGTTCTGTACTGCAGGTGGTTTCACAGCATGAGAGTCCTATCAGGAGGATACAATAGCAGTATTGCCACTCTCACACCATACGTTAAACAAGCATCCCACAGAGCAAGATGCTAAATATATAATAAATGTTTTTTTCTTCCTACATTTGCTTTACTGGGTACATACTTTGCTTTACTGGAGCATATTTAACTGTTATTCAAATTCCTATTTATGAACACAAGGCTTGACAATTGCTTCTTTATTATAATTATCAGTAGTATTACTATTAGTGAAGGTCCAGTCCACCTTAAGGATGCTGAAGAGATTATAGATTTAATAACACATATTGGAACTTTTAATAAAGTGGGAGCTCATGAGGCTCTAGAGTGAGTGAGACTTTAAATAAATGCTTGCCCTCAGTGTGTTTGTAGTCATTTTCTCTGAAGATAAATTGGCTAAGGAGGAAAATACAACTCAGTTAGAACTTCCGTTTTATTTCAGAATAAAGTTGCAGGGAACATTACTGTCACAGCGAAGTTAAACACGCATAAGGACCTCAGGTCCCACTTCAGCTGAGGAAACATCTTTGCTGGCATTAGTCTAGTACAGCTGGGTTTTGCTCTGTAAAATCTCAAATGTTTCTCTTCTCTTTCTGCTATTCACAGTACTAATACATGGTGAGGATAAATGAAAGTTACATAACTTTCAAGAATTGAAAGTATCTCAAGAAAAGTATAATTCTTCTTGTCTGCATTCAGAGTCTTGGGTTGTGTGAGGGAGTCTGGGATTCTCTATTCAGTAATGTTCGTGGTGTGTTTGGGAATTAGTAAACTAGTAGGGAGAGATTTTTGAAAGCATAAATTACAGCCACTGGGCCATCTCCCATGGTTGTTACAACTGGTCTTAGTTGGATTTTTGAAGCCAATCATTCCTTTGCTCTTCTTTGCACTGATGCCCAGGCTGATGTGGTGGCTCTGGCAGTAAGAGCCCTGGTCTCCTTAGAGCACTCTCCTTGGCACAACCTCACAAACCTCACAGATGAGGAGGTGAGACTCTTGCCCAAGAGTGTGGGTGATTTGCCCTCAAGGCAAGATCAGGAGCTGACTGGGAGCCTAAACTCACCACAGTGTGTCCTTTTTACGCCTGGGCATTATGATCTGCTGCTTTGCTGTTGTGCCCTTTTGCCAGTGTCCTTCCCTCACTGGACCACAAATTCATTCTTTGGGTGTTGCTGTCATGCTTAGGAAAGGCCTCAAAGATTTGACCTTCACGTCAAATTGCAAAATAGAAGACTAGAGATCTTTGGGACAACTGGTATAAACTCACCTCCATGTCATCCTCCAGAAGCCTCTGAGTTGGCTTGTCAGTCTTTTCTTCCAGTCTGGCATATTTTTCAGGGTTTTTGAGTAGCCACTTCCATCAGTGAGCCTGTGGTGATATACAACATATACCAGCCTTGGGTGACAGAGAGGAACTACACAGGGACACGGATTTCAAACTACCTATCAGACAAAAGTCTGTATAGAGTTGTTCAAGGTTTTTTTGTTTCCTTGGTATTTTCTTGCAGTTCGTTTTGAAGTTTTGGGGAGCAATGTTGTATCTTTGGACCAAAGCAAAGTAATGGCAGTGCAAGTGAATCAGTAGACTGGTGAATAGTCTATTAAATGTTTTCTTAGACTGAATTTTGATGTGTGTTCAACCAACACTAAGCCTTCAACAAAGAGAAACACGTGGTGAAGTATGGATTTCAGATGAAACAGTTTCCAGATCTGATTTATGTCTGTGCTGCTGCCAAAGAGGAGGCAAAAGAGCTGGGGAAGAAGATGAATAGGGAATAAGTAATGTGGGACTGGAAGGATTATTGCTATCTTTTTGTTTTGGCACAGGTCCTTCCTTAAGGCATGGTCAGCTATGACCTGTGTTGTAACTAGTGCTGAGGAGAGGGCTACTTTTTAGAGAGGAGTCATAAGAGAAGCTACGTGCAGCTTTGAGCTTGCGTGAACAGCTATTCCCAGGAGAGACACCAGTGAAGTCATGGTGGTCCTTGGATGACCTCTGGCAGTCTGGGCTGGAAACTGTGTTGCTCAGGCAGATTAGAAACCAGAGCCTGAGCCAGGAGCCTGACTGAGCTACATCTATGAGTACGCACGCCTGCCTAATGATTGCAAAGTTGAATTTAACTCACTCCTGTAATTTCATCTGTAAGGACTGCTGATGCTTCCCACAGTTTCTTGGCTCGTCATTTGTCAGTGGCCCATCACCAACAGGGTGTTCTAACACGTCGCCAGTGTTTGTCAGCAGAAATTTTGGGAGAAAAACCCACCAGCATTGCCCATTTTAATTTCAGAAAATGCCAGAGTGCTGAGCAATGAGGCATAAAAGAGAAATACAGCAACAAGGAAAGTGATTGTTCACCATGACTGATGAAAATAACATTGCAGATCTCAGCTAGAGTTTCATGGACTTGCAGTAAATCCATTAATCCATCCAGTAAATAAGAGATCTTACAGTTTTTGCATATTGCACTATTTCAAATTCATGACAGCATAATTTTGTCTTCACCAAATCCTACCTTTTCATGCTGTCTGTCACACAAAGGATCCAGAAACAGCTTGTAATTAGCGAGGTCTGTACTGTGACTGGGTCAGGTAATCACACCTGCCTTCAATGTCACTGTGTGTCACCTTTCCCTTTCCTGCTATTTAAATATATTTAGATTTTATTTAGACTGTTTATTTTACTTAGATTCTTTTTCCTGTTTAGCTGCTGCCTATTGTCTGCATCTTGGGCTATAAAATTGGGCTGAGGAGTAGGGGGGTGGAAGTTCTGGTGAGTTATGTAACTTCCTGGTAAGTTAGAGATGTGGCATTTGCTTCTGGCTGGGGTCTTCAGACTTGCATAACATCAAACAGTGAAAACAAAAACACTCTGTAGGTCCATCTGAAGGGTTTAGGGAAAATTAACGTTTCCTAAAATATGAGCAGGACAAGCTAAAAGTCTGGAAAACTCCTTTAACTCACGTTATGAGTTGGTACTCAGGTACCATTCATTGCTCTGCAGCACCATTTAAGTGAATCACATTGGAAAGGGCCTTTAGATAGCATCCTACCCTCACAATATCTTTCTTGGGGTTGAGTCTTATTCCTATCTCTTTTTTTACTCCATGAGATGAAAGGTCAAATTAGGCAATCATCTTGGAAACACACTGCATTGCTCCAGTGCCTTTGCTCTGTTTCTCCGGAAAGATAACATATGATTTATTAAAAGGCATGTCCTCTTTATGGAGGGATCTTCCCCTAAAACCAGCGCAGAGTATAGGGCTGTGGTGACAGATTTTCTTCCTCACATTTTCGTTTTTTCTCTGGAAAAGCTGGTGATCCAGGTCATCCAAGTCTGTGTTGCCATGAATTTAAACATGTTAGAGGGCTCATCTATGATTCACCATCCTGTTTTGCTTAGGACCATGCCACAGGAGCTGCCATAGGAAGATCAGTGCCAAAAAGCAGTTCACATAAAGGGGAATAATGTCATCTGTACTTCCGTTTCTCCTGTGCAATCTAAATCCAACCCAGCTACACAAGAAAATATGAAGTGTGTCTTTGTAAGCAATCACATTATTCCTAGATGCTCAGATTGCTAAATGAAGGCTGGAAGAAACGGTGAAGGCAGCAGCCCAAAGCCCAGATTTTCCTGACTCACTGCTGTGTCCCGGCTGTGTCCCCCAGCTGCTTCCACGCAAGTAACATATTCTGCTGAGTCACAGTATGACAAGGCATTTTCCCCTCATGATTAATCTCTTCTCTAAGAGCAAACCTGATTCCTGCTTTCTCCTGCCCTGGGGAAACTGCCTGGGTCATGGAAAAAGTTGATTTTCCCACATTTTATATCATTTCCTGGCTACTGCTCACACCTCGCCCTATCTCTGGGGTGTGGGAATAACCACAGCTGTCTTAGGGAACCTCCACTTATCCCATTTACTATCCATCTTATTAACCAACCTCTGCCAGAGAATGTCTGTAAATGCTCTTTATGGGGATTTTCTTTGGCACAAACTGCTGTGGTAGCACAGTGCTTGTAATACTCCTGCTCCCTTTGCAGCTCTTACTGTATGTTACAACAGCTTGCACAGCCAGTTTCCACACACTGTCACTGGCTAAATCATTCTTGGCATCAGTGGATAAGCTTTCCAGAATCTGCAGCCCAGCCCCGACCAAGCCAGGACAGGAATCCGGGTCTGGAGCTGTGTTTTCTCACTCAAGTATTTTGAAAGATCTTGGACTCGACATCTCTGGGCTGACCTCGCTTGGGCCACCAAGGAACACACTGACATCCCAACTCACGGAGTTAGAGGCACCTATTTTCAGCAACTGCCAACAGTGAGCGCTGAAACAGGTTGGATTTAAAAGTAAACGACAAGGTTCAAATCCTGCTTTCAATAAACCAGGTGCCAATATGGGGCTGTGATTTATTTTTCTATTTATCATGTGTTTCAGAGAGCAAAGTGTCGAGTTCGTATATTTTTTGGATAAGATTCTGTGGAAAGCCCCTCCAGTGAAATCTGTGAGCTCTCCTGTGATAACATAGCTAATGCCACAGAACATCAGGATGCATCAGGCACACAAAGACACCACAGCTTGGCCAAATGTTGCAGACTGCAGGCCTGTGTTTGTGGAAGGTGTTGTCGTTTCTGACACTGGAGGGAGAAGGCAAAGTTGCTTTCGGTTAGAGACTTGTAGCCAGGGCTTGCTTAAAAGTTTAAAAAATGCAGAGCAGTATAAGTAGGAAATCATAGAGAAAAGTGTTTGTATGCAAGTTGGAGAGCTGTGACAATTTAACTGTACTTGAAACATATTCTTTAATTTCCTTTGTACAAAGCTGGTATGTTACGTCCCAGTTACCCAAAAACCTGGGACTGAACCAAGGTTTTTTTTCTCTGGGTAGGCGCAAAGAGAAAATTCAACCAAAATTTTCCCAAGAGGTAAAAATAACACACAAAAGTTTACTGGCAGAACTATAGAAAATTAGGGGACATTGGCAAAAGAATAAATGGTACACAACATCACTTTTCCCAACATAAACTTAGTTCATTAAACATAGAAAAACCTTACAGCCCATTTGATGTTATGTTCTGTAAGAAGAAAGTTAGAAAAAGAAGAAAAAAGGAAGGGAAACAGAAAGATAGGAAAGATATAGAAA
This sequence comes from Amblyornis subalaris, assembly GCA_018881555.1. Taxonomy (NCBI): domain Eukaryota; kingdom Metazoa; phylum Chordata; class Aves; order Passeriformes; family Ptilonorhynchidae; genus Amblyornis; species Amblyornis subalaris. The sequence continues at coordinate 2,203,477 of JACAXG010000061.1, read as the reverse complement.
AACAGGCATAGCTATCAACTCCTGGGTTCCAGCGAGATGAAGCTCCAAGGTGAGGGCATGGTGAAAAGAGAGAGCGCCAAGTGGGGAGGGCTTCTTAAACCTTTGGCCCTGCCCCCTGGCCTGCCCGCCCATGTGGGACCTCTTGTGTCTCAGCCACTCGGGAGGGGTAAGGTGACACCAAGGGGCTGCCTCCAGTGTCTCTTCATGGAAAGGCACTGGAGGCTGGGGGGGGGGGGGCATGGGGGTTGGGTGCTGCCCTACCAGAGTGGGGCCCGATGCATCCCCTTCCACACTATCCCAAGCTCCTCAAGATGTCTCGAAACACCTTTTCCAGTCTCTGGCATGGTGTCACAATGGCCCTTTTGTCATATCCCCCTGTTCTCCCCAGCTGGTCAGTCCTGACACAAGGAACAGCTGTTACAACAGTGCTACCAACAGAAGGTTAGATTGAACGGATATCTGGATGTGAGCTGAATCTACTGTACATGAGGTCTGCAGTAAGGTAAACAGGACAGGAAGGCGGGGGAAATGTGAATGAAATTTGGCAATTGTGACATTTCCAAATATCCTAAATATGAACAGAAGAAGAAACAGATCGGATTTTTTGAATTGTGTTTTTCCACTTTAGACCACCCTTGCCAAACATTGGACATCAGAGCAGCAGGGAAACATAGAATCGTTTAGATTGGAAAAGACCTTTAAGATCATCAAGTCCAAGGGTTAACCCAGCTGCCAAGTCCACCACTAAACCATCTCTCCAAGTGCCACATCTGCACAACTTTTAGATACCTCCAAGGATGGTGACTCAACCACTTCCCTGTGCAGCCTGTTCCAGTACCTCACAACCTTTTTGGTGAAGAAATATTTCTTAATGTCCAATCTAAACCTCCCCTGGTGCAACTTGAGGCTATTTCTTCTTGTCTTGTCTTCTTGTCACTTTTTTCTTGGGAGAAGAGTCCAACCCCCACCCGGCTACAACCTCTTTTCAGGGAGTTGTAGAGAGCAATAAGATCACCCTGAGTCTCCTCCAGGCTAAACAACCCCAGCTCCCTCGGCAGCTCTTCATAGCACTTGTGCTCCTGTGTTGGTTTTGCAGGGCCTAGTTTTTGGTAGCGGRGGGGCACAGAGGTGGCTTCTGTGAGAAGCTGCTGGAAGCTTCCACCATGTCCAGCAGAGCCAATCCCTGATGGCTCTGATGATGGACGTGCTGCTGGCCAAGGCTGGGCCAATTAGAGACGAAGGTAACGCCTCTGTGATAACATATTTAAGAAGAAATCATAACAAAGTGTGTGGTGCAGTTGTAATTTTCCAGCTGGAGAAGAGTAGGAGTGAGAATATGTGAGAGGAACAACAATGGAGGCACCAAGGTCAGTGCAGAAGGAGGGGGAGGACGTGCTCCAGGCACCGGAGCCGAGATGTCCCTGCAGCCCGTGGTGAGGGCCGTGGTGAGGGCCATGGTGAGGCAGCTGTGCCCCTGCAGCCCATGGGGGTCCATGGGGGGTGCAGAGATCCACTCGCAGCCCGTGGGGGAGGTGCCCACGCTGGAGCAGGTGGATACCAGGACGCTGTGATCCAGACGAAGTCCCAGTGGAGAGAGAGGCCTTGCTTCCAGGCTGGAGCAGCCTGTCCTCGGAGGACTGCACCCCCTGGCAGAGTGACCCACACCACGGCAGTTTTGGGAGGACTGTCTGCCCGTGGGATGGACTCACGCCGCAGCAGTTTTGGGAGCTCTGCTGCTCCTGAGATTAGACCCACCCTGGGGAAGTTCACGGAAAACTGTCTCCTGTGGGAGGGACCCCACGGTGCAGCAGGGAAAAGACTCCCCTCCCTGAGCAGTGGAAAGAAAAATCCTGGGTGATGAACTGACCAAAACCCCCACTCTGTCTCCCTGTGCCATTTGTGGGAAGGAGGGAGGGGTTGGGGGGAGACAAAGGTGTTTGTAAGGGCTTATTTTACTTCTCATTCTTTTACTCTGATCTTGTTAGTAATAAATTCACTTTATATCATTAAGTTGAGCCTGTTTTGCCCTTGAAGTGTTTTCTCCCGGTCCTTATCTCAACTCATTAACCCTTTGTTATATTTTCTCTCCTCTGTCCAGTTGCAGAGCAGAGGAGAGTGAGAGAGTGAGCGGGCTTTTCGTGAAGCGTTCCATATTTTTACCATCACCAGAGGGTACATCGGGGCCTGGAGGGGGGCCTACACTGTACCCCAGCTATGGAGAGAGAGAGCCACAACTACAGAAGGGACTCTGGATTTATCCACATTTTCTCCACCGTGAGGTTTATTATCTAATATTATTCATTTTTTTTTCTTTCCTTCCCCTGGTGCCTGCGTGCACCCCCCCCCCCTTTGTTAAATAAACAGGTTTTTTCACTTTCCTCCGAGAAATTCCTGAGGTGGGGAGAGGAACTCCTGATTTTGTCTCAAACCGGGACAGCTCCAGATCCTTCACCAGCTCTGTTGCCCTTCTCTGGACACACTCCAGCATGTCAACGTCTTTCTTGTAGAGAGGAGTCAGAAATTGAACAAAGGATTCGAGGTGTGGCCTCACCAGTGCCCAGTACAAGGGGACAATCCCGCCCTTGTCCTGCTGGTCACACTATTGCTGATACAGGTCAGGATGCCATTGGCCTTCTTGGCCACCTGGGGACATGCTGGATCATGTTTGACCAGCACCCTCAGGTCCTTTTCCGACAGGCAGCTTTGCAGCCACTCTGCCCCCAGCCTGTAGCACTGCCTGGGGTTGTTGTGAGCCAAGTGCAGGACTCAGCACTTCAGCCTGTTGAACCTCAGACTATTGGCCTCAGCCCACTGATCCAGCCTGTCCAGATGCCTCTGCAGAGCCTTCCTACCCTCCTGCAGATCAACACTCCTGCCCAACCTGGTGTCATCTGCAGACTGTCTGAGGGTCCTCTCAATCCCCTCATCCAGATCATTGACAGAGATATTGAACAGCACTGGATCCAGCACTGAGCCCTGGGGAACCACTTGTGACCAGACACCCAATAAACTTCAAGAAGCAACAACTTCAAAGCAATGAACTAGTGTAAGTAACATAACTACCTCTTCCTCACTGGAAGAGGTGTGTTAAGTGAACAGAAGTCCCCTGGACAGCCTGATATTTCAGCAAGATGTGCTGCCGCTGCAGAGGCTTGTGTAGCTCTGCTGAAAGTGCTGCTGCTGCTTTCACATCCTGTTAGATTTTAGGAAACTTTGCTCAATCTCCCTGAAAGTGAATGACGTGGTTTTAATCTCGTTATTTGCATATGTTTTGTTCCGTTTGAGAGGCAAACGTTAATAGGAATGTCTGCCCCTAGACCAGAAACCAGAAGTACCCGCTGAGAATGAAACAGAGAAACCAAAAAGACTTGCAGTTGGCTGAAATGCTGGAGGCACTTACTGTATTTCCTGGGAAGCCAGCGAAGAGAAAAAAGGGAATGTTATCCCCTTATTTGCGTTCCCAATTTCCTAAGCTCTATGATCTGATTTTTCACGGGCTGAAGATGACTCACCAAATAAATCACCCAAAGGTGTTCAGTACCTCTTGAGCTGTGGCTAGAGAATATAACATCAAGCCTGCTAAAGGGAAAATGCCAAGAGAACACAGCAGTGACTGCTCCCAGAGCAAGGGCAAGAGCCATTGCTCACAGCTTTCCAGGATTGTGCAGGGTCCTCTCCCACTTCCTTTTTCTGTGAAGCARACTGTTACGAACTTCCCCTGTGTGAAAAAACAGCAGTGCCCAGCTGACTCTGTGGCTGCTAGCTGTAGTGATATTACAATAATTAATCAAACTGGCAGTCCCTAGTAGGTTAACTACAGCTGGTCCCTTCATTGTACAGTCAGGGAATTGAAAATGCAAGCTCTCTTGTCCAAAGACATATAATGAATTAGTGTCAAAGCCCACACAAGAATTCTTGAGACCAAATGCTAATTTCAAATGCCCACATTACCAGTTATATACATAATCAAAAGTATTTAACTGATGTTTTGCATGCACGTCTTTACTGATAATTCAAACCATGTGATAATTTAAATTTGTATGTCTAAAGTTAGAATTACAGGTAAGAAAACCTTAGGCCTGGAGGTTAATCATAAAATGCAATGACCCTGAACTCAAGGGTAATTCACTGCCTGTTTTCTAGAGATGGCATTTCAATGACCAGGGTTTCTTTTAAAGAAGTAACCATACCCTTGATGCTTAATCTGCTGAATAAAAATATTCAGATTTTGCCCTGGTAGCATAGGCTGAGAGAGAGCCCAGGCAGCTCTAATCAGAAAAGCAGCAGAGCATATTGCAATTACACAGCAGGCTTTTATCATCACCCAGAGCAGAACTCATTACAATTGGACTCTACAAAAGTCTTCTTAATATTCACAGCACTCTGTTCTAATTGACCAACAGGTGTTTGGAGTTTAAACACATGAGGACTGTGATAGGTGTTTTGTCATAGCACTAAATGTTATGCTCCATCCTCCCAGCTTCAGGGTTTGCTACAGGCCACACTTGTTCCCTACAGTTTTAAAAAAGATCCTGAGCTTTGTGAATTTTCTCTGGTAACATAGACTGTATCTCCAACTAGTGGGGTTTTAATAAGCTTCCAGGTGTTGCAGGCTAGAACAGAAGTGTAGATGGCACACTCTGAACGAAGTTATAAGAGTTACAGTTGGAAAATATTTAGCCTATATTGCAGCTCACAAGCACCATCACAGTCCTCTCTACAGTTGTGCATTCAGAAGTCTATCACTGCAAGTCTAAACTTTCTTCTATTTTGTTTTTATTAATGATTATTTTTCCTGCAATGTAACAGGTTTATAGACACCAGGCAAAACTGGAAAAGACCCTACAAGTGTTTCAGGTTTGTTTGGAAGAACGTGGAACATGGCTGTTTCCCATGAGTGTGGGTGATTTCTTCATCCCAGAATCACTTCTTCCAGCTTCCCTCTTATCTAATTACCACGTACCACACAATGTAACCGCAGCTTTTTAGATTGGTTTTGGAGCCTTGGGCCTTTCAGCTAGGAAAGTTTTTTTATTTCTTCGTATTTTCCCCGAAGCTGTCATCTTTCCTAATTTCCCTGTACATCCAGGAGTGCTGAGTTTTAGCACTGGCTGACTGTCATGTTTCACCCCAGCCAGCAGCCAAGCCCCTGCAGCTGCTCTCTCATTCCCCCACCATTGAGGTTAGGGAGAGAATCGGAAGGGTAAACCCCAGAAAACCTGTGGGTTGAGATAAAGGCAGTTTTACAGGAAAAGCAAAAGCTGTGCACACAAGCAAAGCAAAACAAAGAATTAATTCACTGCTTCCCATGGGCAGGCATCCCCAGGAGAGCAGGGCCCCATCACATCTAACAGCTACTTGGGAAGACAAACACGGTCACCTCAACCGTCCCCCCTTCCTTCTTCTTCCCCCCAGTTTATATACTGAGAATGATGTCATATGGTCTAGAATATCCCTTTGGTCAGTTTGGATCACCTATCCCGGCTGTGTCTCCTCCCAACTTCCCATGCAGCCCCAGCCTCCTCATCAGTGTTACAGTACGAAAAGCAGAAAAGGCCTTGGCTCTGTGCAAGCCCTGCTCAGCAATAAAAAAACCATCTCTATACTGTCATCACTGTGTCCAGCACAAATCCAAAACATAGCCCCCACCAGCCACTGTGAAGGAAATTAACTCTGTGCCAGCTTAAACTGGCCCTGTGTCGCACTGCTGGTCTTTGCCCCTGAAACGTTAACATTTCTGTCCTTATGGATAATTCTCACTGAGAAAACCTTCTTCTTGGTAAACAACAAGGGTTAATTGAAAAATTAATTCACTAAAGAATATTCTAAGGAGGGAAGGGAAGGTGTTTGTACCCCATCACTGGAAAGTGGTGTAAAACTCCCCCAGTTCTCAGTGAAACTCACTGAGTGTTTTGACAGCTCTGCATACACCAGCAGGAGAAATTTCTGAGTGAAACTGGTCTGGCTCGCTTCCATCTCTTTGGCTGTTGATGCTGTTGCTGTATTTCCTTGGAATCAGTGAGGTCAGACCCTCTAAGCACTGCAGCTTCCGAGCAGTATGCTAGAGGAAAGGACTTGGTCACTAAGTCTTTTATAATATTTAACTTAATATCAATTAAAATGAAAACCAAATTACATACACCAACATCCCCTCTGAAATAGGATGACCTTTTCCTGCAATAGTCTGAAAGCTGTGTGGCCTTGCCTTGCCTCTCTGTTTCGCCATTTCTTTTTTCAGTAGTGATGGGGGCTGTGTCTCAGTGTCCTTAAGATGGTAACCTTAAATGACAACCAACCTGCATGAATCAAAGTTAGATTAATTATGTCAAAGAACACAACTCTGGCAACCTGGACTTCAGTTTTGAAAATTTCATGGCATTTCATTCAGTGAATCCTACCCCTCAGAAACCATGTTTTCAATAACGTCCTGAATTAGTTTGGAGTCACCCTTGTAGGAACGACTTTTTTATTCCACTCTTCTGGAAATGGTGCCTTTGAATACTTTTCTGGAAAAGGTGGTGGAGCAGAAGCGTTATGTTACTGGGTCACTGGATTGTCCCCCAACAATTAAGTCTTTCCACTTCTAAATGTGTTATGGTGTTTCTCTGGAATAGATTATACTCAGGTAATTCTACTCAATGTAGCAGACATTAAGGTAGCTGGCTAGTTTGGCACACAGAAGGCAGATGGGTAGTGAGCAGTTAGGAACTGAGGAAATTGCTCCATCAGAGTTTTAGTGGAGCAAGTTGTGGACCAAGACAGCACAGGGCCTGGAAAGGCTACCAAGCATTCCTGGTGTCCTCATCCCGTTAAGTCTCAGTTACAGAGACAAGAAAATGCTCCGTAATAATGTTCAGTGATTACCTTAGTCCTTTTCCTTGTGGACTGTCTTTTTTCCAATCTTCTTTTTCTTGTGTGGCAGAGTCAAATTGCAGCAAATAGTCTCTGTTTATTAAAGGTTTACAAAGGCAGTGGATGCTGTGAACTTTCTCTCTGACTTACTACATTTCCCTGGGCTGTGCCCCATGGGACAGTGCTGACAGCAGAGGAATACATGTGTGTGAATCACAGAATCAATTGGTTTGGAAAAGACCTCTGAGGACATCGAGTTCAGCTTATGACCAAACACCACCATGTCAACTAGACCATGGCACTAAGTGACACATCCAGTCTTTCCTTAAACAACTCCAGGGACAGTGACACCACCACCTCCCTGGGCAGTACATTCCAATTTTTAATCATCCCTTCTGTGAAGAAATTCTTCCTTATGCCCCACCTAAACCTTCCCTGATGCACCTTAAGGCTGTGTCCTCTCCTCTTGTCGCTGGTTGACTGGGAGAAGAGGTCAATTCCCACCTGGCTACATCCTCCTTTCAGGCTGTTGTAGAGAACAATAAGGTCTCCCCTGAGCTTCATTTTCTGCAGGCTAAACAACCCCATCTCCCTCAGTAACTCCTCCTAAGACCTTGTGTTCCAGAACCTTCACCAGCTTTGTTGCCATTCTCTGGACTCTGGATTTCAGTTTGTAATTAGGCTGAAAAATACAGTTTCTGTATTATTCTGTATTTTTCTGACTCTGCCTTTATTCTCTCTTTTATTGCCCTGAACATTGATGTAAGAGTGACATCAAGTTGTGTTGAGCTACCTGTTGTTCCACCACAATTCAAGTGCTAACGCCTGTTCTGCTCGGACCACGCTGGCTGTGTCAGGCTGTGAAGTCAGAGCTATCTCCCAGGAACAGCTTAATGTGCTTCTAGGAGATCTGCATGTACTATCTGTTGGAAGCCTGACTCATCCATTTCTTTGGCAAAAACCCACCAAACTCCATGGCTTTCGGAAAACAGACACTTGAAAAATGTCTCCTCTCTTTAGAAGGAGAAAAACCAAAACCCATCGACAGTTGGTGAGTGATATTGTTGCCAAATTATTCCATTAATATGGGATAAAATAGTGCAAGGATCACTCTTGGGCTGACTGCGGAAAAAATAACAACAATATAATAAAGCACATTTGCAACATGGAATACAATATTAGTCAGCTGTAAGCATGCTGCTTGTTCTGAAAGGGGAGTTCAGCACTTTTTGTAGGGAAATGAGGGGGCTGAGAACCTCCATGCTCACATCCTAATCTGTGGGCAGGCCAGGAGAGGAGCAGACTGACTCGCTTTGACCTCTACTTAGCAAGGGTAAAAATCTTCCAGTTCTTTGCCTTTGAGGCTCTGGGAATGGAAGTTACTGGAAATTGAAGGTGGTAGCAAAAGGATTCCACCAGGACCCCACACCAGTGATTTTTGCAGTAAATGCAATGACTGAGGTAATTGCAAGATGAAGTAGCTCTCTTGTGCATTTCTGGCAGTATGTTCACAATAGCATGAGATTCAGTAGCAAGTGCAAAACTTTCCCAGAAATCTGGGGAGTTGAGTACTTATCCTAAACTCAGTATTGTAATGATGAGTTCAAAAGCTTAAGTATAGCAGGATATAGCTATCTAAAATATCAAGCTTGTTGCAGTTAAGGTCTGACCCTTCCCCCATATCTATATTTTAAAAGGTGCTGCTAGAACAGAATGTCAGTGCTGTGTGTAGTCCTTCCATTGGGCAGGGAATGGAGGAGCACATGATAACATCCCCTTTGTTGGAATTTGCAGTCAGTCTTTGGTACTAACAGTATTTTGTATTGCCTTTCATGGACAAAATAAAGGGATGGGAAATGCACTGAAGACTGAACTGTCTGTGGAAAACAGCCATGCAGAAAGGCTGCTGATACCAGGAGCCATCTTCACTTATGGCCTCCACGGGTTTAACTTGTTCCTCTGCTGCACAGCTGGGCAAATGGTCCTTGTTTGGCAGCTCAGTTTCCATTTCCCCAACAAATGTGTGTTTTCTCCAGAATGTCTTGCTGATGCTACATCTCCTGGGAAGGCAGGCGAATTTTCTGGAGGACAGCCATGAGATACTCCCACAACTGGACTCTGCAATACCTCTGGCCTGACCAAAGGGCACAAGAAGCTGGGGGAGGTGGCAGCAGTGGGGCTGGGGAGAGGGGGGAGGCTGTAGAAGGCAGCAGTAGATGAAAAGCTTGGGGTTACAGCCGGATTCTTGGGAGACACTAAAGCATCTGCAATATGCTGAGTGTTTTGGCTGTACCATTTTAGGACCATCTAGATTACAAGGAACATAGAATGGTCTCTGATACAATGCAAAAACAAGCTATAGAACAAATTAGTTACTTGGTTTGAAAAATTACTCATTTTTTTGGCAGGGGAAAACTACTTGGAGGAAAACTTTTTGAAAAAACACATTTATCAGTCTTTCAGAACACTTTGCATTTCTTAGGAATTGCGTGGGGTTTTTGGATCAACAGAGGAGGCTTTTAAAAATAGCAACATAAACTCCTACCAGCTTTCTAGCAGTTAATCAGTAGTCTCATGCTAGGAAGGATTCTTTTTCTTAAATTTGTATGAGGTCCTCTCTGACTGCTTTGTGATAACTGCCTAGGAAGTACTAAGAATAAAAAAAATTTCCAGAGTCCTATTTAAAGAGCAGAACTCATGGGTGACCAAAATGGTTGAAATATTTTTTTTACCTTAAGATATTCATAGTTATTTTTACTCTCTGGCTTGCACAGTATTGCTACAAAACCTGCCTAGCATGTTTTCAGAGTCTTTATTCTATAAATTTGCTTTAACATCTTGGGAATTCTCTGGCTGGTGATTTTGATGAGCAAGAAGTACACATCTGGCACTTAGTCTTTGTGGAAGGTCTTGTTTTGTAGTTCAGCATTAGGTTCACTATTTAATAGGCCTATTATTCTTCTTTCTGCTCCAACACCCACAAAAATCCTACGAGGACTCTTAAATAAGATGACCTGACTGATATACTATGTTAAGGAGGTATGATACTGTATAAAGGAAATGCAATCTGCAGTTTATATTTTCAACAAGGTTTTGCGTGCTTGTTAGGGTTTGTATAATAATAATAGCCACTCTAGGTATATTGTAATGGTCTTGAGGTTAATCCCTAAAAATCTTACAAGACTAGCTGTGCTCTGACTGTTAAGGAAATTATTTTGGAAGCAACAGACAGAGAAGGAGGGATGAATTCAGCTGTTTTTTGAGGAAGTGTGGTAGCTAGTTAGTCTGGGAAGTTATGCAAAGATCAGTTTAAGACAGATGTGCCTGCTGTGAATTGTGGTGCTCGTTACCTATGTTCTCACATTAAGGCATGCATTATTAGGCTTGTTCACCAAATTGTAAAATTAGTAGCTTGTGCAATCCATACAATTTGTTCCCTTTAAATTCCCTCCCTTCAAGTCTCGATGATAATATGTTCCAGTAAATCAACAGCAGAGGTTTTTTTTCCCTTCCTGGTATTTGTCTGAAGCTTCAAATAATGTTATTTTAGCCCTTACAGATTGGAAGCAACCAATAGTAGTTGGACACATCTCTCATTACAAAGTTGGCAGGCAACCCTGTGAAATCCCACACACGTACCTCTGCCAAGTGCAGAGGGAAAGCAAAATGAGGGCAGCGGAGTCACCACTCTACTGTAGAGCTGGCTGGCAAGAGGTGCGTCAGCAGAGTGACTCTCACTTGACACAGTCAGAGACTATGGGGGGCCATGTAAAAACAGCTAGGTTTATTTATCCTCAGGGCTTTATTAGCTGCTGGAAATTATATGCAAAAAGGAAGAAGCAGATCTGGAATGAAGTCTGAGAGGACAGTGTTTGAAAGTTTCATCATGTTGTAACCACCTTTACTGGAAGAGATGGGCTGACTTGCTTCTGCAGAATGGCCTTGACCCTTTTAAAAACAATGAAACAATTTTTTGTCTTCTTCTTTAGGGTTAGTCCCTTGAGGATTTTAAAATATCTTTTTCCCTGAAGTATTTTATAATCATTTAGGCACAAATTATACACTGCATATTAAGGATATAGCAGCTGCCCTCCAAGGTTTAAGACTTAAAAGGATGGTGTTCAAAATGAGCCTTCTCCTAATTGAACCCTAAACCTGGTACTGAGAGACATGCTTAGTTCAAAATGAAAAATAAATGAAAGACCTTAATTTGGAGAACTTGTAAAGATGCATTAATTCCTATAATTCCTCAAAGACTTTTTTGGCTTGGAAGATATTCCTGGAAGTTATCACCAGTAGAGAGGGATTCAGGCATGGTCCTTTAGTTACCTCCTGTAGTAAAGAAAGTGAACCACTGGAAACATCTTGTCTATGAAACCTCTGTAGGCCACTAATAACAGCCAGGCTTTAGAAGCTAAAACAACAGTGGTGGTTTTCATTTTCCAGATGTCTAGAGCCAAAGTCATTGCAGTGTTCAGCATCTTCATGAAGAAACTGTGATATTTGAAGGAATGGAGACACTACCAGAAAGGAGGAAGACCTAATTCCTCTACCATTAATTTATTTGTGTACCTGAATCTATCTTGAAAACATTTTATTTCACAAATGAGGCAACTTTAGTGAATTAAATGAATTAAACACTTTATGAAAAATATTTCTGGTTTTTTGTTCAGTCTATGTAAAGCCCCAGGAAAAACTCTTTGTCATAAGTTTCCCATGGGAATGATATTAATTCCATAATTTCCCTCATATAAATTAATACTTTTGAGGTTTTAGAAGGCTGTGGTAGAAATCCTGTTGTGGTTAGCAGCTCTCCACCATTTCAGATATAGAAAACCTCAGGAAAGACACAGATGGCAACAGGTGAGAGAGGGATCTGCTGTTGAACAAACAATGAGAGTGCTGAGCAGCTGTTCCCTTCCCTGAGCAGCACTCACCCTGAACTACGCAGAAGGTGAGAATCCCCTGGAGAAAASAGCTCATGTTCCTGGAAGTAAAGGCAACCTCATGATGTATAAACCCTGGAGGAGCCAGCATCACCCAGGCCTGCCGGTACGCTTCTAACCCACTTGTCTTTAAGTGGTATGTAATATTCACCACAGAGAGTAGACATGGTCTTGATGAGGATGAACCTTGACAGCATCTCTACAAAATACTTTTTAAAGAGCACATACACATGTGATTTCACTTGAATCAAAGTCCATTTTCAAGTAAAGTAAATGCTTTTAGAACAGCTGTGAGCTATTTTTTTTTTGAAGCAGTAATATTGGTTTTTATTACCTTTTTAATGAATATGGAAAAACTGGTATTTCCATTCAAAATCATCCTGTTTTTTTCGTTTCCTAGCTTAACCCTGTGGAGCAGGTTGGCCAAGATTTTCCCCATTTAGTGAAGGATCTCTTGCATGACTCTGAGACCAGGCTTTGCAAGCTCTCATGCTGAAGGGACAGAGATGTTGATTCATTGGCCAAGATCTTTCATCTCTTCTTTGAGCCCAAAAGTTAAGCAGCTAGTGAAGCTGAAAAGTTTGGAAACTGAAAACTGTAAAAGCAGAAACAGTCTAGCTCATAGTTACTCAACTTTCATTTTGCAGCGTCAGTCTCTGCTTCCCTGGTTACCTTCTCACCATCATATATTTTCCTAGAGTAAACAGGCCCTATAGGTCTATTTTGGTGACTCCTTTCATTTAAAAGTAAAACTAAAATTTTGGAGGGCAAATTATTAAGAAATTATTATGCATACTGTTCTTGTTATAGCATGTTACATGTAATTAAAAAAATCTCCTTAGAAAAATCAATTTATTTTTCAATCTCTTTTCATGATATTTAGCTAGTTTTTGTTACCAATGACAATGGAGCACAGACACTTAACTGTCAGAAATTTGTTTTAAAAAGAAAATCATTACACACCATAACAGGTGAAGACACCCTTTTCTTTGCATGATTGGCAATGGGGTAGTGTGCTTAATGGCAGGGGATTCAAAGGGTCACCTCCAACTGCTTCCTATGCTCTTTAAATCTCCTCCCATTAAAAGTCAGTGGCATGGCAAAGCAGAAAAATAAACAGCAAAATACAGTTATTATTTCTGCTGTTCTTCTCTTAACCAGATGACATCAGAGTAAGGGGAAGTAGGAAGTGTCCCACATTAGTCAATCTTGTAGCTCAACAAAAGCTTTATTCTATTGCAATAGTAAAGCTTCAAATTTCCCCTCAGTGGGATTTGCTAAATGCTTTTGCTCTTACCACGTACAAATGAATGGTATTGCAAAAGGTAGGGAAGAAATTCTGAAAGATGGATATCCTGTTTCACTTAGGGCAAGGAAAAACAGGCTCATAAAAGAAAATGAAAGCAAGTTATGTGGTGATGGATTCCGCAATTAGGTCAAGAAAGCAATAGCGAAATAAAACCACAAGTTAGCCCAGAAAAAAGAAAGGTTTTCTGCCTGATGTTTTGTTTTTGTTAAGATCTCTTATTGTATAAGGATTTTAAAAAACGATCAGTATCTTGTCACGTACCTAMTTGCTGCAGTTACAGACTGATTTGACAGACTATTCCAGCTGACTCTTAAGACTCCCCTACTCATAACTGGATTTCTTTCCAAGAACTTTTGCTGTCCTACATTTTATGCCTTTTTAATCTGAAAACATTTGATCACAAAAATTTGAAGTGCTTTTTCCTCTATTTTGAACAGTAGCATAATACATTGAAATATGTTTTCTAGTCTGGTGAATATATGACTTTTTGAATTGCCCTTCTGAGACATGATTTTGACTGATCAGCCTTTGTTAGAGGAACAGTCTCTGCCTGCATCAGTGCAAAAATGGTACCCAGTGTGTGGATGTGAAGCATGTGCAAATGCTGGACTTGGTGTGTSCTGGTACTAAGGACATTTCTCTGTGTGGCAAATTCACAATGCCGTGACCCTGTTCCTCTGCTGTTTCCAATGCCTGACCTGCATCGTGTGTGTGCTTTGTCTACATTGTCTGCACAGAGCTTTTGTAGGACCTATTTCTGGTGCCCTTACACTGGCTGAGCTCTTCTGCTACAGGACCACATCAGCAGAGAAACAGAATGGACACCACCACTTCAAACACTCCAGGTATTTTCCAGGTATTTTCTAATAAGCAATCTTATTATATCATAGAATCAAAGAATGTTAAGGGAGATCATCTAGTCCCAACCCCACTGCCACAGGCAGGGACACCTCTCACTAGACCAGGTTGCTCAAGGCCTCATCCAACCTGGCCTTGATCACTGCCAGAGTTGGGGCATCCACAACTATGAGCAACCTGTTCCAGTGCCTCATCACCCTCACAGTAAAAAAATTCCTCCTAATATCTAACCTAAATTTCCCCTCTTTCAATTTGTACCCATTATTCCTTGTCCTATCACTACAGTTCTTGACCAAGAGTACCTCTCCAGCTTCCATGTAAGCCCCCTTCAGATACTGGAAGTTTGCTATGAGGTCTCCACTCAACTTCCTTTCTCCAGGCTGAACATCCCCAACTTTCTCAGGCTGTCTTCCTAGGGTAAGTGCTCCAGTCCTCTTATAAACTTTCTGGGCCTCCTCTGGACTTGCTCCAGCACTTTCACATCCTTCTTACAGTAGGGACACTGGAACTGTACACAGCACTGCAGGTGGGGTCTCACAAGGGCAGAGTAGGGCGGGTGAATATCTGCCTTTGACCTGCTGCCCATGCTCCTTTTAATGCAGCCCAGGATTTGGTTGGCTTTCTGGGCTGCAAATGCACACTTCCTGAAAACTCTTTATTCACTCTGAGTTTGCTCAGGGGCTCCTTTTCCATCCATGGAGGCCTCCTGGCATTTCTGCCCAATTTCCTCCTTGTCAGGATAAATTGCTCCTGACTTTGGAGGAGGTGATCCTTGAAATTCAGCCAACGTTGTTGTGCCCCTCTGCCCTCCCAGTCTCTATCCCATGGGACTCTACTGAATAGATTCTTGAAGAGGCCAAAAGCTGCTCTCCCGACCTCCAGGGCGGTGAGCTTGCTGGGTGCCCTCATCACTGCTCTCAGGATCTCAAACTCCATCATCTCATGGTCTCTGCAGCCAAGGTTGCATGACATTTCCCACCAGCTCCTTTCTCTTGGTGAGCAAAGGTCTAGCATGGCACCTCTTTTGGCTCCTCAATCACTTGTGTAAGGAAGTTGTGGTTGACATATTCGAGGAACCTCCAGGATTGCTTGCGCCCTGCTGTGGTTTTCCTCCGACAGATATCGGAGAGGTTGAAATCACCATGAAGACAAGGGCTTGCGAGCGTGAGGCTGCTCCCATCTACCTATAGAGAGCTTCATCCATCCACACCATCCTCCTGATCATGTGGCTTGTAGCAGACCCCACTATAACACCCCTGTTCCTGCCCTCCCCTTAATCTTGACCCACGAGCCCTCATCCTTCCCCAGGCAGAGCTCTATACCCTCCAGCTGGTCATGGACATAGAGGGCTACACCCACTCCTGTCTCCTTAGTCTGTCTTTCCTAAAAGAGCCTAAACCCTTCCATTTCAATGCTCCAGTCATAGAAGCCATCCCACCGTGTCTCCATGATGCCACTGATACCATACCCACACAGGTGTGCGCATGTCTGTCGTTCCTTGTTTGTTCCCCAAACTACGTGTATTTGTGTAGAGCCATTTGAGCCAGGCCCTGGATAAAGCCAACTCGCTGGCTGGAGTGTCTGGAATGCCTTTGCACTGTCCCAGGCATGCATTAGAGGTGTTAGGATTTGACTGGAAGCATTGTGATGGATAGGTGTCCTCCCCCAACAAATCTAGTTTAAAGCCCCCTTCACCAGTCTGGCAAGTCCCTGACCAATGATACTTTTTTCTCTTCTTTGTCATATGGACCCCGTCAGCTCCCAGTAAACCAGGCTTGGTGAAGCGAATCCCATGGTCTGAGAAACCAAAACCCTGACTAGGGCACCATTGCTCTAACCATTTGTTGACCTGCCAGATTTGTCTGGCCATTTCAAGCCCCTCTCCTTTGACCTGGAGGATTGATGAAAAAACTAATTGAACTCCAGAGCCTTTTACCATCTCTCCCAGGGCTCCGTAGACCCCTTTTAATTCTTCCCAGACTGCTGCCAGCTATATTGTCGGCTTCCACATGCAACACTAACGGTGGGTGACAATCTATGGGTTTGACCAGGTTTGGCAGCTTCTCAGTAACATTCCTGATCCAGGCTTCCAGAAGACAACACACCTCCCTTAAAAGCAGGTCAGGCCAACAGGTGAGTACCTAATATATTGTATCTATACTATATTTATTAATTATATGTATAATAATATATAAAACATATAATGTAACAATATAGTATATTATATATAGTATTTCTATTATATAATATATATTTCTATTATATAATATATATTTTTATATATAAAAATATAKATAAATAATATATATTTATATAATATATAGTATTATATATAATATAATAAAGTATATTATTATAAATTATGTGTTACAACAATTTTTATATCTATTAAAAATATGTATTTCAACAAACCATTTCCTCTTTCTACTCTAACCACATATTCTGTAATTGCAAGGATGGTTTCAGGGAGTGACATGAATGGCATTTTATGAAACTTTTCATGGAATTATGAAACTGGTACTGGAATAATTTTAATTTGGGAATTTCCCTAACCATCAGAGAACAGCAGCTTACATCAAATCCCAGTAAGACCCACTGAAGAATTTGCATACAGTTGTAGAGGAAAGAACGATACAGTGCAATAAGCATGACTCCAAAGGCACTTCCATCATCACAATTTCATTTTTTCCACGACTCATTTAAAAAAACCCAAAGGGCCTCTTTTAAACCRTACTAGTCTTAAACATTCATGAATTTGAAGCAGATGATTGCTCCAGACAGTGGCAAGAGAAAGGCCTATGTGTAAGGTGTGTTCTGGCATTAGTGAGGGACACAGATGGACCATGCCTCCTTCTTGCTGGTAGTTGTCCCCAGGAATAGTGGCATCCAGCCAGACTCAACCAGGCTACAGAGACCTCTATTTTTTGTTGGCACTGATGCCCACACAGAAGCTGTCCCCACATCACAAATTAAACCAAAGGGATGCCCCTTTTCCATAATATTGAGGACATGCATTGTTCTCAGAGGCATACACGGCCACAGACTTGTGAGGGAGAATATTTTGGTGCTAAAACTGCTCACATGAGTAGTCACGAGTCTGTCTAGGAATCAGACATTCAGTCACAGCACTGAGCCTCGAGTCAYACTTGAACACTCGAGTCACACATGAGCACTTGAGTCACACTTGAACACTCGAGTCACACTTGAACACTTGAGTCACACTTGAGTCACATTTGAACTTTGCATGAAATGGCGTGTGTGTGTTCAATTTTAGATATAGCCTGATTATTTTTGTTCTGCAAAGTACTATACACAGGAAACACTTTTCTTTGATAAGATCCTCATTAAAAAACCTATGGATTACTTTATTTTTAACCCATTGTATTTTCTCCTTTTGATATTTAAATAATGTGTCACTTTGTTTGTYTTTCACATTTATGACCTGAATGTAATAGAAGTATCACCTGAACTTAAAAGAAGATTAATGCAGAGGAGGTTTTCTGTGGTTTAGAGCACATTTAGGGATTACATAAGAAGTGATAGTCTTTACATTTTGTAAAACAGTGTGACTTGTGAAGGAAAATATATAATCACACTCAAGTTAAATGTTAGTACATGAATAAGAAAAATAGTGCCTAGACATTAACGTAATTTATCATATTTTATTTAATGGATGAAGATCCCCTTCCTTTAGCAAAGAGGCCATAAAATTTCAATGCCTGTATACGCCCTTTCAAAGGCACTTCTTTCCTTCTCTTTTCACAAGTGGCTCCACTAAAGCTGCTGCAAGTCTAACGTGGAACTACATTGGCTCTAGAAGAACAAGTTAACTGATTCAATGTTTTGTTTATCTCCCTCAGTTACACGTCTGGGGTGCATTGGTGAGATTTAGGGAAAAGTGACGGGACTTAGTGCCAAGCTGTGAACAACAAAGAGGAGTTCTGCACTGCAGGGTGTTCCAGTTGGGCTCATTCCCATGAGTGACCCCTTTGCTCGGCAGTGGACCCTGAAGGAACCATCCCCTCTGTTACTCCAAAGTTAGTCCCACTGAACTGCACTCCTGTGACAATCTATGGTCTTCAGTTGACAAAACACTTAAGGCTGATTCATAAGTTTTTTTGAAAGAGAGACTCCCAGAGCCTGGCTGTGCTGGACTGAAAGAAGACTCTCCTGATACCATATACACTGTGTGAAACCCAAGGTCTCAGCACTGACTCTTCCCACAAGCTTTCCACTTGACCCCAGCCCACAACAACTCTCTCTCTACTCTGCTGCTCAGGTAAAGGCAATAAAAAGAAAACTGGCASAAGTAATTTACTCCATTAAATAAGAAGTAAAACCTCACCAGACCTTAAAGGGCACACAGAGATAGAGTTACCTGATGCCTCATCTAATCCAGATTATTAATATATATATCTGCTAAAATTGTCTGGGATGGTCTGTGGAAGGTGACCTAGATGAAACACATGTGAAATCTTTCCACCGGTTTAGGCTGTGCGAAGAAAACACTGTGCCTTAAAAGGTTTTTGGGACCCAGAGCTTGAGATCTTGCCCTTCCCTTATCCTCAGAACCAGGCACCTTTGAACAATATGCTGGCTGGTCCCAGTCACCTTTGTGACTTTCATGTGGCTGGAAATGGTTTCCAGGAGGATTTGCTCCATAACGTTCCCTGGACCTAAGGCAAAGCTGTTTGGCATGCATTTCCCTGGGATGGAGATACCTGTGGTGGATGGAGATAGGTGTGATGTGTTTTTTTCTAAACATCTCCCCCAGTATCTTTGACCTTTCAAAGATGATAGAGAGGGGTGACACAGTAACAACCTCACCGCTTTCAGGTGCATCCTCTCTGGTCCTGTGGGCTTGTATCTATCCAACTGGCTCCAATACTCCAGTCCTCAGCTGTGGGCAACTCTTTCCTAAGAGGGTCCT
This sequence comes from Amblyornis subalaris, assembly GCA_018881555.1. Classification (NCBI taxonomy): domain Eukaryota; kingdom Metazoa; phylum Chordata; class Aves; order Passeriformes; family Ptilonorhynchidae; genus Amblyornis; species Amblyornis subalaris. The sequence goes on along the minus strand of JACAXG010000061.1, from coordinate 2,184,582 downwards.
GAGTGCACTCTTAGGCTTTAATTGCCTTGACCACTCTCACATGGGATCTCCACCCACACACCCACTGACCAGTATGGGACCAGTATATTTCTTAAGTGCAGGCCCAAGAGTATCAGCCCTTTGTTGCGCTATGATGCAGCTGTAGGACCTATTTTCTGTCCTGTTTTTTGGTGGTCATGAGTCATTATTTGGATTTCCTGGGTTGATCTTGGGTCTGGGTTGTTACCTTGTCTTTGCCTGATGATCATGGGATGGGAAGTGTTGCTGTTTCTGCTCAGGGGCTGTGGGGCCATGCTCCAATGATAAGATCACTGCTTGTGCTGTTTTTACCCATGTCTTACTCTCCCTGGTCGACAGCTGTCCTCTAGCTGCCTCCTGACACATCCCCACAGACTAGGCTAGTGAGATCAAGGAAACAGGCGACCAGATGGCAGCCCTTACAGAAGAAATCTAGGGCCAGAAGCAAAAACACTGTGTACTTCAGCCTACTCTGTCACTAGGTTCACTGTCCCCCTACACAGCAGGGCTGTGTCTTCCTTAGATTCCTTATTGATGCCAGTGTGCTTACAGAAGTCCTTCTTGCTGATCAATGTAACCTAGCTGAGCTTTGGCCTTCATAGTTTCCCTCCTGTGAATTCATGCAAAGTTTTATATTCCTCCTGAGTAGCCTGTGTCTGCTTCTACCTTCTATGTGCTTTGCTTTCGCATTTGAGCTCGGTCAGGAACTGTGTGACTCTTCCATGGGCCCTTTCTCCCATGTTTTGTTCTCCCATATCAGAATGGGCTTTACTTAGTTCAGAACTCTCCTTAACTCTCATCAAGGTTAATTGGGAGCTTTTGAGTCATTTCAGTGCAAGCCAAATTTGTTTCCAGCCTTTCCTATGTAGTAAGTGTCCCTTGCTGAGCAGCAATTGAAACATTTGAGGCATCAGTTCACTCTGCGTGCAGTGGTGGCTCATGCTGGGATGCTCAGGATGCAGCTGTGCAGTGGCTCCACTGCATGCCAAGTCCCTACTGGGGCTGCACAAGGGCTTCAAGCTCTCTTCTCCCAGGTCCAGACCTGGTGCAGCTGCTGTAGCTTACCATTGGGTGTTACAGCAGCAGCTGCTGGCCCTGCCTGTGCAATGTGGCAGTCAGTGTGCTGTTAACAAGGGCTTTGTCAAAAGCTTGTTAAAATTTGCTAACTGGTGAGGCAGCTGGCTTGCTGATCCTTAGTGCAGCTTTATACAAACCCTAACCCATAACCGAGATTTAATATGAACCTTTATGGGACTGGCCTTCATTGTTAGGAAGGTATGAAGTGACACTGATTTCCTGCCCATCTCCTGTTGCAGTGGAGACCCCCCATTGTTCTGAACTCACTGAGCCTGACCCAGTCCTTGCTTTAGGGGAAAAAAAACCACAAACAACTCATATTGTACAGCAATACATATACCACCGCATCTTTTCAACAAGAAGTATTTTGGCAGAGAAAACTACTGATTACGGAAAACACAAACTCATTCATGGTTTGGGAGTGACAGCAGCACATGATGTGCTTGGCTGTGTTCAGAGATGGGGACTGGGCAAACGACTGATTTCACACCTTTGCTTTGTACCAGTTTACATGGGTGGTGCAGATTAGTGACTCTCCTGTCCACACAATGGTGTTGTCAGGTATGTCTGGGCAGTGTCTCAGGTGTCAGTTAAGGAGAACTGGGAATATTAAGTAGTTGCATCAGGCCAAATTTGTTCACAGGTGATAAAGCAACTGGGAACAAGGACAAAATAGCCCCAGCTGCACAGATATAGTGTTGAAAAGATGGTTTAGATTGCCTGTGGTGAATTCCATGAAAATATTTTTCATTTGGTATTAGCCCTATTTGTGTGAATAACAGCTAATTAGAGAAAAAATAAAGGATGAAAAAAAGCCCATATAATAATTTATTAAAAAGGCTCTCAGGGGATTTAAGCAGGTAATATGTATTTAATGGAGGAGCTAAAAATACAGCTGCATGTAATTAGGGCGGGAAAAAAATTCCTGAAGCTGATTTGCAGAGCTTCCCCAAAATGGTAGTCAGTAAAGCATCCTTAGGGAGATGGAGGAGAGCAGGTTTTATATATTACATCCTTCACTGTCTTCTGACACTCCTCGTGGGGCCATGGGCTCTCTTTTAACCCCAGCCGACCGAGTAAGAGGACTCATTCATCAGCCCCGGCAGAAGGTGAATGCAGCCAGCATTTCCACTCACTGTCAACACTGGCTCTCTGTGGCAGCTGCTTCCCAGTCTCACCATACCTGGAGCTCCAGGCTTTTTCTGTCTTTTCCCAGCCCTGAAGTTCCGCGGTGCCATAGCCAAAGAACCCAGCAGCTGTCAGAGAGCAGACTGTCAGTTGTTTGCTTGGGAACTTATTTCCTGAAGTACACTTCTTATGCCTCAATCTAGAGTATTTTTGCGGCTGGAAGGCATCACCCATGTCCGGTTGTTTGACTCAAACACCAGAGGGGTCCTTGGTAGTGCTTGATGAAGGGTGTATTCTTCTGGCAGCTTCTAATTCAGAGGGGAGATTCAGCTGCCCAACCCATGTGGTCTTGCAGGAAATCCCATTATCTCATTTTCTGTAGTCAAAACTGGGGTTTTTAAAAAATCTCGTTGGTTTTTTTTGGGTTGGTTTTGTGGGTTTCTGTTTCTTTGTTTAATTGTGCTTTGAATATTGCCCGACTTAGGCGTTTTTGCTCAGTGGTGCCACTGCCAAAGCGCCCCAGCATTTGTCAGAGAAGCAACTTTTCAGTGAGTTGTTTGAGGACTTCTAATGCCTCAATTTAGAAATTGTTTGGGTTTTTTTTCCCTTTTTAAATACCTTGGAGTCAGTTTAGTTCTCACTCTGTTTGCAATCTTGTTTTTCTGGCTAGAGTTTCTCTGTGTTTGTGAAGCTGCACCTTTGTGCTCCCCTGTGCTGCTCACGCTGGAGCGTGGCCGAGCTGCGGCCGGGACCAAAAGGTTCTTTATCCCCCCGTGGCTTCCACCGAACCGGCGCCGCTCCCGGTCCCGCTCCCCGGGCACCGCCGGAGCGCCGGCACCAGGGGGAGCCCGCGGGCCGCGCCGTCCCGGCCGCTCCACCTATTCCTAAAGGTATCCGGGAATATCAGGCGGTTAGGTCACGAGAAAGCAGACAGCGAGGACATGGTAAGGAGATAGGAATCGAAATATTAAATATTTATAAATAATACCATCAACAGTATTATTTACGAACTAGTCACTACTAACACCATCCCACGGCAGCCAAAATTTTCCCCAAGCGTCTGATGAATGAAGTTACTCAGCCAAGTGTGTCCTCAGGGTTTCGTTTGTCACAGGTTGGATGTTCGGTGGTGTTTAATAATTTGGCCTCTTTAAAGTATTTAAGGTAAGAAACCAGAATCCTGCATCTCATCAGCACAGGCTGTCCAACGTGCTGAGCCAAGCACAGGGCGTCCCCGAGGGAACAGAGGGGGAGGCAGCTCTCTGCTTCCTATACTGAAACACAAACAGCTTTTGGAAAGGTTTCCCTTGAAAGAGGTGATCCAGTCACAAAAATATAGGCCAAACTTTATAAAACATTGCATGAATAAATAGAGGGAAGAGGAGTTAAAAGGAGTTGAAAGATACCTTCTGAATTAATTAGAAAACCTTTTTTTGGTCCCTTTCTCTTCCAATGAATAGACTATAATTGATGGAGGAGGGGGAAAACCTAGAAAGATTTAGTTCACAAAAATGCCAAGTAGTCTGTATTGACTGAGACCAATAGCCATTGAAAGCAAATTAAATTAAACAGAGATAAGTTTAAAGCTAGTCTTTTCACCTATGCCCTTTGGTCAAATGCTGAATCATTTATGATCAGAGTTGGTACTTTATTTGGCTCTCTGAGGTGCTGAGCTCCCTGCTTTATCTTCGGCTTGGAGAAGTTACTGGAGCAGGTGGGGGAAAGAAAAGACATTTGAGATGTGCAGTATTAAAAATTCTGTATAAAACTATACTTCTGTGTTAAAATTAAAATGGAAAACTTCCAAAACATTGAGAATGCTCTTGGAAAGATAGCTGGCTTGCTCTTTTTGTGGCTGGATGGTACAACTTCTGTCCTGTTCTTTGGCTCAAGCACCAGAGGATTCAGCCACCCAAGCTACAAATCCAACTTAGTATGGCAGGAAATCCCAATTTCTCATTTTTTGTATCCAAAACTTCGTGAGTTTATTATAATTTGCTAGAAATAGGGAGATTTCTCATAAAGTCAAGTCTTTCAACTACCCCTGAGAAAAAGTTTTAATAAAATTTCTGGCTACCTCTGGGATTTGCTCACTTATTTGTGTAGATAATCCTATGCAAACTCTAGGGGAAACAGGAAATTACCATATATTTAAAGGTAGCTAAAATTGGAACAAAATCTATAGGCATTAGTAGTAAGGATGATGTGTTTGGATTTCAATTTTCAAAGCACAAACCAGCTACCTTATTATTTATTACTGCTAAATTAATATGGAAAAAGAAAAAGTAGTGATTGCTACCTCTGGAAGAACGGCTAGAAGTGTGCAAAGAGGACAGCAAAGCTGGAAAGGAGGCTGCAGATCCCTGGGTGATCCAAGGCAAGGCTCCATTGCTATCATGATTAATAGAGCTATAAGGCAACTGTTACAGACTGTAGCAGATCCATTGGTTCCAGATACGCTCAACAATCAGTATGCAGATATGCTAATTTACAGTGTATTACTCAAACTAAAGGATGTTTCTATGCTCCACTAATAGTTCCAAAAGATTATTCTTTTCTACTTAGCAAGAAAGACAAAGCCAGGCCCCGAGTGTTGGAGAAGCTTTATTTTTATGGAGCTTGGTGATTACATTCTTGAACAATTCTGCATTCATTCAAAATGGTTTATAATCTGTCAGGACCAGATTTGAATACCACATGTGCCAAGGCAAAAACATTGTGGTGGAACACAAGCCAGGGAGCAAGCCAGATTAGGCAGAAACTATGTGATGAAGATAGAAGAGAAATTGAGGTAGGCTGGAAAGCGCAAGGGAGCTGTGGATAGGGATTTAAGTGAATGCTTTAAGTGGCAATTTGCAATTAGAGCATGGGAAATGCCAGAATGTAACATTATAATGTAGTTTTGCGTAGTATACAAATCAATTCATGTATTATATTGCAAATTAGAATTATGCAACATTATTATACCAATTTTATGCATTATAATATTTTGTAATATTGCTGTAATTACATAATTGTAGCAAATTATAATGTTACATTATACTAATACAGAAGTCATCAAGAGCCTAAAGCACATGGAGCAGTGCTGCAAAATTCTGGTTTTCCTTCCTGATGGGTTTGATGGAATATTTGAATGATCACCCACTTAATGGGACCAAAATCCATATATTGTCACTTTGCCATCTCGCAGTTCTCACTTGTTTTGTCAGCTTCTGCTTATCTCTGGCTACATTTAGCACTAGATATATGTGAAAGAATGATCTGCAGCTGCCAGCTGAGGCCCCTAAGTTATTCTCATACTCATAATATTCACAGTTCTGAGGTCCCAGCACAAGGCTGGCTCTAGGAGAGCTGAAATGGCAGGAGGAACTAGGAGCGTGTTGTTCCTCTGTCCTCATTCTTCTGCACAATTGGTGAGCCCTCAGCCAGCTGCTCCCAGTGAGCCTCCTGTTAAGGAAGGTATGCTTTGCTCTAGGCACTTGGAATGCATGAATCATTTTTACTGTATGTCTTGTATGCAAAATTATTATTAATTAAATCTAAGATGGCTTATTAGTAAAATTGTTCAATAAACACTGCTGCATAATTCATTACTGGGAACTTTAAAGTCTAATGTGCCTCATAATGTACTCTGTGCCTTCAGCGGAATACAAATTCATACAGACACTTGTGTTGGTTAAGTCACTAAAATATCTCTACTATTGTCCTAAGTTCTCTTCTCCCAGTCAGTGCAGTTTGCCACCTGAAGTCCTCTGCTGGGATCTGAAATTCCTGGAGATAATGCAGGTGGAAGGTTGCGGCCCTCAGAAATGCTCTGTCAGTGCTTTGAGGGAGGAATGAGACACTTGGTCAGATCCTGGCAACAGGTTCACTCCCTGTGTTTGTCCCTGACATAATTTGCTTACTGCAATAGACCCTTAAGGTTTTATGTTGGGATATTTCAGGAAAGTGTTCAATTTTTCTTTTCTTTCTTACGTAAGTTGTGAGTTGCCCCCCACGTAACCAAATACTTGGAGATTGTTTCAACTGGGAAAGCAGATATTTCTGCTTCCTCCATGTTTTCTATATTCTTTCAAATAATTTAATTCTCAAAGGTCAGAAGCTCTGAGGATGTGTGATTAGTGCTAGAACTCATTCTGATGTTGAGATGATAATATTAAGAGTAGGTTATTTTTCAGGTCAGCTATGTTACTGATGGTCTCTGTGATACGATGGGAAGTTGCCATATTCCCAGGACAGAAACTTCAAGGACCATGTTAAAAAACTCAAATTCTACTAACTCTGTGAACCTAGTATTTCCTATCAGCTAGATGCCTCTGTCCTTGGATCAAAGTAAAAAAGCAATGAAAATATGAGAACAAAGTCCCTATAGGCTTCTTCTGGGGAGGCAGAACTCAGAACTGCCAAACTGTGAACTCTGTTTCAGCCAATAAAGCTATTAAAATAATCCATGCATGTCCATAGAGACTTCTTCTGGAATAACCTCCTGGTTCATGGCTTGTTTGATTTCTTCTGGCTGAGGTTTTGTTTCTTTGATGGGTTCTGGAGAGCTGCATTTAGCCTTGTTTTGCTGGTGGTGGAGAGTGCTAAAGCCAGAGCCAGGGAGCTGAGAAGGGTCCAGCTGTGGGTGATCCTTGTTAACTCTGCTGCTACAGAAGGAGGGCACATAAAGGAAAAGCAAAGACTGTGTCCGAAGAGATGAAAACTACTGTAATTTGTGAAGAGAACCCAGTCTGAGCTATATATCACTGTCTTGCTTTCTGTTCTTGTACAYGTGCTCCTATAGCTCCTGCTGACATACTGTACTTTTAGTCTAAGACGAATGTACTGCTAGGTCAAGTTGCTCTGCAGCTGTTGGATTTCTGACTGACTGCTGTGCTTATGGTTGTGCATCCTGCAGGTTGTTACTGCTGTGTAATTCACCTGTGTGAGGCAAACAATGAAGAGAACAAACTGTTTCAGGATGTCATGGAAACCAAACTGTAAACAGTGTTGGATCTTTGGAACATTAGGATTTTGCAGTAAAGTTAATAAATAGTCTGGTCTTAGAAAACCTAGACTTAACTTTGATTCAAATTAAATGAACAATTTCATGCTGGTGGGGTACAGGCAATGGTTATTAATTATTCATTTGATCCATTTCAGAATCCTTTGATCCTTGCAGAAGCAGAGTTGCAGTAGTAAGGCCCCAGCCATCCAGGCATTGGGTATTTATGATATTCTGTTCTGGTGGGTAGTTCTGGTTGCACTACTGAATACTGATTTCTTAGGGGTGTTGCTGCTTCAGCTGCATCCAGGAAAAGAGGGACAGACTTCAACCCTTTTTACCTTGCTTCAATTTCCTGGATTGCCTCTCCTCACTTTTCAGAACAGTAATGCATGGGTGATGCTTTGGCTGAATGACTTGTGTTTGAAACCTCTCTCTATTATTTTGTTGTTAAAGAAGCTGAGCGGTTGCTGTGTTGGAACCTGGCAGGCTCACACTACCGTCAGCAGCAATAGCCACAAGGCAATCCAGCGTTTCCTGTGGCTTCATCCAAAATGTGGGATTTGTTTAGTACAGTAGTCATGCAAGCAGGCTGGTAGAGCAGGACTATGTGCAGGCTTCCATCACAGCCACGATGGAAGCAAAAAACAGAAACAACTCTTCCCTTAAGGAGGCAGCAATTCATAAACGAAGATGATTTCCTGGATCGCATTTCCTTCTTTCTGCCAAATGCCACACTTGTTGGAAGGAACTGTCACAGATTCAGGGATGAGACTAGTAGACTCAGTATCAACAGTCTGGCCACAGGACTGGAAATACTGATGCCAGGATGAAGGGAACTCATACATTAAAAAAATACTCACGGGAACTTCATGCACTGAACTGACACTTTAAGAAACATCTATGCACAGGTTCCCTAAGTTCTCATACAAGGAACCAGCCCATGGAGCTTGCTACCTGGTAGGACAACCAAATTCAGGTTGATTTCCCATTTTCTGAACATCTTACCTCCTCTCACTCCCTTCTACTCCCTAAAATTATTTATTACTTGTTGTTGGGAAGACAAACAGAAAAAAAACATTGTATCATACAAAGTGCTGAATAAAGATTAAGGAAATATTGCTGTGCAGACTGGAGACATTGCTGATGTTGACAAAGATGAAGACTGAAGGGAGAGTTAATAATTTTCTTAGACTGGGGGATGGAGTCGAGAGATTTCAGGCAGGCACACAAATGGTTTTTACTTTTCCCTTGTTATGTAGAGGGGGAAATTGCTTAAATCTGGTATTGTTTTTTACAGGTCTAAAAGTGTCTGGGAAGGGCTGAAAAAAGAAAATATTTTTTCCTTATGCTTTGATGAACTAATCTATGTTCATAATTTTAACCATTTGGGGGTCACATGTGACCTCGTTGGCATTTTCTGACTGCCTCAGAATATGCAAAATAGCAGTTCAGGATTTGTTGTCTTCTTTTTTTTATTGCTTTGGAGCTGAATTATGGACAAACCCTGGGAAACACCCATTATTCTATTTTGGAAGAACAGGAAGAATTGTTGCAGTCGGAAAAAAAATTATGCGGGGACCTTCAGGAATATCCTACCCTGTCTGTACTTTCAGTGCATTTTGCCTGCATGTTAATTGTTATTTATTGCACTCCTGTTCTTACTAGAGTATTTGCTACTGAATTTATTTTAGACTATAGAAGTTATTTAGCCTATAACCACAGGTTTTAGGGATGTTTTTAGACATCATTAAGCCTATACTGATGGCTGCTTTCAAAGTAAACATAAAATTCTTGTAGCTGGCTGAATAGCCTCTTGGGAGTCCATTATAGGCAGATTTTCTGCTCAAAATAGGTGTTCTGGGTTTTAATAACCAGGACAGGCTGATCTACAAGAATCTGATTTTTTTTGTTGTTGGAGGGTTTTTTTATAAACCACAATTCTGATATAACCCATTATTCACTTGAGATGGCATTAGAATAAATTAATATTAAAATATTTAAATGTAGAACAAAGAGCTTGAAAAGTTACAGAGATTGATCACCCGAGATGCAACATTGGTGCTTCATTAGTTGTGGCTCTCTGCGCTGCCAGGCTGGGGTAACTTCTGTTTCACCTAATTAGCAATTTTTTTCTTTAATGCTGACTGGACTGTATTCAGGCTGTGTTCTGTACAATTTATTTAAGAACAGCTCCTATCAATAGCCTGATTTGGAGATGTAAAATTGGAATGCTCTTCACCTATAAACTATAGCAATCTAGAGTCTCATGAAAATAAAAAAATCTTCACGTGGCTTGATTTTTCTTCTTGCCAGAAGTTTACATTTGCAGGAGATTTCAAGGTGTGTTGGTGACAGTTCATTCCAACACAATAAAAGAGGTTTTGCAAAAAATTCAGATTTTTGTGGTTAGCCTAAAATTTGGGAATAGTTGCATCCATGGAGTGAGAGACAAATGACATCTTGTCTAAGAAAGCCAAATTCTTTTTGCATTTCTGGTGTCAGGCTTATCTTGTATACAGAGAGAGGAGGTTTCTCAGCTTCCCAAGAAGCTTGGCCCACTCTGAGTCAATAATCTGTGGCATAGCCAGCCCACCTTGTTCACAGCTCTGAGACTGAGTAGAGAAATCTCTCCTCTCCTGGGGAACACTGCTCCCAGAGCAGCCTGCAGTGATGAAGTCCCTAATCCCAGCAATACTAACACAACCATACGGTCTAGAGCTATAGGAAAAGACATTTTTCTAACTGTAGGCAACATCCAGAGTTTTACCAGAGGGAGAAAGAAAGACAAGCTTTCAAACAGTTAAGCCCTTTGCCATGTACAACATGAGGTGTAGTATGCTTACCCCATAAATATTGCTCTTACAGCACTTGGAGTTTCCCTTGATTCTCAATTTAGGACCACAAATGTAAATTTGAGCCTGGCTTTCTTCCCAAAAGGCTGTTTGTAGGGGTTTTCCTCTGGAAACTCTTCTGCTTCCCCCCACTAATTTTCCCTGGGCCAGGGCCAGCAGGCATGATGCAACACAAACTTTCCGGGGCATTGGGGTTAAATCTGCTGTGTTAGAAGGCATAAACCCAAAGGCAGGAACACGAAACACAGTGGCTAGCAAATGGTGCAGGCATGCGGCAGGGAAGTGCCTGCCACTTGCACTCAAGGCCACCCAGAGCTTTCCTGGACCTAAGGTCCAGAGAAGGCACAAGCAGTTCGCTCACCTGTCTTTTGCTAGCAGGTGCAGGTAGAGGTGGTGGAGAGAGGTGACAAAGGCAGTGGTGGCTCCTTCATGCTGGGGAGGAAAAACAGCCGTGCGGGAATGTAACATTGCATTTCTCTGCCTCCATTGTTTTTGTGGTTTTGTACCAGTTTTAGTTTGTGATTGCATGGGATACCAGCTTCATCTTCAATACTTATGTGCATTTTAAAAATCAGAGTTCTAGAAAGGACATCTATCTGTGGTTTTAAGAAGTCCTTTCTGCTAGGAGTTGTCACTTCCATTATAGCTGTGCCCTATTTGCCCTCTTTAAATCCTCAACAGAGTAGCTTGAGGTTTTGCGTTTGCAGATGTGTCATGTCAATTCAAAGACAGCTTTAAAATAAACCCAGTGGATTCAACACAGGCAGAAGGCTGAGTGACTTTCGCTCATGCATAGGTACCCAAGGTGGGTACGTGTCAGCGAATGGGTCTGATCTTGATTGCCTGGGCCCTGTGGAGTTTGTGATATGACAAGATACAGCACATGCTGTGATTGGAGCCTGATTTAGCTTTTGCTTGATGTGAGATAGCGAGGATGTTCAAATCTGTAAACATGACAGCACAGCAGATTGTCCTTGAAATGTTCATGAAATGTTCCCAAGGCCTTTCTACTGTCCTGGAAAGTGCAGTGTGCAGCTGGGACAAACACGGCAGGTCAGAGACGTTGGTAGGTTATTGGCTTGCGTGGTACAAAGGGTTAAGATGAAGGGGAAGTCTCCTTTCTCTGCTTCCAGGCATGTGGTCTCAGATCTCAGCTGTGGGGAAATAAACCTTCCTGGGAAGTGGAGTCTCGTGGGAGAAGTATTCTGCTCCACAAAGCTCCCAGGTCTAAGGGGAATGGAGCCAAGACTTTGGTGCTAGCTACTGCCTAAGAAATATGCAGTTTGATGCTGTCTCGGTGGACTTATCCAGACATTAAAAAAAAACCCCAACATTTTAAAATGAGCTTTAACTTCTGTTTTTCTCTCTCTTTCCCTGCCAGAGAAAGTTTCCTATTCCCAGGCATCTCTTAAGCACATGCAGAATTATCTGGGGGATTAACCAACACAGAGAACAGCGGGATTTAGAGAAGACCCATGGGAAGGACTGCTAAGAGGAACATTTCCAGGAGGCAGATTATGTATAAATTTTTGCTTTCATGAGGGAAATCTAGCACTGGCTGCACAGGTGTGGTGTTGGAGATCACAGGAGTAGAGGCACTGAACCAGGTTCAAACTGTGCAGCCAAAAGAAACCTCACTGGCGGGGTCTTCAGATCCTTCCAGCACCATCGAGTCTTCACATATGTTCCCTATCAACCCCCTGCAAGAACAGTATGTGGTCAATGCACCCTGCATGCACTTATCTTTCTTAGGTACCCAGCAGGCTAATTTGATTCAAATACTCTGCTTTTCCCCAACCCTGTGGCAGGGAAAAGGCTTTTTATCTCTTAAATATGACAACAACAAATTTCAGAGTCATCTCTTAAGTGCCCTTTCTGTGCTGTGGTCTTATCACAGGCTTGCGGTTAACATTTGCTTGGGAAGCACATTAAAAAAAATTGTCAGCACATTACTAATTGCTTAATTTAAACCGGTGAAACAAAGAAGTTAAAAGTTCAAAGCTGAGTGACTCTCAAAGAGCTGCAGGTGTTTCCCTCTGACTGCTATTTTGTTTCTTTAAATTTATGCTATCTGGCAGAACTAATATCTATAGATTAAAAATCCAGTTGGTTCCTACCTTCTTTCGCCCACCCCACCCCAAGGCATACTGTGTTTATCACAGCTTTTCACAGGGCCACTGCACTCACGGTTCCTGAGCTGGGCACTACTGCTAACCAAAGTCACACAGGGCAGAACCTGCTGTTCCAGGGAAGGATGAGCCTGGAAAAAAATGCCCTTTGTTTCTTCTTGAGGAGTGGATGGGAAGTATCCTGCTATCTGCCTCATGTCTTTAACTGACATATTGAAAGCATTTGAGAATTTTTATGCAATGTCACTTCAAAAGCTTTGATGCCATATTCCACGACTTCCACTGGCAAATGTGAGAGGGCTTCCCCGTTCTCCAGGATTGGGCCCGAATCCTTCCAGCACCTCTAGGGAGCATGTCAGAAGCCCCAAGCCTGCTGTAGGACATGAAAAGTAGGAGGCAAGAAGGCTGCAGTAGAAGAGCGAGCTGTCTGGTTGTGCTGAGCTGCTTCACCTCACCGGGAGAGGAGCATTAAGCAGAGCTCCCACTGGAGTGACAGTGACACTTTTAACAGATACTTAGGCAGAGTCAGGTGCTTGTTACCAGGGTTATTATCTGTCATGAAGAGGTGTTGGAGCAGTTAATAGAGTTTACTGGGGGAGGCAGGGAGGGATATGGCTGCTTGGAGCAACATACCCTCCTGACTGCAGTCTCCATCAGTATCTTACCTGTTTGTAGCAACTTGCTTTCTACATTAAAGATTATACATATGATGTTGGGCTTTGATACTAAAATAATTGCTTTCTAGGTTATAAAAATGTAGCATTGGCATAATAGAAAGCTAGTTACATCAGTCACAAGAAATCTTGGAAATAATTCATTTGGCTCCTGCTGCTGCTGCTGTGAACGTATTACTTCTTAACTGGAATGGGCCCAATATTATTTAATGATGGATTAAATCCATGGGACACCACAGAGAAGCTGCTGCTCCGCAGGTGCCAGTGTTGATCATGAGGACATATAGCTGCCTTCCCGTGAGAGCGCAACACTGAAATGGTCTCTGGGATTGCTGGAGGAGCGTTGTGTCAGCAGAGAGGCAAATACCGGGGATTGCCAGTGGTGCCTGGAGATGGGCACTCATCCCTCTCTGCAGCACAGGGATGGCTTGAGCCAGGTGAAGGTGTGTGCTGGTGTAGTGGCAGAGACATTGGGTTGTGACAGAAAGCTGATGGAAAAGCCTAAAGGTGGAAGTCAGAAAAGCACTCATTTTACATAGGGTCTTTTTTGAAATAGCATCAAAATGATTTTGTCAAATCTGGGATAGAATCCTCCTGGCAAAACTGGGTTTTTTGTTGTTTTTCTTTTTCCCCCTGTGCAAGTTAGTCTTCTTTTTTTGAAGTAAAGAAAGCTCAGAAAATTAAAAAATAGTGGAAGAAACTTGTCAAACTTTTCTATCTTTCACTTTTTCTTCGAAATCTGAGAGTGCTGAATTCTGCACCATTATTAGGATTTCTGAGTCTCTTCTCATCTAAGACAATTTGAGCGCAGATGATGTTAACTTTTATCTAAATCCTTCATGACGTTTTGATGTATTTTATTGTTGTTTGTTTTGTTATCAATATAATATTTTTAACCATACTGAAGGAAAACAATTGCTTAATTATCGGGTAATAAAATTTGTWGAGGTTGTGAGAATAAGTTCTCAAGGATTGTGTTTGCACACTCTGAGTCCTGTGGGTCAAACAACATTTGTTTAAACTGTGGATGCTTTTTATTTTTAATTACAGGCATGAGCTGGAATTAAGGATTTCTGAACCTGGGGGCTGTTTCCTCCTGAATCTCTAGGCTGAGAAGGGCCTCTCTAACCATTGCTCTACCACTGGACATAAATCAGCCTTTTAACCCTGGGTCTGCAGGCAATTAATTTATAGTGGCATTCGCACTGCTGCTGACATGCCCGATCAGGAGGTGGACTGAGCTTTCAGGAAAGATCATGCTCTGTTCTTCCACTGTAAGCAGGTTAACATACTCATATTAACAACCGATTTATACTTTATTTACTAACAATTTTTGTTTCTTATTGTTATTTTTCTGGTTGAGATGTTACTACAGGTAAAGCCTGGGCATTGTGCAGAAAGCATTCAGCTGGGATTCTGCACAAGGTCACTAAGTGTGTTTCAGACTGTGCTTTTAAAGGAATTAAAGTGAAATTGAGCCCCAAGAGCAGAAAACAATGTAGAAGACGTGTGCTCTGCAGCGTGGTTTTCCAATAACAGTATATTTAGACAGCAAAAGGCACAGACGTGGTTACTCTGAGTGTGCAGAGGATGTAATACTGCTGTTTTCTCCTTGTGGAGAAAACGAGTGCTGCTCATCAGGCCCTYTGATACAGGCTCAGTGTTTGCTGGTATCCCCAGCCATCCTTGTCTCCTGCTGGAAGCTCAGTTCACACGTTCCTGACGCAGGGCAGAGCTAGCCCAGGGCACAGAGGAGCAAGTGGCTCTCTGGAGCTGCCAGAGGCAGTTCTGCACTTGCCTCTTGCTCCCGGAAGGGTCAGTCTAGGAAAGAACAGCTGCCTTTTCTATCCATGCTTTGAGGATGGATAGAAAGCAAAGGATGGATAGAGAAGCAAAACTCAAGGTTTGGGGTATTTGGTTACCCAGGCTACCCACTGCCTTCATACAAGGTGTGTGTTGTCAGATACAGATGTCTCTCCTCTTCATCTCATTTTGTCCCAGAAGCAGCACAAGTTTTTGGCTATTTTCTTTATTATTTTCCTGATGAGAGATGCTGCATAATGAGCATGGTGACATCCACAGCTTTTCCTTTCTTCTTGTCCTTGATTTTCTCCTTTTGGAGTCTAATTGTGAAGAGAAGGCTCCAGAAGATGAAGCGATGCAGTAATTAAACCCATGTTAAAGATTAAATGAAAGTGTTTAACCCTATTTGAATGTGCTATTCTAAATTTCATGGGGTAGACTCTTTATTCAGGAAAGAAACTTTCTGTGTTTGGTTGATGCAAAAGATAAATTTTCTAGACTTTTGGGATGTGTATGAATAGCAGGGACTTGGAGCCTAGCACACATAATGCAAATAAATCTAGGAAAAAAACTCCCATGTTTTTGGTGGTTCTAATATCTACTAGACCTATTTTGTTAAGCAATACTTAAAACCACATTTATCATAAGTTGCTTATTAAGATGCRTGCCACATGCATCATCATGCTGATCAGCCTGAAAAAGAGAAGTTTCTCAGCTGATAATCTGCTGTGCCACAAGGAGGTCGGGTTAGAAGTCAAGACTCCAGGGATTAAATTGTGGTCCCTTTGAAATCGATAGGCATCTTGCCAATCACTTTGGATTCTGCTGTGTTTTGCTGTTTCACATGGATTCTGTTCTTGATTCTTATCAGTGATTTGCTGTGGGACTTGAGTAAGTTATTTAACTCTTCCAGTCTTTTACCTTCCCCATTAGTTTTTCAAAATCCTTTGCATTATGTGTAACACAGTAAGATCAACATGTAAATACACTAGATACGTGTAATATTAAAAACATTGAGGTGATCAAACATTTCTCTGATTGTTCTCTTGTTACACTGGTTTCCTGTTCAGGATTGCGGGTAGGAAAGGCCATTTTCCTTCGTTGAGAAATACAATTTTTGTAAGAGAATATTTTTCATTCTGTGGGTAACTTTCTGAACTGCTTTCCACAGGTTCTGTGGACAAACCCTCTGTTTAGGTCGGTAGCAGGGCTGAGTGAGTAGAGCTTAAGAACTAAATTTGGTGCTTGGTGCACATACCAGGATGCTGATGGGAAAGGTGTGCAAACCAAGCTCTATAGCAGCATGTTTTCCCCAGGCATTGTAGGACACAGCAAGCACCGCTTGTGCAGAGAACCACAGCCGTGTTATTCCCTAAGAACTGCAAATCTCWTTTCTTCAGTCGCACTTCTTGTGTCTAAGATAATCCATCCGCCTGCTGTGGAAAGGAGCATCCCTCCTCCTTCACACCATCTTTTGCTGTGGGCCACACTGCTCCCGCACCCAGTGTGCCCTTGCTCAGCAAGCTGATTGCTGCGATGGAAAAGAGAGCCACCAAAACTGATGTGACGTTGGTGGAGAGCAGGACCATCCCAGAGGAGCAATCCCTCATTCCCAGGTGAAGGTGTATAAACTGGGTCATGTCCAGAGAGCAGCACTGTGCTTTGCATGGTCACCCTGACTAGCAAGTAAAATGGGCCATGTCCCGGTCATTCCAAGGGGGTGCAGCACTGCTGAAGGATGAGATCTTTCTCTCCAGAACAAGGCAGCCTTGGTCATCTTCCCTTAGTTACTACAGTGTGGTGTTCCCTGAAAAAAGCCTGGGCATTGTTTTGGGAGACACAATTGGGCCAGGAAGCCTGTTGGAAATTCAACAATATGGGCTGTGCTCAAATTCACRCCCTGGCCCTGTTTTGTTCCACAGTACCTGTGTTTCATTCACGACTTAGGATGTCATTATTTTGCAGTACCTTTGCAGTTGAATGTGTGAGTGCTGCACCACAGCTGCAGTAGCACAACACCAGGTACAGTTTGTACATCCAGGAAAGTGGCGAGTGGGCATACATGGAGTATTTTCATGTTGCAAAACCTGCTAGAGCAGTGTTGGAAGATTGACATAGGAAGGAGGAGCCAAATTTGTAATGTTTTTTTTCATGCTTTGTTTGTGGGAAATCAACCGGACTGAGCCAGATTTTAGTGCATTTGAGGTGTGGGTGAAGGAGGGAGTGAGTTAGGAAATGATGTTATTTGCAACATAGGTGCCCCTAGCTTTGTGTTGGTGGGTCCTTCCACGCCCTGGGATCCTGGAATGGATGGGCAGTGCTGTTAAAGTGCAAAAAAATGGGGTGAAGGTAGCAGGACTGCGGGGGAAGCTGGAGAGGGAGCTTGCTCTGAACACTGCTGTGAGGCTCCAGGGCTGCCAGTGGCCATCTGCTTGGCACATCTGACCCATTCATCTCTCTAAGCCTAAACTGAGCAACCCCACTGCCCCCCTCTCTGCCAGGCCCTGCAGGTGCTGCTCCACAACCCGGAGAAAGAAGTCACATTTACGGAAAGTCCTTTTCCCTCCCTTTCCTTTCCCTTTTAAGGCTCTTGGCCAAGCTGTGTGATTCTTATCTGGTCTCTGCARAGCCTTGAAGTGAGGTCATTCAGGAAGTTTAATTAATCCTGTACAATTGTCACTACATCCTTGGCTGCACATTGTGCTAGGGCCCAGCCCACCACCACAATGCATCTTACGACAGCTGAACATCTGTTTAAAAATTGGTTGCCAAGAAGTAGTACTTGCTAAGCCTCGTTTTCCCTCCGGCTGTATGTGTGCAGCTCATCACAATATTGTATAACAATGT
Source organism: Amblyornis subalaris (assembly GCA_018881555.1). Classification (NCBI taxonomy): domain Eukaryota; kingdom Metazoa; phylum Chordata; class Aves; order Passeriformes; family Ptilonorhynchidae; genus Amblyornis; species Amblyornis subalaris. Next base: position 2,167,064 of record JACAXG010000061.1, on the reverse strand, counting down.
TAAAAGAAAAAACAGAATTCCCCCCTGCTCTAGGGATCAAATGGTAAAGCAAGCTAAAATTATCCGGGAAAGGCCGGTTCTGAAATAGCACTGGCAAAGAAACTGGCTGGTTTATATGTATCCTGCTCATACTTATTTCCCAGGCTGGCACCATCCAGGACACTGGGCTGGGAAGTGATGCTGCAGGACATGGGATTTGTTGGGATACTGGGGTGGATTCAGCATGGGCTTCAGTCCCTGACCACTGCTCCTCCCCTTAAACTGGGACCTTGCATGTCCCCAAGGCTGTGCTCTCTCCCACTCTTTACCCTCTGACTGCAGAGAAGGACAATGTGTTTCTGCTCCTCCTGAGGGTTGAGGAGTGTTGCACACACACAGAGACACACAAGGATAGTCTTAGTTCTTCCCAGCCTCCCAGGACAGCCTTTAAAAATTTTACTCTGGAAGAAAAGAAGAGAGAGACTGATAATAAAGAGGGGAAATTGCAAGTCCTTTGCAGAGAGAAAGAGAATGATAGATGCTGGGAGAGGAGGGGAGCAGGAGGTGCAGGAACCAACAGAAATATGGGGCAAGTAATACCAAATGCCATAGTGGCAGAGGAAAGATGAAGGGACATGTAGAAGGCACTACGACAGGATGTGCTTTTATCTGACAGAACAATATTCTTGGTGCTGTCTAATCTGTCTTTTACCTTTATTTGCTCCTATCCCTCTTGATTTCCTTCAAAATTCTTAGCAGTGCAAGAATATGAAGAAGCCTAGGATAAAATCCTACCAGAAGGATTTTGTAATGGTAGGGAAGTATTTTGTAATGGTAGGGAAGTATTGGGGCCTGAAACGGTGCAGCTTTCAAGGAGAAGCAAAACTCTTTGTTGCTCCTACAGGCAGAATACCTAAAGTGCCCCAGAGCTGCCCACCTGGGATAACTGCTCCTGTGCGAGAAAGGTGGAAGCGGGGCTGGTGTGGACCCTCCACCACAGCTCACACTGGGGCCACACCAGCCCTGCTGGCCCCTGGCTGGCACAGCTGTGGCTTGCTGAGGAGTGATTTCACACGAAGATTGTCTAATTTGGCATCTCTGATGAATAATGGATGGGGAGAGTCAATGTAGTAAAAGAGACTTTTTGAGTCTTTGGAGGTAATAATCCATGCTTCCAATTTCCCAAATGGTCTTGCCTTTTGCTTCAGTAATGAAATCTATTTTTCATAGTTTGGCCTTTTGGAGTTACCTGATTTGTTTCACTCCTTGCATTTGTTAAAAATTTTTAAATTGCTTTCTCTGAGGTTTTGCAGAGTGACTGTGCAGTTCAATGGGCAGAGAGGTGTATTTACATGCAGGCAGAGCCTTCAGGATTATAAATCCTGAGATACTCAAATTTAGTTCCATACATGGACCATCTTTATAGTAATAATACTGGTTTATCTTGAGATAAGTTGTTCTTTCTTCAATATTATATTGCCCTTTCTTAGACTTATAAAGAATAGAATTCAAAATTAGACACATATAGTAATTAATTTAAAATTCTTTATTTATGAACTTGTCTTGTAAATACAGTCAAGCTCTAAGGAATAAACAGTTGACATAGCCTGCAGTGTATAAAGGTACGTTCTATAACTATGATGAAATAATACATAAAATTATATGTATATATAATTGTTTGTGTCATCTCCAAAGATCTGAGTTCTGTACTGGCTTCATGCACAGAAAGATGCTTGCCATGCGTTGTCTGAACGTCAGGGGAGCTGAGCCGTCCAACTGTTGTCTGTGTGCAGGTGTTAAATGGATGGCTTAGGTGGTGTCCTTGGTTGAATTGCTGGTCTCACTGCAGTGCAGAGGATTAACTGTGTGTGGCCAGGGGCCACTACTGGTGATACGATGTTTTCTGGCAGGAGGTTTGTGTCTGTTCCCACCCTTACATGTTCCCACCCTTCCCAGCATGTCTCTGGAGGGCAAACCCAAACCCCATCATCCTTCTAGGGATGTCTCACTTGTTTTGGACATCTTGTTTTATAGGTATTCTGGAAAGCTTTACACTCAGCTTTTTGTCTAAGGAACATGTGAAGGCCAACTTAAAGGAAGGTATAAATACTAAGGAGGACTAGAGGTGATATTTCCCTAGGAGGGTTGTTTTATTGATAGCTTTCTAGCCAGTACTTTCGTGCCTCAACACAATCCTCTCAAGTACACTTACGGGACTGCATGAGTTGCATTTTAGGGTGTTTATCTGTTTTACCTTTTGACATCGGCACAAATGTGTCTAGCTCTGATTTTTCTGCAGAGCTCTTAGAAGTCAGTGTAGTCTGGGTGTGTGTCTTTCATAGTGCAATAACTCCCCTGTTGTCCATAACACTGTTCTGTAGTACTTTTCATGTTTTGTGTGTCTCAGAGTTGCCTGAGCTTGCTTCACTCTGAGTAGCTGGTACTGTTTTATGGCGGGTGTGGAAATTGGAGGCAACAGAGAAATGCTTTCTGTAGGTGTAATATACCTCTCATTTGTATAAGAAAACTTGTTTTCTCTGCTTTGGGATGGAATTTAAAGTTAAGGGGAGATGGCTGATGCTAAAAGCAGCATTTTTAGAGGCCAAATTCTGTCCTGATCTTACATCCCGTCTTTATTCAGATCTCATGGCTGAAACCAAGGGGGGTTGTACTGGCACAGTCAAATACAGAATATGCCCCACTACCCCTGAAATAAATAACAGCTCACACTGATATATACAACATCATATTTTTTCAAAGTGCTTACCAGACACTAACTAATTAACCCGATAGTGCTTTTTAATGAGGTCAGAGTACAAGCATGCTCATGGAAGTCTATTCTCTAAGCACTGCTCTCTGAAGAACACTGTCTTTTRGTTTAAGTGCCACATACAACAGTATTTTATTGATTACTGTTTTTCTCCTACAGTGCCATAGGAGTTTTGTGTAGCAATGGCCTGGAGAGCCAGCTTTACCTTGAATKGTGTTAGGTGCCATGATGCAGTTTGTTAGTGCTTGAAAGTTCATTTAAATGGTGTTTAAAACTCCATGAAGTCTCATAGAAATGGGAAAAGAAAAGAAGTAACTAAGAAAACCATCAGTCCTAGGCAAAGATATCATGTCTCCTGTCTTTGCTGCAGTGTTTTGGGTATTTTAGCATAGTGGCTTGGACATTTGAAATAAAGCTGTATTGAGGTGAGCTTTGGCTCCAGGCTGATCTTTTGTCCTTCATGGGTGCTACGTAGGCCTGTGAGGTTTGTTCCTCTCCTCACCACAGAGCCCTTGCCTGACACTGAGAACAACCCCTCGAGGCTGCCTGCTGCGTTTTGGGGTTCAGCAACCTTACTGCCCTGCTGGTTGCCCGTGTCTGAACAACCCCTGGCCCTGGCAAGAACGACGCAGCTGTGTGTGGGGGCAAATGGCTGCAGCCCAAGGTGGGTGCCTGCTGGTGTCTGTCCGACCTCTGGGCCAGCTTCACATCCTGCTCCAGGCACTGGTTTTGCAGCCGGTCGAGGGTCAGACGCGCCGCACACCGCAGGAAAAGCAGCTCATCCGTTTTTGTGGATTGCTCAGAGTCACATTTTTATCTGTGCCTGCAGAGCTGTGGTTATCAGCTGTTGCCTCCAAATAACTTGGGAACAAGACAGATTAGAGGCTTCCACCAGACAAATTAAATTGCGCGTCAGATCGGTTGGGATTCCGCTCATTGAACAGCTGAGGTTTGGTTTATGTGGTTGCAGTGCCACTGACACACCTCCTGATTTAGAGTTACAAAAGACCACTGAACTGCTAAGCTTTTTAAAAGCTTTATAGATGTGTAATGTGGGGAAGATTGATTAAAAATACATTTCTGGATAAAGTGGTATCGCATACTCTGTATATTTTCTAATAATAGTTTATCCTTATTTCTCCTAACCTCTCATATCATGAATTCTCTAGCAGACATCTTTCTGGTATATCAAATGTACTGTCAGGCCTTGTTTTGGCTTCAGCTGTTATATTTTTATATGATGGTTTTTAGTGTTTGTCATAAGTGCCTTAGCATCACTTTTTCCTACTTTCTCTCCTAATCCTTACTCCTTTTTTCTTGCTTTATGCTGAATTTGTACTGACTAAAGGTGGCTGGTTAACAGTCACATATATCAGAAAATTCTGCTTGCCTGTGTCATACTTACTGCCCCTGAACTCCTCCATCACTCTCAGGTTCTCCAAACAGCTCTTTCTGTTTTCTCAAGGCTATAACTCAAAGCAGAGAGACAGAGAGAAAGGGATTTCTGTCCATCTCCCTCTTTTCTGAATGTCCAGTTTGGGTTGTATGTGACAGGAGGGAACCCAAGGATGGAAGATACCCATGCTGGGCCCCTGCACCTCCGCTATATGCAATTTGGCCCTTTACTCCAAAGCAGGGTTGGTCTGGTTCTTCAGACGAATGCCCCCAGTCATTCATTTTGGCTTTTACATTCCTGTAAAAGCTCAAAGTGCATTTTTAATTTTTGCAGTCCTGAATCACAGCACCTGGTTAAGTTTCTTCTGAAAGCAACCTAGTCCAGGACCATCAAATACCCCTGCAAACAGCACCAAAATGCAAAGATGAATATGGGGTTGCATGGCTGTTCTGTAGTATGACGACAGCTTGAAAAAAAGATGTGCAGATCCAACCAAGGGAGTCTAAATGATGGGTTTATGCTAGATATAAGCAGCAGGTTTAGTCAGGCTGAGGATGAAACTGGCCTGGAATCACCAACCCATTTCTATTTTACTAACAATCACATCTCCCAACTAGCCAGGCTGCCATTTCCCTTCTTGTAAAGGCATCTTTATTGAGTGTGAAGTGTAACTTTTAGGAATATGGGATTTCCAAGTGAATATTTGAAAACAAACCAGGGGAACCAGAGGAAACACTAAGCTGGCTTCTTGTGTGTACTGGAGAGCCATGCCTTCTGCTTCTTCAAACCATGAGGACAGGCCCTGACTGAAGGGCAGTGTTTACTGTGTGAACAGTAAGCTGTGTAAAGAGCTTTCTCCTTTCCTCTTTTGCAGGATGGTGTAGTGGGTGCAACAATTGCCTGAGCTACTTAGCAGAAACACAGCAGCCCCTCTGCCACTGGGGGCTGTGGGTCCTTTATCAGCTCTGTGTAGGTGGCCTTGAAAAGTCTTAAGACAGCCCCAGTCTTACACTCAGTGACGGAGACCTGACCTGCCCTGGGAAGGAAATAATCACGCAGTTTGCTCTGCCCTTGTCCGGTTTGGAGCCAAAGATGTCACTTCACCACAAAAGCAAAGAGGAAGAGGAAGGAGGAATGACCTCACCCAGCTGCAGCAGAGAGCACAAAGGGGATGAAACCATTGGGGACAAACTCAGCTGCTCTAGGAAATTCCCTTCTCCAGCCTTTCTGAAGGCATCATCGGTATTTCCAACCAACCAAGCAACCTTCTGTCTGACGCTTCCTGTCCATGTTCACTCACCCACCCAGCCTTGCCCAGTTCCCACTCTCCCAGTGCAGCCGTCCCTCGGCAGTGGGACACCTGGACCTGAGCAATGYATCTCCCAGGCTCCGGCCCCACCACCGCTCTTTCATATCCTGGCACCGGCCACCTTTGCTGCCTTTGCTTGTACGTGACTGACTGCCCCTGCTAGTGCTCTGCCCAAGTACAGCTCAGGGTCTCTCCTTTGGTAGCAGTTTTGGATATAGAATCAAAGAATAGTTTAGGTGGGAGAAGACCTTTAAGGTCACTGACTCTGACCTTTAACTCAGCACTGTCATGTCCACCGCTAAACCATGTCCCTAAGTGCCACACCTACACATCTCTTAAATACCTACAGGAATGGTGACTCCACCACTTCTCCTGGGCAGCCTGTTCCAATGCTTGACAACCCTTTCCATAAAGGAAAGTTTTCCTAGTATCTAATATAAACCCCTTGTGGCACAACTTGAAGCCATTTCCTCTTGTCCTGTTACTTGTTACCTGGGAGAAGAGTCTGACCCCCACCTCACCACAACTTCCTTTTGGGTAGTTGTAGAGAACGATAAAGTCTCTGGAGCCTCCTTTTCTCCAGGCTTAGCAATCCCAGCTCCATCAGCTGTTCCTCATGAGATCTGTGTTCTAGACCCTTCAACATTTTTGTTGGATATAAATTCATCACCTTTATCTCATAGCCATCTACTAAAAAAACATAAAAAGAAATTGCGATGGGTCCTACCTCTTCATCTGAGCTGCCTTCATATTTTTTCTGGGCATGCAGACCTTAATTTTCCTTTAATGATGAATCATTCTCTAAGATTTTGCTCTTCCTGGGAGTCCCTTTGGTGTGTATCGTTCAAGTGACTGAGTCTTGGTCATGAGTCTATCCCGCTGTTTTTCATTGGAAGGTGAATGCTACCTTGGGGAAGGGCTGGTATAATACAGTTTGTATCACACAGATATTACTGGAGATGAGACAATTACCAAAGTATCCAAATGCTCTGTGCCTTTTTTTTTAAATTGACTACTAAGTAATGAATGAAAACTAGTCTCATAAAGTTCAACTTCTAAGAAATTCCAATTTCCTTTTATATAGGGGGAAAAAAAAGCTTGCTTTTGGCAAAAATAATGCCAGAATATTGCTTTCTACACCCAAAGGAATTAAAACAACTAATAGGTGAGCTACGGACGTGTATGTGCTTTAGTTGTGAAGGAGTGCATCCCTTTGGATATTTGCTGACTATTTTATGCCTGTGGATATCCCCTGATTGTCTAACCTCCCAGGGTATGTGAATGCTGGCAGGCTATCAGATGTGTGAATACCATGAGAAGAGATCAGTTTTAACTGGGGAAACTAGGAGTGGGAAGTGAAATTACCTTTTTCCTTTTTTTTTTTTTTTTCCTTCTACCGTAATGGAAAAGGTTTGGGTCCTATGTTTGAACTAATTAGCTCAGCTAATTAGAGACTTGTTTTGGTCTGTCCTGCTTGTGCATTAGTTCTGTGATGGGAATAAGAGCAGAGACCCCAGGGAGAAGAAAGACTTATCAACTTGTTTTCTATTACCTCAATTGGTTTTCCTTTAACACACAGTATGAAAAATGGTATGATGGCAAAAGTATGATGAAGAAGTATGGTCTGTATTGTAAGACTTGGCAGTCATTTGCAAATTGCAGTTACTAAATCTTTGGTTGTAGAGAGTTTGGCTTCAGTAAATACTAAGATAAATTCAGGTACAGCTTCCAAGGTATTTTTTATACTGTGAGATCAACGAACATGTCTTGCAATGCTACAGCTATTTTTTTTTCCACTCTTCCTTCATCCCTTCCTTACTGCAGAGGAAAATTCTTTTTGAAGTCTTTGGACATGATGCTTCAAAGGAGAATTATAACCTTAAACATAAAGTTCCCACAACTTGAATATCCCTGTGTCTTCTAAAGGTGATGAATTCTAATTCTGTCATCATGAAGAAGATGATTAAAAAAATGAGCTGTCAGTCTCATCAGCTTTTTTAGAGGAGGGATGAGATAAATTGCAGAGTTAAGCAGCTAAATGTTGGAGTAAAAATACATTTATTACCTTTTTGAAATCAATGCATATTACAGAAATGTTCAGCAATAGGCAGTGTGCTTTGAACAGAGCACTCTGCTGATAGATTTCCTAAACTACCAAACCAGAATCCATATGGGAATATGCATGTGTCCAACAGATATCTCTAATGGTTAGAAAGAAATTGGTAAAGTTTCTCCTCAAACAAAAAACTTAATCTGAATTTTCCCAAACACTGATCTGAACACTGAGTAGTTTGGCCCAGCATCACGTAAGGTTTCATCGTCTCCTAAGAGGTGGTGAAATTAAAACCAAGTATTGCAATGTGTTCATTCTTCAGTAAAGTAATTACAAAAGTATTTGGAGCATAAGAATCCTTTTCTAAACTAAACCTATTGCTCTCAGTCAACTGCTCTTTCAGTCAATTTGATTTGTATTCCAGCTTTGCCATTTAGATTGTGTCAAAAGATGAAATTTTATACAGCCTTTCTCCTGGCCATTTAAATGTCTCCTTCACCTCATGTAACTCTTACGTAAGAATAAATATATTGGACATCAGAAAGGTGGTATTTTGCTTCCAATTTCATTTAATCTTAGGCTTAATGATGTTGAAAATTCACAGAACCTCTAGAGATCTCTTGGGTTCCAGTCTCTATGCTAACAGTTTGCATGAAGGTAAAATCACATGGGAAATACTCAGGAAAATTAGGTATTTTCTCTGCCATAGAAAATACCTTTCTCTGACAGCTGCAGAATCCTTGATTAGTCTTTTTCTTTCATATCCCTTTTTAGGGATGTTATCTCTGCCTGGGTGGTATATTTGTAGCAGGCTCCAGTGAGTGATTTATTTCCTACTGACTGACAAAGAGGAAGGATTATATCAAGACACTGATTGCTGAACTGTCCTGATTGCTTCGTTACTGGCACTTTGGAGAATGCTGGGAGAGGAAGCCTGGGTACTGGTAGCCTCAGGATTGACAATCTCTATACACACTGAAATAGAGAGAGAAAGATTTTCTTGCACGTTGGGAATTGGACAGTTCCCCTGGCAACAAACTGCTGCTGAAGTCAAGTTTGCATCATCTGAAGGGTCTGTGTCCTTGAGACCAGGAGGCAGCCAGAACTTGCTCCCAGCTCTGTCCTCAGACCACGTGGTGTGTTGCTAGAGAAAGGCTTGAGGGGTCACACAAAGCAGAAACCTCCCTTGCAAGTTCTGCTCTTGGGCCAACCACATCCATACCTATTTTTTGCCAGTCGGATGACTGTGGGCATGGTATTGTAACCCAGGAGACCACAGTGGAAGGTCCAAGTTTCAATCACCCCCACGGTGCTTTGCCCTGGAGGTGCTCAGCACTACTGAGCCTCTGGGTGCTGCCAAACATCTCCAGAAGCCTTATTGTGACCATTTCCCAGGAAAAGGCTGCAGGCTATGTTGGAGGCAGGGCTGGAGCCCTGCTGCAATTCTGTGGTGGGCAGAGGGAATGGTTTTGTGGGGCCTGAGGACTGTTGTGAGCAGCGAAGGAGGAGGAGAGCTTCTCTGTCTGTTGCCATTGTGGGTCAGTGCACAGGGCTTTGCACCTGCCATCTGCTGAACGTGGGGATCTCTATTCCACCAGCTCTGTGCTCACATGCTGGTGGCGTAAAATCTGCTTCCCCAYACAGAGCTGAGTTTCTCCTCAGCATGCATGTCTGGAAGAAAAAAATCAGACATATACCAATTTTGTCCTATGCTCCTATGCAAACTAATGATACCATTTTGTGAACGTCTCCCAGGGCTAAACTCTTGAGACAAATCCAGCCTTTTTGGGGGACCAGGGACTGTGGGGACAGAACTAAGAAAGGGTTCTGAAGACAAGTTCTCCTTCTCAGGCCTGGGAAAGTGGGAGAAGAACTGTCTGAAAAGTGTAGTGATTGTGGAATGGTTCCCATGATGTGGGCAGCCGTGGAGGGAAGAGGAGCCTGCTGGGCTTTTGACATTTATTTTGGGAACTGGCTGTAATTTTATCTGCCTTCAGCACAGCCCAGGCTTCTGTCTTGAATGATCTGTTGCTGCACAACAGGAGGAGGGAATTGCTCTGCCTGCTATAATATATCTAGTGCAGAATTTTTTTGGAGGTAGCATTTTGATTAGAGAGAACCCCAACGGATGAATTGGTTTAAAAATTAAAGGGGAGGATGTAGGTGTAATAATTTCTCCCTTTTCTTTGATGTGAAGATATTTAATTGTACATCTCATCCAACCAGAAGTGACCTGGGGTCATTCAGATGAGAGTTACTAATGTAGTGCTGTCTCTTTTAAGTCTAGCAATACCTGTAGTGACACATCCATGGATCAGCATCAGCATTCCCTCTCTAAACATGTGTGCTTTCAGGGATTTATGTAACTGCTGCTGGAATTTCCTCCTGACTGGTTGACACTTGTCAGATCTATTGAAACCATCTCAGCGAATGAGGAGAAAAAAATATTTCCTCTTGCCTATAATGAAAAAGTCTTTTTAAGTACTTTTTTAAGTAATTAAAAAAGAAAAAAAAGAAAGAGAAAAACTGAAAAAGTTATAACTTGAAGATGTTGCCCAAAGAAGCTGKGGACTCAGCCAGGTAAAGCCATAAGTAACCTCAGCAGGAGGCTGCCTCGGTGGCTCACAAGATCCCTTCCCTTCCAGCCTCAGTGGTTCTGTGACTGTATAAACTGTAAGCCTTGACAATGTGATGGCTATGTGTTCTTGAAAAATTGCTTTAGAAACACAGCATTGGGGATAACAATGCCTGCTAAAGATTGACAGTAAGTCATATGCCTGAGATGAGACAGGATTTTTACCTGAAACCTCCACGCCATGGTGGAAGGAGCTGGCTTTTATGTCAGTGCTGTACGTCTGTCAAGAAATCCCATCACATTGTTTACTGTACGTAGTGCATGTGTATATTGCAATACAGCTCTACAAAATACATTCATAGATTGTACTCTTCATAGAGTTCCTTTAGGCATTACCTGAACTCATACTGATGTGACGAGCTGCTCTGTGATGTTGTGGATCTCCCTATTCCTCCAGCAGTTTGCAGGCTGTCACAGAGATGGCCAGGAAATTTTCACACTGGGCAGAATTCTACTTTTTCAGAGGACTTGTGCTCAATTTTGCCAGGATTCAGTTTGTCAAAAGCTGTAGTAAACACTAAATGCCATGGTGGCTATTTAGTCTGAAGAGGGAGATAGCAAAAGCCCTACATACAAGGTGAGGAGGCTGTTACGCAAGCCAGTACACAGCAGCATGTACCAAGTGGTGATACCACTTGGGGTTTGGCTCTGGACCTTCAGATTTGAGCTACTTCCTCTCCCTCTCCAACACCTCCCTCYCAGAGCAATGCTTGACTGTCCACCAGGAATGAGTTGTGTGGAGGAAATGCCTRTGTTTCTCTGTGCCCATTTTTTCACTGCAAGGTATCCTATTGGTTTCTTGGCTCCAGCTTCTTTGGAAAGGTGTAATCTTTCTAGTGGTGGTTGCCACTTGCTGGTGATGGCTGCTGGAGCACTTGCTCTCCAAGCACCTCTGCAACAAAGACTTCATTTTCATGCGTGTTCCTGCCACATTTGCCTATAATTAAAGTTGAGCGGTCAATTAGAGCTTCAGCATAAGTCTGTGAATGCCAGTGCTGCAATATTCAGTTGCCTACGTGTAATGAAGCAATAATTTTGAATGTGTGAACCTTGTCCCATGGTTGACTTGACACAGCATCAGTATTGGCTTTGTTCTGCTGTTGTTGCCTTCTAACGTGATCCTGTGCCACGTGAAATTATGCAATCAGGTCCACAGAGTACAAACTCAGGAGCAGATATTTGCAAGACAGTCCAAAGTAAACTATAAAAATTATCTTTCATTTCTTGGCTTCCTCTTTCACAAGACTTTCTCACCACAACATTTTCTGGTGTGTACCTTCACTAGGACAGGCAACGTGGTGGTTTAATATTTCTTTATTCTATTCTGGTTCTTTGCCACCCACATCAGTATGGTGTCTTAACTATCACACACAGATCTGAGGAGAGAAGATTGAGAAAAACAGCCTGCTAATTAACATTCTAGTGATGGGAAAGAAATTGTTCTGTTAGCATTTAATTTTTGAAAAGCACTTAGTGTAAAGGTTTTGGGGGGAACTTTCTAAATACTTTGCTTAATAAAGCAGCAATTGTGTGAAGATGASAATAGACAATGATTGCAGAGACAATGGAATATGATTTCTGAAAAAAAAAAAGGCCTACTGTGTGAACTGAAGTCTGCTAGTGTCAAAGAGACAATAGCATTGGTGCAGAATTGATAAACTACACTCAAAAAATAAAATACTAGGTAATGGCCATCTGGCAGTCACTGTAGATTAAAAGATACCTTTTTGCTGTCTTTTGAAGTTGGAACAGAATTAAAGATGTTTTACTGAACAAGATTATAGGAAAGGCCATTCCAGATAGTGAGTACTTACTCTGGTAGATATGGAAACCAAAAGATATATGCGGGGGCTACCCATCTATCTGCCTATACATATGGCAGTCGTTACTCACCTGTGCAGTCAGAGTTTGGGGTAAATAGCATCACATGATGAGAATGGAGGGGTGACTACAGGGACCAGCTATGGCATGTAGATTCCCAGCATGATCTGGCAGTTATTTGTTGTTAATTCTCAGAGAATTCAGTGACTGGGCACAAACTATGTAGACAAGATCAAATTCAGTGCCATTTCAGCTTTTCTTGTTTCTTGTTGTAATATTCCAAATAAACACAGACTAAGAAAACTAGAGAAAACATCTTTTCTCTCACGGCAAACTTTTCCTAAAATCATCAGTAGCAAGCCAATTACTTAATTTCAGTATCACCTCAAAAGTGTGAATGAACTTTGATGTTAGCTATGTGCTTCAGTACAAGTCTTCACAAAAACATCCAGTGTGGATACATATTACCAGTTGCTTCTGAACACAGAGAAACAGGCTGAAATATGAAATGATACAGAATGTACAAAGACAGCCCAGGAGGAAATGTGGGCATACTGCAACATCATGTCGGAAATGTTTTTATCATAGCTGAACATCTAGTTCTCAAGAAAAAAAAAACAACGAAAAAACCAACAAAAAAACCCCCACTGCCCCCAACTTCTTGTGCATATTTTCCTTACATTGGTCTTTAAAAGGCTGTTTTTGGATTCAATGACTTCTGGTTCAGACAAAAGGAACTAGAAGAGAAAAAACAGCATATGTAAAAGAATACTGGGTATTACCTTTTCAGTTTTAATAAACTCACCAGCAGCTTCAAGAAGCAATGATGAAAAATTATTCTAAGCATAAGTTATATCTCTTATCTGATGCCAGGTAAAAATAGAACTACAACAGAGATACTAAAATATACTCCTTGGTTAAAGTATAAGGAAATGAGGGCTTTTCCCTGCTCTACCCACCAGTCTATAGCTGGAGTTTATACCTAAACAATAAAATGAAAAGTGCGTTAGAGGTAGCATGGTATATAGAAAACTCAAAAACATGTGGGGAAGGATTCCTGGGAGTGTATACTATACACTGGAAGTGTACAGTAAAGCAGGATGTGACTGAACAGGCCAGACTTGCCTGCACAGAGATAAAAACAAGTATTTGGATGATGGTACTGCAGCTTTTGTATTATTGAACATACGTACCATTTAGAAAAAAAAATATCCCTTCCATGTTGGAAGAGTCTGTTCTTCCTAGGGAATCCAGCTGAGTCTACCTCAATGTCTTCCTTGAATCTTGTTAGGGCAGATTTTTCTGTTACTATTGTTTGCAGCAAGGATGGGACTTTACGCTGTGGAGCGGGTAGAGTCATCCTTTGAAGCCTTCTTTTTTTGTTGTTTTTGGGCTTGAGGGGGTTTCTTTGAAGGCTGGCGCTAATACGCCTGTGAGTGTACACCCTTGTAAGCTGCATTGATCTGAGTCAGTCTTGCCTGGGCTCTGTGAATGTCAACAACTTAAGAAAAGAACGAAGAAATTCTTTCAACCCTCAGATGCCTTCACAAGAGTGAGGGACTGTAGAGATGCCTCCTAGGTTATAGAGGATACTATACAAGAGGGAGGATTTGGGGAAAACAAGGTAGGATTTGTATATCCTCTGCCTTTGTGGTTAGTGGAGGGAACTTGTGCAGGCAACAAAGTGGCTGGAGAGAAGCAAGAGTGCTGAATAAGGAAAGAGTATGCCTGGCATCAGAGAATCCAATTCGCCATAGCTGGGCAAATTGGTGCATGTCCGTGAACTCTCTCATGTCCAAATCCCTGGGTGTCCTTAATCCATGAGATGAGTACATCGGACAACTGTGGGACCACCAGGAGGCATTCATCTGAGAAAAGCATACTTTCCCACGGGGAATTCCATATGCTGGCTGTGGGAGAATACTGGCATGCAGCTGTGTCCCTGGGCAACCCAGAAATGTTGACCTTGGCCATCCTTGCTGGTTTACTTCCCACCTTGGCTTGAGATTTGGATTGCTTAACTACACCCATGCTACCACATGCCCGCTGCAGGATGGGGGACATTGCAGGTCAGGCAGCATAGTGTGGGCATGTAGGGACCATGTATAGGAGCCTTACGGATCTCAAAAGCTATGTTTTCTATCCTTGCAGGACTGTAGGGACCCTCAGGTCTAGTGGTCCATGAGGAGACAGCAAAAAGGCACCAAAATCAATTCTCTTTACCTTTTGTAGTTCATCTGCCTCATATTCAGCCCAAATACCAGGTGCAGCGGGAAGCACTGTGTTTTAACTGCAGAATTATTTCATTCTGCCATTAAAAGAAATTTTAATGCACAGCAAGCTCCATTGAAGTGCAAGTGAAGGGCCCATTTCATAAAAGATTTAGGCACCGTCTCGGTGTATACTTTTGATTTGTACAGCAGGGAGCTTGCACTTGGGAAGAAAAAGGGGAGGGGGAGAGGACTTTGCCTTAAATTACAGCTTTTTTTCCTATTCATTTTGCATTCAAAAGCCTAAATATATTTTCTCTTTCTCTTGCCTTGATTTATGACCTTATAAAAATGAGATAGAATCAGCTCAGAAAGAAACAAAGGTTAGGTCTTCCCAGAGCCTGAAGCCTTTGTGTAAGTCCCCGAAGAACAGCTGTGCAAATTACATTTGCTGCTATCAGATAAAGTGGAGACAGAGAGCAGTTTTTCTAACAGGATCTGGACAAGATTCCATTTTATTTTGTCATTTTGAATGCAGGTTTGATTTTGTTTGCTGGTAATCACAGCCTTTAATGTTACCTTGCCAAAAATGGCTATTGCTCGAGAACTCGCATCAATATGATATCAGTACAGGCAGAAAGAGAAACATCCTGTTTATGTGAACGTCCCTAACAAAAGAAGTCAAGATCTAAACAGATAGAAGAGAATGCCAGTAACCATGAAACAAACTACATGCCAGATGTTAGTCATGCTGCTTAGAGCACTAGGAGAAGTTGATCAGCTATTACGTTGATGAGTGCAGCTTACGAACCTGTAGAGAAGGGAAGCAATAGTTGTCATTTGCATGATTAAAGTCTTGTGTAGTATTCTACATTAAATCATAAATAATTTCATTTTACCTGAGTGTATTAATTAAAAGGTTACATTTTAAGGCATTAACTTCCCTTTCTTTACAAATTCATATAAAGCATTTAAAAGTAGAAATTAATTTTATTTTACAAACTAAAAGAGCTACAGAATCACAAACCAAATTAGGTCAAAAAGGACTTCTGGTCCTAGCCCCTGCTCAGAGCATGGCCAGGTTCAAGGTCACAAGAAGTTGCTCAGAGCCTTTAGTTAACTTTGAATATCTCTATGGAAACCAGAATTTTTTTCCAGACAACCTCTTTTCATTGCTTAACTGTCTTCATAGAGGAAATGTTTTCCATCCAACAAAACAGAATTTCCCTTGCTGAAAATTGTATCTGTTGCCTCTTGTCCCTTTACTGTGCACCTCTAAAAGGACCCATCTTCGCTGTAGTCCTCCAAAGGCCCTGTCAGGCTGCTGTTAGGTGCCCCCTGAAAACATCTCTCTTCCAGGCTGAACAAGCCCAACTCTCTCAGCCTCGCTTAACTGGCAGGGGCTAGAGCCACAGTCATTTTGGTAGCCCTCTGCTGAGCTCACACCATTTTTATGATCTCCCCTGTCTACTGGAGGGTGTAAACCTAGGCACAGTGGCTTCACAAACACCAAGGAGTAAAGCTGTGGCCTTCCACATGGTGACTCTATTGGTTTGACCTATGTGTTTACAGAGGGTGCACTCCATCCCTCTGTCCAGATTGCTGATGAAGATGTTTAACAGTGCCAACACTGGTATTGTCATTCACAACCAGCTGCTAATTATACTGACTGCTGGATGCTGTCTTTTGAACCCAATGGTCCAGCTTCTCATCCACTTAGTTTTAGTAATTTCTGAACTATGCTTAAATTCTGCTACTGCGTCTCTCTCCTGTGATGGAGGTAACTTGGAGCAGAATATTCAGGACTTGCAAAATTTAACTAGTTGTCCAAATAAAATCAGATTCTGATTATTCAGCCTGCTTTCCATTTTGAGATTTTTTAAAGAAAGTAACTGTGTTTCTCAAAGACTAATAGGAGTTTATTTTTCTTGTTTGAATCTCCTTTGGGCTTCCAGAAATCTTTGAGGAAGGGGAGTGTGTGAAAGACTAAGGCTTAAAGTGAAGGGACTGAAGCCAAGACCAGCAAAGTATGGGTTTGTACAGGAATAAGACCTGTATATACACAAAAGTAATTGTAGCTAGCAGACACTATAAGCACTCTTGCTACTCTGTGTAGTTTCACTGTTTGACTAAGGAAGGAGATATTTCCCCTGCAGCAGTGCATCCGTTTTCAAATAAAAAATTTTCACAGAAGCCTTTGAATTTTGATAGAACTTGAGCAGGTTGAAAAGAAATATCTGACTTTGCTTGGTTTATTGATATTAGGCAGATTCTTCAATACTATCAAATAATCTGCTTCACTATACTAGTAAGCAATCATTGTTTTGGATGGTATTAAAGGATACTAGGAACAGTAGCAGCATTATTGTATTATAAATTGACAGTATATCTGTTTGATAATCAGCTTGTGTAGTCAAAATGAAATAATTTCATACTGTGAACCCCAAATTTACAAAACAGTGTTTCATGGAAGTTCGGAAATGTCAGTTCTCTATTTCAGGTAGCTTTATTACTTTCGGAAACTGCTGAGACTTGTGGTGGGCCAAATACTTGCAAATTCACCATTCATTACACGGTCAGATTTCACTGTTTTGACCAGCCCAAGGTGGTGGAGACACTTTATGCCTCATTGCTCAAAGCAGCATTCATGGACAGTTCTTGATCCCTGTATTTTTTCTGTACTATAATCTGATAGTCGTGAATGGCTCTTCTGGCTCTTTCTTGATTGGCAGGTAATAGTGGGAGCTTCCAAGCCACACCAAGGTCACAGTTAAGTCTGCTCTAGGACGTGGTGCAGATTGTAAGTTGGAATAGCCACACTGCATCCTACCGACTGTTTGAGGGTGTGGGCACCTTCATGATTTAAACTAACACATTTTACTTTACAACTGGGGCATGCTAAGAACATGCATACAGTCAATTATTGTGATTCAGCTGACGAACCACCTGTGCCCTGGAAACCCACTTATTTTTAACCTAATGCCTTTATCCATACTACTTTTCATATAAAACTTTGCACTGGATAGCCTTTAAAAAATGCTTACAGTGGAGCCAATGACATAATCCAGGTTGATGCATATATAACTGGTGAGTGTTTATATACTCTATAGACTGTGTATGGGGGCAGTAATGGGAAGACTGTTTAATGATTTACAGATACTTCTGCAAAAGACATTTTCTTAATACCATGGCAAACATGTAGAGAGATGCACATAGGAAGTTAAAGGGGCATGCCAAAAAAAGGGAAGTAAGGGTAAATAAAATTTAACACACCTTCAAGGGGCATTTGTTGTGTGAATACATCTGTGCATTATCATTATGGTCATTACACATTTTTCTCAGAAACATCATGCTCAAGAGCAAAGGTAAGGTGACATTGTAGTACAACATGTGCTTCTAAAAGCCTGTCAGTGGGGGGTTAAGTTTGAATTCTTCTTCCTATCGAGACTCTCTTGAATATGGAATGGTTTCTGTCTGGGCTGTTTAAAAGATTCATAAGTAGAATCCGATTCCTGTTGGTGATTCATTTGTAAAATTTCAGGTGAGGGAAACAATAACCTGCAAAGAATCTCCAGCAGAAACATGTATGTGAAGGAGTTAGAAAACGGTTTCCTGTATGGACCAAAACCTTCTGCGTGGCTGAGTGTAAAAACTGCAGTAGCCACACTACGCTGATTCCCATTCTGGCATTTTGCTACTGCCTCTATATGCACTAGAGCAGGCAAAGAGAGAACACTGTGACCTGGGTTTTTGAAAGCCAGGATGTAGAATTCAATCTTTCAGAAAGCAAAACATCATCAACAAAAGACAGTGATTGTGCTTTAAAGCCACCTGGGAGCAGAGAGAGAACACATGCTCAAGCATTCAGAAAGCCAAGGCAGCCTCACATTGTTCTGCTCCTGATTTTGCCAGAGATGTGAAACTGAAACAGTTGTATTGTTGTTGATACTGAGAAAAAGCAAGTTGTCTACTTATGCTGACCTTGAAGCCCTGCTCTGGTTCTGAGATAATTCTGTTCAGTTGGTTGTTTCTTCTCCTGAGCCTTAAGCTGGCATAAAACAGAAGAGTGACGAGGGTGGGAGATGAGGGGACACAGCTGTCGCCAGCAGAGTGGGAGTCACAGTGGCTTTTGAACACCTTGGGCCCTCTGACTACACTAGCACAAGCCAGACTTGTGCTGCTATCAGAAGAGAGCAGCCCTGCATTCTGCAGAGCAGYGCTTAGAGTTGCCCCAAAGTTGTACTCCACCAGATACGCTGGAGAACAGCTACTAAGAAGAAAGTGAGTTTTATGACTGATGAAGCAGCCACTGAAGTCAGTATCTGGTGAACATGAGGCAAATCTTTTGCAATGCTAAGTTTTGCCGTGGGACAGCAGACGAGAAGTGTTGTTATCCAGAATTCCTAGATATTTCTTTATACCTTTTCAGAAATAAAAGAGAAACTCTGATAAAAGTGAATGAAGCCACTTGAACCCTTTGCCCTGCAGCACAGGTTGGCAGAGAAATGGGGAAGAATGTTGTGATGCTTCCAGATTTTCCAGGAAACTAGCAACGCTCAGGAAATTGGAGAAGCTGGAGTCCCTTGCATGGATGCATGCCAAAGACAAAAGCATTGTTCTAACAGCTGAAATCTGTTTCTACAGGCTCCATTGAGCAGGGCATAAGTACGCACTTAAGCCTATCCCAAGCCAGCAAGGAGCAGAAGCGTGGGCTGAAGTTCCAGCTGTGCTACTGATTGCATGCTGCAGTAGTGTGATTCTCACCACCTCCACAACGGGCTTGCTCTGCTTCGACACTTCTTTGCTATATCAAAAGTAATTATGTGAAGGTGACCAACCTGAACTGGAACATTGCTTTAGGTTATCTTAAACTAATGAAGGCAAAGATAGATATTTACACTGTCTGATTCTACACAACTATTTAGGTGCTCTGAGCCATTGTGCTAGTATCCATATCTTTCCCTTTGGACATACAGGGAAGTTGGGCTCTCAGGCTCATGAGTTCTGAATCACATTTTAATTAGATGACTAAAACGCCTGTTATAAATGTCTTTATAAAAAGCAAAGTTTTAACTGTGAGCAAAATAAAGTGTTGAAATCAATTTCAAAAGTAATTTCAATTTGTCATCACTTGCAGTCTCAGCTGAGCATGAGTGTTCGTAAACATACATTCCCTCCACTTGTGTGGGGTTCTTATACTGCACATTCTGGCACTATGCTGCTCAAATTGAGTCAAGTCCTTGGTGTGCTTTACTGTGTATTCCTCTTGAGGGAAGAACTGTGTACAACAGGATGGCTTCTTTCGCTAGCAAAATTTGGCATGTGTGTGAGAGCCTGCTTTTCTGAGAAGATGCCGGGCAGTATTTTACAGTAATTGCAGTTTCCTGTGAACATACAGTGCATGCCATAGTCAGATGATGGATGATCAAAGCATGATTTACTAAATCCAGATTATAATCTACCAGAGACAAATTTCCTGGCCAGCCGGGAATGACTGCTAGATGACACTACGTAACGTCTAGAGTTCAGAAAGGTCATACACGTGACTTTCCAAGTATCAACTTGGAATGTAAGTCCTGGTTTTCCAACTGCTGTACCTAGTGATTGCTTGTAGACACTGAAAAAGAGCTGTGCAAAAGTTTCAGATAAAGCTGCAATATTGTCTCATTATTTTTTGAGTGCCTTGCTGGAGAAAAAGCTCAGACCACTTCAGATTGTTACCCTGGACCTTTGCCTTTTTATCTTAGGAAAAGGAACTGTGCCTCTGAGACAGCATCAAATGCTTTAGGTAGTTCCAGGAGGGTGAGAAATTATGTCTACTGTGTAGTAACTGACTACAGGAGATTTTGTATCCATTAAAATGTTTTCATATCCAAGTTCTGGATCTGAATATACCCAGTAAGCTTCATTTATACAAGGCTACACTTCATCCTTGGTTATTTATCTGAGAAATCGTTTAGGAAGAATGGAGAAGGGTTAACCATAGTCAACAGCAGATTGTTACAYGTGCACCCAGGACACTTTGCATGCCAAATGGTGTCTTTGAAGAGAGCCTTCTCCTGTGGGTTTCATGTCAGCTATTTCTGTCAAGCGGCACCAGCTTACCATGATGGAGGAAAAGTAACTGTTGTATTCAAAATTCTTGGTTCATGCCCTCTCCTTGGTATGTAACACTTTGTGCTGGTTGAAGGTAAATGAAGGTAATGGGTACCGGGAGCCTTGATGGAATGCTGGGTATAGTGGTGTCCTTTTATGCTGCTTTACATTTCTGGTGCTTGTTTCATCACAACATCTATCTGTTCCGAACTGATTAAATCATCTGTGAATTACAGGAAGGCTTGGGCTGAGATTTGGCAGTATCAGTGGAGGGATGTGGACAGGAAGGTTTTATGGGAGTATGGGACAACCTCAGCCTTTATTTTCTGCCTCTTGGTACTTTGGTTTCATGCCTATGGCAGGGGAGCCCATACAGTGGCAGAAAGCAAGGGAGGTATATGCAAATGGTAGGAAGACAGAGCCATATGGTAGTCAGTGTGCTGATTGTCAGTGCTGTCAGTGCTAATGCCCCACAAGCCCCTCATGTTTTCCTCTGGGGAAGAAGACATTTGCATTTTAGCAGACTTTGGTGGTTGTTGACGTCTTTGTGGCCAAGCCAGAGGCTCTGGACTTATGGCTGCTGTCCTAATGAAACGACGGCTGTGATGTTCATAATCTTGATAGCTGGGCTGGCAAGCAGCACCTGGATAGCTACTTGACCACAGATTATCTGTTACAGTCCTAAAGAAGAAAAAGGGAAGAATTTGGCAGTTTTAGTCCAGCAGTCTCACCACAGTGTTTTTGAAAGTAGATGAACTCCGATTTATTTCACTACCTTCAATATACCAGTGAGTTCTTTTATGCACACTGGAGTCTGCGGCAGAATGCAAACGTGGTTTCRCTCCCCCTCCCTTCACTGCTCCTCTCTTCTGTTGTGCCTACCAACTGGAAAACACAGTGAGGTTGAATGGTGTCCTCAGACTAAGTGCTGTGTATTCATCTGTATCAACACAGCCTCCAGAGAACAGGTTAAACAACAAATGGTCTGTTTGTATACGCCTTACCTTATGGATAGTGTTTTCCCTATAACTTGGGTAGGGCAAAGGTTTCAGACATGGAGATTCTAACAAATAGTTTAAAATCAATTTATAATTTTCTTGTGATATAACAAAAGATAAACCCTGTTTATTTAATTGAAGCATGTAGTTGATATCCAAGACAATGAATATGTAGGGCCTGTATGTTAGATGCCTACCTGAGAGCTTTGTTAACTTTGGATGAAGGATGATGTAAATGTTCTCTCCTGACTTAGTTACATTTTCTGCCCATTTTACAGAAGCGTGAATGAAAACCCAGTGCAAAATTTAGATGTCTGCAGTGCAGCTGCTTAGATTTGAGCTGCTTGCCTTAATTCACTTTACACTCAGTGGAGTTAAAAATACCATTTGTACGACCTGCCTTATTCAAAACACAGCGGCTGAATCCAAACCTACAAAATCTTCTTTCTCTCCATTGACAGGAAAGGGGGCCTAGTTCATCGGTTCATGTGTAGATAGACTAGAGATGGCTAGAACACAAAGGTGAAGAATCAGTATGAGCAACCAGTTCCATTACGTTATTCACCATTTTGAAATGCATTTATTTGGTTTTTTATGAGATCCAATGTGCTTCAAAGTTGTAAAACAGAGTAAGTTCTCAGCCATTCCCCAAGTTGGCTTAACTTTGTCAGTGGGGCTCACAAACTGTCTGATTTTACATGACCTAATTAGTTTTAATAACTTCCCATTCAGACAGCATTCTCACTTGCCAAAATAGAATTTTTCATGAATTACTAAATTAGTAATCAGTCCTTACTGACTGTCAGCTTCAGTGAAAGCTGATAGGAAGATGTTCTTGGCTTGTAATACAGGCCTAATACAAGCTTGGGGGGACTCTATTTCATCCTATTTTTATCAGCCTTTTCAAGCTACTCACATTCCTCTTTTCCCAGGTGCCTTTTATTAGCTTGTTGAAAATCTGTGGGAAGTGAGACACTTTAACCTTTGAAAGATTCACATCAGATGTTTACTCTCTCCTCTTCTAACAAGTCTGAAGAACCAAACAGTATTAGAAATTGAGTAACCACAAAGCAGTAAGAGTAGTTTACTAGTCCATTAGTTTATTATTACCAGAAAGCTACCTAGGCCTTAAACTGCAGATCTGTCTCCCTGAGGCAAATACAGTTTGGCAAGATTTGGGAAAGCAGAAACTCAAATATATAATTAAATATTTTTCTCTTTAGTGTCCGTTAGGATTTTAGAATTGCTGCTGAAGACAATGTTTAGAAATACATATCTAGCTGTAAACATCTGACTGTATTGAGGCAGTCACATGTAAGTTTGGGGCAATCATGTACGTCCTAATTATTATCCTACAGGTTTGACTGTTAATTTTTATATGGGATGCTGGACTAACTTTCAAGTTCTATTCTTCACAAATTGTGTTGCAAATGAATGAAAACACTGGAAGAAAAGGGAAGAATTGCTATTGTCTAACCACAACAGTCCAGGCAGGCTGCCATAGGAGCGTTATTGAAGCTCTAATTCAATAATTAGATCCAGCTACAAATGTATTAGTTTAGCCAAGTCCTCTAGTTGGCAGAATGTCTTAAATTTCCTTTGACGCATGCTGTTGTTTGCATAACAAATCGCTAGATAGTTTAAGAATTGCTTGTCTATAGGTTACTATGTCCAATATCAACTTGTTAATTAGATTAATTTGGTTTGGTATTTTGCTAGAAATAGCTTATCTTTATACAAATGTATAATTTTATTTCATTACAGTTACAGATATAACAGTGTTTACAAAGGTGGTGTATCCAATTTTCAGAAAATACTGTAAATGCCTTGCAGGCAAAGTACAAAAAAGGCATTTTTCTGGGGCTTTAGTGAGAGAGAACAGTTTTTTCTTATGGGAAAAAAAGATTCATCTTATGGTTTTGCATGTACAATGCCGTGTGCTTACCATGACTCAGCAGGTTCTACATGGCTGCTGATGGGGCTTGTTGGGAGACCGGACCGTAGGAGTCTTGTTTTACAGTTCTGGGTGCTCCAGGTAATCTAAACACATTTCAGACACCTAAATGGATGCAGACCCCAGAGCTAGTACTTCTCTCATTTAGAAGTACACCTCTGTAGCTGAGGTTCCAGTAAAACTCACCTCTCTGCAAGCCAACATCCATAATCTTTCAAGGATGGTCTCAACTGGATCTATCTTGACATCCTAGGGCAAACTGGTTTGCTCTCCCAATTTCTTTAACTCTCTGACTCCTGTTGCCTTTCAGAAGTCTCCAGACGTGCTTGTAAACAGTTAGAGGAGGCTGGAGGAGGAAGAGATTATGGTGGACAGGACACAGAAAATTTATTCTTTTCTCCAGGTGTGCTGGGTATTTCAGCACAGGGAAAGCTATTTTGGTCAGCTACCTCTCCTTCCCCAACCCTGCCCTCGCTGTCAGCTACTTCCTTGAAGGACAAGATTGCTTTGATTATGTTTTCCCACAGTCCCTTTGAACAGATGTCCCACAGGACAACTGAATAGTCAGGAATTCCAGCAGTGCTGTTGGAGTGAGACTTGAGGGCTCATCAAACTGTAGCTCTGGGCACAGAATTGAAAATGCTCTTGTGCTGATCCATTCAAAAGCCATTTATTATATCCGAGGCACATGTTCACCGGCCTTCCTGCAGATGTGGAAGGCAGTATCTCTCCCTGGCCTTTTGTTTATGCCAGCAGACTTGCTGGAGTGAGCCCTCCCTGCTTTACCACCACCCAAACGGAAATGACAAAGCCATCTGAATTTGTCCACCGCCCCATTAGCTCTGCTATTGCTGATATGCCTGTACTTCACTACCTTTAACGTTATTCTTAACAAAACCAGAGAAACCTATCTAGTCACTAAGCAAACCTACACCATCCCTTGTACAGTGGAGACTGTCTTCTGAACCTGCACTTGGACACACAGAGAAAATCCTGCATTGGATTTTCTCTTCCAGTCATCTGCCTCTCTGTTTCTGTTCAACAGCTGCAGTCCTCTTATTCAGCGGGAAAAATCAGGCACATTTAAAAGAAAACAAAACCCAGAACAAATACAAACAAATCAAATTAAAGAAAATGTTTTAAAGCATTTCAGTACTCACATGATGTTGTGAGATGGTTTCATGTCTAAAATGGTAATATTATTTCTGGCAGTCTATCTCATGCTATTCTTTTGTTGATTTTTCCAACCTCTCAGGAAACTGGAATGAAAATATTTTACTGATGTTACTATCCTTGGGAAAAGCTTGTCAACATAGATTCAGGTTTATGCTGAAAACTCAAAATGTTTGGCATGTGGTTTTGTATTTTTCCTTCATCAAAGAGATTATGTGGGGCTAAGGTCTGTTCACATGGAGGCAGTGAGATACTGACACTGTAATTAAAACAAAAGGTGACCTTACATATCCATGTGCACATATATGCAAATATCTTTTTGCAAATGATAATATGATCACATGAGAAAGTCATTACATTACAGTAGCTCGCTCATATGAAAGCTGAGTAGACACTGTAGGGACACATATGCTATAGAAATCTCTCTCTCTCTCATTTCTGCAGTGGTTCTGTGAGCAGGGGGATCAATGAAGCCTGATTTTGTATGGATTTGTGTCTTGAGGTTGAGACCCTATCTGGACTTTGAGGTCTCATATGAAGTGCTGCACTTTTTACCTCAGTGAAGCATTAACTGCAGCTCTTAACTGGCTGCCTTTTTTCAGAATACTTTTAAGGACTTAGTACTTTTTGGATTTCAATACCTCTCAAATGTGCTTGATGAGCTTAAGCATTTGAAGATTCACAGAGAGGTCTCAGATGCTCAAAGAGGCAGCACAGCATCTTAAGCACAGTTTCTACAAAATGAGGCTAAAGCGTCCTCACACACGTATGGAGAAGAAAYATAAAATACAAATTAAAACAGAAAACATGAATTTAAACATAAATAGAGAATTTAACAGCTAAGGCAGAAGAGATAAATATGCAAATTAACCATTAATCACACAAGGGAGATCTTCCATTGCCTGTGAGAATTTAGCACCTAATTGCAATTTGTCTCTTAAAATTTCCTACACAATCTCTTCTGTAAATGTATGTAAAGCTTCTCACATTGCACATTACAAAAAAAAAAAAAATTATGTCTATGCCTAT
Source organism: Amblyornis subalaris (assembly GCA_018881555.1). Classification (NCBI taxonomy): domain Eukaryota; kingdom Metazoa; phylum Chordata; class Aves; order Passeriformes; family Ptilonorhynchidae; genus Amblyornis; species Amblyornis subalaris. The sequence goes on along the minus strand of JACAXG010000061.1, from coordinate 2,141,641 downwards.
GAGTCTGGGGGTAAAGGAACTCGAATTTTGGTTGTAGCTGTCAGAAAAAGTCCCTGATTCCATGGGTCCATTTATGTGTTTTCTTTCTAAATTTTTAATTAAAAGATATGGATTTGTCATTTTGAGATTTCTGTGTTTAGTTAAAAACCAACGAAACAAAGAAACTGAACAAATTCCATCGAGGATCTTATTGGCTTTGGAGTTTAATTTTGGCCTGTAAGAGAAAGAGCAATAGCTCAATGACAACATTGTTTTGACAGAAAAGGCCAGACATGAGAGCTTTAAGAGTTTTAATTTCCCTGAGGGGTCATAAGGTCCCCTGCTACCAAGTCTGTTAAAAAGACAAATCAAACTGAAGAGCTGAGTCAAGTTCATTAGCTTTGGCAAATCACAGTTACCACAGCAAACACATTCTTCCTTGGGCTTGTATTAAAGCAAAAGTTTGCTATGCACCAAACAATGTAAATACAATGCTGTATTTGCATTAGACTTGCCCTTGTCATCATGGCTCAGTGATTCTTATAAAAGACCAAATTGCCAAAGGAAATGCAAAGAGATCCATTTGGGATTTCAAACACCCTTCTGCACACTTGTCCTCTGACCAGTTCCATAATTCTRGTTCAAACAACAGCAGCAACAGACGCAGTGGCTCAGGATGCTCCTGAGCTCTTTCACCTTTGAGTGCCGAAGAGTCAGTAGCATGGATCAGGCCCCAGTTCCATGGATGACTCCTGGGCAGGACACAGGCTGAGCAGCCATTTGAAGATGCCCTGAGTTTTGAAGGCTGGAAGAGGTGCTGGGGGTGGAGGGGCAGGTGGCTGTTAGTGAGGTGCAGGGGAAAAGGGTCACACATTGAGCTGAAGAGGTTCACAGGCTGTCAAGAGAAAACTGGAGGTTGAATTAAGAGAGGCAGCTTCAGACTTTCCAGCTATGAGTCACACAAATCATGAAACTACTTGAAATATTTCACCTACTCATACATCTTCTTTATCTTTCACTGCTTCCCTCTTTTTTTGTAGTTATTCTCCAGTTCTGATGTCTTTCAAGTCACACCCTGCACTGTTTTCCTGCTTCCTCATCCCCTGTTCCCATTTTGGTATCTTTCTGTTGCTGAGCATACATTACATCTTGAAGATCTTTTACATCTTGGAAATGCTGCAAGTAGTGCTTCTGAGCTTAAGTCGCTGAATATTTGGTCCTGTGAGTTATTTTCTTCTTCCCATCTCTTCAAAAACCAGGCAAGCAGGTTTTTCCTCGTAACACCTCTTTTCTGTATGATGACACAGTACTAAACTGTTTTTCAAAAAAACATTACTTGAGAAACTAAATCAATGATTTTTTTTTTAAAGTATGCATTACCCACATACATGCCCAGATCTGTACGGCTCTGATAATGAATCTGAGCTATTTCTATCCATAGTAAGTTGGTGATATTCAAATGCAACTGAGGTCCCACTCTTTCATCAGGTGGAAGGGAGCTAACAACTCAAAAATCTCAAGCAAGATATTCAGCCAAAAAGCAGATCCCTAGCAGGTCTGAGGTGTGAACAGGACAGTTTTGTTTTGAAGTTGGGTGAACCAATGAAGAATTGCCAAAGCAGGAAAAGGTGAGAGTTGCCCAGACTTCTGCAATGTTATCTCCAGCTCACAGCACAGTGCCTGAATGGTCGCCTGCTGCACTTGTGCTGTGGGTGAAGTGATGAGGGGCACCACCCCCACCCTTCTTGGGACTGGGAAATTTGCCCCGAGACTGCTGTGAGGCACTGAAGTGGCAGGATGGTACAAAGCCTTCCCCAGCCCTTCTCTTTTACAGGGGCATTGCCCATGTTGCATTTTAAGCCAGAAATAAAAATCTTCCAGGTCAGGCTTCTCCATATCAGGAGCCTGGGAGCTGGCAGCATCGCGGAGCATGACAGAGGCAGTCTGCAATTCACATGCATTGGGCCTGGAGTAACATTTGGCAAACTAAAATTTGTAGGATACAATTCTCATGACAGCATGGGACAGGTCCCACAGAAAGGGACCTCCGTCGATGTTCATCTGGATGTTGTATGGGGAGGTGGGCAGTGCACAGCTCACCTCCTCCTGAACAGAAAAGAGGTGTTACGAGGAAAAACCTGCTTGCCTGGTTTTTGAAGAGATGGGAAGAAGAAAATCAACTCAGTTTCTGAAAGGGTAGGAAAGCATCGACCCCCATCCCCACTCCAGCAGGACCGCCTGGGGAAGGGGAAGTGGTGTTTGGCTGGTTGTACAGTGGGTGTTGTTGTTTTGGAAAAAACTTGCTTTCTTTTAAATGCCTCCTGCCAGGTCAGGGAGAGCAAATATTCAAAAAGGACTGCTGCAAGCAGCTGGCTCAGGATTGCTGCCTGTCAATGACATCTGGCTCCTGCACGCCAGTACTCTGCAATTCTATTTCTGCACTGCCTATCTTCATGGAGGAAAAACTGAAGTGGCATCTATCAATTATTCCAATAGAGTAAAGAACTCCTAATACTTTAAGTCCAAAATAGGAGTTTATCATGCTTTGTCAGGAAATGTCTGATTCCAGACAATTTTTTTTTTTCCAAAGATCTACTTAAAAACTTATTTGAAACACAGAGGCATGAAACAGCTTGTATTGTTTTTATTGCATTTCTTTTGATTGTGCTACACCGTGAAAGAAAAACAAACACATTCAAAAAAGCAGACACTCCCAGGCTCCACATCTGCAAAGTGCAGTAGAGTTGTTTAGGTCTCCAGACTCCATCCTGTATCTATTTAAACATAGATGTTTCTATATTTATATGAAGACTCTTGCAAGTGAGGGAACAAAGCCTGGTCCAGACTGCACTCTGGAAGGTATATTTAAATTTAGATTTCTTGCTAGAAAGCACTAGAGAGAATGTCTCCTTAGTTTTGCTTTATATTGGACCAAATTATAAGTGTTTAAGTTGGAGAATTGGAAGTCTCCAATGTCTGCACATGGTCAGTGGATCTGATATTGCTTTTGTAGCTGCTGTCTACGAGGGACAGGAAATCCAGTCACCTAGAGGCCAAGCCTATTGAGAAGAGGGACCATGTTCCCTCAGAGCCCTGCTCTCCCTGCAGTGACAGCTCACTGAAAGCAAGATGCTCTGAACACAACATTTTGGGTGCAACACACTGTTTGATGTTTTGGGTTTTTTAGTGAAACTGTTTTGCCAAATACCTCCTGACCAGATCTAGTTTTGCTCTTTGATCCCCATCCCTTTCCTGTGCAGAAAAAAACCAGACTCATTCACCATGCTAAACCTTTAGTGCCTTAACAAAAAAAAGCAACATAAAATTTTATTTTAAACAATTTGTACCACAATCCTCCCAAAACCTGGAATGATCCAAAGAAGACATAGAGAGGTCTAACTATTACCTACTCAATTTTCTTGACAATTTGTAGTCCAAATTATGCTATCTGGCAGCTGATAATTTTTAAACACACTGCAGGGCATATTTATTTCTCTTTTGACACTGTTTACAAGTTATACTTATCTTGCTTAGTTAAAAAACAAACAAAATTTTGAGCACTGGCATAATTTTACCCTTTCTTAACATAATCAAATTACTTCTGGTTATATCCCAGTCTGTCACATTAAGTCCCACTTTATTGAGTTGTCTTACTGCTGTTTGTATTGTAGCAGTGCCTAAAGACTCAGATAAAGAACATGGTCCTTTTGTGAAGCCCATAGACTAAGGATCCATTATCCTTTTGGGTGTAGATACACTTCTCTTCATAATTACATCCTGAGCTGTGACAAAGTGGCTGCCAGGCAACACAGCTGTCAAAACTACATTGCAGGGCAGTGGGAAAGCACAAATCAAGTGAAATAATAGAAATGTTTGGGACACAACAATGTTTGCGACTGTCATAATCACCTTTGTCCTTGCAAAAGGGTTGGTGCTGACGTTGCCAATTGGGACTCCCACATCTCTCTGGCGTTTTGAGGTCTGCAGCACACTTTTTGTCTAAGGGCTGTCACTATCCTATCTCTTTTCTGTCCGTTGTGTCAGCAGTAGACATGATGCAATGGGCCATATCACTCTGCTAAAATAGGTGATTATTTTTTACACTTAGCCTTTCAGATCTGGCTAATGTAATGGGCAATATCAGCAGGAAGGAGGTGGTGGCAGAATGTGGCTGGAGCAAACCCTGTCCCTTTCAAGAGTACCCAAGTTGGCCTGATTCATGCTGCTCATCAAATCATGCACACAGGATGCAGTTAAGCTGATTTAATGACAGACAGCTACTGAAAGGAGCAGTTTTGCTTTATTTCACTTTCAGGTTTCTGCCTTCCTCGATCTTGCAGCTGTGTGGTCACAAGGTGGATCAATTCAGCTGTCTGGCCAATGGAAAATCCATTATTTTCTGAGGTGTTATTTTTCCACCAGATCAATCAGCTGAATAGAGCCTGATGGTTACCAGATCCCACATAAGGGTGGCAAAGGGAGTACACATCCATGGAGGCGGGATCAGCCTGCTGTCAGGCCATTGCTGCTGAAAGGCCGGGCTGTTGCTGCTGCATTCAGGTGACAGATGACCCAATGTCACACCGATGCTGGAAGAGGCCATTCTGTGTCTTGGCACCTTGACACAGGTTGGGCACATCTGCCATCTTTCTACTGTGGGTAACCCTGTGATCCCAGAGGAGCGGATTTAGGGAACATGTCTGCGATGAAAAAAACTATTCCTTTTTTACTTTTTTTCCCAAGATTACTTTCATGGTTAAGTCAGTTCCCTGTGAGACTGGAGGAGTACTAGGGTCAGTCCTGAAATGAATGGGACCTCTTGGTTGGGACAAGGCAACAGCTTTCTGTAACGTGGCTTTGAGATTGGCTTGACTATAATGTCATTTGCTGAGACTTTTAGGCACTGGTAAATTCATCCTGGATGAGCAGGTCAGCCTTATTTGTAGCTCTGAGGCAGAAGATACATGTAAGGGAGACCCACATTACCATCAGTCCTCTGATCTAAATAGAAGAGAATAGAGTCTGGCAGAGAGGAAGCAATATCTGCACCACTGCATTTGAAAAGGGTGGCTCCAGAGACTAAAGTCCCCATAATTCATGGAACTGAATTCTAGACAAGTCTTATACAAATAGTAAGGGAATCGTTTTCTGTCATCGAGGGGTCTCTTCCAGGGATTACCTGAATGACTGGAAGCAAGTAACTCACCTGGGATGAACTGCTTGGTTTCTCCAGAATCAACACTGGCTGGCACTGGGGGATGAAACATCTCTTTGAGTCTAAAAACCACTGGGAAGGGAATAGAGAAGGTCTTCACCCCTTGCAGCCGTTAATAATCAATGGATCAGAGGGTAACTCGGGCAAGTGGAAACCCCCAGGGGGCCTCCAGCCCAGACAGGCTCAGTGCTTGGGGGTCACACCAGGCTGCTTGGAACTTCCTCCAGCCCGGTCTTGACAGCCTCCAGGAGGAAGCCGAGGCCACCCAGTCCCTGGAGGAGCCCGAACGCCTCTCGCCTCGGCTTGGACTCGCCGTCTTTGAGCGGGCTGGCCACTCTTCCACGTGTTCTCGCCGTGGGTGCGGGTCTGTGCGGGGCGCCAGGGGCGGTGGGGACAGGGCCCGGGCGGCGGTCCCTGAGCGCAAAGGAGTTAACAGGACTTTCTGCCTTTTCCCGCCCGCGCCTCCTCCACCCTCCTCATTACCTGCACTTTATCACCGCCGGAGCCGCGGCGCGGGGCGGGAGCGGTGCAGGGCCGGCGGGGCTTCCTGCGCCGTGCGGGGGAAGGTGCGCGGGCGGTGCGCGCTGCGTGCGAGGCAGAGCCTGCCCGCCCGCCGTGTGCCTGCCTGTGGGTGGGAGCGCGGCTGGGGCTGGGGCGAGGGGAAGGCGGGCGGGCGAGCGGGTCTGCRCGCCGCAGCCGGGCAGGGATGCGGCATGGCCGTGGGCTCCGTGAAGATGCCGTCGCCGTGTGAAGGCGCGGAGCTGGCCCGAAGCTGGAGCCCCGGCGGCGGAGCCCAGGAGCCGCCGCCGCCGGTGCAGCTGCGGCAGAAGCTGCGGGAGCTGCCGGCGCTGCTGCGGAGCGGGCTGACGCTGCGGAGGAAAAGCGCGGCCGCCGGCGGCCGGGTGAGTGAGTGAGAGAGCGAAGGAGGGAGCCGCGGGCGGCCGGGGCAGCGCCCCTGCCCTGCCCTGCCCTGCCCTGCTCTGCCCTGCTCTGCCCGCCGGGCCGCGGTGCCCGAGGCAGGGGGGTGGCTCCCGCAGCGCCCCCGGCCGGGCCGCGGTGCGCGGGAGGCCGCGGGCTCTCGGCGCTGGCCCCGCGCGGGGGGCGGGCGGCGGCAGGGACGGAACGAAGGAGGGAGGGAGGATGCCCGGGTAGCGGCGGGGCGGCTCCTCGGCACCCCCCGGGAGAGGTGCCCGCGGGGGGCCCCGGGCTCGGGCCAGCGCTGCCAGCTCCAGTATAAAATGAAATACCAGGGTGAGCGCTCGTCCCTGTCCCGTCTCCGGGTTCTTCGTGTGGCTCTTCCCTTCCCTGCTTTTCCTCTCGTGCGGGCCGATGCCTGCTCTCCGCTGACAGGAGGTGCAGCGCGGCTGTGCTCCGACACCGGTGCACACGCGTGTCCGCGCAGCGCACTCCGGCGTGCCCTGGAGCGTGTGAAGCAGGGATGGAGTAACGCCGGGATGGGCACACCCGGCCCCCAGCCTCGCGTGCCTCCCGACACTGAGGCCGCGGCGTCAGGTGGGCATCGTGGAGAAGCCCAGCCAAATTTCACTCAGGTTCACCCGTTTTTCAAAAGGCTGGTGGTCCGTCTGTGCAGGGCAGGCAGTGCTCCGGTGAAGTACAGCGTGACAGTGCCGTGGCTGGGCACTGCAGTGGCAAGTGGCCGCTCGTGGCTCTGAACTCTCCCAGTTGTGACTGGAGCCATACCAGGGGGGTGGCATTGCCATCAGGTCAATGGCAGTCGATCAGGTCAGACCTTACTTGCAGGCCAGAACTGGATTGCAACCCACCGCCTGAGCAACCGAAATGAAGGGGTGGGTTTACCCACATGGGGTTGGGTTTGTCTGCGTGGGGAATCAGGCGAGCTGCGGTGTGGTTTTGGTGCACTGATAAATATCTGTGCAGGGAGTTAGTGCGGGAAGTCAGCATGGTGTGTATTTGTACCCTCATCAACTCTGCAGTACTTTGCCCATGTAAATAAATTATTTCTCTGCATGGGGAAGTTGTGAAATATACCAGGGTGTGAATTTCAAAGCAAACTTCCTGGGTGAATGCTTTGTTATAAGAGGATATAAAGGCAAGGAAGATAATTAGGATTAAGGTGGGATATAAATTTACAACAGAATAACTATTTTTAAGTAATTTTGTTTCAGATTCCAGTTCTAGATTAATTTCTTTCCTCCAGCACATTCAACACACGGAATAAAGACTAGCCTGTTAATCCACCTGACAAGTTGTCCATATGAACACAGAGCTAAGGGGATTCAGTTAAATAGCCAAGTCTTGCTTTGCCCTAGGAGGTTGTTTGTGACGGATATATTTCTTCCAACAAAGATGAGTCCCTTTTTGAATTGAGTCTGGTTTGTTCCTCTTTAAAAGCATGCTACCAAAGAAATGGAGTAAGTGTGCAACGAGGAGGAAAGAAGCAGTGCAGAACTGCTGCTAGTAACAGCATTAATTCTCTGGTGAATCTGAAACACTGTTTTAACAAAACAAATTCATGACACGTCAAGGAGACACCATGCAGAGCAGCCTCAGGTTTACTCTCGTGGTTATTCCTCTCCACTACTGAAAGCATTTGACAAGTAAGCGGTACAACAGTTACTCTGTAAATATTTGCTGTGGGTGAGTTAACACCCCAGTGAGAAGCCTGGGTAGCTCCTGGGTCATGCAGCTCCTTGGCTGTGCTTGCTGAAGCCTTGGTCCCCTCTTGTTTCACACAGTCCCAGCTGAGACTCTGCCTGCCTTTGCTGATATTCTGTGTTATGGACCAGCAAACACAGCGTGACAGATCTAGCGGTGGTGTCACCTATGGCTTCCCCTCCCAGTACCCTGTGGGTCATCCTGTAAAGTTTTTCTTGAACCATCTGTCCTGGTGGGAAGAAGACTGGAGGGAGGATAGCGAGTTCGTAAGGCAGTCTGGAGTCAACCCAACAGATCTTCTGTTAGGAGAAGATTCTTTACTGTGAGGGTGGTGAGGCACTGCAACAGCTTGCCCAGAAAAGATGTGGATTTCCCCATCCCTGGAAATGTTCAAGGCCACGGTGGATGGGGCTTTGAGCAACCTGGTCTAGTGGAAGGTGTTCCTGCTGATGGCAAGGAGATTAAAACTAAATGGTCTTTAAGGTTCTGGTCCAATCCATTCTATGATTCTGTGATCTTGGGTCAGTGGGTGATGCTGTGTGGAGATGCTGTACAGCTACAGCAGGACCTTCAGACTAGTGTCTTGGTCCCATGTGGAGAATGGGGATGCTGTGCTCTGCTGTCTCTGGGTTTTCAGGGGCTCTTTTGCAGCTGGAATTATTCGGCAGCATGGGTGCTAGTGGGGTGTTCCGAGGGTCAGGTCGTACTGAGAGTCCAGCAAGGTTGTTAATTCTCTTGTTCCCTTTGGAGACAAAGTGGGCACCTGGGGTGCATGGAGCGTCTCCCCACGTGTGGGATTATACAGGGAGCAGTTTTTTTCTGTTGGTAGTACCTTGTGTTGATTCCTGTCTGCTCTGTGCATGTGCCTTTTCCCCTCAGGAATGGACTTTCAGGGGCATGACACTTTCCACATATTTCTTTTTAATACAAAGAATAGCTTAAACCCTGAAAATGACAGTATTTGAGAGAGAAAAGGGATATGTTAGAACAATAAAATGCAACTTTTTTTTAACTTTCCCTTATAAACATGGCTCTTAAATCTAAAAACTCTTACAATAAGGTTGGGGAAAGGTCAAGTAACACAAATATGTGAAACAAAGATTCCTTTTTTTCCACCTCAACAAAATATTTCAAGTTAATCCAAAGTTAATTTTCACAGGGTTTTGTTTGTTTATGAGAAAAACTTAGTCTGTTCTTCCTCTCCAGTGACTTTTTCTTTGTGCTTTTTTGCTTGTTCAAACACCAAGCTGAGAGTCTTATTTGTCCAGCTGGTTTCATCAGGAATGTTGCTCGCTTAGGTGAGCTGTTTTCAAGCAAATGCTGACCAGCTGAAATTCTGGCTTGTTTAATTTCCTAGAAAAATATTATGGCCCCTGCACACTGGTTCTGCTTCTGATGCTGACTTGCTCAGGGACTGCCTGCAGTGCAGTTCGCTTCCACATCTATAAAGCACAGATAATCTACATGTGTGCATGCCTGGGGACTATGGATAATAAAATATAATGGAAGTGTTAAGGGTATTATAATTGTTTTAAGGATGTACTTCACTTCATGCTGTTCAAATACTTCCTGGACTTCAGGGGGAAGGAAAACCTTACATAGTAGAGGGTAGTATACATTAAAAGAATTGATTACATTTTGCGAATGAGTATGGGGTGAAATAATTTTTTTCAATCTGTTTGGACGTCTCAGTCCTTGGCCCTTCACACTGGACTATCTGAAAATTATGACCAGAGAGGGGAATAATTGAAAACACAGTGTAACAAAATTAGATTTCCCTCTCAGTTCACTGACCCCCCCAAACTGGAGAGAAATAGGTATTTTTGGCTTTCTGTGTTGGGATACATCCAGTACTAATACATGTAAAGAACTTGGAGGTGGAAAAGCACCTTGTAGAAAAAGCTGTAGTAACCATCCTGCTTGGATGTGTCTATGCTGTGAACAGTAAATACCAATACACTCCACTGCTTCAGTCATTTAGATAAAATGAACCTCCAGTTCTTTGTCTAGGGAAGCCCCATGTTTTTTTTTAAAGCTCCTGAACTTCGAACTGTACATTGACCTTGTCCTTGATGGTGTTTTTTTCTTAGATTCAGTCTTAGGGCAGGTGCAGCACAGTTATCCAAGATGGCACGGGTGATTAAATTGCATTTGCACAGTGAGCTGCGAGGTGTAGGTTTTACTCATCATCCTCTGCTTGATAAAACAGCAGAAAATGACTCAATCTTTTGGAGTCATAGCTAAATGTGTGTCAGAGCTTGCGCAGAGGCAGAGGAGGGATCTGTTGTAGTGGGTCATTGTGCCCCATGGCACTGTTCCCCTCTGTCATGTCCTTTATCAAAATCTTTGGAAAGACTCTTGTTTCCCAGCTTACCTCCTAGAGTTGTGTCAAGTGTTCGTGTAGTAAGCATGAGTACTTGGCTTACAAACTGTCTTTGCTGCTCTTCCTGGTGCCTGTTAAGGATGTCTTCTTCTCCTCCCCTTTTTCTTGTGACTGGTGATGAAACACAGTTCCATGCCTCTGGAAGCACCAGCAGTGAGGTCCTGCATGCACATCTGTGCAGCAGTCACTCCATCATGCCAAAACTCCTTTTCACTAGACTCAGTTGCACTCTTAATGGAGCTAATGCTGCTCCCAAGAGCATAGGTTCATATTTACACACAGATAAATACTGTTATATGTGAATATCCATGTTGCTCTTTGTCACAGTAATGGATCTGGAAAACCTTTTGGATGTGATGGTGTCAAACCCCATTACTCTGATATTGTGTGAGATTTTGCTGTCTGTAGAAACTTTCATCATGGGATGTACCTTTTGGTTTGATCAAAGTTGAAGAGATACCATGATTATTTTCTCTTCTGAGACCTTGTAACTATTTCTGTGAGGTTCCTAGAGGTCTTTGGCCAGGCAGATGTTCTCAGATGGTCTTCACCTTAGCTTTGTTTTGAGCAACTACTTTCCTGTATGTTTGTCAGGATGTAAACTGACTGTAGGGTTACAGGTTGAGAATAAACCACAGGAGTTGGGGTTCAGCTGCTAACAGTCTACGTGAGTTCAGGGTGGGTCTGGAGAAGTTAATGGAAGAGAAATGTATTGAGGATACATAATCCTCATCAGGCACAGAAGGTTCCCAAGCTGAAAATAGCTGGAAGGCTGGAGTGTATTAGGGATATCTATCATATATTCTGGCACTGGCAGTTGTCATGCTGTTGGAGACAACTCCTCTTTGGCAGGGGAAAAAATCAAACTATATGCAATCTGTTTTAATTAAATGAAGTATCAGATTCTCTCAACCTACATTCTGCTAAACTTTTCTTCATCTCTTGTTAAGAGCTTTCAGTTGCTTATGTCATTCAAGTAGCTATTCTTTAATCGATTCATTTGGCAGCTGGGGAGACTATAGTGTTGTTGATGAGGTTTTGCCAGGACATTAGAAATTGCTTGCTGGAAGTACTCAGAATTTCCAGTCCTTCTTTCCGTGGCTATGTTATGGTGGTGGTTGATAGTTAGATTGTGATGGAGCCAAGCATATAGATCTGCCTGGTACCCAGATAATCCTCTCACAAACAACTGACATTTGTTGCAGTCCATGTCCTTGTTGGCGGCTTCTCATCTTCGTGGTGCCTGAGTGACCTTGTATTTCATGCAGCTGAATTACACTCTTTTCCTAATATTACAGTTCTTCAAGTCATCTAATCTTCCTGTATGCCATTCTGTTTACATGGGTTTTGACAATACCTCCAATTTTGTGCCATCAACACATTTCATTAGCACCTTTATGCTCTTTTTACCAGTGTTCTTAATGAGAAGAAAAAAAAAAATCAGAATAATTTCTCTGGTACCTATGTTTATATATACTATAGACACGTTCATTTTGACATTTCTTCCGCATTAAAAAGAGGCAGTGATGTTGTGTGTAGATGCTGTACTGGCTGAAATCAGCATGCAAAAATACTGGATTGACTCAGTGGGTTGGAAGTTTTATTGTCAGAAGTATTATTGAAGTTGACTGATTGATATTGGTGACATTTTGCTTTCAAGTCTGCCATAGAGGTTCTACTCAGTAACTTAATACCCCCATCACTTTGGCAGCTATTATGTGACTAAAAATAGTTGTGGTAAGTACTCTTGAATTTTTCCTATTGTAATCAGGGTTATTATGTATTCCTGCTAAATGTATTCAATTCAGATAATTGTCTTTCACATATCACATATAGTATCCTTAAACTTGTCAGGTCTGTTACCGGTGACACATGAAATATTGAGCAATGGATAAAATAGCTTTAGCAACAGTGACCATGATAGCTGATGGGGAATTCCGGTGTCTCTTGTGTTTATTTGCATAATAATTTGTTTCATAGTCAGTGCTCAGTGGATTACTAAATTGAGAATACTTCTTAATTAGCCCATGTGTTATGACATCTGAGAAATTATGCCTGGATTTGATTAACTACAGTTGAATGAAATGGAAAGCAAACCCACACTTCTGCCCTAGGAAGTAACCTAGTAAGTTTTGCAGAATGCAAAGCTATTTTCTCCCTGAGGCTGGGGATTAGCCTGATTGACAGGATGATGCCCACTGCCTGTAGTCTTACACGGGCACTGAGTGAGGCTGGCAATTCCTGGACTGACATCTCAGCTGCTTTCTAGCATCCCTGGGAAAGTCCAGATGCAGCACTCGCTGGTGTCGCTGCCAACGTGTGGGGAGTAGGTGCCATCATGTGGCTTGTGTTCTTGGAAGCTGCATAAAATTGACATCCATTCCTTGATACTTAAAAAATGCAGCAGCTTGCTTTAAGCTGTGGGAGAGGTTCTGTTGCCTTTCTCTGTTTTGGTCCTGAGCACATCCTGATAAGCTTCTCTTTGACCTGCAGTTGCCTACCATAAGCCACAGACTTGACTGTAACCCCTTTCCCACACTGCAAATTGAGCTCAAGCTGAAAATACCTGGAGCTCATTTTGCCTATGCTCAGTCTTTAAGTGCTTATTGTCTTGTGTTGGTAATAAAGTCTTCAGTTAAGGACTCTGGAAGAAAGTATTGATCAGCCCTGCATGTTTTTTGTAATTCTGGTTAGACAAGGGTCTCACTGGTTTCACTTTTGGTTTTGCTSCCATTTCTAAGGGATGTAGCCTGCAGATCCTCAGATGTGGTACTGCTGTGTGTAGCTTGGAAACCTATCAAGGAAATTATTTAGAAAACAAGATCCAACTCCATTGGAAGTAAAATTTACGTATTTGCAAAACTGCTGCTAGTGTTACATCTTGTTGAAAGTATTGATTTAAATGTGAGCTGATTGTCCCCTTAGTTGTATATTTAAAGGGAAATAAACAAAATTCACTTAGTGGAATTGTATACGTTAATTTGCTTGGTTGCAAACCTGTATTATTGGTTAATTCATGCTAGATTTCCCAGCTGCCAGGATGAATGAACAGCACGGTACTGTACAATTATGACAAACTCTGTTAAGATTTGTATTCAGCTGTCATTACTTGCATGTCCCCAGTGGTTTGAATTCTATTTGCGCCGTGAGGAAATTGCAAAACAAGCTGTGCATTTTTATGGTGATGAAAATGCTGAAAATAGACAGTGATAGCTTTTCAAAAGGGGAAAAGAAAAAAAAAAGGAAAGCAGAATATGCCAACTTTTCAACGCATCTTGCCGAAACCATTGTAATAAGACAGACTTATGCTAATTATATAACAATTAAAGTAACATTTCACATATAGGAAAAGAAGATCTTTGTTCTTTATACTTATGCTGTAACTTATGCTATATAACTTTTTATTTGTACTGTGTAATTTGCTTATTCGGTTCCAGAAGTGTTTCTCCCCACCCATGGTTTCTGCTCGCCCAGGCAGGTGCTGGGTATAGCAACCGGAGTATGAAGTGGTGGGATTCAGGATGCAGACTTTTGGTCTGGCTCCGCTGAAGTACTTGAGACCTCAGATGGGTCTCGCTGCGTTTCTGTGCCTGATCACCAGGCACCCGGATGCTGCAGGTCTGGTCACACAGTCATCTCCTTGGGATGTCAGCCATGTCCTATTAAGGGTTCATGTTAGTGCTTAGAAAAAGAACCTTAGTGTTGATTTGGGCTCAGCATGGTGCTGTAGGGCTGAAGATCAAATGGGACACCTTGTACCTCTGGGCAGAGCGAGAGTGCCCTGTTCTTCTGTAGTCTTTCAGTGCTGGCTTAGCTGGGCCACCCATACACTGCTCTGCTCCTGTGCACAAACTCCTAAACATCCTTTTCCCCCAAATCAGGCCGCTTTGCAGATCCTGTGAGGTTCAAATGAGTGGATCCATTTCAGTGGAATATTTTTGTTTGCTTTTTAGTATCTGCTGTATAAACTTTATCCATGACACCCTTTATTTAAACATTTTTCATTATACCTGTGCTTTTGGCATGAGTTTAAGGATAAAAAAGAAGTAATTTTGGCTCTAAAGTTAAAAGCCATGGAAGCAGGATGTGAATATTTGCAAATTCTAGGTATAAAAGGCAGTAGCTATTCATAGTTGTCACTGTCTTTTATCTCAGTTAACTTATGGTTTGTCTTGGGTTAGTCTGACCTTGAAAAATGATCTTCTTATGGGCATTGTATAAAACTAGGGTAAATTATTAATTTAATAATTTAAATTCTATTTATATATATTTTTATATTATGTATTTATATATTATATATTTATATATTTCATTAAATATATATTTGTATATTTTATTTTTGTTTATTTATATTAATTAAATAATTTAAATTTTCTCTGATTAATTCTTTTTTTGAAAGATATTTTCCTGCAGAGAGACCCAGCCAGCTGATTGATTCAAAGTCAATATATCTTTTTTATAGTGCAAAAAGAATATATTCTGCTGATTGAAGGAGAAAAACCCCTTAAATCTCAATAAATACCAGTAGAGCTGTATTCATAGCATCAGTAAGGATTTTCTGCCTTCAGTTTTAGAGCTGAATTAACCCAGTAAAGCTTAAAATGACAGATGATTTCTAGTTTTCCTTTTTTAAAATATTAATTGTGAGGAATGACACTTTATTTTTTTTTCTTTTTGGCAGGGAGGCTGCCTTTCTTTCTCTGAGAAAAAGAGATACAACTGAGACATACATGGGCTACATGAGCTGGAGCAATAAAGAAAGAAGTAGTTCAGAGCCTCTCCAGCAGTCTTTTGTTGTATTATGGGGTGTGTTTTACCTGTGTGTGTTTTATTGTGGTCTGTTGGCAGCTTCTCCTGCAGCTGCCCCTGTGAGCGTCTCTGCAGGTCATGCATGTGTCAGTATCAGCACTCTGACTACGGAACCAGTGGCACCAAGCAAGGAGCAATGGCTGCTTGAAATGATACCACTGGTGGAAGTAATCAAACCATGCCTGTCATGAAGTATGCAGATTGTAGGTCAGTATTGAGGAGCAGGAAGTACTGCATTTTGGGTTAAAAAAAAGCAAACTAAAAAAAAGGCCTCCAAACCCCGAAACCCCACCAAAAAAAACCCCAACAAACTACCAACAGAAAATTGAGGTCCAGACCACTTGTGAACATCAAGAATTTGTGATGTGGCTTGGGGGAGGGAGAGCAGGTGTTTGGGATTTGTTTATACATTTTTTAAGATGATAAGCATTTAATTGTGGTTTTCTGGCCAAGTTCTCGCCAAGAGAGCTAGACCCAGTGGTCCTGAAACACTTTGTAATTTCAGATGGATGTGGTAATCATTTGGTGTCATAGACTGCTACTGCACACTGCTAAGCAGATGCTCCATTTCATCCCATAGGCGAATGCACTTCAGTGATACAGGAACTGATTTTTAAAATATGGAAAGAAGGGGAGAAAAACAATGGACAGCCACGGTTAGCTTTGAAAATTGCAAAGCCGTTGTTTATTGGGTAGCTGAAGGAATGAGACAAAAGTATCTCTTAGATCTGTTCTGGGTCCCAGCTCATGTACAATCCAATGCTTTGTTGTGGTTTGTCATTTCTGCAGTGCCTGAAGCCTCTTGGCAGAGAACACAAATCTGGGGGTGTGGGCTGTGAGTCTACTGCTGAGTCTGTGTTGCAGGACAAACCAAGTTGTGTAGTGTTTATTAAGGAAGGCCATGGGAGATCCAAGCCCTAAAGGAACAGAAGCAGAATCTAGTAGTTTGATGGCAAAGAAGAGAGGGGAGAACACAACCTATCCCAGGCTTAACTGTGTTTCAACTTGTGCAGGATAAACCGTAACATCTGTCAGTGCTAACACTGATTAGTGAATGGGAATAAAGTAGTCTTCCTTGCATTTTGTTGGAAAAAAAATATTAAAGACACAAAAATTAACAATCCTGTTAGATTTAACTGTTAGAAACACTTTTGAGAACTTAAACAGAATTTAATTTCCATTCACAAAGAGTGGCATAATCATGTTCAAAGTTGGAATTTTGGTACTTTAAAAACTTATATCATGCATACCATCTTGAAATTATACTCTGTCGGCTCAAAGTCTGTTTCCAAATGATTAAAAGACCTGTTCTCTTTATTCCTCAGTATCCACATGTGTAAAAGAGATTGATAAAAATGCTCAGCCTGTTAGAGCACAGTAATTCATAAATAGTGTCTTTGTAATTGTCTTTGACAGCAATTGCTACAACAAAATACATAAAATGCAAAAAATAATAATGGTAGTCAAATTAATACCTCTTTATTTATATTTTTACTATTGTGCTGAAGGATACAAAGAGGAACATTCAGCAGATATTTAATTTCTTGTTTTATCTCATTAAACAGACAGTCACGAAACAAATGAGTTTCAGATTAGTTTTACCAAAGCTATTTATCTAATTATGGCTTTCACTACACTTGAATGAATGGTTGCAAATCAATAGGTCTCTTAGGTTGCCAGAACATGCATTAATATTGGTGAGTCTCCAAGCTGAATAGCAGRAGTGATGTCTCTTGTTTTTTTCCATTTGGATGTCTGTCCTCAGTTCGTACAGTCTATGCATAAACTCAGAATTTATCAGAAGGCCTGCTTAAAGAGTTGCCTGCTTTATAAGTTGACCATTTGCAATCAATGTGGCAAAAAAATATTTACATTATACTGGTAGAGGTTTTATTAAAAAAAGACAAAGCAATTATTTCAGAGGAAGCTAGTGTGGATAAAAACATTATAGTGGGTCAAGATGATGGTTCATCTAGTCCTGTATCCATAAGTTTTAAGGTTAATCTAACAGGTAACAGTTTTAGCTGCAAGTATAAAGTTTCTTGTGCTTTCAAGAGAGTGTGTGGGCAAATGTTGTATAGCCTGCCTCCCACATTGTTTGGTTTTTTCTAGTTTCAAATAGTCAGATAGTTTATACTCTGATGTTGTGGGCTTGTTAACATTAACCATTTTAGTTACAGCTTTTCATGTTGCACACCTACAAATCCAGTCTTTTAATGAATCTGGATAGTATTTTGCCTTCAGACTCATCTTGGAACACAAATTTACGAAGTGGGGTTTGTTGATAATGACTTTACATGGGAAGGAAAACTAAGTTTTGTTATATTTTGTTGTTGATRAAAGCATTTATTTTTGATCAGTTTCGAATATCCTACCTTTAATTTCAGAGATCCTTCTGCTGTTCCTACGAGGCAGGGAACTTCCAACTTCTGTACATTTAGCTTTTTATTCTTTTTACAGCTGTTTTTAAGGCAAGCAATTCCAGTCTCTCTAGATGACTCTTTCCATGCTGTAATCAGTCTTGTTACCTTGTTTAGAACTCTTTCTGGTTCTGCAGTGTCCCTTTGAACTCGTGATGGCTTGTGCTGAATGTAATATTGTAGATGAGACTGCACCGCTGTTTTATATAAATCATGCAATTTCCTCCCTCTCTCCATCACGTAGGATTGTCATCGTAACAATCTGCTGTATTTTTAGAGCTCCTGGGGGCACTGATTAGTTCTTCACTGAAATATCTTCGCAGCCATTCAGGTTGCTTTCTTTAAGCTGGTATAGTTAATTTAAAGCCGTATAAATTGTCAGCATTTTTTTCCTTGCACAGCTGTTACTTTGCTTTTGATGTGGATAAATATAATTTAGCATTGTTTACTCACTTATCTTGACTAGGTCTATCTGAAGTTGTTTATAGACTTCTGATTGTGACTAATCAAAATAGTATGAGCAAAATTTGCGTATCTTGATGCTGACATCATAAATATGTTTCATTAAACAGTGTCCAGCCTAGGATACAATGTTGGGGCATCTTTGTATTTTCCTTTTCACAATGAAAACAGTCTGTTTAATCCTGTTCTTGTCCTTCATTACTTTGTTACTGATCTGTTTCTTGATCAACTGCAGTGTTTTGTCTACACATGAAAGACTGCTTTAGCTTCCTTTGAGAAGTTTTGTATGTTACGGTGAGTCCATACTATCCTTGTTGAAGCTGGAGGTACAACTGTAGAATATTGCTGTGTAGGTGGTCTCTGAACATACAAGAAATCCAGCTGATATCACATCAGGCTTGACTTTGTTACAACGTACTGTGTCAAAGGCTTTGCTGCTCTTCTAGGCAATGTAAGAATATTCTGACTGGTGATGCTCCTGTTTGGTGGGTGGACATGTGTTTGGAAAGCTCTCCACAGACTGGTAACCAACAACTTTGTCAAATAATCTCTGGGCAGAGCTCTGTAGGAGTATCTCTTGATCCTCCTTTTTTCTTTAAAAACTSTAGTGGTGGAGTGGAGAATAAGTTGTAAAGAAGTAGCTACCTGTCCAATACATCAAAGAAGAAAGAGCTGAGAGGAAAAGTGCCTGCTTTGTTCTTTTAAAAATTATTTATTTTTATTTTTCTGCTTAGGCAACTTTATGGCAAAACTGCTATTAGGAACAAAACTATCTAACAGGTAAACCACCAAAGATTTTTGAAGAATGTCACATTGCCGGCAGCTATTTGCTATTCTTGTAAAGCACTTCATTAAAAACAGAGACACGAAATGTCCTTGTAGTGAGTGGTCTTTGGCATTTAAGCAGAAAGTTTAGCTAACAGAGCAACACTGCTATTAAATCAAAGTTGTGGTCTGATTAAAAACAGTGCAAACTTACGCTCCTTGAGAATCCATTTATTATGGCTGTAGAAAAGTACCTACTTCAGTTGTTTATTAAAAGCAAAACATGTTACAGGAAAATTTATGGCAGGATGGTGGGAGTGGATAAGSAAACATTACATTTGTCTGTTCTGTAAATAAAAATAATTCCAAAGAAGCTATCCAGAGAAAATAGTTTCTTCTTATAAACCTGAGTTAAAAACTGTCCCTGGTCACTGAAAAGCTAAATTTTGTAGTAAATTTTGTGAAACTTCCAAAACTGGAAATCTGTTTTTTTTTTTTTAATTTGAGTTAAGCAAGAAAACAGGCGGAATCTTTATCCCTTGCTTTAGCAGTTCTTGGTGTTATGACTTTAGAAACAAAGCTAAATGCTGAGGGTCTGTAAGTCATCATCTTTTCAGCCTGAGCCAACTCCAGCTTCAGTATGTGTATGCTTGTTTCTTTATACCATGACTTTTTCCCTCCTAAGTTAGTCATTGTTATCTCTTGGCACAAGTGGAAAGGTTAAAAACGTCAATAAGCATGAGGCATGCTAAAAACATGCAAACAAACCTCCCGTGTAATCTTCCAAACCCCAGAGTGTTCCCATTCCCATTATTTTGTTGTTCATGAACCCATCTGATCTTTTGATCATATCCTGATGGAGGGAGCAGGGAGGTGAATTCCAAGGCAAGGGTTTACTGACCAGGAATAGTGTCCTGGAGGCCCGCTTTGGTTAACTTTTGCTGATGTGTCCAGTTTCCACAAGAGACATTATGGCATTGCATAGAGAAAAAGCAGAAAATAGAGTAGATAGAGATGAAAATTTTCTGTTAATCTTTTTTTGAAAGCTTTGCATTTTTAAGAAGTCTGTGTGTGTTTATCTACATACCAAAGAGGTTTGTAAGCTCCTTTTAATTTTGGTACAGTTATTGCTGGTGCTTGAGAAGTGACCAAATAGATAGTTACCCTATAGGCTGAGGCTGGTTTGGATGAAGTTGGTGAAGCCCTTGTGGTTTCTGGTGGTGGTTTCACTGAAACAGGGATGGTATGAAGTCACCTCTAAAAAAGCAGTGTGGGAAAGGATGGACCAGCGAGCAAGGTGATGGGGGTGAGCATCAACTGGTTTTTGAAGACAGTGTATCTCAAAATGAAGGTCTCTTTCAGTCAGTGGTAATTTTGCTCTAGTGCCAGAGTTTAACCCATGGCTGGGGTGTCCTTGCTGCAGAACGAGGGATCGAGCTGGATGGGCTTTTGAGATTGTCATGGTGAAGGGGTTGGAAGAGTCTGAACAGGAACCACCTACTTTTGGTAGGGCTTCCAGGCTGCTTTAGTGAATTGATGAGAGTAAACTGAGTGTCCCAGCAGTCTATTAGGATGTCAGTGACATCTTGCTTGTTGTTAGCGTTCATGGAAACACAGGCAGAGCATCTCTGCTGTTCTCTGACAGACCAGTCACTGTGGGGGAAATAATGGTATATATTAATCTTTTGGATAATTTTGCTTCTCTGATTTCAGTCTAAATTCTCTAACAAATCCATGGCATGTTGTTTGAACCAACTTTTCAAGACAGCTGTTCCCCATCTCTCCCACCTCCTGTTTTGCGTAGGTCAGAAAACATTTGCTGACTTAAAATGATATTTATTGATGACTTTTAAATCTGAGTAGGCTGGTAACCAGGATACAGTGGGCAAGCGAAAGGAGGTTTGCACCATATTGAAGTGATCAATGTTGCAAGCATTGGCTATGATGCACACTATTAAAGAATAAGAGGGTTAATTCTCTTTGCCCCTAGGCCTGAAAAAATGCAGTCAGTCTTTACCTCCTTTTATTCCCATGGGACAAAGCACTCCTTCAAGGATCTTGCAGTGAAGACTCAATATGGTGAAGCAGAAGAAAGTGGCTCAGTTCTATGTTGTTGCTTTCCACGGATACATAAAGGAGGACCCTGAAGGGTCCTGGACACTGGTGTGTGTGGTGGGGGAAGAAGGATGCAGCTTCAAGTAGCACACGGAATGCGTGAGCTGCTCCGTAGGCTGGTAATCAGAAGCTCCTCCAAGTGTGCTGTTTCCTAGCACTGGCTGCCAGGCCTGGCTGTCCTCAAGTGGTGGAAATGTGACCCTGTAGAAAGGCAGTGATGTGTGAGTCCTTTCCTCTGATTGTGCTACAGGCTCAGCAGACCGTTCTGCTGGCTCTTTGAGGTTGCTGTGTTCAGGATATGCTCAGCCATACTTTGGATGTGAGTAATGCAAATGCTGTTCTGCTTTTCTTTTGTATGCCCCATTCACACGACTGATAAGCATGCTTCTGTTCACATTGTGTCCTTCTGCTTCTCTCTTACGTGTTCTAATGAGTATTTCTTTAAAAACAGTTGCAGTGCTACCGCTGCTGTCTTCAGTGAGGGATGAGGTACTCTCCTGGGTGGTTATCTCAGATTCTGCAGGTGCAGGCTGTGGGTATTGCCTCATGTATGTTTTGAAACAGCCTTGAAAAAGTCATCCACAACTTTCAAGCCAAGAGACTTCTGGTTTAAAACAACAGTTGCTCTGGAGGAGTAATTTTCCTTAGAACACTTGATGTACAGAGATCTTGTTGAAATCTTAGTGAATTCAATCTCTTTGTCAAGAGACACATCTTACACCGACATGTATGTTCAGCTTTATAACATACAATTTACCTCGGATCCCTGCTTTGCTGTAATACTGTGGACTTTTTTCCACTGCACATGTTTTTCATGCTAATTTAGACGCTAGCTTTTTTTTTCTTTTGCATATGCCTTTGAGTATGAGAATAAGATTGACTAGGATATAGATATCATATGGTGGGACTTCTGTTGGGATGAAAAACTAGATAATAGTTGCAAATGTAATTAAAGGTTAATTAATTCAGATAATTTAATCAGATGTAAAAAATAGAAAAATCTTCTAATCCTTCGACTCTCAAATTGTGAGGGTTTTTTTTGCTGTTTATGGAGTAGTATCTCTCTTGTTTAGCGGAAAAAATATGCCTTTTAAGTTGTTTAAAGGCTTCATAATGCATATAAGAAATGGAACAAAGGGATAGGAACTTTATGCTTTAAATGTCAGGTCTAGTTTTGCCGGAGGGAAATTATTGATGTCATGGGGGACAAGAGACTGATGTGGGATAAATTGAGGCAAAGTTTGTTTGTGTAGTTAGGCTGCCTAAAATATTTTTTTCATATGTACTTTTTCCACAAAAGGTTTAGTGCAACACAGTTTAATACATTCTTTTTCTATGAATTTGAGTGCAGTTATCATCTCAGAGGGTGTTAATCTTGCAATAATATCTTGTCAAATTTTGTGGCTTTTTGCTTAAACTGAGTTTGGCTGAACTTCTGAACATATTCTACGCCTGAGGAGAGGTGCAGGGATCACTTCTGAAGGCCCATGCTGTCTTGAAAGTAAATGATGAATGCAGAGAGCCCTAAYAGGACAGTTTCTATTAATGACGTTTTCAAAAATCTATTGTTGGACCAAAGCCCTACCTTCAAAACTTGAGGTCAAAATGAGAAAATTCCCTGGTATTGGCTGGAAAATCTCAAGAGAGAAAGAAATCTCCAGCCCTCCCCATAGGGGTCAAACTTCTACAGCAGTAGGGAGGAGAATTTGTAGACTTGATTGAGTTTAGAAAGAGTAAATCTATAGCATGGAAATTCAAAATAATACAGCATACACAATGTGACATATCCACATGCTAGTAATATCAAATGTGTGCAAACAATTGTTATATGAATAAAGAATGAAAATAAAGATATACATCAGAAGAAAGGCAGGTAATTAAGGATAGAGTATAATGAAGGAAATCTGCCTGCTTAGGGCAGAAGCCTTGCCTGACTTATAAGACTGTGTTCCTTTCTTGAACCTATGTTCATGAAGGAAGTTCCTGTCTAAAGATGCCTAAACTGTATCTGTGACTTTGTGAGGGTGCTGGGCACATCTTTTACTTTCTTATAAGCTTAGTTTGCATAAGATATGTCATTTATATTATTTGGTTTTGATTTTATCATACTAAGTAAAATTTGTATCTGTTAGCTACTTGGCACTTGAGCAGTTTTACTGTGTCAAAAAAAAATTTACAAAACTCCTCTGTCTTGCATATATATTTTCTGATTCTGTAGCTTCTCAGTCTAGTAAAAGCTAAATTTACCTAAGCAGCTTTTAGTGGTTGTTCATATATGTTAGGCTCTTCTTAATGTTCTAATCTAATTCCATATGTAATGGTTATTGCACACTACTTCCCATGTTACTCTCTGTGCTAAGCAGTTGGGATTGAATGACAGGCACGCAGTGGTACAGCAGAAGAGACTTTTGAACTGCCTTGTTTCTCAGGTCTCTCCCCATCTCAGGGGTAGGAAACATCCCTTTGGAGATGGAGTGCACTTGGATTTTGTTCCTTCTTTAGTGGCCAGACTAAAGGTTTGCAAGGTTATCAGAGTTACAATCCCACTCTGCAGATGGTTTGAAGATGCCAGTAACAGAGCTCCAAATACTGCTGAGGCTTTGCCAAGAGCAGGTGAGAAGTTCCTGGATCTACTTTGCCAAAAAATTGCTTGTGTGATCCAAGAGAAAGTTTTTGTCTTTCTTTGCATATTGAGTGCTCTTTAGCTGCCTTTACAGTGAGGCCTTGACTGCTTCATGAAACTAAAGTAGTTAAGCTTTAATGGTTTTTGTACAGAAAAGTAAATTACAGCTGTTCTTCTGGAAGTGGTTAAGAACTCCCACGTTCCAGTTTGTAGTAGGTTGGCACTGGCTTGTGCCAAGAGCTACTGTCAGTGAAATTATTATTGTTCCCAAGAGGTCACGTAACAGAGTGCTGCCAACACAAACCACAGCACTGCAGAGTCTCAAACTGTTAAGGCTGTAATGCAAACTCCTTTAAGCAAAGCTCGTTGTTCACCCGCCCACAAGGCCGCTCCCACTCTTGGAAAACCTTGGAAGCAAGAAAAGCAGAAGCCAGCCGGCAGTTTTACTGAAGACTTGTTGCATTTTAAATGTCCTGTGGGTATTTGAACTTAGAGTGGGACTGCCCTGGCTACATGGCAGAGAGCTTGTGTGCTTCTAGCCCTTAGCTGATTGCAGATCTTACCAGTTGGTCTCAAAGTGCTTTCAGAGAGTGGCCATGGTTGTTCCCATTGCATGGGAAGGGACATGATTTGCTGAAGGTTGCGACCACACCGTGTTCAGGAATAAAACTGAGGTACATTTAACAGTCTGATGCTTTTCCCAGAAGGTCACTTGGTCTCTGCAAAATCAGAAAATCAGTTTCTCAGAAACAAGAGGAAATAGTTTCAATGTCTTATACCAGAAAGAAAGAACTGCACTTTCCTAGTAGGAAAAAGGTTTGGGAAATTTCGGGGTGACCTGCCTTTTGTGCAGGCAGTGGTAAAAGTGGAGCTCTCTGAGAGCAGGGACATTAAATAATAGGCACATTAAAAACATACCTTTGTGCACTTGTAAAGCCGTTCATGGACGATTTATGTGCAGCTGATTAAAAAAAAAGTTGCCAGAAAGACAGGCATTTTTCAAATAGTAAACTAATGCAATTTACTGTGAGATATTTTCATAAATCATAATCAAATCACTGGATTTTAACTTTGTCTTTTTGTACTTGAAACGTCAAATATACTGTAGTTATTGAAAACTCTAAAACTGGTTCTTTAATTACAAATTGCTTCCGAATGAATTAAGATTTTAATTATTCAATAATATATGCATTCTATATTGACATTTTTAGCTATTTGTCGTCATCGTTCACAGCTGATTTGCTGAATATTTGGGGTTTTGTTCCTGCATCTGTGTTCACTGAAATAGCTGCAGCAAAATTGGATATTTTTGCCCTTCCTCTGCTTGTTAGAATTCTTGTGGCAGAGGTGAGCATTCTTGCAGCTGGGTTATGGGGGCAGTTCACAAGAAGGCTCCTGAGCCTGTACTGGCAAAAATCGAGTATCTAACCATGCTGGTTTTGCCTGACACGAGAGAGGGAATGTTTGAACTTAAACCTACTTGGTGGGTGGTTGGCAGTGACAGGTGAGATGAATCACTTAATTGATTGTCTGCTTTAAAATTTTTATCATATTTAATCTCTGACAGTTGTGGCTTGCTGAAGGCCAAGTTCTGGCACTAGTATTATCTGCACGAATGTTGACAGCTGAGGTACATCAGCAGTGGAGACCTGGCATACTGGGTAATGTGATGGGGAGAAGTTTTGGTAGAAGGCTAACATGAAAATATGTGATTTTAAGAGCCTTTTTTTAAACACAGAATGCATCTAGAAAAGTGCTTCTGGTTGCTCTGAAGCTCCACAGACTTACTGTCCCATGCCTGATGCAGCTGGTTGGAGTAGCAGAATTAAATTGTTTGGGAGTGATAGAGCAAGAGACAATTACAAAATAATTTGGATTCTGAGGGAAGTCCAGGGCATTGTTTGATCCATCTCCTGATCTGTGTGGGGCAAAATTCAAAGCCAGAGAAATTGTGCAGGACCTTGTCTGGTGAAGTTGTGAAAACTCCAGGAAGAAGATTTTAAAGCCTGAGCATTTATTCTTCTGTTTGACACACAATTTCCTCGTGAAATTTTTTTTTTACTAATGCATGCTTGTAAGTCAGGCTGCCTGGCTTTCTGAATGCATTTGCCAAGTAGATGTGCCATGCTGCTTTCTTTTTTTTTTATCTCGAAATGTGTCATGAGAAGGTATTTTGCTGGCAACACAAGAAACATGTCAACAGAGGTACTTTGAAAAGCTTTTAAGTATGCAGACAATCTGCGTTTTCCTTCTCCTGATCTCTCTTTTAACTGTTTTGTTGATGTCTTCTTTTAGATTTATCTGAAAAGAAATAGTAACCTGTCACTGGGAACATCTTTTTAATTGTAGTGTGAAATATCCAGCGTGCATTCTTTTGAAAGCTCCAAATAATATACTATTAAATTATAACTTGCATCATTAGAAATATAAATTGTTACATAAAATTTTAATATTTRCTAAAAGCCCTCACCCATCTCTTCTTATGTGCTGCCCTCCAGATGAAAACCAAGCCACATGCTGGTGGCCAGGGACACAATGGTAGATTACAAAGACCATCTACTGTATTTATTAGGTGCTGAGTTTTAAAGAAGTGCAAGTACAACAATACTGTTAAAGGTTTTTACGTGTGTTAAAGGTTAAATACGTGTGTACAGTGCCTATTTTGTACTGGAAAAAAAGGAGGATACTGTTTTCCTGTGAAATGTTGCGGACAGCCAGGAAGAGTGAAATGCACTGGGACGTTTGTAAGGTAGCCTTAGGAAAGGTATGGCTGAACTGGCAAACTAGAGCACAAATGCTGCAATAAAGTTTGGTTAATGAAGGAACATGAATAGACAATTAACTGTACTCTGCATATTTTAATGTTACCTAAATCATGATAAAAAGCAGAAAAATTCTGATTCTTTCTCTTCATATTTAATGAACTCTCATTGCAAACATTGTATTAGCATGAGTTGAAATTGTCCATTATCTTTCTATAAGAAAGAGAAAATTTATTTAAACTCTGTTTCAATATTGTAAACTGCCCATGCAGTCTACAGTTGTAGATGAGATGGGAATCCTGTTTTTCTTAAGATGATGCACCTATATGAACATGAAGTTGGAGGTGAAGTTCCCCCTTACTACCACCCTTGAGTTTTGTATTGTCATTTTTTGTGAGCATAGTTAACTTCCTTTTTATGTTGACAAAGCAGAGACACTGCTCTGTCAACATAAAGAGGATTTATTACGCGTGTGTTATGCCATCATTCCTTGGATAGTTTTAATTTAGCATAAACAAGTGCTTCCTCTGAGCACAGCTGTCCCTTCCTGCCTCTCTCCACATCCCACAGCCTTCACCTGTGCCCCCGCTGCTCCACTTGGTAGGGATCGTGTTTGTGTGGCTCCCCAGTGACCCGGCTGAGGGAAACCATCTCTGTTGACATGAATCGCTATTTAATGAGCCAATTCAAAGCAATTGGGCCTTCAGCTTGGCTCAGGACATGGCTTCACGGACACACGTGGAAGCACAAAGGAGAAGAGAGGTGGGAATGGGAAGTTGAAGCAGGAGGTGTAGGGAGGACACGACCTGCTTGTCAGCAGCTTCATTTTATGGTACTTTAATCTGATCGTGGAACTCATCACTAGTAGAGGGGTGGCTGTCTCCTTTCTTAGTAACATAAAGTTCCTAACCTAGGCATCCCCTTCTGCCAGTTTACCATTCCTCCCTTTCTCTCMATCTGAGTAGGTGTCAGGATGCTGCAGCTTTATTTGAGGCACAGGATACAGATGGAAGAGGCCTGTGTTGGTGTCTTCCTGAAGCTGGATTTATCCTGGGCTTTTCTCAATGGTAGGACTGAGGAAGAGGGAGGAGAGAAACCAGCCAGCCCTGCCATATTGTCTTCTATGATATTCTTTTTTATTCTTAACTTCCTTTGGGCAAAGAAAAGGGCATTGCAAATAGATTTTGCTCTTGGACACTAAATTACACTCCTTGCTAGGCTCTGGAGGCTTTAAAAGTGGCTGGCTGGCTCTGGAGGCTTTAAAAGTGGCAGATTAAGTAAAAAAGAGTTTTGTTTGAAGCACAAATCCACTCAGCCGTATTTAGTTTGCTAGGTACTGGAAAATAGAGAAATGCTTCTAAATGCATAGCTTTCCTGACTGTCGCTGACTCAGAAATAAGTCTTTAAACATAAAGAGCACTGCTTGTCTTTATTAAGAGCATCCATTTTCTTCTCACATTGCTTTCTGTTTTGGGGGAAGTGAGACTGAACCATGAGTTTTGGGTTTCCCCTTCATGAAATAAGTTATTTTGAAAGTTCTTTTTATACAGAAAACAGATGACAATACACTCCTTGGTTTTCTTTCATTAATATCCCATTTGTATTTCTCTGGAGAGCTTTTCAGGATCATCTGGGGAACCCTAAATTGCAAGCTCTGCTGAATACAGATTTCTCTTTTTACAGCTTTTTGACCTTTTCGTGCTACACCTAAGTATATGAAGTTTAAGATGATCAGGAGAAGATCTTTTCTTTATAAAGAAGATCCTTTATAAGGGGTTTTATATTTAATCTTAAGTAAATATTAATGCAGAGAACTGTTCCATTGGTTGTTCTTCATTACCCGTGAATTCTGCCAGCAGGTTTCAAGAGGAGTAGTGGGGGAAGGTTGTTTGTTACGAATATTATTTGGCAGAAAGTCAGGCATATTCTATGGTTTCATATGAATGATATCCGCTGAAAGTCAGCTAGCTTCCCAACCAACTCTGCTCGCTGTGCCTTAGCAACAAGAAAAAATCTGTTGCCACATGGAAACGGATTGGGATTCACGACAACACTCCCTATATCCAGCCGCCCTCAAACGACGGTAGTGTTTCATCTACTAAGCACAACACCCATGTCTTACTTCTGCTTAAAACACCCATAATTTATACAGTAGCAAGTGATGTCAAATGCAAAAAATTCAAAGGTGATAGAGTGACAAGTCATGTTGTTTAGTAATTTTTTTCTCCCTTCCCCCACTCCTTGCCTGGCACAAGTAAGCAATGGGAATAAATGAGCACTTACTCCTGCAGAAATTGCTGCCATCTTGTGTTGCAGGTCTAGGAGGGTGTGCCAGGCAGGTACAGCCCAGCTTTGTTTCAGGATTCATGTTCGGATCAGGGCTAGAGTGGAAACTCTCTAATTATTATAGCTGCTTGCTTTTAGCAACTCCAGCAACATCTTTTTTGATTACCACCAACCCCCCCCCCCCCCAGGTTCCTATCAGTTGTAACAGTTGCAGTGGTTTCTGTCGCTGTTATGGCATTATCATTGTCATGGTTCATAATGAGAGAACGAAGTCTGGTTGAGACAAAAATAATTACTTTTTGATTTGTGCGTGGAGTGGGAGAGAAGCCTGAGGGAAATTAAGTAAATACCGCTGGTGGATTTTTAAAATTTTTCCTGAGCCACTATATTCTTAGAGCTGAATGATGATTAGAGAGAAAGTACAAACAGATGATTGTTTTCGAGAATGAATTTGTATTCAGCTTTATTTGTGATCCTTTTCCGTGTACTGTCATGGTTGGAATGAGAAGTTTCCAGCATGACTACTTGTGAAAGTGTATTTTAGGTTTGGATGCTTAAATTCTTGTTGGATATGTGTCTGAATATATAATTTCCTTTGTGGTCACGTTAGCCAATTTAGGATTCAGGTGTTGAGTAGTTGCAGAAATCCCCCTGTCAGGGAATAGAAATGATCTCATTACCAGGTAGTCTGTGCTACACCATGCGCATTTCAAGATGAGATGATTTTTTGTTCAGGCTATTTATATTTAGGGAATAACAACACTGAATTGTTTGCTTAATTTTAAGTATACTGAGTAATCCAATCTGAAATGCAGAAGTGCTATACTGAATTCTTTAGGGACAGAGTAATAGTGCCCTGAAACTATGAACAATTGTTTTCTTATATTTGTATATAACAAAGATGTTCGTAGAACTGCTCAGCAGTGTGGAGTTGATTATGGACATGTTTGCAAATTAAACTCTGATCRAACAAACAAATATTAATGAGTGTGTTGTAAACTGAAAACGGGTAAAGTTTGATTACATATTTCAAACTCCTAAGCATAGAATATAACGCTCATATTTTGGAAACACAGCCAGTTAAAAACCTAGGTATTTGAAAAATCTGGAGTGGAAGCTTGAAAAATTTATTGGGGAAGAAGAGCCATGATTCTGCCTTTTCTTCTTTTAGTTTTATTTTAAATCCTACTCTAAAAGATTTAGTAAAAAGGAATAATCTTGATTAAAAATAAAATTTCTTCCTTCCTTATTTTTGTCAATTTTTTTTTCCTGCTAACTGCACGTGAATATCAGAAGCTCTTAGAAGAAAGGCAAAACATTTCTGTTCCATATTTGAAATTATTATTTTCCTACAATTTCTACAGCCTCTTTTGAGGTGTTACAGCATGACTTCTAGTGTAGACAGGTTGCTGGCTGCTACCACTGTACTAAATCCCAGCTGAGGAAAGCACTTGAACTGGAGCTCCAAGCACTCTTGGTTTGTTTCTTTCTGAACATGATGGTGATTAAATTGCTAGCAGATGTATGGAGCATTGCTGATGCTACTGTGCCTGCAGCGCTGGCAATGGCAGAAATACCAGCAGTTGTTGGAACAGCTTGGGCAGGAGGCGAAGCACAAGCAACTTGCAGGCAAGTCGTTCTCCCGAGTTGAGATGTGGCCAAAGCAAAATCCCAGGTCTAAAAATGAGGAGAAAATTCAAATGTATCTCCAAAAGAGATGACTAAAACCATGCTCGATAGTAGTGTTAGCCCTTGAATAGAACGTTAACCAGGCTGTAGTAAATGCACGGGGAGTTGCTGTAGTGGAGCCAGTTCAATACTCTTCCAAGGAAGGAACTAAGTCAGCATGTTATAGTAAGACACAGCTTGTTCTTTCAAATGGAGCCAAAAAGTGTTCATTACTACATTTTGCTTGTTGTGTAGCATGTTGTGGGGGAATTTCTTTCCAAACCTTTCAAAAATCAGTTTGTGCCAATATATCAAAATAGTATCATCAATATCTTTGCATGCTTAACTTTAAATAATGTCAGAAATTCTCAACTTGTTTTAAAAATTACTGTACAGATGAAGCAATACTAATTTACACTTAGGTGTAGACCTTGCATAGTACTATCACACATAGAATTAGCCTCTGCTTTTAAAAATCTACCTGACGCAATTAATTCTTTGACTGATGGTTCCAAGAGCTGACCATATAGATTGTAAAGAAATATTTCCTTCTGGTTGTTTCAATTACTTGCTGGTCTGTTTTTTTTAATCCTCCCATTCTTTTCACATCATTGCTGTACTCCCTGTGATTCTAGTGATTTTAAATACCACAATAAACTCCTTTATAACTCTTCCCAATTTCAGACTAAAGTATCTGTGGTGTATTCAGATTTGGATCCTAGCAGTCCTGTTCCAAAACCTTCTCTGGGGCTCCTGTCTCAACTGTCCTCTCCTGTCACATGAAAGTTGTGTCCCCAAGCTAGGATGATGCCATCCCTGTGCCATGTTCATAGTTC
Source organism: Amblyornis subalaris (assembly GCA_018881555.1). Taxonomy (NCBI): domain Eukaryota; kingdom Metazoa; phylum Chordata; class Aves; order Passeriformes; family Ptilonorhynchidae; genus Amblyornis; species Amblyornis subalaris. The sequence goes on along the minus strand of JACAXG010000061.1, from coordinate 2,110,681 downwards.
AGACTCCGAATYGTCCAGCCCACAGGACCAGCTCCCTGCGTCTTTCTTCCTGCATACCCAGCAGGGAAGCTGAAGCCACCTATGCACACCTACTCATGGGTGGAGGATGGGACAGCCCTTTTGGAGGACAGCCAGTGCTCTGGATCTCCTGCACATATGGTCTTCTGTCCCAGGACCACACATGCTGCCACAGCCCCATCATCTCCCTGGCATGTGGTTTGGCAAAGCTTCTCCTCAAGCTGGTGAAGAGGCATGGGGGATGCCAGTGTGGCAGTAGCCAGAAAGCAGCTCTTGGCATGGGCATCAATAACTGTTCCAAGGTAGTTTTCTTGAGAGATGAGCTGTTTGCTTGGTCACTAATTAATTTGCTTTAAAAGCATGTTTTGGCTCATTCTTAGAGTGATTTGCAGACGTATTTTCAATCAATGTGTGTGTCAAAATAATTTGGGGGGAGCAGCCTATATTTGCCAGATACCTTCGGGGGGAGTGGTGCTTCCCCAACATAGCCACCCAAAAGCTGGGGTTTTCAAAGATGGGCTGAACCATTTATCCACTACCTCTTCCTCTGCTGTAGGCAACTGCCCAGTTTGTCCCCAACAGCTAAAGCAGAGCCTGCTGAACAGAGGTGTGCTCAGTAGCTAAATATTTATTGAGGCAAGTTAAAAAGAAAAAGCTTACACAAGCTGCGCTAGCATCAACAGGAAAGATCATTTTTTCTATTCCAGAAAGCCACTTTCATTTTTGTTTTATTTTCTTCTATCCAGTTTCTATTTTCTTATATTTTTAGAAATTTTGGGTGGCTAGGTTCCTGAATGGCAGACTAAATGTACTCTCATGGGCTCTCCAGTGTTTCATGTTTGCTCCAAGTTGTTATGGGTTCAGGCTGCCACTGACCAGCTGTTGTCCTGTCTTCCCTTCTCCCTTTCCAGAGCTGTGAATTCCTCTTCTCTCCCCTGCATCAGAGCTAGCACTTTGTGGTCTGAAGGATTAACTAGAAGGTTTTTTGTTTTTCCTCTGCTAGTTTTCAGCATCACACACCTTTTGCAGACTCCTTGGAATTTCTTCCTACCATCTAATCTAAATCAGCCCTGTTTCAGTTTAAAATGGTTACCTGTYGTCCTTTCGCTACACTTCCTGATAAGGAGTCCTTCTATGTCCTTCCTGTAGGCCCCCTTTAGGTAATGGAAGGCTGCTATAAGATCTCCCTGGAGCCTTCTTCTCTCCAGACTGATCAACCCCAACTCTCTCAGCCTGTCTCTATGGGAGAGGTGCTTCACCCTCGTGATCAACTTAGTGGCTCTTCTCTAGACTTCCTCCAACAGATCCTCGTCTTTATTATGCTGGCGACCTCAAAGTTGGATGCAATTCTCCAGGTGGAGTCTCAAAAAAGTGCAGTAGAGGTGTAGAATCCGCTGGTCCTGCACTCAATCCCGCTGTCCATGTCCCTGACAAGGATGTTAAATAATATGATCCCAGAGGGACACCACTGGTCGCTGGTCTCCAAGCAGACATGAAACCATTGACCATAACTCTGTAACCCCATTGCAGAATGCAACAAAGTTTGTCCTTTTCGCTGAGTTTCATCCTATGCTGTCATGTAGCTGCACACTGCAGTAGCAGTATTCTCGCCGGCTGAGGCTCAGCTGTCCTCTGTCAGCACCAGCCTGGGAAAGGAGCAGGGAGAGGGGAAATCGATGTATAAACTTTGACTGTGCTGCTGCACCAAGTGAGGCCTGTGGAATGAAAGATTTGGCCAGAAACCAAGAGAAGTGGTGGTATGTAGGGCTGCTGCAGAACCGAGGTGTTAATGACATGCCGGCTAGGAAGAGTATGTGGGATCCGAGGCAATGTTGCGCTCTTACAGCATCTTTGTTGGGTATGGGACAGGGAAATTAAGCATATATGTTGCAGTATTTCCATATGGAGCTACTGTTATGCATGGAACTACACTAAGGTTTGTGATGAGCGTGGAAGGGTAAACAGCGTTAGATGCTTCTGTAGTTCCTTGTCCCTTCCCTTTCTAAAAATACAGTGGCAAGAATACAGGGAGAAAAAAGCAGGTGGTGTTACTGAAATATGGATTCTGTAATTCTTACAGAGTGTGAAGGATGGKTTTTTTTTATGATTGCAATATACCAAGTGGGATTTGGATCCTTCTCAAAGCGAGGAATTAATTATGCTGCTTACTAGTTGGAATAATGTGAGGGAGCACCACATGATCCTCCTGTTGTGGTGCCAGTGCACCTGCACGATGTCTTCTTTTCCTCTTCCAGGCTTATTTTAGGCAGTGTTTATTTGTGTCTTGTGTGGCTTGTAGTAAGATAGAAGTTGTAAGTAAGCATCAGCATAGACAATCTCTTGTCTTTTAATAGTGACAAGATATGGGAGTATCTTAGTGAGTAAAGGTGGAGTAACCTGATTCTCATGGAGATGTTTATCCTGTCTCTGCCTTTCAGAGTTCTGGTTCACTGTTAATTTTATAATTTTAAATCCCAGTCTTTATTGATCAGTAGTAAGATTTTGGCATTTGCACCTCCCTGCTGTGAAGACTTATTTGTCATTTTCCTTTCTGTCTGCTCAAATATAAATCCTCTCTAATTTCACTGAGTGATCAGTTATTCTCATGTAACATAAAGCAGAGCACAGAAAGTCTTGTGTTTTCTTTGTGCCATTTTGTATAATTGCATTATGTCTCTTGTAATCTCTCCTTTGTAAGGTAAATAGTCACAGTCTTTTCTGTCTTTTCTCATATTAAAATTTATCCAAATCCTTTAATATTCCTACTACTGTTATTGTCTGAATCCCCTCTAACACTGAAGCATTCATTTTTTGAGATGCTGTTACCAGTGCAACATGTGGCACAGCAGAGATAACGCTGATCTACATTAGTTACCTCCCCGCCGGTCACCATTTTATTTGCCATTTATCCTAATTTCTTTTAACTACAGTTAAGAATTTAATTTAGAAGAATGGTCTTTCTTGAGAAGTGTTCTGTGACCCTGAAGTGTCTTTACTGAATTGATAAAGTTTGCTTTAAGAGCATGTGTAACTACATTTTTTCCCTCTAGTACCTGCTGATTTCAATGTTAAGCTCATCATGATACTGCCTTTTCACCCGGCATTTTTTAGGTTTATCATGAGATTCTTCACTGTCGTTTCTGGTCTTTCCTGATGCAAATAATTGTGTGTTGTCTACAGTCTTTGCCATCTCATTGCTCATCTTCTTTTCCAGATCAAGAATAAATGAAATAAACAACACAGAACTGAGTTTATCAAACCTTTTTCCTGATGTGAAACAATTATTATTTGGAGACATCATCTAGACCATTCAAATGATTTGATAAATTCTTTTAATGTAAATTTCAATAGCTGAAACACTAGATTGCTGCTACTTTTTTTTTTTTTCCCTGGTAGAAAAAAACAGAACAAAACTAACCGTCTACCAAATTATCTTACAGACCTTGTCCAGAAGAATTTCAAATCCCTATTTGGAAACTCCTTCAAATAAGGTACTTGTGAAGCTTCTTTTTAATTGCATTTCATCAAACAACATACTAGGAATGTTTTTGCTTTGGTTCAACCTTCTTAATCATAGCTTTGAAGACACTTGTGAATGTGACCTGCACTTAAATCCAGTTAAGAAGTTATCATTTTGTGTGTGTGTGTTACAAATCACATCCTTCTATAACCAAGTTTATAAATGGAATTGTTGTTAATTCCAATATGCACTTGCTTCCCAGTCACTTAAATGATTGCCACACTTTAGCTTACTTCTACAATATTTGAGAACTCCGGTTTTGCATGTCACAAGTCTTTACTGTCTCAGGTCTATTTTATATGCCTTAAAAGATTCCTAAACATAGGAAACAAATAAATGTAAAGATGAAACCAAACGGCATTGTGTTCCTTTCAAGTTAGTTATTTGCCACTTAGATGTTTTGCTGAGATGGTGAGGAAACATCACAATAAAAGCCCAAGGTAAATTCTTCAGGAAGGAGAGGTATACAGAGTCCAGGCATAACATAGCTTTATGGAAGACTGAGTTGGGTCCTGTTTTGATAGACACATCTGCAGCCTTGAGGTGTAAGGTAGAAATCAGGTGTGGGGAAATCAGAGGTGTGTCCATTCTGAAAGACCATATCCTCCTGGCTGTGCATGGATGAACTAATCTATAGCTGTCACAGGAAACCTCCAAAGGTTCTGAACAAAAAGAAAAGACTATGAAAGGGTCTTTCAGTGTCTGTTAGGTTTATATTAAATTACTTAGCTCAAATACATAGGAAATTATATTAATTTTAAACTGTATTTGTGTGATTTTGCAGTGGTTAATATGTCTCTTTGCTTTGCTAGAGTAACATGTGTTTCCATTGGAATTTATCTGTTGCTCAAAGGTAAAGCTGATGGATAGTAAAACCTCTCCTTTTCTAGGGCAGCAAATCTAAAAACAGCCCAGCTCTGTGGACATCTGCAACCCATGATAGAACTGGGTATGGCAGAAGCTGGGGTGCACTTCCTATGAGCCTATGAGTGCTTGCTTGTCATTCACCTGGGAAGAAGGCATCGCTCAGAGGGAGGGAGCGGACAGTGGCAAGGCAATTTACTACAGCAGGAATAAATCCCTGTTTGTCACAGTTTTCAATTTCTCTTTTCATTCAGATTTATGGAGAAAGTTCTTCCTGTGCTGGGAGAGCTCTCAGGAATATTTTTACTCTACAAGCTTCTGACCTGATTAAAGACAGGGTGTACCTTACTGGCATTTGCAGGTAACTCAAAATAACTTGTTTTAATCTACTTTGTGTGTTTTATTTGTATTTATCTATGACCTGGTTTGACAAGAGAGTAAATTCTGAGTATAAGATTCTGTGTATGTTACTAAGAATTGAAAATATTTTCTTAAAAAAATTCCTTAAAATCTCATGTATCTTAATATCTTTTCTTACATTACAATGTCGGTTGTCAGAAAGCAACAGTGGCCTGACTGTATATCCATTAATTCAATTCTTTATGATTTCATATACAATAGTGTTTGTCAGTTATTTTGTTGAAAAGAAAGAATATTAATTTCAGCTCTAGTTTGGAGTTAGAGCTTAGTTGGATTCTGAGATTTAGTGACACAGTGATTTTTGCATGCAATTTATGGACTATTTCTGTAATGAAGCAATTTTCCATTTGTGTTGTATTATAGCATAAATGCTTCCTCCTATTTTCAATTATACTGAAATGTGCAGCTCTCTATTATAGCACCATTCTTTCGCACCTGTATTTAAGAAAAATCCACTACTTTTTTATTATTATTTAAATATATACTTTTACCAATAATGTGAAAGATTAAGTACATCCCAGAGCAGCATTCAAGGTCTTACACATATTGTTTAGCTGTATTGATTATGCTTATGCTCAGAGAGGAAATAAAACCTTGAGGCTAAAAGCTGGATTTTATTTAGCTCTTATGCATCTTTGTATGAACTGTATGCAGCACAAATTGATAAAAATGTTGCTTATTGCGAAGTGTGCTACATGAATTGGGTATGTAAGGGAACTTGCTCATCTAACATAGGTTCCCTCATTGTAGCTAGGAGTATCTCCTGGGGCTTACTAGTGTAATTTCTTCCCTTGTATAGGTTTACAAACATTAGCAATTGAGACAAAGAGTTTGCTCTGCTGAACAAAAAGTTGTTTTAAAAGCTTAAAAAAATAGCTCTTTATTATAAAAGAATGTTTTAACATTACTGTAGTGTAAGAAGTGATGTTTTGCTTATTTTCAGGAGAAGCTGTGTTGGATCAGAGCTGGTAGACTGGCTTTTGGAGCAGTGCCCTTTTGTTAAGTGCAGATCTACAGCAGTTGGAGTGTGGCAGCTCCTCCTGGATATGGGCATTATATTGTCAGGTCAGTCTTGACAGTACTTCTAGTGTGAGGAAGGCTATCCCTGCACAGGAGAAGATTGTGTTTTTGGTAGGGGGAGGGAAAGCAAAAAGCACAAGTCGATCTAATTTTCTTGCCAGTTCTTTATTTTACTATCTTTTTGGGAGGCTTACCTCTGTGATCCTTCATTTCATAAATACCAAAGATGAATCCCTTCTTTCTGGCAATTTTGTTCCTTTTGCTTTTGCAGCTGTAATTGCCTATTATCAAGTTGCAGACAGTGTGCGTGTCTTTTCCAGCCTTTTCTTTTTTTCCCCGAAAGCTATTTTAGGTTTTTCACAAGACAGCAGCTGTTTAGTCACTGCAGATCGTGGCTTCAACAGATGACTTCTGTAGCCATTAATGATTTTCCTTTCCTCTCTGTTTTCCATAATTTTTTATTACAATGGATTGAGAGAGGATCCAGCTCCTTGACATGGTGATGAGGCCAGGTTCTACCCTGCTGTCCCCACCTTCCCCACCAAACTGAGGGATTTGGTCCAGCTATCGTGGTTGCTGATAATTACACTAGTAATTATCCAACCTCTGCATGTCTGATGGATTTTACTTCGAGGCTGGTATGACTCAGGTAGCTCAACTCAGATCATAGCCCACCCTGGGGTCTGTGGTAGACACTTAACCTCTTTCTTGTGAAAAGGTGAGGATTATGGAAGATTTCTGCACATGTACACTGACAGTGTACTTAAAGGTTTTCTTCAACTGCACTGACAGTATGTCTGGTCATGCAGCCTCAACAAGGGCTAAATGACTTGTAGCAGCAAGCTGTGCTTTTGGCTTTGAACATTGTCCTTTTTTCCCTGTTAAATCCCATCTTTTTCATGGAAGACAACAGATGCATCATCTTATGTGGTCTAGTCTACAAATCCAGTAGCACTGATTTTGAGAAGAAGCTGGGATAATGATGGGCTTCATCCCCATTACTGAACTTTGTTTACTAGTGCCTGACCATTAGTTAGAACAGTTTAAAAACAAATGGAAATCGAGACTGAGAAACCTGACAAGAAAGAGGAAGGTTTTTATCCCCTAATTATGAACTACTTCCAAAATTGATTAGATACTCATCAGTCTTAATGCTTGAATTTCAGGATCCTGGAGACATTTAAATTGAAGTTTCGGGGTTTTCCTGTTTGGATGCACTGAATTAAAATGAGAGGGCAGGATTGTTTCTATGCTGAGTTTTCAATCCTTTTGCCCAGTTTGATGGTACAACTCAGCATTAAGATCAAGTACAATACAGAATGTGGTGGGAGTATGGAATCTTTGCATGGCGAAGGTTTAAAGGGTATCTAATGTCATTTTTTCTAACAGTGGACAGACAACTCTATTTTCAAGACACTCATGCTTTCTACCAGTTCTCAGCGGATGAATGTACCTACCTTTTCTGTGAATTTGAGAAAGAGGAAGGATGGAAGAATGGAGTAAAACTCCTACTTCAACTACTGCCACTGTCTCCTCACAGGATTGACATGTGCAATCTGTAAGTGTGCATATACAGCTCTTTGCAACATTTACGGACTGTTTTATAAGTGTCTGGCTTTATAATGACACTGTTTACCCGTAAATCACCTTGCAAATGAGACAGCTTTATTTTGGGGGTGGACAAATTTTGTACAGATRTGCTTTTCGTATGGGAAGGTCAGTCTGGGTAGATAAATGGAGGTGCTTGAGTTGGGATTTTTGACATACTATGGTTTTTAGGCACTAGCTTGCTGCCTCTAGCCTGCTGTGTTACCTAGGCATGTAATTTTTTTGGTTTTCTCTTACATTTGGCATGAATTTAGCAGCAGGCATGCTGTGGTGCTGATCGACTAGCAGATCAGATGCCCTTGTGATCTGTCAGGAGCAGCTTTCAGATGGATAGACAAGATAGGTGGAAACATGGTAGCTTCAGTCATTTGATTTTAGTTTTCCACTGCACGTTTGCTGGAGTTCTGTAGTCTCACATTATTATTCCTTTTTCAGAAAATGCCTTTTAAGAGTTCTACTTCCTGTATGTGTCCTCTTTCACCTGACTATTGTATATTATCATACCCTCTCTGCTCATATGGCTGCACTCTAATGTTGCCTATTTAGAGCAGCTAGAAGGAAACCATAGTTATTTGTGCCACAGTGAGAGGCCAAAATATAGGAGACAGGTGTTAGTGGGAGCTCTGGAGGCTCATGACCATTCATGCCTTAGCAAATCTCCAGGAGTGGCCTGGATAGACAAGTTGGGTTAAAGTCTTTCATTGTCCCTAGCATGATGTATCCTCAGACCCAATACTTATACTTTGGAGAACTATTATGCTGGCAGTACCAGAATTTATTCTCTTTCGTGTCAAGGACAAAACTTTCTTCTATAAGTACTTTCCTTCTCTACATTTTAAAAATGCATTCTCTAAAATAAATGTACAGTAGAAATATTTTAAAGGAGCACGAAGTCCCTGGAAGCTGTCTCAAGCCCAGATTCTTAAATTCAGACATGTTGAGCTGGTAGAAAAAAACCCCACGGTAATTTCTCTTCATGGCTCAGGGCAGAAACTTAATTCCCTCCCCTATTGCTGACTGCCCTCACCAATCAAATATTGGCAGTTCTGGAGTGAAGCTTCCCTTTAAAATGCATTTATTTGATCAACTTGAGTGAGTGTAGACAAGTGAGAAGAACCCCAAGTTGGTTAGAGCAGGGGACTGAATATGATCTTCTAAGCAGATGACTCATATGGGAGAAAACCTTTGACTATTTTTGCAAATAGAAATTCCTGTCTTCCAGCCAACTGTGGTGCTAAACAGTTTGGCTGCCCCTTAAATATCAGGGCATTTTGATCTTGATTTTAGTGGGAATTGGGATTTTCCTCATCACTGTAAGTCAGGCCTCTTTTTATGGTTCATGTCTACTTGTTCAAAGGATTCGAATCACAAAGACAGAACAGATAGGTCATATTGATGTGTTACGTGAAGGATGCTGGGTAAGAAAATGGATTGAAGGCTTTTTAGGTTCAAGTTTACAGTCTGCTTTGCAGTTTTATCATTTCAAGTACAACTGTCATTTCCAGTGGAAGATGATCCCTGTCACATGAATTGAACAATTATTCATTAATGTACATTTCCAGTTCCTTCCTGCTCACATTATTCAAATTTAGTTGAAGCTGGATTCCTTTTGGGAATATTGTCACTGGAAAATTGTTTTCTGGAGCTTTTACCTGTCAGATTGTGAGTGTGCTTTTTGAAAAAGTATATATTGTAGGAGTTGAATTTTAAATAATGGTATACCCTCGAGGGAGTATGATATTAAAGGGGAAGGAGACTTTTCCAGGTTCAAAATTCTTCGTGCTTGATGCAAATAATAAACTGCTAAAACACAATTGAAAAGGAAATAGGTGTGATGAGGTGTTTGTGAAAGTTGTATGACCTGGTTAAAAAAAGCCATATGCTCCTTTTGATGAGGAAAGAGGGCAATTCTAAAAACTTTCCCCCACAGTGAATGTTTGTCTTTTCTTGAATATATAAGTTGTTTTGCATATCATTAGAAGTGTAGGATTTTTTATAATTTAATATTTTTGTACTCATTTTTCTATCTTAGCTTTTCTCACAATCTGTATTGACTCTATTAATTCTGTATGTACATACGGATAGAGAAATTCTTACCTTATTAGTTAGATTCCCTGCTTTTGATGAAAGCAGAAACAACTGCTTGCTTGTGCACCGAAAGGCAATGTTGGACATCTCCTGGTGGTTCCAGAGGCCAGATGACCTCTGTCTCCTCCGCAGCTTGTGGGAGCAGCCTTGTGCTTGCCTGGACTGCTGGGTGCATCAGTGGCTCTCTGAAGTACCATGGTTCTGCTCTCCCAGAAGGAGTCTGTAGACTGGAGCAGGCAGTAGCAGCTCTGGGGGCTTCCTTCAGCAGCTATTCTGGAAACCCTGTTGAATAAACATGGCTCAGATTCGATTTGCTGTACAGATTTTTGATGGATTTGTGTTTGTTTCTGGTCAGTTTTAGTAGTGTTACCAAATAATACTGCAGGAAGCTCTACAACGAAAATGTCATTCTGAAGTCTGAGATGTGCTTGTGGTTCCTGAATAAATGTTCACTGTTGACCTTGGTGCAAATTCCTTACATTCAATATAACATTGGTGGGAATTCGCCATGGAAAACAAGTCAGGACATAGCAGATTTTCAGCAGCTCACACTAATCTGAAGGCTAATGTTGTTGTGTGTATTCCACAGGACTGAGACCCTGTAAATGTTGCCAGATGACATGGGACCAATGCAGAGGCCTCTTGGGGTCATTAAACACCCAATGTTAATCACAGTCAATTCTGCTTGAGTAGGAAACAAGTGAATATTGCAATAACCTGGGAACAAAAAATCTGTGTTGAAAGCTGTGGCATGGACTTCCTTACAATCTTGAGCAATCACTTAGGCTCTCATCCAATGCCTCATGAATTCTTTTCCAGTAACTGCAATTGTGTTGTATCAGGTGTTTAATTCTTGTGTGCTTCTATTTCTTTTTTTGGAAATGGGGGTGTTTATAACAATTCTCAGAACCTCTCGTAGACTCACTGAAGATTTCAGGAATGCACTGGGTACCTGAGACTACTGACACGTATCACATAAAACTTTTAAAAATTATTTGAAGAGATGTTAGCAGAGGGCTTTTTTTCCTTAATCTCGTATTGCTTTTTATTTTCTTTTCAGAAGTGTTGCACTGTATTCTATATCTTCTGTCCTGAAACTATTTGCATTTTATTAATATCAGAAAAGTAACCATTCTTAAAAGTAATTTGGTTCTAATGCAAATAGCCAGGATGGGATATTCATTTAGTTACTGCCTTATGGAGTTCTGGAAAGCTTTTGCTGAATACCGACAGCTCTCAGGTATTGTGTGGAGACTGACTTTCCTGCATGCAGATCTAGGACAAGCATCCCTGCATCTCGCTCTGCTTAGCAGACTGAGCCCACAGATCACTGAACTGTATAAGCATTAGTTTGCCTGGGCTTTGCAGCTCCTGTTTGGTGCCAGCCCCACTTTTGAAAAAATTAGGGTGATAACTGTTGCTTTTTCCCATTGGCCTGGCTATCGTAAGATCCTCTACCTCTCTGATTCTGGAGACCTGATTCTAGTTTTTAGTATATTAATGGTTTCAGAAGTATTTGATACTCATAGTGCAGATGAATACTGGGAGTATTTTTAAATGGAAGATGAAGTGATAAAGGCCCAGGATGAAACACCTGTGCTATGTGCTATTCTGGATTTATAGATTGCATCTGTGGCTGTGTCTACTGGGCTGCTATCTTCTGCCTCCAGTTTAGAGGAATCAGGTCCTAGCCTGGTTCTGACAGATCAGAAGAGATCAGATGTGTAGAGAAACATGGGCATCTAAAGAGTTGTTATTTTAATCTCATTCCAAATTATTAAAGAGAAAACCTGAATAATCTTTGTAAATGAAAATGCATTCATGTATTTCTTTTGGGCTGTTTATAACACTTAAAATGTTAAATCACATTTTCTTTGAATAGGAAAGGCAGTTGTGAAAATAAACTTTGATTTCTAATCTGAATTACCATTTTGGTCTGAATATGCTTGCCCCAAAATGAATGCATGTGTCATTCTGTGCATTCTGACCTTAATTTTTTAATGAGGGATTGAAATTTTTAGACATGGGATGTAAGAACCACAGTATACCAGCTGCATATTCCAGATGTGTTGCCAGTTCTCTCCCTGAGGACATCAAGGCATATAAGCAATTAGATAATTTAGTCAAAGGCAGAAGCTTCTGCTAATACCTGGGATTTATGATTATTACAGCAGCTGCAGTTTTGTGTATCTGCTCGGCTTGCTGGCATGCCACTGCTTCTTGAATACCATGAAAAGTAAAGATCTCAAGGGCATTTTCTTTCACTTCTTCCCATAGCAATAAACCTATCATATTATTGTCTTCCTTCTGGTTGTCAATAAAGCTTCTGAAAGGCTCACACATGTTTTAGTGATGGGAATTAGACTGTTTTAAAGAAAAACACAGTCCTATTCTGTACTGTCCACTTTTGTGTGGCTTTTTCTATATGGGCTAGACTTCTGGGACAGTTTCTAGGAGGGTTCTTCCTGCACTGCCCCACTTTTGAAAAGGCATATTGTCTCTTTTCTTGTGAGTTACTGTCAAGACAACCTAATAGTGTTCTCAGTCATTGCTTTAGTTTGGTTATTTATGGCTTCTTAAATGTTTTATTTTAATTTTCAGTTATTTTTTCTGAGTATTGGACTTCACATGTCACATAATTATTTTGATGTTGTCTGTTTTCATCTACATAAGCTTGCTGCTCCGCACCTTAGCAAAACTGGGTGGTGGGCAGATAGAAAACTCTGTTCATAGAGTGTGTTTTTAGCAAAGCAAAATATGCAGTCAAATAAGCAAATCTGATCTAGAGGGTCCTGCATTCTTCAGTTCTTCATCATATTTTTATAGCTGAAGAATTCTCTCACTGCTTTATGTTGGTCGGATCAAAAGAGTTCTTGACAGCAAGGGACAAAGGGTGTACTCTGTCGTTACTGACAATATTAATTATTGTCATGTTGCAGTCCTCATTTTGATGTGGAATCTCAAAGGCCCTTTTACATTAGTGCCTGTGGCTACACAGTTCCTTACTTTCCAGGAATCAAAAGATGTTGAAACAAAATGAAAGAAATAATAAAATCTTATTTTTATTTTTTAAGGCCTGATCAAAAAATAGAAGATACGGCAGAAACCAATGCTGAAATTCTTGCTCGTCTCACTTCTGCGGTAAGGTCATTGCATCGAAGTTTGAACTGATCATCTTTGAAATATTGTCATGTTTTGGATCCTTTCAAATTAAGGACTTAGTGAACAGATGTTTGTATATGAAGACTATTATTTGAGTCTCTGGAAGGGGGAAGCTTTTTACTGAGGTCTTAGTGTGCAATTCCAAAGATATTAAAATCAATCCAAGCAAGGACTGCTGCAGCCTATTCTTGTAATAGATGCTATTCGTGGCCTAGAAGATACCACTTTGGAGGACTGTGGTGATTTTTGTGCCATGTACTTTACACTCAGACCCTCTTGGTCAAGCATACATCATTGTGAAGACAATGATGGGATGGAGGACAAAGGGAGAGAAAAGGCCTCAGCAGCCCTTGTGTAGATGATCACAAACTTCTGAGGAGACCCACCTGGGAAGCCTGAGTATCTGGCTTCCCAAATATGTTTAGCTTCAGTAGACTTCACTGTAATAAACAATAGCTTATCCTGTCTATGCTAGACTTTGGTGCATCTCGTTTATCTTGTTGTAAGATCACTGTTCTAAGAAGCAGACAGACAGGACTTCAGAAAGTTAAGCTAGACTCACTCAATTTAGTGTAATCCGTATCGTGGCACAGAGTGCACCCTCAGCAAATCAGCAAGTGATGCAAAACTGTGAGGAATGGTTGGGTCACTGTTCCTGGAGGTATTTCAAAGACATGTAGATGTGACTCGTGGGGACACGGTGGATTTGGCAGTTCTGGGTAACAGGTGGACTCAATGATCTTACAGGTCTTTTCCAGCCTAAACAATTCTATGATTCTGTGGTTGTGCTGCCACTTAGAGGGACCTTGACAGTCTGGAGAGATGGGTCAACAGGAATCTCAGGAAAATCAACAAAGGGCAATGCCATATCCAGCATCTGGGATAAATAACCTTGTGAATCCATAGAGAATGGGGGCTGACTGAAAAGCAGCTTTGCAGAAAAGGACCTGAGGTTGCTGGCGGACAGCGGGTTGATCCAGAAACCTGCCCTTGTGGCAGAGAAAGCAAGTGCCTCCTGAGCTGCATTAGTAAGGGGAGGTGATAATTTCCCTCTACTCAGCACTGATGTGCCAGATGTGGAGTGTTGGGTCCAGTTCTGAAGTCCCAGTACAAGAGATATAGATGTACTGGAGTGTATGCAAATGACCATGAAGATGATTAAGTGAATAGAGTATCTGAATTACAGGTAGAGTCTGAGAGAAGTGGGAGTGGAGCTTGGGGAACAGAAGGCTATGGAAGGTCGTTATCAACTTGTACAAATACCCCATGGAAGGGAATAAAGAAGGTGTAACCAGGCTCTGCTCAATGACACCTTGTGACAGGACAAGAAGCAATGGCACAAACTGAAATTAAAGAAATTCTACTTAAACATAAGAAAGAAGCTAATTTACTGTAAGGATGATCAAGCAGTAGAACAGGTTACACATTATGAGACGTAATAGAGTCTCTATTCTTGGAGATGTCCAGAACTCAACTGGATACAATCCAGAGCAACTTGCTCTAGCTGACCATGCTTTTGTGCAGAGGTTTGGATCACGTGATCTCCAGGGGTGCTTTCCTACTTCAACCATTCTGTGATTGTATGGTTCTGTGAACATCACACCTAAACATGAAATTAGTGTTAGTTTGGTTTTGGCCACGTGAGAAAGTACAGAGATGAAAGAGAAGCAAGCAAGACAAAGTTGTTATGAAAAAGTCATGAGAATAAGAGCTATTTTAAGAGAGATGAGTAAAGTACTATCTTGAAATTGCTGGAAAATGGAAGGGAAGGAGAATTTCTGCTGTATTGTGTAAAGACATTTGTCTTTATAAAAAGACAAAAATCTTTTCAAAAGACATTTTGTAATGGAAAGACAGTGATTCTGTATACTCAACCTTACGCAAAGATAATTTAAAATGTATGACATGAGCAAATGCTGTGTTTTAAATTTCCTTATTTTTTTATCCTCTCAATATTCAAATTCCTTGTTTTCTCTGTTTTTTTCTTAACTGAAAAGGAAAGATGAACTCAGAACCTCAATATCATCCATTTTTAGTTCCATTGGGAGCAAAAATAGAAAATTACAAAATACTTTCTGCAGTTATATTTTTTTCAAAAACTTGCAAAACTACCAACGCTATAAAACTTTGCCAGTATCCCTCAAAAGCTTTGCCTATCAAAAATAAAATAATGTGGTTTTTGTCAGTTGTAAAAAAGGGAAGCACTCAACAAAACAAAGTGACCTTCTGAGTTTAAGAAGTGGATCTAACTGTTGCTGGATACACTTGAGTAACATGCATATCCTTAAACATGCAATTGACTGAGTTCATAGGGTTTCACATCTGGTTCAGAAGGTCAAACCTGTGAATTACATCCTGAGTCATGCCAGCAGTAGGGCACATGGACAGGGTTTTCTTAAATGAACCATTTTATTACTTTAAGTAGCTAAAGAAAAATTAGGCAGTTGCATCTCCAGATGGCCCGAGACCCATCTATTGCCATGATGATGTCAAGAAGTCTGATCTTTTCTCCTGCATTTTCTGATTTTCCACAGAACTTTTTGGTCTCTCTATAACTATTGTCTAGTCTACCCCTGGAGAAAAGGCACAAGACCAGAGCAGAATCCTCCAAATATTAACATCTGTATATGAACTTTTCCCTTTTATCCCTCAAGAATATTGCATTTCCTCCATACAGTAGATTGGGATCTAAAGTACTCACTGCAACCTTATGGAAAGCCTTTTTATGTCCCAGAGGAATTTGAACCCTCAGCTTACAGCCTTCAACAGAGGGCTGGACTACCCAGGATCCAGGTTCTCTTTTTTTTTTTTCTTCCCTTTGCTGCCAGCATCAGAGTTTATATGAAAAAAAAAAACGGGTCCTGCAAACAGGAGCAGGAAACCAAAAGTGAAGTTAGTAGCCATTACTGGAAATGTGTTCACACTGGCTTTTTTGGTCACTGAATATTTATGTATTTTGTACAAAATTAAACCAGTCTTCCTTGAAGAATTCGTAATTGAGAATCCTGGTCATGATACTCTTCACACCAGCATTTCAGAAGCAGGAAAACCCCCCTAAATTCCCTACTTCCAGCCCAGCACTAAAGCAGTCGAAGACTAGAGTTGACTTTGGAATTGGAAATTCCAATCCCACCACTGTGTCTTCCACTTTTCTTTTTGCTTTTCATGGAATAAAACAATCTTGTCAGGTCAGAAGAAAGTTTCTGTGTCAGCTTGTCTTTTTGGGGGATTAAATTCCAAATTTTTAAACCTAAACTGATTGTGAGGATCCAGCCCAAGCAACGCTGGAGGAATCAGTGTGCCTCAAATATAAATCCATCTTTTAATCCATCAAATTATATGATCATATCATATGCTCCATTATAATGAGTCACCAACAACACCATCGAACGTAAATTGTAAAGGCAAGCAGTACAAAATTTGCAAGCAGTGCAAAATGCCATTGGAAATGCATTTGCATCGGATCATCTTTTTGGTCATGAATTTTTAAGAAAATGCAATGATTAGTCATGGGTTTAAAAAAACATTCCAGAGCTGTCTTGCATCCCATGTCATGTCCCAAAGAGCAGCTTCATATTCAGTATTTTGTCTGCTAAAACCAAAGCATGTAGCTATGAGTGTTTCCACTGCAAAGCTTTTACCTTACTTTTTGATGGAACAGAAGAGAATATCAGGATGTTAATGAAGTGTATCTGGAAAATAGTTTTCTGATACTTCAAGGCATCAGCCAATACTACTTTTATTTAGAGACCATCAAACTATCATAACTTGAGATGCAAAAATGTGAACTAGACTCTTCCTGTTTTTCAAACCCCTGCTGTTTAGAGCCTTCTGTTTCATTTTGAGATTCTGCAAGGATTGGCACTTCGTCTCTAGCTTTGAAGTCCTGTTTGGCACATTGGCATCTAGAATATTGTTTCACAAAAGACTACTATGGGCAGAAAAAAGAGAAAGGAAAAAAGTGGAGGTAGTATGCACTGTCTGCTAGATGCACAACTATGTCTACTATGACAAAATTATCAGATTTGTGATAAGAGAAGAGCAGTAATTGTCATTTACTTTTCAAAAATCTCTATTCTTTGAAGACAAGACTCTCCCACCATATAAGTGTGCCATTTGTATTAATCAAGCAGAAGTATACCTGGGTATCACTCTGTATGCACATTCTTACTCTTTTGTATTGCAAAACCAAAACTGATTGAGATGTGGTAACATGTCAACTACCCACTTGAAATGTTCTCTTTCAGACTTTCATAATATTTCTGTAAATATCACGTGGTAACCTGGCCTTTAAACTGAATCAGTTTTGACATCTGCAGTGCTACTCAAAATGGGATACTATTTGGATAGTGTTAGCTTTGTAGCAATAAGCTGTATGTATAAACCATTTTTTGAAATTTGGTATCTCAATATGGTAGGCATAGTTCTTGTTTGTGTATTTTATATTGAGCCTGCATTATTATCTTCAATGTGATGTGCAACTATCGATTTTGTCAAACCCACAGTAACTGAGATCCTATTAGGAAGAAGTATGATAATGTGTAGCATGTGTGCAGTGAGGAATGAATGTTATACATGGATTTCCATTGGTGTAATGATGCATAGGAATTGCATGTCCAGCAGAGGTGTTAAGTGCATTTATGCTAAAATAGACCAAAGCATATAGATTATGAAATCTAGGGACACCAATCAAATCCAGAAGGAAGCTCAGCAGTACCAACTCTTTGTGATTGGAGTAAATCCTATGAGAGGGAGCTCAGATTATCATGATGGAACCCTTTGATGAAGGAACTTTTGCTTCCTATTACTAGGAAGAAATACTAGAGTAGAGAAACATATTTTCCTCCTGCTTTATCTGAAGGGTTTTGCTCTGGTTAAGTAAAATGCCAGCTGCGTTCCTGGCACACAGCAAACAATGAGATATTTAACTTAACATAGACAAAGTATAGAAACCCAGCCTTCTTATTGCCTGTGATTTTAGCACTACCTTTCAAACTTAAAAAGTGCCACCTTATAAGCAAAAGTAATACTGCAAATACAACTGCAGGATGCCACAATGCTGCCTTTTCGTCAGACAAGATGGGTTTTTCTTTACACCCATGGAGAGATTTGCATTGCTTGAATGTTTGATTGGGTTAAGTGATACATTTGCAATTTTTTCAGGTTGTAGTGTCTCTTAATGCTAATCTTAGGGTAAGGTATTTATTAAATGCTAAGAGATAAAGATGAGACATCAGTGCACTGCTTCTTACTGTCGGTAACCTGTGAGAATAGACCAGAATCGAGGTGTCAGCTCCTGCTGAGTTTAATGAAGGGAGAGGATCTCAGAAGTGTAGCCATGAAAAGTTGTGGTGGTGTTATTCAGAAACAACTTGGGCTTTTATTGAAAATCCCACTCTTAACTCTACATAGCTTGTATGTATTACTATAATACTAGTATAGTAATTGCTGCTAGCAAGCATACAAATTGTTTTTCCACAGAATAACTATTCTTTCCCATTTTACTTGAAGTTTATGCTTACATTAGCCATGATTAATGTTTCTCCAGACATGGGAATGAGTGTACAGGAAGGAAGGAAGGGAAGGTAATACTGCCAGCTTGTACAATTGTGCTAGAAACAGGATGACATTTAAGAAAACTGTGGCACTGCCTTCATGTTTTCCTGCTTGGAGTGGCAGAAAACTCTGTCCCTCTCAGTAGGGCAGCATCAAGGAATAGAAAAGGTCCTTGTACCTTGCAAGGACAGCAAAAAAATATTCTTGGTCCTTTGCCACAAGGGAAAGAAGGATGCAAGCAGAGGAAGGATGTGGCCTCTGGTATGACTGCCTTCTGCCACATGTAGTGTACTGCTGGGTGCTCTTGAGTATCTGATCAGGAGTTGCTGGAGTTATCATTGTGCTGAGATGCCCTGAGTGATTTTGTCTGTGTTTCTGCTCAGACCAGTATAATATAAACTATTCTTTTTTTCACATTTTCAAACTTTCCTTCAGAGTCATGAGAGTGGGATATTGACAGTTGTTTGTAACTGCATATACTTTGGGAATCCTTTGTGGGCTCTGTGCCTTATGACCGAACCACATATCTTGTGAATGATGTTTGAAATGTCACAGCTCTCAGAAGCTGGATGTCAAACCTCCCACTGCAGAATAGCCTTGAGCCTTGCATAGATCTGTTAGACAGGATGGCTAGGATGCACTGCTAGAGACATACAGAGAGGTGAGACAATCCCTAGACAAACAGTTGGAATGTGCCATATTTTTTTTTTTAATAATGAAGACAGACTGTCTTGGGAAAATTAGGGAAATTAGAAGAAGCTGAGAGATGTTTAAAGGAATCTGAGAGCATGGATGGGGCAGAGGAAGGGAAGAACTGAGGTTTATGCAGGAGAGAGTGTCTGGGGTGCTGTGGGCCAAGTGCAAGCAGCTGCAGTGGGACAGATGATGGCAGTGAAGAAGTAGGAAGCATAAGAATAATGCATAGGAAAATTATAGAAAAAGAAATTATATAAAAAGGAATAGACCTGTGGAGAGAAGTGGATATAGAGTTGAGCTGGCTAAGGAGACAGTAGCTGGTTGATACAGAAAATATGAAGAATGCAGAGACTGGAGGGCGAGGAAGGGAGCTGGATAGCACGGCAAGGCTGTGTTACCACAGGCTAGTGAGACAGCCTGTAAGACTGAAAATAGCTCTGACTTCTGCATTTTCATCTCAAGCAAAATTTTGGTCCTGAAATTCTCAGCCATGCTACTAGGAGAGATTGTTTCCTCCTGGAAGATCCAAAAAGTGAAGGTCAATTATATATGTGAACCTCCGACAAACCTCAGCACGAAGAACTTTGTTATTTTGGAGTCACACAATAAATCCAGCATTACAGTGTGCTCATCAGAGGTAGAGCAAATGTGTAACAAGGGAAGGGAGAAGCTTCAAGTGTGTACTTGTGAAACAGATACACTGTGCAAATAAATTACAGGTTAGGCTACTGAATTGCCCACTCCCTAAGGAATGTGTGGTATTTACATGAAATTATAGGGGGAAAAAAAAGTTGTCATAGAATTCCCAGCTGAAAAGGAAATAGATTTGCTAGGAAAACTGAATGTAGTTTCAAAACCAGCTACCTGCATAATTCCGCTTGCAGTTGATTGCTGCAAAGCATTGATGGCTCGTGTCTTACTAGTGTTGCACTTTGTTTTATTTGACTGTGCTGGGACCTATAACCATCCTTTTCTTTTCCTGATATTTTAGGTACAGAGAGAACTGGCTGCTGTCATTGCCTTGAAAGCAAGGAAGTCAGGTGAGTTAGGCTGAACTTCGGAGGGGTTTTTGTAACACTGTTCCCTTTTGTCATTTCTTGAAGTATTTGAATTGTCATTGCTGTCTCATTAACATGGGGAAGCAAAGATAGTCATGGAGAATCTGTGTATATAGCACAATGCAATTACAGTTAAGCTTCTCTTCTTCTAGCTCATCACATCTAATGACCTAGCTAATAAAATCAGTGTTACAGTTGAATCTGGACTTGAGTCTCTTTCTGGCTAAAATCACTATTTTCTCTAGGCTTGCACTTTATAAAAGAAGCTGATGACTTTATTTGACTTACATTTAAGACGAATAAGTTGATAATTTTCCTGGTTTTTTTAAGGCCTAGTATCTCATGCCATCATCTTTTCTGTGTTTTACCTGCCCAGCCAGGTATTTTTCTTAATGCTAAAGCAAAAGGACGACTTCATGCATAAAGGTGTTCTTTTCCTGTCTATACATCTGTATGGCTGTAGAGGCAAGTCTTTGATCAGGGCAGTAGAAGGGGAAAGGCAATTGGATAACTGAAAGTCTCTGACAGTAAAAGCATTCATAGCAAATGCTGGGTTACAGTGCAAAGGCAGTGAAATATGTGGCCATCTCAGCTCCATCAGGGTTTGGTAGCACAGGCACTTTAGAAGGCAGTATCTGCATTGCTGAGCTGGAGTGGAAGCAAGGGAGCTGTATTTTCCAGGCGCTGCACGGGAAACAACAAAACCTACTTGGCCAGACCTGACTCTTTACAGGATTAACTCTCTGGTGTCTTCGTGCAGTTAATCTGCACCAAGTTGAATGTATTCCTGGAGTAAAGCAGAGGTGGAATTGCTGTAAATTGTTAGCATGTTGCCAAAACCATTGAGGTCTTTGAGTGCATTTTCAGTGTGCACCTCTTGTGATCTGCAGTGATTTTTCTAGAAATCAAGGTCACAGATCTTGCACTTCTTGAGCTATTTTCTGCCTTGTTAATCGTGCTGCATCATAATATCTCTATCAGTCTATCTGTGGCTTACAAGTACAGCACAAGTACACAACACATGCACAGCACACAACATGGTATCTTAAACTGGAGGCACCAAAAAGATGTGGCTGCTGTATCTGCAAATATTTTCTTGTGAAAATGTAAATATTAAAAAAAATTTCTAGATACAGTTTGATGCAGTTTTGTCTGGAAATAGAAGTACCCATAGGTTATATCCACGCTTGTCTGTAAATGTAAATATGCAGAAAGTGAACACAAATGTGAGTGTGAATTCAGACCTGAATTACTTCTGTGTGGTAGCTTAGCTTCTGGAAGTACTGTAGTAGTTTATGATGTCAACACTCTTCAGCTGCTTGCTCTTACCTGGCGTCACCCCAGTCCCACCTGACTTATAATGGCTGAACATGGAAATGCTTCTGCTCTGGCTCAGTGCAGAGGAAAACAGGTTATTTTAAAGAAGGGCTCAAGGTAATCTCTTGTTTTGCTGTCGAATGGGCTGAGTGTGGTGCCGTGTACTTTTACTTACTGCTTATACAGGTGTAAGTAATCTCTCTGCCTTTCAGAAGTTTTGTTGGCAAATATTATTACTGTGACTAGCAATAAATAAAACTCTTTTCCCCAAAAGAGTTGTTTTTAGCTGGAATTAGCATCTTATTTCCTTTTGGTGGATGGGTGTTTGAGTAGAAAATGGAGGTTGGATTAGGAATGAGATGCAGGAGATGAAAATGGGAAAGGAGGATATCTTTTGGAGTCTCCTTTATACTGGTGTAATTACAACCCTTGATGAGCGGGTAGGAATATTTCAGTTAAAAATGACAGCCTTAAAAAGCCAAAGCTCATTATAGAGCTTTGCAGTGCTGTCCAGCCTTTCCTAATACTTTGATGTAAACACTTAAAATATCTGTTTAGATCTGAACAAAAGATAACTCTTTAGTCAGTTTAACTAGTGCATGCTTGTTGTTGAAATTTGCATTTCTTTATGCCTCATGTTGGACGACTGTAAAAAATGGGTACACGATCAGGCATAACTGTAAGGTCTAATTTAAGTTAATGCCCTTAGTACTGTAGCTGCAGAGTAAATTAGGGTGATTGGTTATGCTGCTTTATTTTATTGCTGGTGGTTAAATTCACAGTGTAGCAGTTACTGTTAGTGATCAAGCTGTGGTGTGCTGTGCCTGGTGAAGTGAAGCATATTTCAGAGAAAGTACTTCTGGAGCTGTAAGCCACAGCATCTTTCAGAGATATTGTTCCTCTAATCCTCTCCAAGACTCCATATAATTCCAGGAAATAAGCCACCAAAAATCAGACAAAGAGTTTATTTTGGCTTGGAAAGAGTGGAACATGGCTTTTGGGCCAGCTGCCCTGGGTAGCTTCCAGGCTGGAGTGAATGGCGTGGGAGCCTGGCTCATCTGCCCTGGGATTCATGAGTGGGGAGAGCAGGCAATGGGCATGGTCCTAACCTGCTGTCTGGAACCTGCCTGCGGTGGGTAATTGGTTTATTAACCAAAACTTTCCTGGAGACCAGCAGCACCTCCTTCCCAGCACCCACCCCCCTCCCCCCCCCCGCAAAAAAAGAGGATTTTTGCTTAATGCAAGGACCATGTAATTTGTTCCTGAATGACTTTAATTTCTGGATATACCACTGCCTTAGAGAGGCCCTTCAGAGTGTTTTAATTGTACTAGAAAAACTGGCTGATTAAAGCTTTTGTATTACTTGTCTAAGACTGCTGTAGTAATCACCATGTTACATCGCATGGAAAATGCTATGCAAGCACACAAACACCACAGCTCCCTCTGCAAGAGGTGAAGAGGTTCCAAGTAGGAAGATTCGCTATGTTTGGAGAGGGGAAAACATTGCCTTTGGTTACCCAAATGAAACAGTTTGTTTTTGTTTAAATGAAGCTTTGCTATCTAGTTTATGTATATGAGAGGTAGTAATTACAACTATTAACAGTTCTGGCTGTTTCAGAGATTTACACACTGTATCTACTGACAAAATGCTTTGAAAACCTGGGTAGAGACCTGAGCCTGCTGTGGGGTAGGGCAGAGTATCAAAGTCTTGCTAGTACAGGATCTGACTTGATGGAGAATGTCAGCTACCTGAAAATAAAAAGCCAGTAGGGTGTGGAGTAGAATGCCTTTCTACGAGAGGTGTTCTTCTGTTTTTACTGTGGTGTAGAAGAACAGGACAAACTCATAAAGCTGGCAGATGCTGAAAGAAAAATGAGGAACCTGAAAAATTAAAAACTTCGATGCTGTGGAAAAAAAGTTCTGTTTTCATATTCTAGATGTGTACTGCAAGTATACCACTCAGATAACAAGGCACATGCTGACAGATGTACTTGAGAGCCCTCATGCAGAGGGAGCTCAGCATTTTTAGCTTCTTTGCAAACAAAACTAAAACAGGGTAAAAGAAATGTAATTCAGAAGCTTTGATGGACCTCAGTAACACTGTTGACTTGAAATCACGTTTATATTTCATTAGAATAAAGCTCTCATGATAAAGGTGACCTAAGAGGGGAAATGAGCTTGTGCACTTCTCTGTGGCTTATAAAAATGCATTGAAATTGTTCTTGCCTAACCTTAGAAAAAGTAGATTAAATGCTGTCTTCTGTGGTTTGGTAAAAGGTCTTGGGGAAGTGAGTTACTGGAGCAGAAGGGAACTTTTTCTTTAATTGTAGGCACTTGGCATTAAATTGTTGTGTTTATTTATACATTGCTGGCTTCTGATAGCTTCTGCAAATGTACTGAAATGTAACAGAAATGCAGCCTCTCGTCTGAAGGTTTACAAGGGTTGGCATTTATCTCAATTGCTTGTCATGGCTCATGACATGTTTCTTATGTGTTAGAGATGGTAGCTAAAACAAGGATAAAAGCAGCAAATAGCCTAAGGCTGGAGGCTTTAGCTGGTGGCGAAGCTACACGGGTACATCTGAACTGATCAAAACCTGTCAGGTAGATGCTTTGTACTGGTGTTAATCCCATCCACAAACAAGATGCCTTGTATTTCTGTGCACAAACCGAGCTGCACCCTATGGCATCACCCAGCAAATCCCTCTATAGCTAAAGGAATTTCTATAACTTTATTTGTGCAAAGGATCGATTGATAAGGGCATGGCTCTGGTCTTTGTATTTATGAATACAGGGGCTAATTAAGATAATAGCTGACAGAGTATGGATGAGGTAGGAAGACGGTGATTGCAGCTTCTCCCTGGACATTGCAGGAGCAGCAGCAGGTCTGTGGGTGCTTCTCCCTCCCACTGTGAAGGGCAGGGCAGCCACAAAAGCCCTAGCACTTGTGTGTGGTTTTGCTCCCTCTTACAAATGGTTTTCAGGTTTCCACTGTATAATTAGACACATGCCATTCTTAAATTGAAAAGCTCTATCGATTTTTTAATCAGTCATTTACATTTTATTTATAATAATATATAAGAATTTATAATAATATGACTTTTGCAAGGTATTAACGTCATATTTGAGATCTTCTGGATTGCCTCCACCCTATTCTTACAAATATGTATGCATATCCACCCTTCCCTTTTTCTTTTGTACTGCTTCTGTCAGAAGCTAACTGCCTATGTGATTTGCTTAGTATTTTTATTTTAGTGCAGACGATTCAATATGAAGCAGTCACTGGGGCTTGAGCTTTGCCGACATGAATGAAAAGCAAGCTGTGAACAGCTATTCCTTTTCCCAGCCACTGCACCACCTCTACAGCACTGCTGTCAGAGCTGATTGCGTGACTCGACTCAAACACACTCCAGGCAATGTCAGCCCGGTTAAACACATGAGAACAGTCAGCCTGGGTCAGGTTAAAAGTCCATCCAGCTACGCTCCTACTGTGAGTGATGAGTAGGGGATGCTTAGAGTAGAGTAACAGAGCAAGTACAAACAGTCCTTCTGATGTACGTACTCAGCGTCTACCAGGCTGTGATAGAGGGATTTTGCTGTACCCACACTGTTGTGGTAGGTTACCCTTGCTGGACCTTTTCTCCATTAATTTATCAAATTGCTTTTTAAGCCTGCTTATACTCCTGACCTTCATAATCTCTTGTGGCTGCAAGTGCCACAATTCACACGTGTAGTATGTTAAAGCATATTTTTTCTTGTTTGTTTTAAACACATTCCTCACGACCCTCACTCTGTTGTGAATAGCTCCGTGGTAACAGAAAGTGGTGAATAATCCATTCCCTATTCATCATTATAGTATTCAGGATTTTGTGCACATCTGTCATACCCCTATGAGTTGTCTCATTTCCAGCCTATATTGCTAGTCATTCCTCATACGAAATTTCTTCCATTAAATCCAATCATCTTTGCTACATCTATTATATTACTTTTGAGGTGGGGCAGCCAGGGCAGCATACAGCATAGCAGCAGCATGTGCTAGAGCTGACACAAAGTGAGGGTGGCAGCTTCTTATCAGGGTGGAGAGATGGAGGTGGGTGGGAAGGAGCCTAGTAAGATACTTTTGGCAGTATGGAGCTGTTTTATCAGCTTAGTTAAATCAAGAAACTGTATCTTTACCATTCAGCCCATTTCCCCAAGTAGTACAGATCCTTGCGAGCCTTCTGGGTAAATTTATTCCATAATAATTATCAGTTTTGTCATTTGGTGCTATCTGAATGTCCTATGTTATGTTATTTATTTTATTTACTTGTAGAAGTGTTGTTATATAGAAAATGGAAATCATCACAAATTTGAATTAGATTTATACACATACTTGAAAAATGAGGTTACAAAGACATGATCAAAGGTCCTTCAAGAATGAAGCAGTTCAGCCTTGTGTTTAAATTTCAAACATATTAACTACTATTGAATTTATAGGTTTTGTAAACAACCAGATATACAATATCTCTGTAGTAAAATGTGTACAATTTGTTATCACTTATGCCATTGAAAAAGGGCATAATAAGGTATGAAAGAACTTGGTCCTATTTACAGAATAAAGTGACAGTTGTGTGCCAGAGAGGTGTGCAGTTTCCTTTGTGAAAAAGTTGAGAAAGCTTGAAGGGTGGGAAAAGGGTAGTATCAGTAATGCTTTTCTATTCTCTTCATGTCTCTTTTCAAGGGGTTTGTTTACTTGATTCAAGTAAGACCTTATTTCATTACAAATTCCAGTTCCTCCAAGCATCCACTTGTTTAAAGCAAGGGTCAAAATTAGTAAACTGTGTGGAATGAGAGTTCTTCTGCAAATTCTTCTGCAAATGTTACTTACAGAATTCACCCTGGAGAAATGGCCACTTAAAGTGAAGGTGCAGGAGCGTCATGCTTCTTTTAGGTCGTGGTGACTGTATCTTTACTTTTCCCCTGCCCATTGAAATGTGGTTCAAAATAAAAGCTTCACCTGAAAACATAGCTAGCAATATTTTAAAAGTTATACTGTACTTTAAGGTCTTTCTTTGAGGTCTGTGATTTTAGGTCTTGAAGTAAGGGAGGTAATCTTGGTTTGTTCAGCGTAGAGAAGAGGATACTGAGGGGAGACCTCAGTGTGGACCCTCACAAGGGGAAGCAGAGGCGCAGGCACTGATCTCTTCACTCTCGTGACCACAGACAAGACCCGATGGAATAGCCTGAAGTTGTGTCAGGGGAGGTTTAGGTTGGATATCAGGAAAAGGTTCTTCACCCAGAGGGTTGTTGAGCACTGAAACAGGCTCCCCAGGGAAGTGGTCACAGCACCAGCCTGACAGAGTTCAAGAAGCGTTTGGACAACTCTCAGGCACATGGTGTGACTTTTGGGGTGTCCTGCTCAGGGCCAGGAGTTGGACTCCATGATCTTGATGGGTCCCTTCCAAGTCAGCATATTCTATGATTATAATAATGTTGGCTTCTTTAAGCAATCCTTTTAAAACATTTTTTGCCCTGTTGAAGGGAATCCCTGCCCCAGGGACCAGTGTCTTGTTGCATCACGTGGGATTCTTCCATTGCTCCTGAGATCAAGCACACCTAGAAAACGACAGCACTTCTAAAGCGCAGGATCAGACCCCTTCCAGCCCCGGGTAATGATACTCCTGGTGTTGGCTGGTGAGGAACCCTACGTGTGACACACCCACACGTAGAGCTCTGCTATAGTGCCGTGGCTGAATCCATGACCACCTGCTTTGTGCCCACCCTGGGCGATGTTGGGGGTGGGAAATGTCCTGGACAACATCACTGAAAGGACTACACAGTAATACTTACCAGCCTTTTTTCATTAGCTGATATAAAGCAGAATGGACTCAGACTTGAAAAAGAAGGAAAAGAGCTCTCTGGTGGGAATTACGGTGAGAGAGATTTTGGCAATTTATGGTTTTGTTTTTGCAGTTGTTGTAGAACTTCGTGCATACTTCTTTCTGTGTGATTATAAGGTGGTCACATAGAAAAATTGAGCAATGCAGAGTAGCTGTGTAGGTGAAAGATATTTTGCACATAGGCAAAAAGAGACAGCAGATTAAGGTCAGAAAGACAGCAGTTGTGCAAAAAAACAGCCCCCAGGTGAATGTTTTGTTTACTGGGGCTTTGGGAGAGGCATTTACAGTGAGTTCACAGAATTTATTTATTCAGAGTCCTCTTTGTTTCCTGTTCCTTTCCTGGCCATGCCTGCGGGAGGTTTCCGTGGCATAGAGAGCTGTTTCACTTTGCACCAGCCTGCTCAACAACAGTCCATACCTCCTTGTTTGATCTGTTCCCAGCAATCATTCTCTGACCATGTAATGGGCTCTTCTCCATCCTTCCATCATCTCGTTTCAGGCAGCACTGCTATAGATACATTCACTGCCATGTGATTGGTTTTTTATTTTAAATATCAGGCACATGAGAATGAATATCTAAAATTACTGGGTAAAAATTAAAACTTTCTGCGTTCAGCCATCAAATGGTTTCCCTTGAGCTGCTATTGGTACAAAACCCATTGCTTTTGTCTGTTCCTGTACTAACCCTACAGGATTTACATGTAGTTTTCAACTTTTTTTTCCTCCTTGATAAAAAAGTATTACTTCATATGTTCACAAAGTTGGTGTAAAATGTGGCTTTATCTTTGCATGCATCACAAAGGGCCAGGCATTGAAAACCAAACCTCCTCTGGCCACATGAATCAACAGAAGTTGTTTATCTGTTAAAAAATGCCTGTCTTGTTTAGCCAGAGGTGTTTTACAAATTATGGTGTTCTAATGCACCACGCCTTGGATGAAATATGGGCCATCAAAGCCAGATGAAAGGCTTCAGTTCTGATAAATAAAATAAACAGATGTTCCTAACAAAAGCGGTTGTACAATAATGTGAAATGACAATTGTCTGACTGAGCTGGGAAATATTGGTGGCTTTACCTGGTACACTCATTTTTTAATTTATAAGGGCTATATAATGTAGGCAGACCTGAGCCTCATTAAAACTGAGATTTGTCCTTCCTGTGGTCGTTTAGAAGCGGTGGGAAGGAACGGCACCTTAACGGTGATCAGCAAGACCAAATCTACATCTGTCAGCCTCCTTTCTTACCACACTGGTTTTGCTGTTTAGATTGCAGATTCCTACCCTTGCTGTTATCTGTTCCTTTTGATAAACTCTGCAACGAGAGGAAATGGTTTTGCATGATTTTCGGGAGTCCTGTTTCCTATTTGAGATCTGAGAAATGGCTTGTAGGCACTAGGACCCTTGGGAACTTCTTTTTCTGTGTGGAAACTAGATCAGAATAATGAGTACCCTCTGTGCAAATTCAATATTAGTTCTGCACCTAAGGTCAAGCAGAAGTTAATGACCATTCTCTACATACAGAAGTCAGTTATGAGACCAACATTACATTTCACACTTTTGTAATTGTAAAATAAAATGCTGGAGTAATTTATGTTAAATTGATTTAAACTACAAAACATAAATATCATAGAATCCCAGAATAGTGTTTGAGAGAAAATGGCATCATTGTCACTTGTGCAATACTTCATTCACCGATTTACGAGTAGCTTTATTCTGTCTTGTGCTTGCTGTGCTTTTTTACGTACAGAGGTGCTGAACAATGCTGTAAGCTCGAGTCAGTCTTTAATAATTTTTGCATTTTCTTTGTTTCTTTAATTAGCTGATTTACTCAGCTGATTGCACAGCTGTCTGGGCAACACCCCCCCAGGGGTCTGCCAACTGTTTCAGAGATATGTAGTGTACTCAGTGAAGGGAAATCTGTATGATAATTTGCATATGTATATATGCAGAAATAGTAGGAAGGAATAAGAAAGCTCAAAGGCAATTTTTGTATTGCTAATAAAAGGAAACATGTTAAGGATGAGCTTAAAAAGCTTTCTCTTTTCAGTAATTTCTGGGAAAAGATTACCGTTTCATGGTAAACAAGGAACCAATTCTCAGTTGGAGGGTTTTGTTCCTGGGATTATTGCTGTCTCTTACAAGCAGCTTTTGGGGATTTCAGAGATACTCAGTGCTTTTTAGTTTTCCCCCTTTAGTTTGGAAAGAGAACTTGGAAAATACAGGAGCATGCATGAGGACATGGTCTGGTCTAAAGCAGTCCCCAAATCTGAGGGTTGCAAAGCATTTACTGGCTGCTCATCTCCTTTTCCATTGCTCAGCACTAGTACTTTACGTAGCCTAGAGGATCTGGCTTTTAGTTTCCCCAGTGGTGTCAGTATGAGCTATTCATTTTTTTCCACTCTGATAAATTAATAAGCATCAGCAAACATTATAACACTGTCAAACAGCTCAGAGCTGCCATAGTAACCAACCTCTCTAGAGCTTGCTGTATACCCTCTGCAGAAGAACAACAAGGGATGCCACAAGTTCCATTGTTCAAAATAGCAGTAAAGTTTTCAAAAATCATGATATTAGCTTAAAGTTATGTGATTTAAAAAAAATAAAATGGGGGTTTGTGTTTTTTTCGTAAAAGCTTCATGCTAACAACTTCCATTGGAAAAAACAACAACAGAAAACCAACTGAAAAATCCAGAAAAGAAACAAACATGCCTCTTAAAAAATTTGGAATATAAGAAAAGCGCTAGAAGTTGTAAGCTTCCCAGCAGCTGACAATCAATCAACTGGTGCAGGCTGCTGGCAATTCTGGAGCCTTCCCCCGGGGAATATTCTTGCAGATTCCTGAGGTCTTTTTAACAGTGTTGGTTTGACTGGGACAAAAAAAACCCACAAAAGGCTATAGCCATCCAGCAGGGATAAGGCAGTAACAGTCTGTTGGCTTGTAAAATAAACAAAGTTCTTGTGTTCAGAAGTAGGCTCTTTAGTGCTTCCAAAATGGGTATGTAGAGGGCACATAGGTGCCTTTTACTTATTGGCTAGAAAAAAGAGATTCATATGTGAATTTTGATCACACAGTACTGAAAAGACTGAAATCTTACAAAGGGCAGAGTGATGTTCTAGGATGTTAGTAGGTTAAAGAACAACACTAAATAATAAATTACCATCTGCCTTTGAATTGAAGGAGCATCACTGAGAACATAAGCTATGTAGCCTTAGGGGTGACCGAGCTTTGTATGGCGAGCAGAGCTATCTCTGGAGCAGCTGTGGGGACAGTGAAGTCCCCATGCAGTCTGTGCCGCCTCAGGTGAGCCTGGCAGTGTTTGTGCAGCTGGGATCCCCCACGCTCGGGCTGCTGCTGAGGCCGTGCCTGAGGGTTTGCAGCGGGCTAAGCGAGTTCGGTCCTAGGAGCAGCCTAGGGCAGGGCAGAAGCAAGCGCATGTCTGCCGAAGGTGGTTTACGGGCTCTTGTCCCCAAAAGGCAGGCAGTCCTGGCCCCGCAGTTGGGCTTCACAGCAAACTCAGGGGCCGAAGCTGGATTGTGTGGCACAGGGGGTCTGGCAGCAGCGTTAGCTGGAGGATTGTCCTGTCCCCTGCCTGCTGCCTGGGTGCTCTCAACCAGCTCATCAAACCGAGCCAGGTTAGCAGTAATTCTTTGCCAATCCGCAAATACCAAATGCTTTATGGTAGCACAGAGGGGGAACAGTCAGTACAGGAGGTGTGGGACAGCCAGAAGCGATGGGAAGCTAAACTGGCTTTCTGGAATGACCGCGTGGGTGCCACCCAGAGCGAGTTGCTTACAGATGGACAGATGTCCTTGCCTGTTGTTCGGCAGCAAAATGGTTAACTGTGATGACAGTCCTTTCTTAAGCATTTAAATAATTAGCTTTCACAGTTAACACCCTATTAAGCCAAAGGGAGGAAGTTCACACCTCTCCTGGTGTTATTGTTCCAGTCTGGCTGGCTGCAGCAGCAGAATGACGATAGTGCCTTGGTTTGTGTTGGGAAGGTTATCTTTGCAGCCAGAAGGGGTAGAAAGAAGAAATTTCATTTATAGAAAAGGAAGAAAGCACAATAAAGCAAAGCCTCTGGGACGATTACAACGCTGCGGGTTCCAGGAGTTGCTTTATGTGTGGAATTTTTTTAAACTGTCCTTCCCACTTTCAGTTGGGCAAAAGATTCTGCTATATTGAACAAGACTAAGTATTAAAATGAAATAATGTGCTTGTATTATTATGCGACTTTTTAAAATCTTACTCATCGAATGTAATTAATGTAATTAATTTACCTTCAAGTTTGGTGGCTTACAGAGCAGTGTATCATGTAGGCACTGCTCTTCAGGTAACCTTGGCAGATTCTTCCATAGGCAAGGGAAGGTTTGTAGTGCTGCTGGTGTCGTTGCCCTCACTGGATGCCGGTCTGTCTAGCTAAGGTGAGCAAATTAGCGTGTGTGTAATGCTCCAGGCTGCTGGGAAAGACAAATCCCTTCCAAAGCCTTAAGTCTACACTAAACTTTGTGGCACGGCTGTAAAAGCAGGAGGGAGCAGTGTTGGTTGATTCCAATGTGAGCGATGGTTGCATTCTCTTTCCTTTCACACCCCCATGTGATGGCTGATTCTGCTGAGGCAGCTGGTACAGAACGATTTACTTTTGTGTCTTATTTCTTCATTATTTTTTTCTGCTGATTTAATGATCTGAAATGGAATTACTGAAAGACAAGGCTCTTCCTCCACAAGAGTTCTCTGTAACATTGGTTTACAGAAGAATTTGCTAGCAAAATCTCAGCTCTGGTCTGTGGGGGCAATAGGAACTGAGATCAGATGATGGCCCTTAAGTGATCCTTAAGTGACCATAAAACATCAACATCATGAATTCCCTAGACTAATTTGCAAATGGACACATTTGGACTGCCCTTTAGCAAGCTAATGCTCATTTGACATCTTTTTCTTTCAATCATGGGGACCTTTCCTCCGAAGAAGGAGAAATGCTGCAGGTGGAAGAGGGATTTGGTCACTCTATATTTGTTTGTGTTTTTTTCCTGTCCCTAGTCTCAAGCCTGAACCAAAACATAACATTAAATAGATACATATAGATCAGGGTAAACCACCTCTGTCTTTCCCTGTTATTGCTGCTTTGTAAAACATGCTGGGATAGTTGTATCAGGGAGCAAAGCTGGATTTATGCTGGTGGAGAAGAAAACGTTTGGCTCAGCTCCAAAGTTCACAACTTTTTTTATATGTACAGTTCCAGAATCAGCACYTGCCTGAGAAATACTTTCCCATCCCACCCTAAGCTTCCGCTCACTTTTCCTATGGTTGAATTTGCAATGTCAAAACTTTTTTATTAAAAAAATAAATGGCCAGCTAACAGTAAGTAGGAAATTATCCTTGAATTCTTATATTTTTGACAGAACTTGTATTACATGCACAATAGCCCATGAGGCCAGTGCCTGGGCCAATTCAAGGGGTGTCTGTGAGTTGTTACAAGCTTAGGAGGTACACTGTGTCTAGAAACACTGCAATCGATTTCTTATATGTGTGTAATGGTCCCCAGTAACATAAATTTCTAAATATACTGGAATATTTTAAGGAATATGTGTTTTTTTCTGTTTTATAGACAAAACACATAGTAACCTTTTCCTACAGAAACCAAGAAAATATAATTAAGTGTTGTTGCTTGTCTGCGTGGCCACTTCAGCCTTCAAGAGACCATGTYCTTGTGATGGGAAAAAAGTATGAGATGGTGTGATTCCTTGAGTGTTGCTCCCTGGGCATAGCCAAATAGTTCAATTGTGGCTGGTTCTTATGGGTTTGAATGAGAGGGGGGGAGGAGACAGAAATCAAGTTTGTGATGGAAATTTCATGAAAAAGAGGCGAAATGCTCCTTCTCTCCCAAGAGAGCTGCAAAAACATCAGTGTGAGGTCTGGGATTTTTTTTTTTTCCGTTTAAGAAAATATTTACTGCTTCTTTTCTACATTCCTTACACAATCTAAACAACATTGAAGCCAAGGAGAGCTGGGTTTGGATTATAAACTTATTCAGGTTTTTTTAGAGTTGAGTTGTGAAATTGGTGATAAAAACAACTTTTTCTCTTTTTTAAGCCATTCACTTAGTGTACACTTTAACTGAGGCAAGTTTCTCATCATCTTTAAAATTGCTCATGCTAAAATTATTCAACACCCAAGGACACCTGTATTCATTGGGGGTTGTGGACGTGTACCCCCTTTCTCTTTCTCTCTGTGCCAGGTAAGAGATCTTGCTGCCCTCAGTTCTGGGTGTTTGCTGCTTGTCACTGTCTCTCTGGCCATCCACCATCCCCTTGCTAACCTGCCAGCCCAGCCAGGTCAGCAACAAGTGCTGTTCATCAAATGTCTGCTTGTTCACTTCAGCTGAAGATGCTCTAGGGTGTTTGCCCTGGCACTGGGCAGGGAAGGGGACACTTGTAACAGAGGCCTGTGACAAGAAGCCAGTTGGCAGGCACTTAGCTTTTCCCCTGGCACAGCTGTTTGTGGAGTGCCCATCTGCTCAGGCTTGTTGGAAAAGCTGGCTGGATCAATGTAAATCACTTAGACCTGGATGCATGGTCTTGTTACTTGCAAGGTGCCACTCCTTTAAATGCTGTGATTAATAGCCAGAGTCAGGGGGGATATTTTGCCCACAAGTGGCTGCAGCAAATTGAAATTAGAAGAAATCAGAAAATTGAAAGGAGAATTGGGGAAATGTTCTGCTAACGCAGACGCAGACTTAACAATTTGGGAAATTGCTCAAACAAGTGATTTTTAGCGTTTGTTAATGCCTTCCGGTGTTGTGACATTCCTGTCTCGTGCAGATTTTTCTGACTAGTGGTCAATAAATACATGCCCTGAATGCTTTGTGTCTCCCGCAGTGGCAATGGGTAGAACAGGGTCATGAATGTGTGGGAGTGGGCAAGAGGGTGAGGCAGCTCTTGGGGAGGAAGGCTGGGAGATAGGTTACACGGGAAGGTACTGCACAGAGCCTCCAGCCTGGCTGGATGGAACAGGTTGCCTTTAGAGACCCTGCCCTGCACTAGAAAAGCAGGGGCCACACATGGCTCTTCAGGCCATCCCTCTTGTTACTGGGTCATTGTGTTGCTCCTTTTTCAAGCTGGGACAGAGATATGCCACAATGTCCCAAGAGCACTTTGATTTTGCCTGGCTTTAAACGCTGCTGGGATCTAATGCCCATTATACATGCTGTCTGTTACAGCTATAGTCTGACCCTGTGTTTTCAGTATTCACCTTGAATTTCAGAGGTTTGCTGGTAAAGTGATGCCTGCAAACCCAATGGTGAAGGTTTATATCAGAACTCTGTTTTCCTTTGATAATGGATTTAAAAAGATCCCTGAATGGAATAAACTGTATTGACAAAATGACTTATTTCCCCTTTTATAATTACATTTTTATTACCTTTTTTTTAATAGCATAACTATGAGGGAAGAAAGAAAATGATATCCTATGTGACATAGCAATATCAGCAGAAATCTTGCCATAAGAAAAAAATAAATCCATATGACTAATTTTAGAGGTCAAGAACAGTCCAAAGTTACTTTTCTTTTAAGTTGTTGGGTGCTGCGTAAATGTTAGGCTGCTTTTTGTCTACAGCAGACCCAGAGCACCCATGCAGAAACACCAAGCCGGACCTCATGGCTCATCTTAAATGTATCAGCTTGGCCATGGTAACCTGGTTATGTCTGAAGATTCAGGCTGAGGGCTGAGGAGAGCATAGGTGAGGATGCCTTGTGAAGGTAGTACTGCCATGTGCCAGCCCTCCCCCTGCTCCCTCAACAGCCAGTTTGTTCATCAATCAAATTCTGGGCTGCCTCAGCTCACAGACATAGTTTTAAGGCAAAACAGGACTGGTGAGCCTTTTCTGAAAACACTGTGCTGTGGGCTATGGCTGTTCAGATGCAGCCTGGTGACCAGCTCAGGTACCCTGGGGTGAAAGAGAGAGGAGGTGGGCAGGAGGAAGCACACCAGCTCAGCCCTCCCACCCATTCATCAAAGCCGTGAGCCTGGTGTTTTTCAGGAAATAGATTTGCCAGCTCTGCCGCTTCAAGGACACTTTTGGTGTCACAACTGCTATGGCTACACTGGGAAATCATTCAACGTGTACTCAAGATTGAAGGTACTTGAGTATTGTCCTTCCAAGTAAATGAGTACAGTGTAAGGTAAAGTCACCTCACACGTGTTTCGTTGGGTCTGACTCTCCTAACCTGCCATGTGTCACATTTCAGAACGTCTGAGAGCTTAATGTCCCACCAAAATACAGCAGATGGCTGTGCTGAATGAAAGGTTAGCTTGGGGTATAGATAGTAAAACTTCCTATAGATAAAGCTGTTAGCAATACACAAGGCTGAGGTGTCCTTTCATGAGAGGTTCCTTGTTTCTTTAGCTGGATAAACTGCTAACTCTGGTTTCCACCCTTCTGGGGATGACAAGTTTGATACAAATCTTTAAAGTCTGGCAAAACTTGCTGGTGTTAAGTGATTTATGTTAATTGAACGAGGTTGCTGATTTCTTCTATTGTGCCAGCAGCAAAGAACTTTCAATAAAACATTTTCTGCTACCATTTGTTTCTGGAGATGACTTTCATGGGTAGTGAAGGTATTTGTTAAGATTGAGATCACTTTGCTTACAAAGAATTTTCCAAGTCTGAGGTGAGAGATAAATCTGCTTATTTTGTTTAGTCTAAAATGACCTTCTGCAATATAATGGAAGAAAAAGGAGACCTGATTTTTTTTACTTCCTTACGAGTCATGAGATCTTGTTGCAATGTATGGAAAAGTGGAATTTCCTTAAATGTCATGGTTTTATCAGGACTGACAATAGCATGACTATGACTATTTAATACTGGATATTACTGCCTGGGGAAAAATCAAGTATACTGTATTTAGCATTTGTCTAAACCAGTAAGGTGTACCTTATAGGATCTGTCCAAAACCAATCAAGGAGTTAACTAGAATGCTAATGTTTAAACATTTCCTAAATGGTCATCCTATTTGATCTAGTGGGCCATGCTGCTTTGCTGCTTCTTGTGATTTAAACCTGCCTGCTTCCAATATATTCCGTTCTTATTTTAGCAATTCATCAAAATGAAGAAAACAGCTGTCAAGAAATAAGAGGACTAGAAGAGCTCAAGGATACCTCTGATGCACAGGTAAATGTGTAAGATTAATGGAGTCTTGGGAATGTTTTCAGATCTACAAGTTGAAGAACTGCTTTCAATAGCTCTGGAAATGGATTTTCCTCAATGTTCGGTGCAGGGAGCATGTAGGAGGGAGAAAGTCTGCTTGGTCTCATTTTATGTGGCTATTTAGAATAAGATTGATGATCACTCTGGGAATTAATCCCATGATGTTGCAATTGGACAGCATTTTTCAGCTATCTTTCTGCTCCTTTTAGATAATACACATAGCATATACCAGATGTGAAAGTAAAATGAGATGTGTTTTAGGAGGCAAGCGCATGTGACATTTTGATTGAATTTTAATCACTGTAAGTAGACATGCAAAGAAATAGGGATACTTATTAGTCACTCAAGTGCAAGGAACAACCTTCTTTCTTTCCCTAACTGCCCTCATTTACAACCAAAGCACATTTCTTGATATTGCTCAGAAGAAACTAAACTGCCTTTTAGGGTATTTTATTGTGGAATTGCTTACCCTTTTTAATTCTGTGAATCCTATTTGATTAATCTGCTGTTCATTCAATCATTCCGTTCGTGCGTTCAAGCTGTGCAAGTGTAACTGTATTGCTCATGGTACTGGTACTGATTATTGCTTTTAATTTAAAATTGATTTTTCCCAGTCTTGACAGTTTTTTTCCCCTTCTATTCCTCCTGCAAATGTTATGTTCCCCACCAGTTGCCACCTTTTCTCCTTCCCCTATATGCAGCTTGCAGTTCCTGTCTCTGATTTTTCTCCCTAACATCTTGCCAAACTGAAAAGTTGTGTGCAAGAAAGATCAGATTTGTGCTGATGTCTGAGCAAGCTTAGCTGGAAGGGTACAAGCCATGTAGACAACTGTGCTTACAGAGATACAGAAAAGACCCAGGAGGAAACACTGACCTCACTGCACAAAAAATCTGACTTTCTGGGTTTTTTTTGGGGGGAGGATTTCATCTATACTCAGTTCCACTTGTAGTTATTACAGTTTTTTGAAAATGTGTGTTCCCATTTATGACATTGACAATGTATGCTCGAAGCTCCTAAGTGGCCAGCTAATAAAGTTACCTGGACTAATTATAAAAGCCCATAAGAATTTATGATTGGGACATTGACTCATCCAGCTTTTATTTGACTGGAAACCGTCTTCTAAAATTTGAAAAAATATGAAACACATTTAAAATTAAATAATTGATAAATGAACAGTTAGCAAAAGCATTCATGTGGTCTACTGGGAGGAGAGCAGGAGTGTTATCAAAGCAATGGTTGCTCCAATTTGTTTGTTGGTGTCATAAAAATGACATGCAATGAAGACCAAATACAGTTTCTTTTAAAGGAGTGAGTAATTTTTTTTCACTTTAGTAGGACTGTGCATGTAACTGGAGCAAAGTGGGGATCCTGTCTTTTCAGGCAGTGACACACGGTTTTAAGTTTTCAGGTTGATCAAAGGTGAAGCTGGTAATAATTATGTTGCTTTCAGCAGCTACAGAAGATAGAGGTAGAGTGAAAAAAGCCCAAACCACCCCAAACCTTCTGTTAACAGAGTTGGGTGTGGTGTCCTCTCTAAACACTGCTCTGTGGGACAGAGGCTTGATTTACATTGGAGTTAGTTGACAAAACTGGTAGAAGTGTGGAAAAAATTTGGCATGGGGATTTTCAAAAGTAAGCATTCTGTAAAYGATGTAAATGATATAAATAAAAGATCCCATCTTGTCTGCCTTGGGATATATTAATTCACCTCCCTGTCATTGCTAGCATGTTCATTTATGACCTGTGGAGAGGGAGCATTTTTCAATGGATGCGCTGAAACAGAAAATGTGTTGTCAGCATCTTCACTTTTCCAGCCTCAGTAGTGACTAATTTACTTTCATTCCCATTAAACTTTTTAAAATTTAATTTCAAATATTGCATAAACACATTTAATTATAGTAATTTTGAGCCATGAATGGTAGTAAAGCCTTACTATAAAGTACATTCTTTTATCATTTGTAAAGGTAAAGCCAGTTAAACTATGCAACTTTGAGACTTTCTCCTTCACAGAAGTTAGTAATTGAATCTTTTTGGTCTACATGAATTAGAGGTCTAAGCACCTAGGTCTGACATCTAGGCATGAGGGGTTTTGGAGGGTGTGTGCATAAAATACACAAAATGAAAATCAAAATTACACTTTGCAAGTAGGGTGACTTGCCTTTACCCTTTTGTCTAACAGCTTCAGAACTATTGCTTGAAAATTAAATTCATATTGACAAGTGGAAATGGCCGGTAATTGGAGACCGTCGACATCTTCCCAACAAGTTTTTTAGAAGCTGTCATCAATTAATTATTTAATTGACCTGGATGTTTTCTCGCAAGTATTTAGCAGAAAGATTTATCGTGGGAACTCAGCATAAGTGAAGGAAATCAGAATTAAAAGTTTTCATAGTTTTCTTCTTAATTATGAAAAAACATGTTTAACCTTTTGTATTTCAAGTACATTCTTTACTCCCAGAGGCAAGCATGTACATTAATTTAATAATACCTTAGCCTTCCCAGAAATTTTTTATCCTCTGGAAACGCAATAAAAGAAATAATTTTTTTCATGTCTTCTGCAACTCTTTAAATTAAAGAACTGTGAGGGAAGGAGGGACGTGTTAAAATGTCTACTTGGTGGTTATTTGAAATAGGACAATGTGATTCTTCAATGAAATTGCCAATTTGAATACAGACCCTATTTGTGGCAGGGCTAATGGGCTGGTATTTAGAGTTGCTCCTCTGGGGTGCTCATCCATGTGGAAGGCTCTGTGTGAACACAGACAGAGGGCAGGTGGTGAAAGAGAGCTAAACCTAATATTCAAAACTCTGACTTTCTTGACAATGTTTCTTCCACTTGAATGTACTGGAGCCAACTCTTACCCCAAAACTGAAGTCCCCCTTCCTCTTCTTAACATAAATGGTTTTAACCATTGGGCTTTGCTTCATGCACTGAAGGTCTATAAATGTTTGTTCAGCAGGGACTCGTAACCATCTCTGCCACTCGTAGGTCATGGGTCTGGCTTCTCTGGACACGTTATGATTCTGGCCAGGACAGGGTTAGTTTTTCAGTAGACAGGAGAAGGCATGGCCAGGACCCGGAGGTTATTCTATACCACCCCACATCCTTGCTGGGGGTGGGGAAAAGGGAGTCTTCCCCAGGTCAGGATACCGTGGAGGAGGGAGCCATTGGGTATTCTCTGTTGTCGAGATTTCCATGTGAATCATCCATTCCTTGTACGCTCTGTCAGTAGTATTGTTTCTGTTACTATTCATTTTCTTAGCTCATTGCTGTTTTCAGTAAATTGTTCTTATATCAAGCTGTGATCTTTACCTTTTGTGCCTCCAATTCTCTTCTTCACCCACTGCAGGGGGTGGGGGAGGAGAAGGGGGGAAGGAGCAAGCAGCRCCTGATTTACAGTCTCAGTGGAAGCACTAAATTGGGGAGTACCATTCCTAAACCACAACAGCACAATATGAAAGTGTAAAAAGTTCCTCCACAGTACTAAGATCTTAGATCCAGAGAGACTCCAAATCTTTATCATCCCAAAGTCCTGGCAGGCAATAACACTTTGAAGTTGTCCTTAGCCTACATTACACTGATGTAATACTCTCTGCTAGAAGCATCCTGCGGCTACGAAATAAGCAGGTGTGATTCTAGTTGATGTCCCCAAGCAATCAAAGTGTTGGAAGTGCAAACATCAGACCTCCCAAGTCTTAGGTTCCCTGTGTGAATTACTGAAGAAAAAGGAGAATATTAAGAAACAACTGATCTGACAATTTTCAAATGTCTACTGTAGAGTAAAAAAAAAATTATCTTCCTAAATACCCTTTTTTCTCTATTGGTTAGACAAGTCTGGACAACTAGTTCACTGTATTCTTCTGCATTTGATAAAATCAGTCTTACTGCTGATCTGGAGGGGATAACAGTGTGTCAGAACTAGTTTACAAACCAGTGTCTTCGATTTAGAAGATAAGGCAATAAACTCATAGACTATGTAAGGAATTTGAGATTAGGCAATACAATTCCTTATTTTCTCAGAGGATTTCTGACCTTCAAACCAGAAAGCTTATGTGAGAAAGCTGGATTCCTCAGGAGGCTAGGCTCAGGAGGAGCACAGGACATGCAAGGCACAGGCTGTATCTGAAATCCTTTACTTCATTGGAGCAGAAGTGTCTGATGCAGGCTTGTGAGGAGATGTCTTCATCCAGACTGGAAGAATGTAGGCATGTACAAATTTCTGTCAATGAGTTGGGTAAGGATGACTCTGGACTTGGTCGTGGAGCTTATTTTTTTCCATCAGCATTAAACTACTTATTCATAAGATAGATTTGTTTTCTTCTTCTTTAGCTGAAGAAATCTTAATCCCACTTCTCTCCTCCTTGCAGAAAACAACAAGGCTGTAGGACGATTTGGGTGGGCATCCCTAATTTTTGGGCCTGACTCACAAGATGTGTTGTGAATTTTGGAGTAGATAGTGATTTATTTTAACTCAACATGAACAGTAGAAAGAAAACGGGCAAGGAAGTGAGGGAAAAGTGTTCATTTGCAGATTGCCTTGGAAGTCATATAGCAGTGATAGTCATGCCACATGATGGGCCTTCCCAAGGCATATGCTGTTCCCATCAGGAAACATCTGGGCTAATAAAAGCTGTGTGGTATGATCGCCCCGGGTCTCAGTAATGCAGAGGCTATATCCATGACCAAATCATGGACAGTGATATCAGCCACTGACTTTGCAGGGAACAATTTATCCCATATCAGCTAACTTTGTGATGAGTCTCTGCTGTGCCTGTGTGCAAGCGTGAATCCATCTTTTTGTATATATATGGCATTTTTAGAAAAAAACCAGTGCTGAATGTTTTCAGTAAACACTATTGGCATAGCTTGAATAACTGCCAGAATATTAGCCAAAAAAATAGTTCTAACATAGCTTTTAAAGCAAATATCATTTCCTTCCCTAAACAAAATCAAGAGATACAGATTTGTTATTTATGGAATAAATAAATGTGGCACAACTGTCTTTTAACGCTTGAGTCTTGCATACGTGAAAAATGGTTGGAGCGGGAGCAGAGGGAGTTGTAGCCTGTTATTTTTAGGAGTGCCTTGTGTTGCACTTCATTCTTTTTCCAGGGCTGTTCCTGGCTAACTTTCCCATGAGTTTTTAACCTCTTGCTCTTGTTCTCTTATGTAACAGGAAACAGGCTGACAGGAACAAATAAAACACAGCATATCTGATAGTTGCACTCAGAGGAGCGGTTGATTTAGTTAGCCCTGCCTTCTTTCCTCCAGAGTAGATACATTTGGAGATTCAGATGTGCCTCTGCTCCTCTCCAGTTGTTTCCCRGGAAGCAGTGACTTGTTTGTGTTCAGCAAGTGGCACCGAAGTACCGCAAATATGAGAAAACAGATGCATTTCTTTTAAGGTTGAAATTTGTAGCGGTGTCATGTCCTGGGATTGTGGATTTAAGTATCTATTTGCTCTTTCTCCCACCCTTAAGGCAGGAGTTTTATGCAAGCTTCAGGGAAGAGATGACATCGGACGGATTGAGCTGGTCCAAAAGCTGGCGAGAGAGAACTGCCAGTTTTTGCAGGCGGATAGAAAAGCACTGGAGAAGGCAGAACAAGTAAGACATTTCTTGTTTGGATTTTTTGTTTCTTTCTGGTAGGGGAGGGAGATTTAGGTCACAAAACTGAAATAGCAAAGCTGATGGTCAGAATCCAGGGCACACATTAGTCATGGAGCTGTAGCTGCTCTCCTCTGGCATTTACATTTCTCTAAAGTGCGTGCAGGTCAATAATTGTCAACACACTTAAATTATTATGTTGTCATTAACTGTCAGTTGCTGTTATTAATATCTTATACACATAGGATATAGCAGATGATTTCAGAGTGCTTTTTACCAAATTGTTGGGTTTTAGGGCATATTTAAGTAATGTATAAGGCATATGAGTGCTTCAAATACTTACTTTAAATTATCTTAAAATTACTTCACTGTGGGTGTGTTTGGATGCAAGTATTGGCTGAAACTTTTCAGCATGAATTAAAAAGAATGGTCTGGATAGGGAATTGTGATTTTTTTTTCTTTTAAATTGTGTTTTCAACCAAAAGTTAAGCTTAAGAAAGCAGCATTCTGTTTAATGCTTCTGAAAGCACATATTCAGATGTTAATAACTGGATTGAAAATGCACTGAAACTTGACTGCTCTGCTTATAGCACAATGTCTCCTAATTTTGTTCTCCTAGTAAAGATTTCTATTCTGATTGCATATTCATCTAAAGGTGCAGAGGATAATAACTGCAAGAAACAACAAAAATCCCACCTAGTCCTCATGTCTCTTGCCATTATGTATATGTAATTTATTCCATTTTCTGCTCACTGGACAGTAGAAAAAAGATGTGCTTTAGAAAAGAAATACTTTTCATCTCATCTGTGAGTTCATTCCTGCTGAAATAAGGCTGCACAAAGACAAAGAGAATGATGAAATCTTATTTCAGAGCTTCGTGCTCTTCTGTTCAGCAGTGTATAAGGTCTGGTCTGGTGTAGTTAAATGTGTGATTGTATGAGTAGGTGTGCAGAAGGGAGGAGAGCAATTAGCCAGGCTAATTCCCCAAGATTAAATTGTTTCTCAGCTGACCCGCTAGCCATGAACATCTGACAGAATTTCTGTATATCTTTAAACCGTATCCACAAAGCACAATTAAAAGTTCAGGTGCTTAAGCAAAGAAGATTTTAAGCCAGGGAAGGTTTCTATTGTGTTTCAGGATTTAGAAGCAAGATTACAGATATGTGGACATAGGTGAGAGGGGAGTGTTGGGACTGATAGTCCAAAAATTCAGTGGATATTTTTGCTGCTCTACTCCAGTCATTGGAAAGGGTGCTATGGCATCAGCTGCAGCTCTGTAGCTGCACAGATTACAGTACAGTTCCAAAAATGGAAAGGAAAAAAGCACTCAGCTTTTCTTCTCCTTTTGAAAAGCATGGTACTTAGCAATTGCTGCTATTTAGGAGATGAGTGACTTGAGTTTAGCAGGAGCTCAAGCAATTTGCTCATACCCGTCCTGAGCAGTATAACACAGCARTTACTGCTCTCAGACAAGGATATGCCTTTAGACCTTTAGGATATGGTTTTTGCGGTGACAGCAAAGAGAAATGTCGCCTGAGAGACTGCAGAAGCCCAGGTCATTCCTCATATGCCCTTTATTTCTGGGTGGGGAATGTCTTACAGCTAGTGCTGGCAATAATAAATCATGGTGTACTTCCTCCCCCTGTTCTGCACTTTGCTGGTTGTTGTAGGGTGGGATGTGATGTGTCCTTCTCTTACCATCTGCCCAGGCAGCCCATGATCTAAGAGAGACCTACAGTCCTCGCTGTAGGTGTGTTTGGTAAGCCCCCAGCTAGACTATTGATTTCATTAGGAATAGTCACCAAGAGGGCAAGGTTTGTCGTAGCTTCTCAGTTTA
The DNA here is from genome assembly GCA_018881555.1 of Amblyornis subalaris. NCBI lineage: Eukaryota > Metazoa > Chordata > Aves > Passeriformes > Ptilonorhynchidae > Amblyornis > Amblyornis subalaris. The sequence goes on along the minus strand of JACAXG010000061.1, from coordinate 2,066,826 downwards.
GCTGACTCAGATGACTAACTTTCACTAGGAAAAAAGCACACATTGCTGTGGTGGGGCAGTGGGTCACCTACGTTCAGGAAGCTGTGAGCTGCCATCCCTTCCTCTCCCTCCCTTCCTCCCGTGTGCTCTGAGAGCTGATCCGGCGCACATGCAGGTGGCAGGATTTGACTGGCTGGGCAGGGTTCACTGCTCCAGGCAGATATCCCCTGTCTTCTCCAAGGAGAAAAGCAGCAGGCTGAATTGTAGTGAGTACTGCTTGGATCTGGGATTTCAGATCTTCCCATCTCGTCCTGCTGCTACAAAGTGATGGCAGATTCATTGGCATCAGCTTACTACCCAGTCCCTTGGGCTCACTGCAAATGTTAGAGGAACAACATGTTCAGGGTGTGGTGTCCTTATTATGTCTAACATGCCCATCTTTCTGTTTTTCTTTTATATTTTTAAAATCATAGCTTACTTTTACACTGCTTTCTTAGTAACACAGGGTGATGGGCACTCAGCGCGGGAGTAAAATGGAGATGCTCTGTGCATCTTCCACAGGACCCTCATTTCTCAGCAAGTATCCCTGCACTAAAACTTTCACCAGCTTTCCCTCCTGGGGAGCTCAAACTGGGCTTTCTTGGATGATCTGCCTTCCCAGAAGGGATGGCATGCAGTCTGTAAATGAGATGCCTGAACACCCTGCCAGGCTGTTCTCCCTGCCCTTGGAGAGCCTGCTATCTGGGCTGGCCTCCTGGCATCCCAGCTCAGAGCAGAAATGCTGCTGGCTTGCAGGGCTATGTGTTCTCTCAGCCTGGGTCAGTGTCACTGTTAAAAGCTGGGGGCTTTATAACCTGTCTGGAAGTAAAGCTGCTCTTTCCAAGATGGCCAATGGGGAAATTTGCTCGAAGCAGAGTTCATTTTTTCTCATCTAGGAATATGGAAAAAACCCAAACCCCCAACTTGAACGTGGGGTTAGAATTGTGCATATGCATAATTCCTCTCTACATGTACTGTGTCCCAGGTATGCGACGGGAAACGGAGTTGTGGCTCTTGTGGTGTTACCCACTGTGTTTCAAAAGCGGGTCTCTTCGGATTGGTACAGCCTCACATGGATTTCCAGCATTAACAGCAAAGATAAATATAGTATAATTGGGTTGTGATGATTCTTGTACTTTTCTGTGAAGAGGAAAGGGTTCTCAGCCTAACTGAAGAATTTGGTACCAACTACTGCAATAACTTTCCTGGACAGCAAATGAGGTGTGGAGTGTGATAGGGAGCTAGACTGGATGACTAGGAGAACTGGTAAGCTCTCCTGTCATTCAAATAAATGATCACCATCTTCATCTGAGTTTGAGGACAGAAATTAGTGACTCACTTAGAGAAGGTAGATGACATGTGGATGCACAAGAGATTTTCAGGCAGATAAAGTACCTACAGGTGTTCTTTAAAGTGTGGTGTTGGAGATCCGTGGTCCACAAGGGGCAGGTGAAGCATGGATTGATTCGGGTTGCTAGTTCCGGAGATGAAATATAATTTTTTTTTCTCAGAAAAAGCAGATGGTCTGGAAGCGGGAAAATATGTGACAGCTGGGTGGCTCACTGGAGGAAATCTTGGTTTGGAACTATAGTGGGTGGGAGAAGGGATTCCTTTAGTCTGGCTGTGTCCTGGAGGGTGTAAAATTGGGGTGCATATATATATATCTATAGAATGATTTATACAAAATCAGAAATCCATACTGCTTTTTTTCAGTTTTCCAATATGCTATCATTTCTGTTCAGATTTATGGTCTGAACGAAAAAAGAGCTTTGAACAACTCTCATAATTGAAAAAGTTCTATGCTCAATCTCTGTTATATGTGAGCTGCTTAAGGGATTTTGACACTAGAAGTTGACAGTGGCCAGGTTAGACTGGTATTTTGGAACTGGTGTTCCTCACTAGCACACAGTGCCAACTTCTTCTCTGGTGAATATAGTGTTTGCAAAGTGCTCCAGCCATAACAGTGCTCACAGACTTGTAGAGAAAAACGGAAAGTAAATGACAGTGATTTTTTTTCCCCATTCCCACTTGCTATTATGTTAGAATAAGGCGATTAATTAAGGCACTGAACCTACCATATGTGTTAGGTTTTCTAAAACTTCAGCTTTGCTAATGAGGAGAAAGTAAATAGTACTAAATAAGCTTCTAAAAAGGCAGATAAACTTCTTCTCTGTGCTTTTGCATTCCTACAATGAGTTTCAATGTATTGATAAATAAATAAAAGGAAATTATTGTCTAGAATATGTAGAAATTATTTTAATATCAAATGCAGGCTAGAGTAAAAATAACTATGCAAGCTTGCAGTTCTAATTTTATCATTACATGCAAATCATACTCATAAGCCTAGGGAAATGTGAAACTGGATATTTGTATTTTTATGTAATTTAAATATTTCATTTCCTTAAAAAAATTGCTTTGACAGAAAATAGATGAAGAATCTGTATTGAAATATTCAGCTATAGAACAAACCTACTTTTTTGAGAGGCTTGCTTATTATTAGCATTAATTACAATATAGAAAGCAAGCTGTGTATGTAAAGCCATTTGAAATAATTTATCATAGCTTTTTTTCCTCCAGCATACATTTGAGATGCATTTGAGACATATTTGCCCTAAACCATAGTTTTTGAAACTCCTTTTAAGCAACTACAGCTCAATTAAATAATGCCTTTATAATAGATGTGAAAATGTGTTGTACAGTGTTTCCAGTTATTATTTCAATGAAGTGTTGCACTCATTAAGAAAATCACATCTGTTTATAGTGTCATTGTCTTAGTAAAATTGTAAAAGTGCTTTTCACCTCATCAACATGGGGAGAATATTCTTTAGATTATAGTATCATTTTCATGGTCAGATCAACTGAATAAGACGTTTACAACTTGACAATAATGTTCAAAGAAAATTTAAGATTCTCTAGTTTGTTCATTACAGAAGTAAAAAATATAAATTTCTTTATTCAACTATATAAATTATATTCTAGGCTGAGACTCTTCCAGTACTTCCCTGCATCAGTAGGGAGGGGGATATTTCTTAAATCCACCCTGTAATCCCTTTACAGATTAATGTATATATTAATTAGATTTACATACCATTTAAAAGTATATAAGTACATACAGCTTGAGTGTATTKATTCTGTGACTTAATTCAAGATGAAAGAAGTATATTATAGGAGGCAGGTATGTTTTCAGAAGGACAACAGATACTGAAGAACAGTTTTGCTAATTTACTGGGTACTAACTTTTGTAATCACTGGTCCCATTAGGAAGACAGATGATTTGCTCATTGAAGCAGGTTAGTGGTTGAGCTGAAGCTGTTAAAAGGCTTACAACAGAAGATTAACGATTTTGAGCCTTGGGTTGTATAGATTACTCATGACCGAGGAATTTCTTAGGAAAATTCCAGCCATGACACACCAAGGATATTTTTAGGGTGTCCAGCTGGATGCCTGCAAGGAGACAAGAATGAATGTCAAGACATGTCCAGAGCTGCAGTTTTTCTTAGCTTGACAAAGCTGTGGCATTTTACTGAGGTACTCTTGGACTGAAGGTCGGTAATCAGGGTTCCAATGGAAAAATATTCTTTAAAACATTGACATCAAATGACTTCTGAATACAGTCAGTGACTGAAATCTATGCCTTACTTTCTGAAAATGTCATCACTTTTGTTGTATCTGCTCCGTCTGGGACAAATCTATTGGGTAGCTTGTGAGCAGGGTTATTGCTTTAGACTCTTGGGAGCTATTCTGCATCTCTTGCAGAGCTGTGGATCAAGGGGACATGGCAACTATAACAGTTTTCCAAAAACTTTCATGGCTTGAATAGCTGCGAGGTGGTATGGATGTCTAAAGTCATTTAAACAGAATGGATTTAGCATGTCAGCACAGGTGTTTGCTATTTCTCTTTATACCTCTTAGATCTGCAGCATTAGCAGAGAGAGCTGTACCAGGGTAAGATGATAGTTTGCAATTTTGATTTAGTCTTCAATTACCAGACAAGAAAAATATTAGTCTATTAATGAGGTTGTCAGTTTATATCTCTGTGTTGAATAAGTAATTAAGAGGTAAGTATGTGCTTTCTGTGGAGGTAACTTGAAGATCAAATCTTGGGTCTGAATCAGGGAACAGGGACTTGAATCTAGTTCTGTCATGTTCTGGAGAGAAAGTCCTATTCCAGATGATCGATTTTTCAGCTGCTGGAATGAATGCATAGCCCCAGGTGATCACCTGTTCTTCAAAAGCCAACCACTTTATCTTCTGAGAAGAAAAGACTTCTGCAGGTCCTAGGCTTTTTTTTTTCAGTGCAGAACAGGCACCGGCATCTTTTGGAAATGGAAAAAGTTTGCCAGAGATAAGGATCTTCCTGCTCAGATGTAGGACTGGGATCATTTGCATGCTAGGAAAAGCTTTGTTTCACTCTTTTGCAGCACTTTTGTTAAAATGATAATAAAAGTATTTTTATTTGCTACATACTTTTAAGAGGACATAACTATTCCTTTTGTTGAATTTATTTAATGTGGCCAGAGTTTTGAAGGAGAATGTCCTCTTGACAGGAGTGCAAAATAGTGGTGAAATTATATGATCCTTATCCTTGTAAAAAAAACCTACTTGAGTCATGCTTGTGATCCCATGATATGTTATGAGCATAGTACAGGAACACATTAAGTGGAAACCTCACTATTTTCCTATGAGTCAAGTTACATATTCCCACAATACTTTCTTTCCTCCAGATGCTCATCCTAGTGTTTAAAAGAAAAGAAAGCCTAATTTTCTCCTCTTTGATTTATTCTGTAACATTATACTACTTTGTATAGGAGGAAATTCCAYATACACATTTTGCATGCTGGGCTTTCTTTAGAGTGGAATGGTGACTCATTCTTGTATGGGACAATAACTTTTTGCTCCTGTGCTGAAAGGGGTAAAAAGGGCACATGGTATTTAGCAGGATAAAACCTGGGAGCCAGAACTTTGAATTTTTATTTTTGACTCCGTTGGTTATTTAATAAATAACCTTCTTCAAATCTTGTCACTTTTCTGCACCTTTGTTTACCCAGGTATAAAATGTGGTCTTAAACATGTGGGACCTTGAAGGGTGCCATAAAACTTGCAGTGGTTAATGAATGTTGAGGATTCTTTGGATCCTAGAGATGTGGTTCAGGGATCCCAAGCAAGCTGGAACTGGGTTGAACTGTTGATGGCCGGGGGGATATTTTTAAAAATCCTGGGCATAGCTGAGGCAAGGCCAAGCAGTTGCAGCCTCTGGGTCCTCAGGCATCGCTTCAGGGACTGTACTACCCCAAACACTTGTCCCCAGCCCTGGGCTGGCCCATGTAGTGCTGCTTTGTGAAGAGACACATGGAGTAAAGAAGCTGGATCAGTTTCCCTGACATTGAGGGAATATGGATAAGGGGTGAGAATGAAATATGGTGTCAGGGATGACCTGTACTGGTGAGAGCTACTCTGCTGCTCCTGGTGAAATATAGACATGCTCCTTGATTCCCCAAAGCCTTGTAACTTACCCAATCCAGAAGCTGAACTGGGTCAAATGAAATGTCCTTGCATTTTTTCAGTTGGCAGTATTTTAATCTGGATCCTGTGTTTCACCATGTGGCTTCATGAAGGCACACATGCACAACGAAGGGGGTGAATGATGAGTGGAGGTCAGCATTCAGGAGCAGAGAGAGGACAGGACTGTTGTTTTTCGTGGGCAGTGGGACTACACAGTTCTGGTGGTACCAAGACTGAAAACATGGTTCCTTGGTCCTACCCTTGCTCCATTTATCCATGTGAAGAAGCAGAGAAACTCTCTAAAAGCTGCAATCTGCAGGTTTTCACTGTCCTCTGCTTCTGTGTTTCTCTCCAGATTTTGAACCACTAACCTGCTTATGTTTCTAGACTGTCCAAAGGCTTACACAGAATTAATCATATTCTCCCTTTAGAGAAGTAGAAATTACCAGTTTATGAATTCAAAGCACCTACTCTATTGTTTTCTGATATTAAATTTGCTATTCTGTCCCTCTGTGTGATAAATACATTTAATGACATTCTGAATGTTCTTTTCTCCATTTTCCTGATTTATGACATCAATAAATTCCCAGTTATGCTGATAATACAGTGGATGTATTCTGCCATCTACTTCTGTACAGTTACTTCTACTCTTGTCCTTAGAACTCTGTATAACAACGATGTCTGGATCTCTCTGCCAAGTTAGGGAATTTGTTACCTAAATCCAGGAAGATTAAAAAGAAAAGTTGATAGTGCTTTGAATATGTACCTTGTAAACTTAAGTCAGAAATTTCAAGCAGTTTCTAACATTCAGGGAAAGGAATTTTGTCTTTCATCTTTCAGTGGTGCAGAACTTTTAAGCAATTCATTGTTTTACTAGACTTTTCTTTTGGAATTGAAACCAGTCTCATTTTGGCTCATAGTGTGGACTTGGCTGAAAAGAAATATCCAAGATAACTGGAAAAATTTTTGATAAGCCAAAAGCTGATGGCTGTCCACCACAGCTCCCTSTTTGGAAGTTGTCTGTGATTTGGTAGTCTGCCTAGAGATCAGAGTCATGTAAAAAGGATTTGGTGCTTCAAGACTCCTTTATTTTCTCTTTCTTTTTCTTCCTATCCACCTGAATAAGTTCAGGAAGAATGTTCAGTTTCATTGAAGTGAAGATTTGGGCCAGTAATGCAGAAGATACATGGCTAGTGTCATTAATCAGGTGAACATATTTCTTACATGTCAAGCTTTGCTTTGTTTGGAGTAGAAACTACACCTGAGCAAATTCTGTAATAAGATCTGCAGTCTGTGCTAAGGTCAGTGTGATTCCAGGGGCAGGATGCTCTGGAGTCAATGAGGCCTGTATCAGGACATCACTGGAATAAATGCTGCCAGCATTTGTTGGCRTCTGTTCCTGCAGGCATGCTCTCGAGACCACCTGGAGCATGCGAGTGTGGAGACTCAGCCTTTTCCCAATGTTCAGCTGCCCCTCCTGTACCAGACTCAGGCTATCTGTTTTGGAAAAGTGGTAGCTGTAAAGCATCTATCTCTGCCTCCATTGCTGAAGCCACATACACAGCAGGAATGTAAGGACACCTTGACCTTGTATTTTTTTCAGGCTTCTTTTTTCCCCCCAGGATTTATTTATTTTAATCATGAAACACCCTAAAATCTCAAAAAATTGTACTTTTGCTATGGCCATTCTGTCACTCACTGTGCCTGCATTTTAAAGTTTAATTCAGCTCCTGCTAATGTTAATAGATTTTTTTTTGGTGAGAACAGGGTATAGCCCTTAGGGTCTAATGCTTCTGTCACGCTGTAGCTGTGGAAGGTGGTGGCATTTGCGAGATGTGCTTGACACACGGCCACCTGTGGAGAACGTTGATTTGGTAGCAGTTAATACACCACTTGCATCCATTTTTCTTGGTTCTGTGTGGCAGCTCAAAGAGCAAAGGAATGAAAACCCAGGCGATTAGTGGTATTTTTGCTGACTGTCTTCCTCTAAATCAAAGCGGGTATTCCCCTCTCCTTCCTCGATTAGTGTTCCTACCGCTGTGTGCAGCACCTCCTATATTCTAATTCACAGCACATGAAAATGAGGTCTCAAGTGCATATGCACGGATTTCATTTTAACTACACAGTGAAAAGTTTTAATTAGATGTTTCATGTGGAAACATGAAACAGGGTTTGAAATTAGCAATGACCTTGCAGCCTTCCTCGAATATATTTTCTGATACGGTGTGGCAGGCAGTTCCCAGCTCTTTTTGTCACTGGTTGGAACGTGAGTATCCGAGCGGGGAGGGCTCTGACGTGTGGGAGCGGCAGCAGTTGCTGGTTGCAGGAAAAAGTACTTTAGCCTCTTTTGATGACTGGGAAAATAATAGGATGACCTAACTCAGGAAGAGCATGAATAGTAGCTGGTAATTCCTTTAACAGCTTGCTGAAGATCAAATCTTAGATGGATTTCCAGGCTCTGTACAAGGATAAGCCCTGAACAGGGGGTGATGCTGAACTACACAGCCCTGTTTGATCAAGAGAAGGGCCTACAGCTCACATGCCTTTGTTGGCTGCTGTGCATCAGCTTTGTCCCCTGCTAGCCTGGCTGATGCTTCTTTCTCAGTTGGAGTGGCTGGACTGAGAGCACCGTCCCTTACTTCATCTCCATTTTTCCTGGGAGGTGAGGGCAGTACACTTGTGTGTGTTGTATCAGGACCAGCATTTCTACTCAGTCCGGTGCTGAGAGGAACAAAGGAAAACCTGATCTTTTTGGCAGAGTAGGAGACAAGCACAGAATGCAAATGTGCATCACCTTTTTGGTTTTGTGGCAATATCACAGTGTCTCTTCCATTTTTAGAGGCACTAATATTTGTTCAATGAATACAACATTAGTTTAGGCCTTTTTACAAAATACTTTTGATATTGCAAGTAGGGGATTATTCACCACAGGAACCTTTAAGACATATATATGGATACAAATACAACTGTTAAATCGATTTGCTGTTTGTAATATATGCTGTTCAGCCATATTTAGCAAGCTAATAGAGACTTGATGTGGTCAGGGTCAGAGAAGACACTAATCAGAGCTGACTGAAGTGGCCAGAATTTCAGTTCTTGTATGCAAAGCGTGGTTGTTCAGGCTTTGAGCTAAAAACCAGACACATTCAGGCCTGGGCTTCCTTGTGTGAATGGCAAACAGCTGGAATGTGTACTGACACGCTGGCTTTGTCTCCTCAGGTGAGAAACTTGAATCTTTTCAGTGGAATCCACACATTAATTCAGTCTGTCTAAATAATCTGTCGCTCTGTACGCAGTACCTATACCGAGCTAATAATTGGGCTATATTGATTTCTTTTTGGTTTCTTAGATTTTGATGAACTTATGTAAAAGAAGTGTGTGGCTTCTAAACAGAACTCTATTTGCAGTGAGTTCTTTAGTCCTATTTCCCACAGAGATGGAAGAAGTAAATTAAGCCTGAGTAGGAGATTTTCCTACTTGATTTATCATTGGCATCACAGGATTTTTACAGCAGAGTTTGAGCAGTACCCAATGCCCCACTGGGAACCTATCAAATCTTGCACATTGCAGGTGATGGCTTCCTGCATGTGGGGCTTTTCTCAGGATTTCACAAAGGACGTGGCAGAATCCTTCTCCACCAAAGAACTTGCAGTGCTTATGGTCCCCCAATTCTCCTTCTGTAGAGACACCTGCCTATGTGTGCATGTGCTGTACATATTTAGTCATTAAACAGACTGCATACCTTGCTAAAAGCAAAGGTGATCACGTACATAGACTACATACGGAACCCTTTTTCACATTGTAGAATGAACCATTTACACACAATCTCAGTTGTTAACAAAAAGAAGCTGCTTTCTCCTGGTGACCCATCTGTTCTGACATTCCTCGCCTCCTCTTCCTCTTTTCAGATTGCATCAGGTTTTTGTCTAGCAGATTCTGAAAAGTTTCAACCTCCTTTTCAGTTTTTCTGATTAAAACCTGAGTCTTGATCTTCACAAGGGCTGTTTGAATAGTTAGGGTGCACTGGCTGGCTGAGTGACACTATAGATAGGTTCCCTTTTTAAGTCTGTACACCTGAACCACCTGAAACTTTCTTCAGGTGGCACATTTTTGATGTGGGATACCCAAATCAGGTACTTTCTTAAAAATTGCTCCTATAAATTCTTTTTCTTTCAGAGCATCAGCTATAGCTTTCATTTCAGGAGACGCCTAAAGATCTGCCTCTCTTACTTCGTTTTAGATACTTCCTTGTAGGAATGGATGCAGGAACTGAAAGAACATGTTCCAATTTTACAGCAGAGCTGTGGGTATGTGTGCTAATTTGTGTGGGATCTACAGCCATCCGTAGAGCAGAGATGCTCTGCTCTTGCACTGGGTGGCCGTATGCTCCCTGTAACTCGTCTGTTCTCACTCTCCCACCCTCAGCTGTCACACAGACACACATATGCATATGTGCAGTTATGACTGTCTCTTCCCTGGAGCAAAACTTAGTTTTGTACTATGTAGGGAAAAAGGCTACAGTTTCGCTGCACCATTTCCATTTTCAGCTGCTGTAGCAATGCACTCCAATTCTGTCCAGTATTTTTACTGGTTAATCAATTGACACATACTGTTTTCATTACAGTGACATGTAAATAGTAAATATTTGCATTAGACAAAAGCTATACAGTAAATCATCCATATAACTGTTGTTTTAGAATGCAATTAGTTTTTAATCTGTGTGATGTTCAATATGTATTAAGGATCCTCTAAGAATAGAAAGAGTAAAAAAACCAGTGAATTACTCATTTAATTATGGTAGAAATTCATGTCTTACCTGCTGTAAGAAGAAATGAAGATTCAGCATTCCAACAGAAGTATCWAAAAGCTGTAAAAGTTGCTTGACCATTATATTGTCAAAATTACCTATAAAATCATAGGCATTTGCAGGTTTTCTTGAAATTCATTAATGCTGCAGTTTCCGGTATTCCAGTGCTTTCTTGTGTGGAGAAGATCTGTGTCAAATGGTTGCAAGCCCAGCCTGCTTGAAAAAAATCTTATTGATTTAGATCTAATAATACATCCCGTTCCAGAGATTCTTCATTTGGGCAATTTTGTGAATGCAGCAGAACATGCAGTACCAATATGTCCATATCACTTTTGCTTTTGTAAGAAATAATTTGTTCCAATCATTTTACTTCTTTTTTTCCATGCATAGGTTAAGTGCTTGCTACAGCAAAACTTCTTTTCCTGCCTTAGACAGTATATTTAATGAACTTTATCTGTAGTACCTTGTTACGGGCAAGGAGCTAGGAGCTATCTCTAAATAGACTAAGGCTTTTATGAAAATGAAAGCACCAAAGAGTTGCTTCATCATGGGAAATCACTGCCAAATGTCGTGTGAGCTCGTGCTTTGCTGGCAGACACAATGTGGAGAAACATTTTCATTTTTAGCATCCTGACATTCAACTTTTTGACTTCTAATGCTTTACCACTTTTTCATATATGAATATTTTCCATTAAAATGCATTGTTATGAATTTGCTTATATTGAAATAACAATTGAGATTATATAGAGATATAGATAATTAAAGGCTTAGATCATGCTGTACAGAAGCATCTTAATAAGATCAAATAAAAACCTGCATTTTATTTTTAGCATAGTCTAATGTTTAATAAGCTAAAGCTTAAAATCTGATGAATTGGCAATGATTTTGTGATTTGATATTCAGAAAGAATGCGTCCTGAATACCAAATGAATGAAAGTTACTGTGGAATATTATTGCTGCGTTTTTTATTTTGACCTTGAAAACTGGGTTGGTTTAGTGTTTTTACACTGCTAACCTTGAAACACAGTAATTGGAAAAACAGTGCTGAAGGTTAGCAGTGCTTTTTCTTGAGTTATCATAGGGGAACAGTTTGAAGTTTATGGGGGTGGAGAGAAATTGTCTTCAAGATCTTCAAATAGCCTCAAAGTTTTGGTGATGACAGCACTTTAACTTATCCTTATCCTAAAAATGTCCTTCTGTGACAGTGAAGCCTCACATAGCTAAAAGGCAAAGTGACTGTAGAAAAGAGTTTAAGTAATGTCAGGAGGATGGAGATGCCCAGGAAGCTGCTAATCAGTGCCTTCTGTTGCTGCACAGACATATCCTCCTGCACCATGGATGTGTGTCCTCACAAAATACCCTTGGTGCAGCATTGTTTTGGTAGGTCAGGTGAGTAGCTATGTGTAAAGATTATACTTCCTATGTCAAATAAATGCTCGTGAGTCCAAGTCTCATTTCCCCTTTGCTGGTTGTTAGCAGACAGCCAATGCACCAGTACAGACCAAGGGTGGATGAAGAAACATGCTTTGCACAGGGAGAGTTCCATCTGGAATAGACAGAGGTGTAAGACAAAGACAACAGGCTTGTGTTTTCTTTTTTCTCTTTACTGAGTAAGTAGTTACACTGTAAATTGCACATTCATTACTTACACTGGAGAAAAAAACCTAACAGATTTCGGGAACTTTAGATTGCGATCACTTGCATTTTAGGGGAGAAGAAGAAAATGTAAGCAATGTCTGCTTAGGATCATCTGAAAATATAATTAATTTTATTAAAAATCTAACAGAACCCTAATGTTTTAGATAGGATTTTGAAGATTGTCTTCCCCTTCCCCTATTGTGGTCTCTGTGCTTCTGATTGACACCAATGCCTGTGTTAAAATTCAAGGCATCCATAAGGCACATGTCCTCCTGACCTAGTGCTGTAGTTATGATGATGCATAAAATAAATCATTGCAATTACTGGGGCAGTCTCAAGCACTTAGTAACTCATGCAATTGCTTCTTGAAACATGACTGAACTGAAGAAAGGATCATTAGTTATTTCCCTGGAGTACTTGGATATTGTAACCCTCTCCACAGGGTTCTATTAGGGAGTTAAGACCTGGTCACTTGTTCACACATCTCATTTTATCTTTCTGTTACTCAAATGCTCTGTGACAGATGGTGAACTCCAGAGCATGTGTCTTCTTCACCCACAGCATCTCCTTACCTGTCAAAGTTCAGGTCAAATAGCAAATGGCCAACCATGTGGGAAGGAGGAGCCCAGCAAGGACAAAGCAAACAGGTTTAAGAAGTAATTTCTGGAAGGGCTTATGAAATAAGGTGAATTTATGAGATATATGACATAAAAATAATTTGCTGATTAAGAGGGAAGAAGTTGGTTAGATGAGATCTCAAGGTTATACATGAAAAAGATGTAGCTATAGAAAGCTATATAAATTGTTTAAAGCTATGATGGTCAGGAAGGAATCAAAGCTAGAAATGGGGTAAGGGAGGCCAGGATCAGAGATACATGAGAGTTTCCATATTTCTTGGGTGGCATAACAGGCATTGTCAATGTCTAAGTAGTCTGTACTATTCAGTCTGAAAGTAATGGGATGTGATGAGATGAAAAGAGTGGGGTCAGAAGATATGTGTCAGCGGACAATTGCATCCTCCCGTGAGGCCTTTGTTGGCTGAAGAAACCACTGTGCATACAGTATGATACCAGAAGCTGATAAGTGGCATCACAGTGTGTCACTCTCTCCCTCTCCCCAGGTTGCTCAGGAGGTCAAGAAGGATGAGATACTTTGAGGGGGGAGAAGGTGAGTGACCCAAGGGAGATTATTTGGGAACCTGGTGCCAATGCTGCTCCTTATGATAAATTTAAAAGTCTAGGGAAGGAGCCTTATGTGGGCATGATAGTGGCTGAACAAGAGGTAGAAAAGGGCAGCAGGGAAGTGCAGTAAAAGCCTAGCAACTGATGGATGGGCTGAGACTTTATGGATGGGACTGTCAGTAGAGCAATATGGTTTGAGGGGTTGTTCTGGAGACAATTGTCCCCTTCCCTGAGGAGGAGGGGAAGCCCTCTCAGGGTGGTATGTTAGGTGCTGATAATATCAGAGCCCGGCAAGACATGCAGCAGCCTGGGTAAGGGTTGATCAGATGTCCTTGTTTTGGAGGCAGCAACATCCCTCAGAAGGGTGGGGCAGATGGCTGGAGGCGGTAATAGCTCCAGCGGCCCCAGCGTGATGTGCTGCTGCATGTCTGGCAGCTTGCATGCTGGCAGCAAGGCTTTTCTTTCTGGTGCTGGTGTGAATGGTCTTCTGATGCGGGGGTACAAAGTGAGTTTGAGGTACACTGCCATTTGTAAGGTTTCGTGGTCTTGATTGAGTCAAATTCTAGCAAAACATTCAATATTCAATCTTTTTTTTTCAATTATTTCTTCCTATTCTAAAGATAGATCTGGTTAAATCTCCCCATGCAAAAATAACATTTTGGATTGCTTCTGTCAACCTTTTGCAGAAGAGACAGTGAAATCTGGACTGTGTCCCACTTCTGCGCATGTTCCTCCACCAAGGAACCATTCCTTGCGGAGGAGGCCACACAAGCAGGCAGATGAGTGTTTACTCAGGATGCCTTGCATCTCATTGCAGATACAATGTCATTTACCAGTTGCCATGGTAATGACACTTTTTTCATTCCATAACCTGAATAAATGTTGAGGTTGCCCTTGGTATAACTAACTTACCTCCCTTCTAAAGTTGGGCACGATTCTATTACCTAAAGAAAGCAGAGAGGAGACTCCCAACATTCATACTGAAACAAATTTAGAGCATGTAGGCGGTAAAGAAGCAGGTACATGATTCCATCAGGAACAAAATAACAGTAAATTAATATGTTATTTTTTAAAATCAGAATAAATAAATAAATAAATAAATAATGATAGTTCATAATGTGGTGTCATTTTACATTTTTCTGTAATTTTTGTTGTTTGACACATTGCTTTTCTTCAGTACATGAAAACTTAATCATTTTATAGTATTTTTCTTTATGTAGGCATGCAAGAAAACACGTTTTTTCTTTTTCCTTTTTGTAATCCTGCAATAAAATGTCTTTATTTCTTGGGTGCAATAACCTTCACTTCTGAATTAATTATTGCTGAGAAGAGCTGATTGTTATCCTGCTCTTTCCCACCTCCCTTCTTCTTTTATGTTTTACTTTTGCTAAATGTAGACAACTAACATTGTATCAGAACAAACCAAAAAAAGAGGATCCTTTAGTTTGCTCCTGTGCTTGTAACATTAGAAGAAAGCATCCTGTATAGAAGCAGCCTAATTTTTCTCATTTCTGTAGTTGAATATTTGTTGACATCAGTGAGCATTTTATCCTGTGTAATAAATGCAGAGTCAAATCTCCTGCTATTAGGTGGAAGGAGTGAGTTTTATTTTTCCTTCTAACTTCTCTTTCCTTTTTTTCTCTGGAAGCTTTATTGCATGCTCCACACATTTCTGTCTACTTAGGATATGTTATCAAGTCTGCAAGTGATTAGTGGCTTATCTATTTTTGAATGATTTAGATTCATGAATTAATTAACAAGAAAAGAACCATTAGAAAGCATTAGTAAAAAGGCTGGTGCTTTCAGACTATTTTGGAGAGAATGAGAACTGTCATCCAAACCCAAGAAAATTGTAGCCATTGTGATTCATGCTTTCCTCAAAAGAAATCACTGCATTCTATCTAACTTAGCTGAAAACAACCACCGAACCACAGGATATAGATTCTACTTTGTGATGACTACTGTTGGTCTAGAAGTTAAGTAAATTGTTTTGATTTTAAACATTAGCTTTGGGTTTGGTTTTTTTTTTCTTTTACTCCGTGCTTTTTCACACTTGCTGTTTGAAGACTGTGTTAAATGTCAATGCATTTGAGAGAGTTTGATTCCGGAGCTCTTGAGAATGAACTTGAGCTTTATATAGTATTCTCAGTTTTAGAGTTTATCTTAAGCCTTTTATGAGGCCAGAACCAGCTCCTGACCTTTGCTGAGTACTCTTTTGTGAAAAACTAGCTGCATCCTTCTGTGAGCATAATGCTTCAACAAAAAGATATGTGCCTTACAGTGATAAGTGTAATGAGCAGCAATAGGCAAGCTTTAACCTTCCTAGTTTGGAATTTTGGCTTATAATGGGAATAGTGAACATATTTAATTTAATTTAAATTTATTTTTATTGGAGTGATGGCATTGGCAGCATTGAGAGGTATTATGGACATAAGAGACAAAAGGTTTCTCTAATAGACAGTAAGTGGATGAGACAGTTTTTTAAAATAATATTTTGCTACACACCTGGTATAAATTGGAGTGAAAGACAAAGAAAGGCATCATCAATCTTTTCTGTTTGACTTAGAAATTGTATGTGTTCAGAACTGGTAATTAGAGCAATATAAGGCTGACAGTGTCATATATTTACTGCCATCCCTCTTCCATTCCTTCAGGAGACCTTGTTTATCGCTGCTTCCATTATAGAGGTTGTAAGGCCTTTGTACACGTGTCCTTACCAGGGTGAATATTAGTCTACATTAATAAATTAAATCCACTAATGTTAGTGAGCCGTGTTCTGCAGTTTTCATTCTTGAGTGAAAGCAGTATGGGGGCTGCCAGAGAAGTCAAGTTCCAGCCCTGTTAGATGTTAATCAAGTTGTTATCTATTTCCCCTCATATTCAAGTAATTTCTAGAATTTCACCCTTTTGATGTTAGGATTATTCTCAAGTATAATTACTGTATATCTACACAGTTGTCTTCCATTTTCCTTTCCCTGAGCCATATGGTAATAGTAGCATGTCTTATCAGTCCTGGGGTATCTGGGTTAAGTCTGCGGTCCTCCTTGAAACCTTGGCACTCCTCCCCGGTTCCTGGCCAAAATATAAGTCCTGCAGTTTTTGTATCATTTCTCTCATGCTTTTTGCTGCTGGAAGACACCGTTCCAGTGTTGTCCAGTGTCTCCCCCAGGTAGCTGGGGGATTGAACTGTTGTTTCTTCTACATACTCCTGTTCTGTTCTATTCTGTTCTATTCTGTTCTAGTCTGGTCTGGTCTGGTCTGGTCTGGTCTATTCTATTCTATTCTATTCTATTCTATTCTATTCTATTCTATTCTATTCTATTCTATTCTATTCTATTCTATTCTATATGCAAAGGACATGCTTGCATCTGGTGTTTGATTTTTTGTCCTGAAGGAAACTTTACATTCTGGTGAATGTATGAATAAATGTGTGAGTGTATGAATAAATGATTCTGGTGAAATAATGATTCTGATGATGGTGAAAATAATAAAATTGCAAAACTCTGATTCTGGTGAAAATAATAAAATTGCAAAACTGTCTTAGGGCAGAAATATAAATTGAATTTTCCTGACACTTACCTTGGGACCTGGACCTCTAGGCCTGTTGAGCTCCCGGTTGGCACGGGATGCAGAAGCCCTGCCAGCCTAGGGTGGGCAGTATGTGGAGGCAGTGGAGGGAGCCTGGGTGGCTGCTTTCTGTTCAAACTGATGTGTTCTGGCACAGTTTCAGTTGTAGTGAATTCATATTTTTTCTGTAAAGAAAAATACTTTCATTGGAAAATTTCCAATCAGCTCCACACTCCACCACATTAATTGCAAGGCCACTGGAAGGGATGGTTGGCATCTGCCCCTTTTGTTCTACAGTCATGTTAATTTGCCCTGGTGTGGTGCAGGTTTTTCTACAAATACAGATGCTCTAAGCCTGCAATTCTTCCATACACTGGTATTTTTTCAAGTAAGTGCTGTCCTGCCAGCTGTGAGAGAATGATAGCAATATTAATACCATCATCCCATCTTTTATCTCTCTCCACTCCCTTCCCCTTCCTTTTTTCCCCTCTGCTTTTGTATGGTTGCAGAGAGAAGCTCTCCTCAATTGTCCTTGCCAACATGGTAGCTCTCTGTCAGGCTGCCACTTACCCACTAATAGGTATGAAGAGTGTGAGCTCTAAGAAAGGGAAAACTGAAATGCGTAGCTTCAATTGTTGTAAGAAGACATTTTTCATTATCTGACAGCGTTGTGGAGTGTTAGGGTTGCGATAACATTACTTTGGTGGTTGTGACACCCATAATGGTTTTTTTTCATATTATTTTAGAAAGTATGCCCTTTTCCCTGTGTTAGAGGTGTTGCTTCCTTTTGTTAAAGCCTGATCCTTAAAGTGTTCTCATCTTAAATGTATTTGGAGGAAACTGGGGGCCAGTCAGGGGGACAATTTGGTCTCCATTCAGGGCATTTCTTGCAGTTAACCTGCGCTGTGACATGACCAACACTGTGCCTGTGGCTGTAGTGCAGCACGGCACCATCAAAGTGTGCTACAGGGAAGTATAAACCAGGATTCCTGTTTCAGTGGTGGATTTTATGCTTCTGTTATTTTCCAAAGAACATTAAGGGTTTTTTTCTTTTTAACTGTAAACCTTCTGGTGGTTGGACTCAATCATAAAGGTCTTTTCCAACCTAAATGATTCTATGATTCTATGAAAAGCTGCATGAGGTTCCTCTTTCCTCACTTTTGTCTTTCTTTAACTACACAAACTTTTTTCATGTTTTTTAAGAGGCCTGCACAATGAATCCCCAACCTATCTTGTGGGACCACTGCTTGGGAACATCATGCAACAGAGCTTTTTTTTTGCCCTAGGGCTTAACTGCAGCCCTTCTGCTCACATAAGGACTTGCATTTAGCAGTGCCCTATTCCCATGAGCGGTTTCTTTCTTGTTAGTAATAGGGAAAGCAAAAATAATCCTACTCTCAGCAGTTTTGGGATTACAGGCAAAAATTGCGTTCCTTGATGTATGACTGTGTAGGGATATTAATCTTTTCCCTGATGCCTGTTGTCTGTCATCTCTGTCTTACCAGCACTGTCCTTTTGACCCCTCTACAAGGATAACTTGTTATTAACGTTGCCTTTGCTGCAGATGCTCAGTATGCAGATGACAGCACCAACAGTTTTTCTAAAAGGGCTTGCTCTGTGCATTATCAGACACAGTATTCAAAACTGGCTTCAGCAACAAAGGATTTTGATTTTTTTTCCCCGTGTTGTATCTCGTGCTCATTTGACCACCATTTGTGAAACGGATAAATTCAGAGTGGGCTGTGTTGAGCTGAATGTTGGCTTTTTGTTGCGCACCTCTGAGACTGATAGCTTAGTGTGAGACTACTAGGAAGTTTTGGTACAATGCCTGGGTGCCTTTTCCTGAAGGAGGTGGTGATCAAAAAATTTAGAGTGTTTTATGGTTTTACAGACTGGTCAGAAGTCACTGAAAGCCAAAACAAAATCACTGTGTGAGGCATTTTAATGTCATTAGTCAATTATACTGTGATTAGCCCATGTTTATGAAAGAATTTAACAACTGCAGGGGAAAACAAAAATATTAGAGTATGAAGAACTGGGAAAAAGATCATGACATCAGAAAAAATAATAAAATGTTATATGTATATCCTATGAGCTGTATTTTATAGTGAAATAAAATAGCACACCCTTGTGTAAGATTTTTTTTTTTGATGCTTAAGAATTGCCATATGAAAAGCTGCTGTTGATGGTCCTGCAGTCCTGTAAGGTAATTTTTCCCTTGAAATTTGGAAAGAGCGGTGATCTTGCAGCTACAAAACAGGCGGTCCCATTGAAAGCATTTTGTGTTGTGGTATTTTAGAGGTAGAGTAGTAACTATTTTTTATTTTCATCTTTCTAAAATAAAGAGAGGGTAACCACCTCAGAAGAAGAATCGGTCTCCTCTTTACATAGTGGGGTTAAGCTGTGCTGGTGACTTTGAAAGCTTTTCTCCTGTTGTAGTTGAAAGTGAATCAAACATCTTAATGCAGATTTTGATCTCTCTTGAAACTCTGTGAAATGCAGTAACATATTCTGAGATGGATTATCCACAGAGATCAGAGATACTGTAGTCCATCTCCACATTAATTGTGATCCGTTCATTTCCATTTTCTTGTCAAATGAAGGGGAATAGGCTGCAAAGAATAATTTTTGTACATCTGTTTGTACTTTGGTGACTTTAAATCTAATTTTGCAGTTTCCACAATAACAGATTCCAAGGAAAAACACAGTGAAGGGTAAGCAGGTAATCATCTTCAGTCTTTGATGTCTGAAAGAGTGTCTTATAAAAAGAGCTGTTAATAGAATATGTTTTGTTGTGTTTCTTGGTTTTTTTTTTTTTTACTTTATTTTATGTTTGCAGTATAAATGTGCTTCTATTTCATAGCCAGGACTCATCTCATGATCTATTACTAGCATTGACAAATCTCTTACATTGTAAGACTTCATTTTTCATTGCTTCTAGGAGTTGTTGCATCTTATCTGTTTATTTTGAAAGGTGTTTGCCTCAGACTACGTAATTTTTTAATGAAAAGTGCAGCCAGCATGGTTCAGAAGCAGCTAAGAGTGAAGTTAGGGGTAAATACTGTTTTGCTGCATTAAAAAAAATAAATTCTGGCAGTAGTTCTCTGAAAAGCTCTTATGCCCTTATTCTTCTGAAGTGGGATCTGAAATCCCTTTGGGGAAGAGTCTTTGGGGGTTTTTTGCCATCTTCATAAATATTTGCCCAAATCTGACCCTAGTTACAGGCCAAAAAATGCAGTGTGTACAAGCTCTGTAAAGAGTTTTTAGAGCTTTGTAGGTCAACATTTGAAGGCTCTGTAAGCTCTGAACATGCTTCAGCCTGAGCTGCAAAGGGTTTTCTGTACAGCTGTAGCTCTTGGCTAGTACAACTGGAATCTGCTTGTAGGATGTAATGAGCCAGGATGGAGAGATTTAACTCCATCATTTTTGGTGTGTCTAATCTAGTTCTCAGTGGGCAGGGTCACACTGCAGAGGCAGGTGCTTCCAGCCTTTGCAATGGGTACAGCAGGGTCCCAACAGACAAAGGCCTTTTGTCTTAGCTTGGACCCAGTCTCAGAGTGAAGTCTCAACATATGCTGAACAAGGCAGAGGTGTAGGGATGGAGCAGGACATAGTGGGGAAAAAAAAAGTGTTTTATTCAAGGGAGCTACCTTAAATAATACAAAGAATACCAGTCTGTGTTTCCCAGTTTTTGGACTTGACCTTCACGTCTTTTTCATTTTCTTGTAATTCTTCTTTTGCATGGATAATATAGGCCAGAGATTGATTATAGCATCCAAGCAAAAAGACCCCAGTCCAGCAAAACAATCAGTCCTTGGAAATGAGGATCTTGTTGTTTTGTGGCTTTTGTCCTTCTCTGTCACCTATTTGAGAACTTTACCTGCATGGCAGTGAAAGCTTCTCTACACTTGTTCTTCTGAGCCCACTTCCTGACTCTGCTCTAGCATTTCACGTGGCTTACATGGATACATTCCTGTGTGCACAGGGAAGCTCCTGAGATTCATTGAGGGGAGCAGTCTCCTCTTCAGAACACAAACAGCCCTGGGATTCCTCTATGTACGCCTTTTCCTGTACCTCTCAAGGGCATGACCTGGCACCAGCATCAAAAGACATAGAGGCAGAAGTGATTGACATTATCTGATTGCATGGAGTCACTTTTACCAAATTATGCTATGAAAACAAAATGTTCCTGCCCTCCATAGCTTCTAGAGGAGGCAATTTCTTTGTTATTTAATGTGATTTTGAAGCAGATAGCCTGTGTAAAATTTGCTTTGTTGCATGTTGCCAAAGAAGATCCTCTTTGCCTTTGCTTGCTTGTTTGGCAGCAGGAAAATCTGTCTGTGCACTGGATTTTTCATCCTCCATGAAGTTTATAGGTGCCTTATAGGTTACCTCTTAGTTGCCGTATTACTTTGTTACCCATTGAAACCAGCAGTGTGGGAATCTGTCTGGATCTGGGGTTTGCTGGGGTAGCTCTGTGTCTGGTCCCTTTTTAAAAAAAAGCAGGTGAAGAGATGTTGGACAAAAGTTCTGTCATTTGGAAGTGCATAGTTTGCATTGCTGGTTAGGGATGTTTCAGCCTACCAGGCATTTCAGTAATGGGTAAGATAAACAAATAAATCCTCACACAGTTGTCTGTCCTGTGGAGAAATTATGTGAAAATGGATTTTCTTTTCAGTGAAGCAGGCTTCTGAATATACTGTCTCTTGCAGAGCATACTGGTTTTTTTCTGTTAGAAAGCTGTTGGAAAGCAGAGCACCTTTTCAATGCTATTTCTAGCAGCAGAGGTTTCTCAAAGCAAGAGAGGAGGCAGTGCACTCCGGGTGTTTGTTCCTCTTTTAATTAATTAAAAGGCCAAACTCAGGAATTCAAGGAACACAAAAATATCCCTGATACCCAAGTTACCAGTTGCTTTGGCCAGAGATTGGGTTCTTCCCTGCTAATTGCAAATAACCCAGAAACCCAATGTCTTCCATAAGGAAGCTGGCCCACTGTGGCTGTTTTCAACACTGCCATAGTGCTTTCTTCCACCTCTCTGCTAATTCAGGGGGTCATGTTCCTGCTCATGCAAAGCACAACTTGCACAAGTTGAGGCCTGCTAAGCAAGGACTTCCAGCTGTTTCATTCCTATAAGCATATAAATATTTATACCACCCCAGGGTTCCTTTCATGCTGAAAATAAAGGTAGCACTTGTCTGCTGTTAAAATATATTACCCGGGAGATAAATGGCTTACCTCAGTATTAGGAAGATGGATGAGAGGAGTGGAAAATTGGCCATAGTATTGCTTGGAAGATCCACTGAGTCCAGAGGGCCTTGCTGTTTACTTGAAACTCCTGCTGGGAACTGACGTTGAGGTTGATAGTGCTGTGTTTAGCTATCAAGAGATGATTAATTAAAAGCTGTAATAAATGTGAAATATAGTGGTTGACAGATGCAGAGCTAGCTAAATTTCCTAGTGATGGGTAATGTGCACCAGGGATTGATTACAACATCCAAGCAGAATGTGAATGGTGCTTTTGAAGGGACAGCTGAGACAGGGAGAGTGTGCACAAGGCCACATGCAAAGCGAGATGGCAGTTCACTTATGTGGCATTTTGGTGCTCCACCCCTTCCTGTCCCACCTCAAGTCCAAATGTATTCTGATCAAGGCTGCTGGGAGTAATTTCCTACCCTCTGCACTGGAGCAAAGTAAGCATCAGATAGGCAGCGTGGGGGGCTCAAAGCCCAGATGACAGTGTGGTGTCACCCAAGTGCACTTTGATTTTGTGGTGGCCTCCCGGCCCCAATTCTTCTGCCCGGCCATAACATGAGAGATGGTAACACTCTGAGCCACTGTGCCCCTGCATGGCCAGCGCAGGTTGCAGGTTGCCTGAAGGTCTGAAAAAGTGCTAGGAGGGTTCATTGTTAACTGAAAACACGATGAGGACCTCTCTTGAGTCAGTCTGCTGACTTTCAGGGACTCAGCTAGGGTGCTGCCTTGCTCTTCAGTACACGCTGCTGTCACTTGGGGGCCCCTTGCATCCTCCTTCTCATCTGCCACTGGTTTAGATGGAGCATGCTGAGAGCAGCCTGATTTTCGTCCAGCAAGAACTATATCATGGACCATTCCAGGTCTTGATAAATGATGCCATTTTAGAGTAATATCTGTATCAAAATCAGAACTTGTGAAAATACATAGGACTTGCCTTTGTGTTTTGCTTTGTTCAGGTTGTTGTGGCTTGTTGTATGACTGAGCACAAAAATACGTCATGTATAAGTGGAGATTTAATGAAATAATAATTCTTCCCTTAAAATGAAATTATTTTTAATATAAGATAGCAAAATAAAGAAATGCTCTACTCCTCTCCTTTTTTTTGGAAATATTTATTATAGGTAATGAAAATCCAAATTGAACCCAAACGGCCTTAGTTCTGCCCAATTTTTGTCTTTCCTGATAAAATAGATTGATTTTTCTCTTCCTTGAAATTGCTAAAACAGGCAAGGACAAGAGGAAGAGCCTTATGAAAATCTCATCATTGGGGCACTTTATGCTGTTAATTTGCAAACAAGTACCCAAAAGGTTTTTTGAAAATATTTCTGCCTAGTGAGATGCTGAAGGGGAAACACCATCTTCCAGAACAACCATTGTTAATGTCCTTTCAGTGTGAGAGAGCTTTCACCCTCCCAGTGCTCCCTGTTGACTTGCTGCCAGCTGCTCATGTATGTAATGTATCTGGGTGTGCTTAAAATCCATTCCCATCTATGAGGAAATAGATGGCTTGTACAAATACAGCCCCATACATCACATACATTCCCCATATGTGCTGCAGTTTGGAATGTCAGTGAGCACAGGAAAATGACGATCGGGGCTATTTTAGAGGATGAAAATGCCAGAGATGAGACAGAGAAATGGAGCAATTTATTTGTTTGGATAAATCTCCCTTTTACTGAATTGCTTTAATGCTGTGCCTGTTTCTCGTTCTTCCTCTCCTTCTCTTTTGCTGCTTCTTTCATTGCAGTTTTTCAAATATGTAGGCAACAAAAAACCACGGCTGGTGAAATGGAAGATTACAATTATGTATCAGTATTCCTGTAACGCGGCTGCTCAGTAATGTCTCCTGGGAGTGTTACAATGAATATCTGACATTAATTGGCTCAGTACCTGTATGTCTGACCTTGCAGAAATTTAATAGATCACTTCTACATGTTCTTTACTGATAAAGAAAACTTCTTCAGGGCAGGGGCTGCATCTTTACATGCGTGCACCACAGCGTCAACCAGAAATAGTAGTCAGATTCAGTGGGTCTTAGAAAAGGAAATAAAATAATAGAAAAGGAATCATAAAGTGGTTTCTCTCCCTTGTTTTGCCAAGATAGCTCTGTTCCTCAGAAATTTTTAATCCATTCAAAGTCTTTCTCATTGCTGGATACTGTACACTCAATGCACAAATGTTGTTGTCTCTTCTTTGAGTGGTACATGTATTGCCTTAATATGTGTGTTTGACATACTGAACAATATAACTAAACCGGTCAGAATTAGAGGAACAGCACCTACAGCACCGTTGAAGCAGCTGCCTCTTTTGTGTTGCTCACTCTCCGGTGACTGAATCTGCCAGGAGGATCTCGCAGGGGGCTGCGCTCCGCTCTTCGGCAGGCGCCGCGTTTCAATGCGCCCTGCTCAGTCAGCAGCAAGCCCTCATCTCCTGCACTGCTCAGTCAGCTGGCTTTGGCTGCGCTGGGGATGTGGGCTGCGTGTGCACAAATGGATGATGGTTCAGCTCCCTTCAGTTTCAGGGAGCAGGGAGGGAGAAAGCCAGCGTCCACACCGCAGCTTAGCCAAGATTCACACACGGCGCGGTCACTGGGCTGAACTTTCTGGGGGGTGTTTGTTTCCCAAGTTAAAAAGTTGTCGAAAAGAAGGTAGATCTGTACATGGAGTGTTTTAGGAGATGCTCAGAGGCACACATTACATGCCTGTCCTCTTGGCTTTATTACCTTTATTGAAGTATGGGAGAGAAGCTTTACAGAAGGTGTATTCTGCCTCTGTATTACTGGCGTGCTCGGGAGCACTTGCCGCTTTCAGACTATTGTTACCTGTCCCCTGCTTTGTTTGACTGTCTGGGAATTAAACAAGCCATCACCTTGGGGACACGGAAGCCCGCATACTCAAAGCCTCCCTCCCACTGGCTTCTGTGAATTAAAATCCAGCACACGGAGCTCAGTGCCGCTTACAAAGGGGAGCCCGTTCCGCCTCCCTGCCCCGGGGTGCAAAGTGCCGCCCTCCCTAATTTAGGCCTCCGGCAGCGGCCCCCCGGGGCGGAGGTCGCGGCGGGACAGCAGCC
Source organism: Amblyornis subalaris (assembly GCA_018881555.1). Taxonomy (NCBI): domain Eukaryota; kingdom Metazoa; phylum Chordata; class Aves; order Passeriformes; family Ptilonorhynchidae; genus Amblyornis; species Amblyornis subalaris. Next base: position 2,041,791 of record JACAXG010000061.1, on the reverse strand, counting down.
CCAGCCTCTGCGGGCACTGACCGCGCTCTCTCTGTCCCTCTCCCCTCTGCGCACGGAAGGTGGACGATGGAGGCGGCGGCGAGCGGSCGCGGGAGGCGGCCGGCGCGGCGCTGGTGCTGCGGAAGGTGTGGTCACGCAGCCCGGCCCCCGAGCGGCGCGGGAGGTAAGGCTTCCGCGGCTCCGGGCGTGCGGGGCTGGGCCGGCCGGGCCGGGCTCGGCGGCGGCGGCGGGCGGGGCGGCGGCCCGCGGCCCCGGCAGGGCGATGGCCCCCTGGGGGGGAGCTTAGGGGCCGGGCGGCGGAGCAGGGAGCGGGGCGCCATGGGCAGCGGCAGGGTGCGGGTGCCCGAGGCGCTGGCCGGCCGCGGCGGGGAGCGGCCGCTGCCCACCTTCGACGTGCCTTACTTCAAGTACATCGACGAGGAGGATGAGGAGGATGAGTGGAGCAGCCGCTCGCAGTCCTCCACCGAGGATGACTCCGGGGACTCTCTGCTTTCCGACAGATACGTGGTGGTGTCGGGGACGCCGGAGAAGATTTTGGAGCATCTCCTCAGCGACCTGCACCTGGAAGCCGCACAGGACAAAGAGACGGGTAAGGAGCGAGCCTGGCGGGGAGGCGGCGGCGGCCGGGAATGGGGAGAGGTGCCGGTCCCGGTGCCGGCGGAGCGGGGCGCCGCGGGGATCGCGCCCGGGCACCCCTGGCCGACGGCCGCTTTCAGCCGGACGTGCGGCCGGGGCGATGCGGGGGCAACCCCGAGCGTGGCGAGGCAGCGGAGAGGTGTCGGAGCGGGGCCGGCCCCGGGGCAGGAGCGCCGGCGGTACCGGAGCCGCTCGGCAGCCCGGCCACAGCAGCAACTTGAGCCGGTTTACCTTCGGCTGTGGCTGCTGCTGGGGTAGCGCAGGCTGCGGCGGGCTTTGTACAGCACCCGTGTCCCTGAGGGCAGGGCTGCCATCCCTCGTAGCCTGCAGCTGTTACTGTATCCATCAGGATACTTGCAGTGCACCTCACCTCCTGGCCAGCTACTCGTTTTGGCACCACCCCAGTACTTTAGCAAGTCTGTTTCATAAAAATGGCTTATAAATTTCCTCATAGCCCAGGGCACAGCGTATCGCCCTGTGCTCTACTTGTATGTCTTCAACCAGAGACTGTTTTGTTCCAGCCTAGAGCAATTATTATATGAATCGGGCTACTTGACGTGCAGTTTAATTTTCAGCTGGATCTCTTGGCTATATGCACAGCTTGCTGTCACCAAGACCTCATGGAGTAGTTTATCAGAAGTGCCTGTAACCTGCAATTCATAGATAGTTTTAATGAAAGCGGCCAGGCTGATAAGACTTTTGGAGGTCCCGAATGCTGAAGAGGAGGGCAGGTGGCTGCCAATGGAGCTGTGCATTTGGTCATCCCCGTTAGGGTTAAAATGTATACTCCTGGTGCCTGTATATATCTTTCTCTACAAATGAGATTACTGAGAATAAACACACTTTAATCCTTTTAAATGTCTGAAAATATAAATAACATCTGCGATTCCCAGAGGAACGTCTCAGAACAAGTCATTAGTTTAATGTGGGACAATAGGCATGTTCCTAGTGTGTGTCAATGCCCCAAAGAAACACATAGAGTGTCTGCCAGTGATATTATTACAGTGTTCCTAGTGCTGCTTTTGTCTGCCTAGACATTAATATTTAGTGGTGAGAGAGGCTGGGGTTGTTTTCGTTCCACAGATGCACTAGAGTAGTTATGGGTGTAATTTACTTGAAACAGCCGTTAGACACTGTAGTGAGGATCCTTCCTTTTAAGCCTTTTAAGGTCAAATATTGGATTCAGAATAAGTTTTCCCATTAATGTTTATTACGTGCAGATTGGGGAACATCAGTTGCCAGTCTTTATAATCTGCTTCATCTTGTTTTATAAGCTCTCAATCTTGCTGGAAAACAATGAGATTTTCAGTGGTGATATACATTATATTTTAATGTTTGTAAATGCAAAGCACTCCTTACATAAAGCATTAGATGCTGTATACATCCTTCCATGTACTACCTTTTTTTTCCCCCTTTTGCTGTCTCCCTCCCATCACTGAGAGGCTGTTCATAAGCCTGGTCTTATTGTTACAGAGAGGGGCTGGTAAACTGTCCTCAAAACAAATGTTAAACCACTACTTGCTTGGTTGTTAGCAGATGGTAAAGTATTTAAAGGTTGATTAGCTTCCCCTCACCTCTTCTGCCTTATCCTAACTCCTTTTAAAAAGAAACAATTAGGCTCTGCCCTGTAGCCAGGGTTAACTGGATCCCAGGGACAGAACAAAGTAGCTGTGCCATCAGGTTTTTGCCATCACAAAGATGTGTACTAAACCTTGCCCAGCAGCCCTCTGCTCCCTCAAGGGTAGTTTCTCATATACCATTTTCTTCTGACTATATTAATCTGGTAATACAGAACTTCATAAAAATAAAAGACTTTGGGAGTTATGTTTCCCAGTGGTTTATGAGGGGGATGCCCAGTAATGGTTTTTACTAGTTTGTTTTGCAGACTAAGTGGCATTCGGCATGAGGAAGTATGGAATGTTGACTGTACATATGTACAGCTTTGTATGTGCACCTGAAGGCATCCTTCTGCCATTTGTGTGCTTGGGTTTGCTGGTTTTTGTGTTTTTTCTAGTTCCAATCTGGCCCATCTCAGAGAACGATCGAGTTGCAGAGCCCCGCAGGCTTGTGTTTTAGCAGGCATAGCTTCACAGAACATAAAAGGACGATGTTGTTGTACCCAGCTGCTGCTCCTGCTGTCTGTTTGCCAGTTCCAGGATGACTTCCGTAGCCTCTTGCTTCCCCCGCAGCCCCCAAAGCGGTTTCCTTATTTGAGTCTGTAAAGAACATGAGAAAGGGCTGCTCTTACATACACTGGTGCACAGGGGCCTGTTGTTCTGTTTGACCCTTTGCACTGCTTCCCAAGGAGGGATGCTCTGCATGTTTTCATTATTGCCACCCTTTGTATACCAAACCATAACTGCAGCCCTTCTGGCTGTTAACAAAAAAAATCCTCTATCCTGGGGCTGGCATGGTCATGGAGTGCTGCCTTTTATAGACACTGCCATGGCTGAACGGCGCACCATGGATTGCTCCCAGCCATCCTCCATTGTCTAGCCCAAGTCAGCAGATACCGCTTGTACCTGAGAGAGTAAAAGATGTTTTGGGGCTAGTCTGGAAAAAATTTAACTGGGATCCAGCCTGATCCTTAAGGCTTCCTTCACCTGCTGGTAAACCTGTAGTGAGATACCTTAAGAACTCAGCTTAGTAAACTCTGCTGTAATAAACAGGTGTGGGGACCTGACATGAAGAGTTATTCCAGTGCCTGTGACATAACAGAGCATTGTTTTAGCAACTGAGGACACTTGAAGAGGACACTGCAATCCGCAAAGCTAGACTGGTCTAGCTCTGGTGACTTCTGTAGGCAGGATGTCTTGAAAGCCTGAGATTTGCAAGACTCTTTAGGCTTAACATACTTAGTGACTGTTTAAAGACTGAAGGCTTTTTATGATGACCATGTCAGGGAGTATATGTGAGTTCTTGGGACATTGCCTTAAATTTGGGCTTGCCACTAACAAATGCTTGCCAGCCTTCCATCTTAAAGGGAGGGAGTTTTCACCTCACTGACTTATCTGTAAGGTAACAAAGGCTTGCCAGCCTTCCATCTTAAAGGGAGGGAGTTTTCACCTCACTGAGTAACCTGTAAGGTACCAGCCCCCAAGAAGATTGTTCTTGTTTCCTACCATGAGATGGATGGAAATTTAAAATTTCTGTAACAAACAATTTTTCTGAGTCATCTCTAAGGTTTTTTGAATCACTGGGGAATGTCTGCTGAGTGTGTATTTTAGAGTGCGGTTTGAAGTTTTAAGAATTGAATAGAGTGAAACACTTCAAATATGTCAATATCCAGGCAGAAGGTGCAAGACACACCTCCCGGGCTAATCCTCATCAAGGGTGGAGATTTGTACAAGTAATCTCCAAGAGGCCAAATCTTAGTGCTTTGGGATCTCTAATCTCTTCCCATTGACTACAACATTTATTTCAGAATCATTATCCTTTTCTGCAAAATCTTTTATTTCTTGGATGTTAGCAGTATTTCCTTCTCTGGCTATTATTCTGATGTCATCTTTGGAGTGTCTTCTGACTGGTCTCTCTTCAAACATACTGTCTTGCCTTGTGGTTGTTGCATTCAACGTTTGACAGCCTCTGGAATGACCTAGTGATCATCACATCCACTGCTACTACTCCAGGCCTTCGTGGATCCCTCAGACCATTTCCTTCAGTCCATTGGGTCACCTCTCTCTGGCAGTTTAAGCAGAACATTGCTGAARTAGAACATGATCGCCCTCATCGCATCTGCTGACACCACATGTCTTTTACCTCTCTACTGTGGGATTCATTTTAGGGAATGAATAGAGAGAAGGAGAGATGGGTTTGTGAAGATCTTTGAGTGCAAGAGGCAGTGGGAAATGGAGATCTGGAGAAAGGGAATAAATGAGGAATGGTATGACTGGAGCAATGTGATGGTCAGTCTTAACTGATGTATCTTTGTAGAGGACAGGGTGAAAGGGATTGTGACAAGGGGGAGGCATGACATGTTTGTTAGGCTATTGCAGAAGTTAGGTGGGCAAATGATGGAGGGCCTGGAGAAGGATTAAGGGGACAGAAAAAGAAGACAAATCCTCATGACATAGCTAAAAGAGAGGCAGAAAGGTGTAAGTATGGTCTGGATTTCTTTGGAGCAGGAAAAGAAAAGGCTATACCGTGTTGTGTCACTTTATCTGGGACTGTGCATGATCCTTGGATTAGTGGGAACTCTCCCCTCTCACACAGAAGCAGTTTTGCCTTCAGGATCATAATGTACCATCTAGGAGGGGCCTTCAGACCATGTCTGTTTGTCCTAGAAGTGCTGTGTAGCAAGGGTTACTTTTGTTTAATATCTTATATTTCTACACTGCACCAATGACAGTGCTGTGATGTTGGGCAGTGGCACCCTCTGCGGAACTGCAGGTGACCTTGGAGGGAATGGTACTATCTTGCTTGAACTGACTGTAGTCAGCTGCTAAACGATGTTGTGAAAAAGGGATAAAAGGGATACAGCTCTGCCTTTTCTAGATTGTCATTTGTTTAATATTCTGAGGAAAAAAAAATCTGGTTGCTTTTTGATATGTTTTGTTTCTTAGTTATGAAGGATGTTGTTAGGACTTTTGCTCACTATGCTTTTCACTGATGATTAGAAGGTGTTGAAAAATATTCTTCTGTGACTGCCACACAGTCCATGTAAATGTACCTGATGCATGTGGACTGATGTCAACAAGAATAAATATTTGCCCTGCACTTTGTGATCCTACCTTCCAGCTTTTAGGATGGAAAGAATAAATGCCTGTTAACCTTTCCTCTTAACAGTGCTTTATAATGAAATGTCAGTCATAATTTGGAGGGATTTTGTAAAATTTCCCAGAAGTTTTAGGAAAATTTGGTAAACTGAGTGGGCTAAACACAGGTTACTGCCACGTCCATAGTAGGGGAATAAGAGTTTAGCAGAGCACATCAGCATAAGAATAGCAGAAAATCTAAAATCATAATATATCTCAGTGTTCAGTATGAGAGAACCTAGGGAGGTTCTTGCAGAGGACCATGACATTATGCAGTGTGAGTCTAAGCTATCTCAAATTAGACTGTCAGTAGAAGCAGGTTTAGAATAAATCAATAAAATGAATAGTAACAAATCACCAGGATCAGATGTTACTCCCCAAAGACTTCTAAAGGAACTCTGATATGAAATTGCTGAACTCCTAACAGTGGTGTGTAATCTATCATATAAAGCAGCTTGAGTGGCAGAGGAAGGTGGAAAATGTGATGCCAATTAAAAGAAATTGTTCTATTTGGGGAACATCTAAGTAATAAGGTTGTCATTTTATCAATACATTATTCCAACATAAACTGTCGCTGTAGTCAGAAGAAGCAGCTCAGCCTTTCCCAGCCACTCACTCCTGCCACGAGTGCCTCTGTACTTCTACAGTCTGTCATGTGATTCTGCAGCAGACACAAGTAGGGAGCTGGTCCTAGTTGATACTGACCTAGGAAGCACTAAATTATTAGTTTTAGGATAGATGAGTCTCCTGATCCACTTAATCTGTCAATGACACAAAGTTTGGCCCGAGGGTGTTTGCCCCACACCCTCAAAGGGAGAGGGTGGCAGAGAGTGAGAAGTGTGCAGGTGAGGACAGCAGGAGAGAAGGACTGGTGTCTTTAGCAGCTGGACTTGCTTGCAGGAATATGATTAGATGCAAAACTTCAGCATGAAGTTATGAATTTGTGCTGGGAAATTGGGTGGCAGTACAGTAGATGCAGAAGGAAGAAATGCATGCAGAAATATACTGAGAAGAGGGAAATGTGGCACTTTTTTTTTTTGCAGACAGTTCAGATCTTTTGTATCCTGTAGAGCTGTTAAATGTTTGAAGGAATATGAGGATACATATGATCTGGTGTGCCTGTATCTTATATTCATATTTTCAAAATGCTTTTGATAAAGTCCCTTGCCAAAAATCCTTAAAGAAATTTAAAGATTGTTTTGATCAGGAAGGAAATGCTTTTCAGGACTGATGATTACACAAAAGAGAGAAAATGAAAGGTAAGAGTAAATTGTCTGTGTCTAAAATGGAGGGAATTCGCCATTGAAGACTGGATGCTGATGAGTGTGGAATGAAGTCTGAGGTAACAGGCCATGCTGATATTATGAAGTGGTTGAGGGTCTGATGATAAATAAAGCCATAGTTTCACCTTTGGTGGCCTTGAAAGATTTTATTCTTGTACACCCACATCTGACTGCCTGTTTGAGCTGTTGTGCTAGATCAGGAAGCTGATCCAACTCAAAAATAGTCTCATGAAAGTAGTAAGAATGGGGCAGCGTAGAACTGGGAACATAAGTTGGGAGTGGGCCCCTCGAACCAGCCCTGTGGCTGAAGAAAGATTAAAGGAATAAAAATCTGTGTGACTGCAGGATAAAATTGCAGATGGGATCCAAGTTTGAAAAATGCAAAGTAATGTGTTCTTCTACCATGGAGAAAAGGAAATTCTTATTATACGTATTCAGCAGGGTGCTGACTTGGCTATTATCATGCAGAAAATAAGTCTATGGAGGTAGTGTGGATAGTTCTCAGAAATTTTTGATCGGAATTGGTCAAAAAGGCAAGTGGTATTTAGGCTTATTAGGAAAGAAGCCAAGCAAGAACTGTAGTTATACCATTGTATAACTGTGTAATATGGAATGTATGATATGATTCCTTCTTCTCCCCCAGCTCAGAAAGGTGGAAAATGAAGTAAAGGGCAGCAAAGGTGATTAGAATTATGAGTTAAATACATCTAAGAATAGATAGCCTAGGTCTGATCATCATAGGAAGGCAAATTTGGTAAAGGAGGCATATGGTGATCTATAAGGCTATGAATTGTGTGGGGAAGGTTAGACATAAAGATTGTTCATTGTTTCTCATAATGAGACAAGTGTTTGCTAACAGTGAAATTATTTGGTTTATAACTAATAAAGAGAAGTGATTTTCTGATATAATGTACAGCTAAGCTGTGAAATTCATTGTTTTGAAGATTCTGTGGAAGCCAAAGATTGGAAGGATTTAAAAATAAATTAGACAAAATCCTAGAAATACTCCATCACTGCAGTGATGTCAATAAAACTTTACATTTGGAGAGTCTACACAGCCCTTTGCTGGAAGCTAGGAGGGTGTGTCTGAGAAAGATAACTTTGTATTTATATTTTTCTTAGTTTCTTTTCTTCCCTTGGGCATCCTCTGTCAAAGACCTGGTTCTTTTTTATGGGGATCTTTGATCTGACCCAGCCTATTGCATGCAGCATGTTGCAGTTTGGAAAGAATTAATCAGAATCTAAGATTATAATAAGATAGGTAGGACAACTGAGCGAGTTATCAGTTGAGCTGGCAGCGGAGTGTGAAGACTTCTGCTGAGTGGCTTTGCAAATGACGTGGTGGGACCTGAAGGAGGGACAAGAGAAGCAGAAGCTCTGGGGATAGCATGAAGTTGGGACCAAGGCTGCCAGCAGTGACACTGGCCTCTGCTCAAATGGGAAAATCTGACATCCTCTAACTGTCCACCTGCATATTGCCATGTTGCACCATCTCGTCTGCTATACTTGGTTTGACCTGGTGCCAAGCAGACTTAGGTATCTTAGTAGGAAACTATTTTTTTTCCCTTTGATAGGATTATTTTCTGTCACAGTAGTGAGCTGAATCAGCTCGCAGAAGGAGCACCATGTCTGGGATTCACTACAGACAGTGTGTCACATGCTGAGGTGCCAAAGCTAATGGGAAATGCCAGTGAGGGGAGTAAGTCTAAGATGCTCTCTTGTGTCAGGAGCTCAGACAGTTTTTTCTGAGAAATGGGAACATGGAGCTTGAAAAGGGTTTATTTGCACTTGGGCACTAAAACTTGTTTGGGCAAACTTTTGGAAAGGCAAGAGTCTGAGAATGCTGCTCCTGAATTGTCTCACCGTTATATCCAATGACTTGGAAACTAGAGTCAGCATGGGGAATGATAAACATCCTTCCTTATTTGTGATCAGGACTCTCTTTGTAGATACTGATGGTATTTTTTCGGCAAATACTTTCAGACCAGTGTAGGCACACATAGCAATTTAGATGCTTTCAGGGAGAGGAAGTAACTGAGGTAACCATCAGACAAACACGTGGTTTTGATGTGCCCAGGAGCACTGAGGCACGCTGTGCACCGCGGGCACCTAAATAAGTTTTATTGTGCTCAGTGCAAGAATACCTGGTAGAGCCCCAAGTGTTTAATGTTCTGTGTTTGAGTCAAATTTGCAGAAGAAAAAGCTACCCATTCTATATGACAGTCAATTAGATCATAGTATTCTCAGTTTCTCAGTCTTTTCTCTGTAATGCTGTAATTCATTATAGCTAGTTGTCGCCTTTTGCTATGTGAGAAAGTGATAAGGAGCTGTCATGAAAGCCTAGTGTGAAACCATTTATTATGAAAATGTGCATTGTAGACAATATCAGGGGTTTTGATGATCTTGGTTGTTTAAGCAGAAAAGAATTGGGAAGTGTAGGTCTATCAGAAGAACATTTTTAGGGGTAAAATTAATTTTCTTCTGACAGTGGAAAAGACTTTTAAGTTGAAAAAGGCAGAATATGTTCATTTATTGTACTACAAAATAGGCTTGGGTGATATAAGCATTTTGTTGAGGTACCTGGAAGATAAGATGTTATGACACTGGGAATTTGGTAAGGTTTCTGGAAATATAACCCTGAAGAGATTTAATCAGTTGTTTGTAACATCCCTTTTGCCTTAATGACATTGGAAGTCTAGGTGATATGAATTATCAAATCAATGGAGTAATTATTTCAAATATATGAAATTATATATTGTCGTATATATATCTCTCTAAATTAATAGGTGTATTAAGTAGCTGAGATCATAAAGAGACATGTTTGTATATTTCAGAAACATTTCTATAGATCTTTTTCCAGAATGGTGCTTTTGATAATTCCCAATTGTCTGGTGATGCTAAACCAAGAAGTGTTTGGAAGGAATAAAAAAATACTTGTAGGATTTTATAAAAATGCTTATGTTTTAGTGGTAAAAAGAGTAGCAGAGGTTGCCTCTTAGTTTCTGCCTTAGTCTGAATCCTTTTCTAATCACTCAAGTGTGCTTGGTCAGTGTCAAATGTAGCAGAAATTACTCGTGTTCCCAGGTCAGACGGTTGGGACTGAGGGCCATGCCGTTGAAGGGGAAAATGAGTCACTGCACAGCAATCATGCCGAAGAGATCTCTTCCATCAAGGGAGGTGTCATCTCAGAAATACGCCAACCACTTGGGTTGATTCCCTGTCTGGCTCAAATGCTACATTGGAGGTTGGGTCAGTTCCACATGTGCAGGTGTGGAGATGAAGCAGGCCAGGTCCCTTCTGTTGCAACTAATGTCATACAGGCTCTAGTGAGCCATAAGAACACCAAAGACAAAGTATGTCAACATCACCTTATCAAAAAATCATAGCCAAATTCTGAAATGAATCTAAACCATGGTAACTCTTGCTGACTTCTGTCTACTAGAGATCCATTCTGCTGCAGCAGCTCAATCAAACCACCAAGTGTGAAATATATGAAGGCAGAGGACAACCTCTACTCTGAAGGTGACACAACTTTTTAGGTCCTATCAGTCCCCAGAAACAGCACTGTCTTCATGTTTTCTCAGAATGTGGCTCACTGAACCTGACTATAGAACATGTACAGTTATCTAAAAAGTGCTGTTTCTAGTAGATGAAAAGTAGGACCTGATTTGTAAGAGAGTAGCATAAGAGGAATAGCAACAGATGGTGTGTGGGCTGGCAGGTCAGTTAGCTGTGAGAGTAGGAACTGGAAATGCAAAACTGAAATATCAGTGTTGCTGCTTCTTACAAAGTGTCTGCACATCCTGTTCCTTCAGTGGGAGCCACACAACACACTGTCCTTCAGGAACCCCAACCATGGGGCCCTTCACCACAGATCCCGCATTTTTCCTGGCCATTTATCATTTTCACCGCTTAGCGTTGAGCTCCTTTCCTTCCTTCTTAAGACATTTTACTGTCAAACCCTGAGGCAAACTGTGGAAAAACTGGACACTGTCTTCAGTACTCTCTTTTTGTGTTCCTCTTCGTTCCCACCAAGATTCCCCACCTGCAGACCTAAGTAGATGTGTTTGTACATTAATGACTCCTGTGTTGCTATTAGCACTTAGTGTGATGCTTGTTAAGTTGGAAGCTTGTTCTCAGAATACAACAAAGCACTCCTTCCTAAAAGCAGAATATGCAATGATATAAAAATTGGAGATGGTGCTCTGAAATTCAGATTATATTGTTTTTTTTGAAAAAAGCTTTTATGGAATGGGGGAATTTTTATGTAGGAACGCTGAAAACATAAAACTGTATCTTGACGTGCTTGCTGCATCTCTGAGTCCAAGAATACAGTTCATGCACTGTCTTCAGGGTTTGAATTCCAGTGTTTCCAGTGCTCCAAGTTGCTGTAATACAATGATTTTCTTGTGAGATCAACATTTTCTGGGGAATATAAAGAGCGCCTTCATTCCCCGCCCACAGGGTGGAAGGATGGATTCACTGCAGACCTGTGCTTTGAGGTTGTGTATTAAGAATCTGAAAGAAATCTGTTCTTCAAAGTGGCTTTTTTCCCTCTTGTGAAATAAATTTACTCTCATGCTGTTAATTCCTCCTTCCCCCGCAATCCTTCTTAACATGCCCTGAGTTCAAACAGTTTCACGGTACTATGGAAGTAGCAGCCTTGGTCTTTTTGTGAGCTGGAGTGGGACCGATTTTGGCTATAGCCAAACTACAATTTTTGTTACTTCACTAAGCTCCCTGTCATGCTCCCTATTACTACTGTTGGGTGATACTTGATTGTGCAGTGTACTGATGCAGTCCTTTTCTTTCCCATTTTACTGCTTTCTGTAAATCCCTGGACTCAGAGGTCAGTGGGGGAGATTAAGAACAAAAAGCCACAACCCAAGACCTATTTGTGAACCATTAATTGGTATAGATTTCTGCCTATTTCCCAGTGGGCTTTTTGTGGGCTCTTAAGACCTCCCTTAATAGCTGGGAACCCTGGGCTGCATTACAGCACCGAATGCCTCTGCTTGCTGTGTGGCTGAATAAATTCAATTGCTTGAGAAAACCTGTATGGGGCAATGGCAAACTGGTGCCAACGCACTCCGGATCACCAGGTGCAGCAGAGCTTGTCTCTGCCTGGCCCTAACAGTGGCTGCTATCTTCTCCAGCATGTTCAAGGAAAAAAGAGGAGAAGGAGCAGGTGTGACAGCAGCTGCTAAAGGCCAAATTTGCTGTGTGCTGGAAGAGGTTGGCAGGGTGTTCTGCTGTGGTTTGTGATGTTTTACTAGGTTTTGATTTTAATGGGCAAGTCAGAAGATTGGCTGTTAGATGTAGGAATAGATGGTTGTAGGAGGAATACTTTTGTGGGAGCGGAGGGGCCTGTCTAAAAGAGATAAAGGAGCAGAATGCACTGAGCATACATTCAGAAGCCCTGTGCATTAACTGCAGTTGGTAAGCTCATAAAGCAGGCTTTAAATTGCTGTTGCTTTTTTAAAGGGAAAGATTTGATCCAGTTTGGTATCACTTGATGTATACAACACTTTTTAGGAGAGTCTATGTGGCTAGCATTGGAGACAGTCCTGCTTGTTTTTTTAAAGTCAATTTTGATCCTTTCAAAGATTGAAATAGGAGTAGAATTACAGCACTTTGACAGCCAAAGGTTTTTCATGAGATGTCAATTACTCTCATGGAGTATAGCTGACACTGACAGAAAGAGCTTTTCAGGATAGCATCAGTTACTGCAATAAAGTACATTACTTGTCCCGTCTTTTAGACAAGGTGAAAAATACCGATGTGAGCTGTAGCTGTGGTAGCAGTTCACACCACTCTCTCCCAAGCCAGGCTGAGATTATGAGATGACCTTGTCTTAGTTCAGAAATGCTTGTGAGATCCTTCCAAAACCAAAATTGTACTCTCTCTCTGAAGTGAAAATGTGATGGCTACAAGGACACTGAGTGCAAAAACATTTTGGGGTGAGAGTTTGGGGGAAATAGATGAATGTAAATAAAGTGGCAGCATTGATGGATCTAATTTTGATGGAAGCTAATAATAAAAAACTGTCTGTCTTGCAACAGCATTTGGCATGAATTGTGATTTTACTCCTTTTCTTGAACTCGAGTTTTGATGGAGATATAAATTGCCAGAATGAGAGATGTAATCATGGAGAAATCATGCTGTCTGACTTGGGACTGCTAGAAGCTTTCATACCTCACATTTTATTGTTTTTCAGTTGCTTTCCTTTTTTCTTTTTTTCTACACCCTGCATCCCTCTCCTGCCATTATCCCTCCTCCCACTGCCCACAAGGCTCTGCCAATTCCACAAGCAATCTTTCTTTAACMCTCTCCACATCCATTTCTTGGAATGTAGGGCTGGTTGACCTCTCTCTAGGAACCACTGCAGTTAAAACCCGAAAGCCAGATCCTGGTTTTGTTCTTTCCCAGCTATGAATTCAGAACCCTGATATCAATACAATAATGAAACCCTTGTTAGATTTCATTCCCTGCCCCACAGGAGCCTTGTCCATGCGATTTTGTTTGTTGATACTGTTAGTAACATCATGGGGGATGCGCAGCCACAAGCTGGAAGCAAACAAACAACAGTGAAAAACAACCACAAACAAATAGCATTTGTCAAATCCCAGTTTTCAAAGGATTTTCATTCAAAGCCTTAAAGCAGCAGTGACCATGCAGCATTGCCCCAAAGTGTGAAAACCACCAAGAATGGGCAAATGCAAACATTTTGCTATTAAGGTGACTACAGCTTCTCTTATTACTGTCTGTAGAAGTTAACTGTCTGCATTGCTGTCTGTAGAATTTAACTCTGTAACGGGCAGGTTACATCCTGGTACGTGCCAACAAGCAGTGACAGGGAGGCAACAACTGGATGATTTAGCAATTCAGCACACTCACATGCACTCCACTTCCCAGCGGGCAAAACGACTCCTCTCCTCCACCTTCAGCTATGCAGGCTTTGAACAAAGAGGCTGCATGAGGGCAGCCAGGTGGTTCTTAGAATGGACAAACGGGTGCAGATCTCCGGCCTGCTGAGCCCAGCCTGTTGCGGGAGGCAGCCCTGGACGTGCTGTGGGCTCCTCACTATCCTCTGCCTTGGATGTGCCTGGAGCAGGATGAGGGAAGCAAAAGGACACTGTCTATTCCCTCCTTGCTCTCCTTGTGATCTCACTGTAGGGCTCCTGGGCCGCACCAGCTTGCAAACACCTTGAAGACTCCATCAGTCCTGGGGATTCTGATGAGCATGGAGCCCTTCCCCAGGGCATTGTGACACCCTGGGGAGCCATTGCCATCGTGGGACTCCTGAGGATTGCTGTGGGCAGAAGCCCCAAAGCACACACAAGAAGATTTTGGGATGTGCTCAGTTGGGAAACCTGGGCATGTTGGACAAGCTAAATCTAAACCGGTAGGCAAGGGAAGGTCTCTGCCAGCTGAAACTGGGCTTTCCCATTGCAAAGCAGCAAGGCGTTTTCCTGAGGTCTGTGTGGTCTGCGCGGGTTGAGGGAAATTTTGCTACAGTCTCCAGCATGATGGCCCATCTCTCCGGGCAAATATGTTATGGGCTTCTCGTGCAGCTAACGTAAATATTTTGAACAGGTTTTTTTCTTTGATATATGAGTACAGATTGTGTTATTATTAATGAGAATCTAACCTCCCTGCTGGGGTGAGGGTTTTGACATGCAAATGGGCCGTAGGACATTTGATGTAACATCATAGTTTAAAGGATAGGAAATTTGTTCAGGGAGTCAAGGTTAGTAAGATGTAATTTTGGAAGTTACAACTTCGTTCTTGATTACAAAAAATGATAAATATTTGATAACAGTTTTCTAAAAGCATCTGAAAAACATGAAAATGCCATCAGCTTTGCAAGAATCTGCTGTACTGGGTTTTCTTGACGAATGGAGAGGATTCAGATCCTCCTGGAGCATATGGTCATGTAGGTCTGAGATGAAGGAGTTTACAGCAAAAGTTAGGAGCAGTTGCCTGAAGTGCTGTTATTTGTAGTGTTAGCAAGAAGACCAGCTTCTCTTCTAAACCCCTATGACTTAGGGGATTCCTGGGTATGCATCAGGGCAGAGAGACTAGGAAAGTCTGTCATTAGACCATACACAAGCTCTGTTGTGGTGAATGTTTGTCAGAATTTTGTGTCCCCTACTGCAGAGAATGTCAGCTCTGTATGATCAAGCTCCAAATGTAACAAAAAATTTCATATGGGAAGTGAATGCACCACTTCCTCTGCTAATCTGTGAATCCAGAGATTCGCAGCATTTAGCTTGACTATTCATGATCTATTTACTTTTTAAAATTCAGACATAAGCATGTGCATGATGATTTATTCCTCCTTGTAATTGGATACTGTGATTAAATGAGCTTGCATATTATAGTTCATTGTCCTTCTGGGATGTGGGCTACTGTTTGTTCGGAACAGCAGCTCCTAATGGAATTGATTTCAGCTCTTGTGTATTTACTGTAACTGGTGATGTGTTTCTAAAAGCTGATTCAGAAACTTGCTTTAAATATATGTTCTTATATATGAAGTATTCATCTAGCTGAAGGGTGGTATGTAATCCTCAAAGTCTTCCTTTAATATGATTTGCTGCCTTATCTGATAGGTGCTCTTTAGGAACAATGAATACATACTCACTATTTTGCAGTCTGAAAGAAGCTATAGGAAGCGTTACACCTAGCAGAAGTGTTTACCAGGCTACAGCCATGGAAAAGTGATTGCAGTCTGAGACTGTTGTCACATAATTGATGATTTTCCACGGACTAGCCAGTGGTGATATAGAAAGGATACTGCTTCTTAGTAAGAATAAAATTTTTTTTATAATTGCCTTTAATGACTAATTGAATAAGTAAATCAGTTTAATGAAAAAAAGGTAGGAAGTATGCTGTTACGCCATTTAATTTGAAGAAGATTTGAAAAACTGATAGGTAAAGGTGATTTGCAGTGAGATCACCATCTGATGCAYATCTGATGGTGTTGGCCAAAAGCACTGGTATTGTCGCATGGGACACTGGGTTTGTGTTCTCAGCCTTGTAGGTAACTCCCCCAACTCCTGAGTCCATGTCTGCTTCCTTTTCTCTATACACTGGAAAAATAAAGCACGTTTTATGAAAGCTGTGCTGGCACTTATGGCCTAGAAGAGCTATAGAAGAGAAAGATGGCAGCGAGCACTAGTCACAGCCAGATGCTGTTACATGTAGTCGTGAAACATGGTCAGGGAGCAGATAATCCAAGAGGCACTGTTTAATACAGTGGCTTATCTGTTACCACAGTTTGTGATTTTTACCTCTTTCCYTAACATTGCATCAGATTCATGTGTGCTTGTGCACAAGGGTAGGGTTTACCTGTCAGCCAGGGAGATTCCTGTGTGCCCAGTGAAGTCCAGGAGACACCTGGCTGCCTTGATGAAGGGCTAAAAATTGAACAATATCCGTGAAATACAGAATGCATCTCTTGCATTAAATGCTTTCCAGTGTGTGGATGAAAAACACAGTATCTCATAAGACTTGGAAAAGAAAGATACAAAGGAAGAAAGCTGGATTATACCAGTCCAAAGTTATGCCTCTCTGAGAGTTGTGTTTTGCATCTATTCTTTTTTGTGACTGAATCAATATATAGCACTAAAAATCCAAAATAATGGCAAAAGTGAATATCAACCTTTAGAAAATTACCCTACTGTGCTTTCATCTATAATTGCTTAGTACCTCCACTTTATTTAACTGAAATAAGCAAGGCCATCAAATAAAAATCCCTGAGTAATTGCAGTACAGCTGAGCCGAAGATCTTAGTGCTGAGCTCCCCCATGAGTGTAAATAGTTTGAAAATTATCAGAATAAAGGTGCTCTTTGTTAAAAGTGTAGCATTGAGCTACTGTGTCTTGCAAGCAGCCAAACTGCACACAAACACAGTTCAGCTGCCACAGGAAAATATGCCCACGCAGGTGTTTTAGTACTTAAAAGTGACTGAACTCTGGATAATATCTGTTCCTCGTGTCTTACCCCTGTATGATCTTTAAACAGTGCAAGCAAGAACCTTTGTTATTTCTTTCATTCAGCTGTCAGCACAGGGTTGTACTGACAAACACAATAGTTTGAAGTGGTTAGATGTTCTTAATACATATGCAGACTATGTGCAAGGCATTTTTTATTGCTGTCTTCCATTAAGTTGTAATAATAAGGAGAAAAGCTCTCTTTAATTACATGTTAACCTGTCACTGGAATGATTTGGGTGTCTCAGTGTGGCAAGCACAATTTCAGGTTCATAATTTAAGGACCTATATCATATAAATAAGTCTACAAGTAGTGTAAAACTGTATTTTAATACCRCCATCATGAAACTCACCACGTTTTTCTGAAACCCATTCACCACACAGGGAAGCAAAATGCAGCTGCCTTATGAGTGCTCTGGTACTCATTGTTCTGGGTTTATGCTGTGAAGCTGTGCTTCACTGCTCTGGCGAGTGGGGAGGAGCATAGGTGTGGAATTGTAAGATGCAAGCATGGATGGCCCCGTTTGGTTTTTAAGTTCTTGTGGATGTCGTGTCTCTTGTGCCACCCCTCTCCCAGCACAAGGAGGTCTCTGCTGTGCACTGTAGGTGTTTAAATATTGCATAAGTTATTTCAGAGGTATCTGAGAAGTGTGTGTCCATCAACCTGAAGTATGGTACACCCTGGGCAAAAAGCTGGAAGTGGCATCCTTCAGTGCAGCAGTGACATTGCAATATGCTAATGTCTGTCTGCGTCTCCGATGGGGTTGCAAGATGTATTCCTCCCTTCCCTGTGCCCCCTCCCCAGCAGAGCCGGTAACACATCACAGCCATGCAGCACCTTTACTGGGCCTTTCGCCTCCATGTGTCAGAAGATGTTAAGTGAGTCTCTGCTTTTGAGGTTACATGACAGCAGGCCGCAGCTGTGTATGCAAGTCCCTAGCCTAGTGTGTGCGACCCAATACACCAAAAATATCCCACCACTTGACCTTTCATGTGCTGGCAGAAGTGTGTGGTCTGTTCATTAGTCTAGTGCATGCTATTCCCATCTTGTGCAGAGATTTGGACCAAATCAAACAGTTCTTGCTCACACGGAAATGCCATCATTCCTTTTATAGGCAGTTCTGTCAAATCTACAGGAGCCAGGAGCGTTTTGCCAGTGGAGGCTTTGTCGTGCTAGGCTTCCCTGAAGAGACGCTGTGATGTTTACTGCACATGCTCCAGTGCCACATGTTGGGGAGCTTGCACTGCTTAGCATATTTATGATAATCTGGCTCCCAGGGGCAAACAAGATACTCCTTATATCTCCTTCCTCAGGCTGAAGCACAAAGAAATTTCCCCTTGCTGCTTTGTAGGGGGGAAAATAATAGATCAAAGCTTCCTGCTAAACACTTTTAAAAATACACAGTGCGGATCCGCACATTTCTGTTTCCCTAAGGGACCTGTCCCTCTGGTTGGTATGGAAAGCAGTTAGCAGCAGGTGATGGGGATAACACAGCACACTGAAGTCTAGGCGTTGTGCCTGACCTGCAGAGCTTTAGATGGGGCGTTGCCATGTGTAGTTTGACCTGTCCTTTATCCATGTCATATACCAGCATGGAATGTATTCTGCTCATTATACTGTAGTTGTCATAATCTGCTGGTCTGGATATTGTCCAAATACAGTGGATTTTGAAGCCTGTCATTAGGTACTGAAGTAAAGCCTTTTGGGGCTAATGGTTTTAACTTGAAAATAATGCCAATTAAGAGGGTTTTTTTTTTTAAAAAAAAGTTATTTTTGGGTTGTAAACAGAAAATTTGGGCTCATGTTCTCAGAAATGTCACTGAGAACTAGACTGTTTTAAATCATCTCAAGTTGATGGTTCCAGAAATAAAGAACACACAATCATTTTTTGAAGATATGATGATTTTTTATGTTTATATATAATATTCGACTTGAAGATTACTGTCTCCTAGGAGTAGATTTTCCAATTCAGCAATGACAAAGACATGCTGAACTTGAAACTTGGTTATTTTTCAATGCTGTATAAGTGTTGGACACAGCAAAGATGAAAAGAATAGAAATTAAGTGCATCTTCCATTGTGTTAAGTTTCTGAAAGTTAAATGTCTAGTTTTCAAGTTTCCTTTAGACTGGAATGTGTGCTGAACTGATGGACCTGGCAAAAGACTCGAGCTGCCTTGAGCACCTTAGAGCACCCATTTGGTAGGACCAGGCTTCCAGGGGCAGAGGGGAGAAATGGTACAGACCCTTTCTGTGCACTGCAGTCTGTTGCTGGAGGATGGCTGTGCTGCCACCAGGCAACAAAATGTCCTGTCCTGCTGGCACCACTGAGGCAGTGACAGCTCTCRGTGGCACCTGGAACTTGTATCATTGAGGGGTCTGAGCTGGAGACACAGCATCTCTTTGGGTACCTAGGGAGGAGGGTGATGGCACAGGTGCAAAGAAGTTCATGTGCAAGACAGAAGCAGAAAAGTAGCAATTTGCCTTGTACTTGCTCATACAACTTTCACTGAGCCACGCTAGTGCCTGGGGTGCCAGGCAGTGTGCAAGTTGGAGGTGCAAACCCAGGAGGGCAGATCACAGCAGGCTGTGCTCAGGCAGCTGGTCTGCAGGCAGAAGGATGAAAGGGAACCATTAAATCTTTTATCCTCTGTCCTGCTGCTCCAGGCAATCCTGGCCTGGCTGGCTTATTTCAATCAATCGATGGAAAGAGAGGATGAGTTTTTCTCCTCAAGTACTTTGGGAGATGCCTGATGTGAACAAGGGGTGTCTGCCTTCTGCAGCAAGGCTTGTGTGAGGACTTCACATTTCACATGTGCATTAAAATACCTCTGTTTACTGTCAAGTTTCACTGCATGGAAAGCTCGAGAGTTTTAGTTGCAGCAGTCAAAGGCACTTTTTAAACAAAAAGTATCAATATCTTAAGGTGACTGCTATAGGCAACATTTCTAATGCTTTGAAATGTATAAGGCGTAGAGGATTTGCCCAATAATTTCAAGTAACCCCAACCATTATAGTGGCACATGAATCACCAGGGCTCCCTACTACCTGAGGGAAAAAAGAGAGCTTCAGATTTCTATGTGGAAAAATTAGTGTCTCATTAAAGCTGGACAAGTTTGACATTTGCTCTCTGCCTGTGGTTTCAGGGCTTTTTGTCCCTCCAACAAAATAAGAAACTGCTCCAATACATGTGATAGCCGCAACTGGAATGCAACTTTAGGAGGATCTTTGACCTTAGCAGACAGAATGTGTTTGATTCATTCTGCAGATGTTAAAATACTGCCAGAAATTTCTGGGAGATGACCTTACAAGTTATTCCTAGTTCTGACTTTTGTGCTCTAATAAAAAATGTGATTGTACAAGTTAAATATCTTGCCCTTATGTATTTTAGTTTTCTAACCTAATGCCAGAAATAAATGTCTTGCTCTTTATTCCTTTGTGCATTGATTTCTCAGTATTAGTGGTTTCTCAGTGGTTAGGTGGCATAACTACTATAATTGTTTTAATACATTAGCAGCAAATTATATATCGATGTTCTTTTTTTTCATTGACCTTTCTTTCTCAACATCATTTTCATTTTTTTGCTTCATGCTGTGTGCATGGTGGTGTAGCACTATTAGAGGATTCGATTTTGAATTAAGGGCTAATTCTGGAAGGTCCTGAGCACCACTGCCATCTGCTGAATGCAAGGAAGGTCTGGGACCTCTCAGCACCCTCTCAGATGTGAGCAATATCTTGCTAGATCAGATAGCAATTTGCATTTACTGCTTGTACTCGGAGACATCCTGACATTTTTAGTAAATTGCTGTGGAATTACAGATTACTGAGAAACTTCTGTCTTTGAAAAGAGTTGCCATCAAATGGCTTTTCTGTTTCTGCAGAACAAGCAATTTTCTGATTACAACTCAACTGTCAGGACCTGTGTTTGCATTGCTGAAAGGTTTCAGAGCATTGCATAGTATTATGTGAATGAAACCACACAAAAATCTACATGTAGCATTGTCTACCTTGAGGTGTGTTATAGTTTTTCTCCTTTTACAGAAAGAGGAGGAAGAGATGTCACAAGAATTTATCAAGCTTACGAGCTTTCAGCACTGAGAGGCTGAAAAACTTAAAAATGCTTTGCTGTAGCTCTCATTTTGTTAAATTTGAACTCAGTGACTGAATATTTAAAATAGAAAGAAGTGTTTATTCCCTATAGAATAGTAAGTAATCAGCATCTATTTTACTCAGGCACAGGGCTCATCTGTCTGTTTGCCCAGCTGTAACCCCATCTCTTAGGGCTGCTTTTCCTGATGGTTGTGAGACATGCAAGTCTTAACTATTTCTGATCAGTGTGGTGTTGCTAACCCCATCAGTGAATATTTTCTTTTAAAAAAAATATTTCCAATATGTGCTATGAGGTCAGAAGGTGCATTAGTATTATTGATCCCAGCTTTTCAGTCAAAGACAGGAAGATAACAATTCCAAAGGATTCAGCTGGTTTAGCTGTTCGTTTCTTTTTCCCAAATATACTCTGGAGGATGAGCCTCACAAAATATTAGAGAGAAGTGTCTGGTCCTGCAAGGTAGGGATGATGCACTGAATGTAAATGAGAGCAGAATTGTTGATGGTTATTAAATTTGTAATTCTGGCTAATACTGGTAAGTGTATTAACATAAGGGGATGTCAGGAACTGACCATATGGTCATCTTATCATCTTTGCCATAGTCACAAATGGGAAAAGGCATCGCTAAAGGGTTTTAGAATTTGTTTTATGTTGTCTGAAATACATTTATTTTTCTCTTCATCTTTGTCTTTCTTGAAAATATCCCCCCCCCCCCCAAGCACCAAAGAGATCTCATTATCACACAAAACAAAACTCAGAGTTTACATCAATGTTTGAAAAATGTGTGTGTAGCCCCCACTTGTATTTCGTGCTTCTGGAGACCAATACATTATACTCAGGTTCTAACATACTGAGGATGAAGAAGATATTATGATCTCTTTTTATTTTTTATATTTCTGAAAGATAAGTTGGACTGCAAGGACACTTAGTGATTTTCTCTGCTTGGAAAGCAGAGGGTTTAGAGAGTTATATTTTTAATTCAGTTCATGAGTTTTCATTCTCTTAGTGTAATTCTCTCATACACATAGTGAAAATCACAACTGCACTGTAGCATGACTAAGACTTGCCACTACAATGGCAAGAGTAGTTTTAACCTATGAGTCACTGAACACCAGTGGCTTGTTCGTTCAGGCTATTTTTTTTCCTCCTTTTTGTTGTTGTTTTGCTTTTCTTTCAATCTCCGTACAGGTTTGGCCTCCACCAGCAAATCCTTGGAGAAAGCTGAATCACTACTTTGCATAAAGTGGAAAAAGACTTGCATTCCAGTGCTTTATCTATATTTTGTTATAATCCGATTTAGTGTGGAATACAAGCCTGAAAAACCCTTAAATCTTTCTGTAATTCTTGCACAGCCATTCACAATGGATTTGTACAGTGCAAAGTCGAAGAGATTTGGGTTCAGAATAGTGATAAGTTAAAAAAACCAAACCCAAATGAAACAAAAAACCCCAAGCAGATTACCTGTTTTTCTTTGCAGTTTAATAGATTTCACTATCAGTACCCTCTCCCCAACTAAACAGTACATGACATAGACAATCTGCAGAGAAAGGAATATCGAATCTATATGCATGGGGTCTATATACTTATACTCCTCTGTATAGAGGAATTTGCCTTTTGTAAGCCATGCAGTTATAAGAAAAAAGCTCGATGCATTGGCTATTTTAAATCCTGTTGTTGCCTTGTTTGCATAGCTTTATTTTTTTATAATGTTTAAATAAGCATGCAATGAAAGAACATGGAAGTAGAAATGCTATAAAGTGGAAAGAACACGGTCTGAAAAGTTGCTCTGTAAAGTCCGRTATGGAAAAGAGAATGGTTCTTGTCATCTCAACAGTCACAGTTTGTCTCTGAAAGTGGGAGAACTTGCTTGGCTTATTTTGCTGCTTTTGTTTATTTGTTTTCTTTTTCATTTTTTGGTTTTTTTTGTTGGTAGCCACTGAGAAGCAGCAACCCAAAATCTGTTGAGGATGTAGTAGTGTGATCCAAAAACCAGGACAAACTGGAATTTGTCATCAAGTTATCTCTTCTTGTGGGTATAAAGGGATTAGTGACTCAGGCATTAGGAGTACTTATACGTGGTTTAGCTGGGCAGTGTGTCTAATATTAGCAGTAGGGCAATAGGTGTATTCTAAATGCAGTCTGAGCTACTGGATGTGTTTGTAGTGTAAATGTATATGCAGTATTGGTTTAGCTGTGCTGGTCTAAAGATGCTGGTTGGTGCACGTGCATGCTAGTGAATAATACGTGGACATATAAATAGCTAGGTGGGTAGTTAGAGATGTGTATCTATCTATAACACTGGAATGTTTCCCTACTTTTCCTTCTTTACTCATTCTATGAGACAGTTTTTTTAATATTTGCTTTTTAGAGCTGTCCTCAAATAAATTTAATGAAATAAAATGAAATTAACTTTTACTCCGTTTGACAAAGGCATTTCCTTTAGATTAAGTCTCTTTTCATGTTTGTATTACAAGTTATCTGTATGAGTCTACTCCACTGATGCCTCCACTGYAGTAGTTTAAGAAAATGCTCCAGTTTGAGACAAGGTTACAGATGTTAGACATGGCAACACCGTGAAGTGTACTGCCTGTCCTGATTCATTAAATATGTGTCACAGATGATTTTTCTCTATAGATCTGTATTAGTTTCTGTCCTAAGCCTTAGTAATTGATACCCTGCCTAGAGAAGAGGGTGGAGAAAGGAGAAAAGAAACCATTGGAAAATCAGATTTGGTATGTAAACCCATGCAGGAAACCCATTCTTTCCTCCTGGTGTTTATAATTGTACCATCACCTTGAGTTGGTATTTGTAGAGTTTTCTTCTCAGAGAGGAAGGGTATGATCTTGTAGAGAGGTAAGTGGGCACATGGAAAGCAGCAGGGAATCCTCTCGATTGTTTAAGTCAGTGGGAACATATGATGTGTTGTTCATCTAAATACATTACCATTTACTGTCTCTGGGAGCCTAGGTCTCCCTTCCCCACCAATATTGTTGCTATTGGCACTCATCACCCTATGCACACAATACAGAAGTTGCAACTTCTCATGTAGATGTATGGCTGGGCCCTTCAGTAACCAGCTGAAAGCAAATGTTCCCTGGATGTTTCACATGTGTGAGAACATCCCATATCTATGTGCTGCTCTTTCCATCCCTCAGCCACCCTGAATGTGTCTTGCAGGAGGACTTGTACATGGCAGAAAAATGGACGAGCTGTGCTAACTGTTCCTAGTAAAGCTGGTGTCCGTGCTTTATTTCACTTGGGCAAAGGAGGGGACTGATAGCCTAGGAGAAACTGTCTCAGCAGAAGCGGGCACAAATTGATTATTTAATAACAAACAAGCACAGTCCCTGCTTTTTTATTATTTTTATGCCTATGGAACTTGCACACAATTGGTGTGGTGAGATTACTGCCTAAGGCTGCCCCTAAAGAGCTGTAGGAACAGGAGACCATGGGACTCATGCTGGTTCTGTTGCATGTCTTAATGAAGCTTTAAAATGCTTGAAATTGTCTTTGAAATGAAATATTCCGTAGCCGCAAGTTAACTGCAGACTTTGTAATAATTGCTTAGCCAAATAAAGGAAAATTGTGAGGAACAAAGAAAAGTTGGATTGATGGCTAGAAGAAAAAGATTAAATAAAAAATTCATGGAGAAGAGAAATAAAAAAATAGCATAGCATCACAGGCTTTTGCGCAAAGACTTCCTTTCCAATAGCTTTTCTTTTCCAACTACTACTGTGCATTTTATTCTCCCTGCTTGCTACATATGCTAGAAAAACTTTTTCTTTGGGATTAATAGGGAAAACGGTCACCAATTTAGGCAGAAACTGGAACATAGAGTAAGATTTAAAAGCAGGGATATGCATTTCCCTGCCATTCTGAGTGGGGGTATGGTGGACTGTAAATTATTAGTGGTTTGACTGGAATTGCCCTTTTTTTGGCTCTTTAATCAACTGTGACTAAACAGAAAAAAACCCAGAGAGACTTTCGTTCATAAATGTCAGCCCACCTTGTACACTTACAGCCCTTCCTCATTCAAATTTACTGCTCTTAGTGGCCATTAGTAACAGAATGAATAATAGGCTGTGAATGAATCCTCTCATGGTTAGCCTTTCTCTCCATTTGTAGATTAAGACCAGCAAGTCATCATTTGTGGACATGTATTAATATCCGAAAGTGTCTCACAAGTGTGCAGTTGTTTGTTTAGAACAAATTATTTTTGAAGTATCAGTACACCCTCAGATTTTGTGTTCCTGCTATGACATGAAAAACCATTCTGGAATGAGTTTAAATTACTGGGCATTTAGGAAGAAAAAGCAGAAGATAGTTACAGTGAACAGGGACTTCAGGGAAATACCTACAAGCTAGTTCAGGCATTTTAAAATATGAATATTATTGTAAAGTCTTTAGGTGATGTCTGGTAATAGATATTTAATCTTGCAAAAGCACTTTCMTTGCTTACTTGTTAAAGTAATTTAACGGATGAGTGATGCTATTAATGGACCACATGCATAATCCAGACTTTTTTTGTTCCAAACATTCCTCTAGGGTTTAAATTTCTAAATATGTTCAGAGGCAATTTGAAGAAATTTAGCCTACACAAGCTGTGGGAAACATAATTTATTAACTTTTCTTCTTAGCATTTCCTCTGCATTTAGAGGATAAAAGAAATCACAATGTATACATATGTGCAACTTAAAGCAGGCTGAGTGATATACCTTGTTTTGATGAGGTTGTTGGAAACCAGAGACTGTAAATGGAGGGATATATGATCGAGCATGCAGAGAGAGGGAGATGAACTGAGGACTTAAAACTAACTGTAAGTTATCTGAACAAATGTACAATTTTAGACTTCACTGCTTGGTTTTCTGTTTGTTTTGCTGGGGCTTTTTTTACATTAGTAATGTCTGTAACATAGTTCTTGCAAGAAATTTAAACAAAAAAGCAAAAAKCTGAAATCATAGCAAACCAGCCTTTCTTTCCATCCCAACACTTTTGGGTGCTGGAAGAATTGACATCTGGAAAACAGATTGTCAGGTAATAAAAGTAAACCTGTAAGTTGTGTTTTAAATACCAGTTATTATGATTAAGTCACATTATTTTGAACAATTACAGAAGTTCATTGATAAGCATTGCAGTTTTGCTTCAACTAGGACTTAATTTCTTTTCTGAACACATGGCTGTGTTTTGGTGAAATTCACATATCACCTACACAGAGTAGCAAATTAGGGAAATAATATGTTGTAAATTGTTGTAAATGTCTCTTTGACTTTGTGAGGATCACTGCACAGTCACATAGTTCAATAAAGAGCTAAAATGTGTTTGTTGAGTCCAAGCTCACTTGTTTCCAAATAAATGTTTGTGAAACTTCCAACTTTAATAGCTGTATTGTATCATCCAAAAGATGTGCAACAGAATGAATAGACGACCTTTCAGATGGAGAACAAGCTGTTCACCATGTCTTTTCATTTACTGAGACAAAATACTCTTTTTATGCAGAGACAATACTTTCCACCGTTTTGAACAATGTTGGGTAGTATAAAGAATTTAATTGTTTTACTTCTGGGTGCAGGGGGTTTTACCTGTGCATCTTTAGATCAGGACTCTTTCTAGGCCAGCTGTGTTAAATGCATTGAGCTAGATAGATTTATTTTAATTTTTTAAAAGACAAGAGGGGTATTTTGAATCCCATGCTCACAGGGTGGGATGTCATTAGCTATCCATCCATGTTATGTCCACGTGATATCTGTCTTTGAATAATTCATGGATGAATTGTTATTGTCATTGTGCACCACAGCTATGGGATCAATAATTTACTGATAAGGAGGTCCAAAGCAGCTGTAATGGAAATTGGTCTTTATTATTGTGAAATTGCAGCCTTGGTGTGAAAGGCTGCTGGGATGCTCTGAGTTGCACACTCGTACCCAAGCACTAGCCTGGGCTGGAACAGATCGCAAACAAACAGTGAGAAATTCAGGATATGGAAATCTGGGCTCAGCCCTGTCTTCCTCATGTGAGGTATGGTTTGGCCCTGTCTTCCTCATGTAAGGTATGGTTTGGCCCTTAGTCTTTGCAGTTGTAAATCCACCACTCAAGTCATAACTGAGTATAATTGGTGCTAACTAGTACCAGCTAGTTATACAGGTAAAGTATTTTTGCTCTACAATATATCTGAAATAATTTCTGGTATTGTTCAGCCTCTCTCCATGTTCCTGTTCTTATCTGGAAAAAACAGAACTGTTCTCTTGTTAAAGGGAACACAGCATATTTGCTGAAGTAAAAAGAAATACGGTGAACAGGAACCTCTCAAAACTGGAGGAAAATCTTACCATTTGGGGAAGAAGAAAACAAAACCAGAGAAACAAACAGAAACATTTTTATTTTGTGTTAAAAAGACCAATATAATTGTCTGTTTGCAGAAAACAAAAGATTTTGTTTTGTGAATCAAACACAGATTCAGTCCTAGATCATGCATGATATATGAGTAATTTACTAAAATTGGAAGCAAATTTAAGAATTGCACAATAATTTCAGTTGGAAGGGAGCTGTGAAACCATGAGGTCCAACCCATGGTTCAGTAAGACCAGGATGCTCAGAGCTTTGCACAGGCAAAACATACTGATGTTGAAGGTTCTGCAGGTAACCTGTCGCAATGGTTGAGCCTCCTCACAGCAGGAAAGAATAAATCCCTTGGTCTAGACAAAATTTCCTTTCTTACCCTGATGGTTTCCCCTTATCGTTTTGTTGCACCCCTCCAGGAACAGTCTGGCTTGGTTTTATCTCCACTCTGCCATTGGGTTGTTAGAGACCACCATGAGATTACCCCTGAGCCTTGTCATCTGGGAGCAAACCCAGTGCTTTCAGCCTGGTGCTGTGTGCAGTAAAGGTTTGGAAGAATCCTAAAAATAATATGACATGGGAATGAGGAATGAGAAAGTTACACTGAGATCCAAACTGACCGTTCATCCTGACAAGCTGAGGTGCTATCCCTGCAGTGTGTAGGGGTGGTCTGTTAGCAAGTACCTTCAGGCTGGTTTTGTAACGCTGATAGAAACAAGGTGGAGGGAAAAACCTTCCATAATATAATTGAACAAACCTTAGAGAAAACTTCTCAGCACTTGAAGTGATGCCCACAATACTAACCAATCAGCTAAAGATCTGAATATATTTATTTCATGGTTCTCAACTACTATGCATAGATGTTAATCACAATCCATGGCAATCACAATTTTCTCTCTCCTAGTATTAAAAGCTATTCTTCTGAATTTCCAGAACAAGTTTGTGCATGGCAGTCTTTGTTATAAGGACTCTTTCTTACTGATTCCGGTACTGTCACTTATTTTGTGCATACTTGTGCTTGTTGGTGCTTTGGGAGCTGAGGGGGAGCTTGTTGTTAACTTTTTGAAACTTAAAATTTCATGTATTCTGTATTCTTTGGACCTTTTTTTTAAGGGCAGGAGTCCTGTTTCTGCCATGCGCAGTAACAGGAGTAGCTACTCTCTTCCTGCTCTCCCTAATGTGCTGTACCTTGGGCTTTTTTTGTCTTCCTCTGCAGAAACTCTCCTGGATGACTTCCTTCTCACATACACAGTCTTCATGACAACCGATGACTTGTGCCAGGCACTCCTGAGGCAATATCCTTTTATTGAAAGTTGTATTTGCAGGGGTGACATACCTACTCATACTTCTATCTATTGTTGAGCCTTATATCAAAGTTGCATGCCTGTTTTTGTTCTTTGCATATTGATACTATTGAAATACAATCCTGCATGACTATTTTGAAGCTGCATGTAAAACTGGTGAGAAAAGAGAACAATTATCTGATATTTACTATGATGGTGTGCTTAGAAGGTGGACTGCACTTGAGATTTTGGCATCACACCCCAACAAATACACGAAAAAACTGGAGCAACTTCAGAAGAGAGCAATGGGAATTACCAGTATACTAGGAAAAAAAAAGATCTACAAAGAAGAATTGAAAGAATTGGGATTGTTTTACTGAAAAAAGGGAATCTAAATGGGACAGTCTTTCAGGCACCTAGAGAGGAAGGGAAGACTGTTCCCATATCTGTACCAGATGGGACAAGAGGCAGTGAGATTAAATTGCTGTAAAACATGTTCATGTTAGATGCTAGAAATTTTTGGGTGTTTTGCATTAAGAAAATAAACACTAGAGTGGAAAATGTGTGAGATGGTAGAATTTTTTATATTGGAGAATATTAAAACGAAGAAACCAGAAAATATATTTCAATGGTGTACTTGAGTGTCTTTTAGGGTGGACTAGTTAGGGTGGATTTGGATGGACTAGTTTAGCTGATTTTTCAAGGTCTCTTTTTCTGCAGTCCAGTTTTCATAAGATTTATGATACTGAAATTCAATTCAAATAGCTTCTCAAAATTCGGGTTATACTGTATTCTTAGCTCAAATGGGTTGTGAAAGAAGAGATTCCAACTGGAAACATTAAATCCGAGTTTGGATATGAGTTCCCCTAAGCAGCACATGCCTATAACAAGACATAGACACATTCATATATTAAAACATCTAGAATTTGCATAGCTGAGGAATCAATAAACGGAAAGTTCCTTCTCTGAAGTTGAATGTTCAAAGGTGAAGTTGCCTCTGAATAAACCTGCATCCAAAACACACTCATTGGTGTATGTGCATACTTACCTAACAGGAGTGCTTAAAAGATGTATTGGGACAGATGCCTAACTCATAGCAACAAGGCAATTTTATGTCTGTTTTTGTTTAAAGATAAATAAGCCTTTCTAACTGTGACAAGGTAGAATTTAAAGTGGGATTAAAACCTCTCCAGATTGTGTTAATTCTTAGAATATCTCCATGAGCATAATACATTTCAGAATACACAAAGATAAAAAGTAAAGAATTTTACAATCTCTGCTCCTTTTATCATGTGATACAGGATGTAAGTCTTAACTCATTCTGAGATATAAGAATTATTTTCATATATTTACAATGACTTCCATCAGGTATAGATCAATGTTTGAATAAACTTGTGGCTATAAAATGAACTTGCCTTTTTTATTTTAAATCTTTTTTCCTGTCTTTAACTTTTGTGGTGAAAACATCATCTTTTTACCTTATAAAAGAAAGAACCACGAAGGGATGGGAACAATGTACAAAGTGGGTATCACCTGACATTTGGTGTTTCTGCCTTATGAATAGAGAAAAATTGTAAAAATAGTCTTTCACTTTTAAAAAAAAATTCAATAGTGTTACTTCTGCAGGTAGTGTAATTTGTGCAGGCAAAAAAGAAAGTGACTTTCTTTGCCGGTTTTTTTTGTTATTGTTAGTGATGCTTTGCCCTTCGCACAGATATTCACGTTGGCATTGGTGTGCAGGACAAAGGTTCATTCTCAGTTCTGCAGAAAAGATATGACTCAGCAGTGTGTAATTCCTTTTGAATTGATTTTACTTTTATAGACTCACCTCTCTAATCTGTAAAGGTAAAAAATCCTGTTGGCACAGAGGATGAATTGACTTTCCTATTACTAGGAATTTCATTCCTAAAAGTTGATGAAAATCCTAATGCTCCAGACAGAATAAAACATTTAAAACTGAGAAATATAGTGGAAAAAATATTTCATTAGTAAATGAGATTATTACAAAGTCTTTGCCACCAGTTAAAGTTTCTGTGAGACCTCATTATTTGTTCCTTAACCTACTCTACCTATTGTGCTAAGAACCACCAAGGGAAAGAAGATGACTCTGATGTGTCCTGTAGGAAAAGAAAGGTCTTGCATTTGGTGTCTCAGTGGACTTCTCTCTACAAAGACTGGTTACATGAAGATGAGCATCTAAAACAGTTTTTAAAGGTATTGAAACACTTTCTGTAATGCATTTCATCACTGTTTAATTACATACTGTGTCTAAAAAGCCCCAACAACAAAATCTATGAAACATATTTTTCCATACTTAGATCTTCTCCATGAAATCTATAATAAAAATGATTTATATGAGTCATCCTTAAATGCCTTAAAGATAGTCAATTTGAACAGAAAACCTGTGTTGCCAGTACATTAAATGTCAAAACCATTACTTTAACATATGAAACGTATAGAACTCCCATGGTCTCTAGAAAATGGGAAAAGTTAGGAAGGTAAGAAATAAAACTACAAAGCTATGGAGGTTCCTTGGACACACTGATCATGTCTGTCAGAACAGGGTCTGCATTCAGTATCCAGGGGATCACGGACAAAGAGCGTTTCGAGGTCTCTGTAAGAGATGCTACTGGGACTGAGGAGTGAAATCCTATTCCACCCATTGTCTGCTGGGTGCACATGGAGAGCAACACAGCTTTATGTATTTTTAATAAATAAAATTTTGTCCTTACTTGTTAGCTAACTTCTTTTGATATTTCTGTATGAGTTCCAAAAGCTCTTATAATTCCCTTGTAAATTTGCAAATAGCCCTGTTGTTGCTGACCCAAAATCTATCTGGTTGCTGATTTTTTTKTTTATATATTTTTTTCCTCCTGCTTGTTGAAAGATGAGAGTATTTTAGGAGACTTTGAAGCATCTACCCCTTTTCCTTATGAGACTTTTTCTCTGCAACTGGAGATCTTCTTAAGGGCCTTCTAGTTCTTTTCAGTCGTTCACTCAAGACAAAGGCATGAAACATTGAATGAAATGTGGAGAAAGTCTTGACCTTCCTCTTTTTTTGGTTTTGTTTTGTTTTTGAAGTAGGACACACTACATATGAAAGCAGACACCTTAGGATTTTTGTTGTGTGGTACTAGATGTGTATTGCTATACTGGAAAAAGGGTCATCGTTTCAGCCATCAGCTATGTTTCACTGAGTTGCATCTGTCTTGATGCAGGGCTTTCTGGCCATGGAGGTGTGTGACTGCGTTGTCACTCAATTTCTCTTCTTGAAGCTTCTGTGCAATATTAAACATCAGTATGTTAATGATGGTTGCAGTTATATGTGCAAAAACAACATGTAGGATCATAGGCTAAAATCATTCATGCAGAAATCTCTGAATGTGGCGGCTAAAGCAAACCTGATGACTCAGCTAGTACATATGATCCTCATTTTCTTAAAAGAGAAGGATCTATGCACGATTCTGAAAAAGTGTGGAGAAAATATTTTCTGGAATTTCAGTCATGACAATGCCTTCCCCCAGAATTAGAAGTAAGGCTTATTTATGTATTAGTTTACAACTAGGGTGAGTTGTGGGAGTTTGTGGGATACATCAACTCAGTTTAAAATGCATAGAAATGTGAGGAAAGGTAAAGTAGAATATTTGCCATTTAAAAAGTCTTGATCTAATGAACCTGTTTGTTGTCATTCTGGATAAGAGATGATGGTGTGGTATGTTGTTATACTTCAGAATATGTTCTTCTGACCTCACCCAGATTTCATATAACAGCCACAACAAGTGGTGTTTTAAATTTCCTGTTTATAAACAAAAGAGTATAAACATTTTGCCCTCTCACTTGGTACACAGTACTAAGAGTGTCTTTCCAAAGGCAAGCTGAATATTGACCAGTCTGGAAATTTAAACAGGAACATTCTCTCCTTACAGGTTTTGCATAAATATAATGATGAAATTTGTTTTAGTAGGGTAGTGCCTGAATTGACTTAGACCCCTGATGTGATGCCTTAGATTTATATTTGAGTTGTCAGATGTTTGCAGATACTGTTTTATTTTGTAGACGATATACAGAAATGTGTTAGATGATGTGTATGAGTATCCTGTTCTTGAGAAGGACCTGAAAGAATTTCAGAAGATACTTGGGATGCATCGCCGTCAGTAAGTGTTGATTATACTTGTGATCAAGTCTCCTTTTATTCAGAGTGTAATKTATTTTTGTTGCCATCTTTCTATAATTCAGTAAAGTGATGAGTGATACAAGTAGCACATTCATTTTTACAAATCATCTTTTCTTTAAGCTAGAGCTAGATTATTGAATTTTCTCTGATGTTTGTTGGGCGGTGTTTGTGATTCAACATTCAGTCCCACCAATTTCATTCGGGATTACTTACAAGCAGAGCAATAGTTTGTGGAGAAGCTGGTGAAAATTCCCTCAGAAGCTGCGGTCTGTGACTTCAGATGGTGCCTTCATCCTCATTCTCTCTCTGCAGTCTGCAGTACTGATAAGCAAATCTCTTGTAATAGTCATCTCAGAGTTATTATTTTACTAATAATTGTGGTATCTATAAAAGGTATTTCATTGCCATGTTTTTCCAATAAATGGAGTTTGTTTCCATGGTTTGGCCGTTGGGAAGTGGGAGGAGCTGTGCCCTTGAGGGTGACCCTGACTGCTGTGTTTGTCTACTCCAATAGCTCGTGGGCTCGCAGCATTGCTTTTCACTACATCGATTATGCAAGCCAAAGAAAATTTCTCTGACTGAGTCAGATGCCATTAGTTTTTCCTGAAGGACCTGTGCAGCCTTTCTGCAGTGACCATTTAGTGTTAAAAACTTTCTGATGTTGTAAACTTTGTAATAGCTAAAATTTCCTTTTCCTAAGCTTTGACTAGAAAGAATAATTGGGATTTTCCTTTTTGTTTCAGCACTGTAGATGAGTATTCACCTCATCGAAAGGTAATGCCAGCCTGATTGTTGCTGATTGCTAGATAACTTGCCATCTCATTTTCTTCCCCTCTGCCCACGTCCCTCTCTTTTCGTGGCTTCTTAACTGAAAGTGACTGGTGACCAAAAACATGACAGGACACATCAGTGAGGTTAGACCTGCAATGCTGCTTAAGGAACTTTTTTTTCCTTTGAGTGCATCCTGGATATCAGCTGTGTGAGCTAACCTGCAAAGCATCTTAACAAGATGTTTTGAGATGTCAAAATTCAGGAGAGGCCCAGGATTGTGTCCCTACCGAGCCTGAGAGATGTAGCAACCTGGGCAAACCAGGCTGAACACAGGCATTGACATGGATGTCAACTAAACAGAGCAAAGGGTGGATTTGTTGTGACAGGGACAGACAAAAAGAGAGGAACTTGAATCTGTCTATTTAACTGGAGGGAGAAGTTGCAGCCAGAGGAAGTTGGCATACAAACTGCTCAGAGGTGAATTGCTGTGCTCGTCAGTTTTACTGGGCTGAAGTGTGTAATAAGCTTAAAATGTTACTGCAAAAATGTGGAAGGCAGAACATGAGATTGTAGTGAAATTGCTAAATAGGCTGATTGGTACAGAGGAAATGTATATAATAAGTGTATAAGAAATGGGCTCTGAGCATGACTACAGAAAACCTTGAATTGTGCAGGCTGCTTAGCCTTGGCATGTTCTGCTTCCTCCAAAATCCTCACCTTGGCCATTATTTAGTAAGGCCAACTCCCAGTTTACTGGTCCAAGAAAGGGTGGGTGTACTTCCTATACAGAAACCTTTTGGCCAGACGTGAGGGTTGAATGCTGTATTTTGTGAATTACTGCTTTGTAAAGGGCAGGGATGCAAAAAGTCACTGTTGTCCTTTTTTTTTGTTTTTTTTCTTTCTTTTCCACTCCCTCACAGAATAAAACCTTTTTCCACCAGTTCAGTGTAAAGGAGAACTGGCTGCAGCACAGAGGAACCATGAATGAAACAGAAGAAAGTGAGTATAAATGAAAGATTGGAGGAAAAAGTCAAAAACTGTAAAATTATTTCTCAGGGACTTCAACATAAATAATATTTTACTGACATACACCTTTTGATAAGGACCTTAGTGGCACAAAAGTAATATTTGGCTGTGTAAGTTTACCTTCTTGCCTCCTGATTTGCAGTGGGTCAACAGTGTCATGGTGTCTGAAGGGTTTTTTGCCCTGTCCAGTTCCTCCAGTACCCCTGTCAGAGTCCTGTGTGTCTCCCAGGTGTGCTGGCAGCCTGTCCACCAGGCATCGCTTCTGCTCCATTTCATGCTCTCAGTGTCTTGACCTACATCTTGATTGTGAAAGGTGAATGAGTAAGCCTGTCACATGAAATGGGCCAGCATCTTCTAACTCTGGGAATGTGCCTTAGTTCCTTCTCTGCTCGAAAACATCTCTGCGTGGAGTGCAAGGTGCCACTTTAATGTCAGCCATTTCAAAATGCAATTTCTCTCCATCACTACTGATACTGTAACGCAGTGAGGCTGTCACCCTCCTGTAACGCCTGTACGAGGAAGGAGGCAGAGAGGAGAACACTGTGTACACGAGCAGGGAATGGGCAGAAGGACCTCCTACCTGGCAGCCTCGCTCTTTGACAGTATATCTTCATTTCTTTCTGGGAACAAAACTCCGGAAGTTCACTTGAAGTCAGTGTATTTTTAGTGCTCATTTGTGACAGAATAAAAACTGAGCTCTTTCAATGCCGAGTCGAAAGACTTGCACAGTACGTGCTGCTGATAGATAATCCTCTTTTTGTGCTTCAAATGTAGGGAGTTTTGAGGTTTATGTTATCAAGGCTTCTTCTAAAAATGTTATTTCTGGATGAGAAACCCCCACACTCATTCTTCTTTCATAGTTGGACACAGCTTGTGGGTGACTGGGGAGGAAAGTATGCTAGCACAAGAGAGAGGACAAGCCGCGTGACTGTGGTGGGACAGTCACCAGGACAGGACCCAGCAAGGCCAGTCCTGACTGAGTTAAATTGCTTTTGTCTCACTCCTTGAGAGCATGAGCCATGGACTATGATGGGATTGAAGGAATGAAATAGCCGAAGTCAAGCTAGGGAAGGGAGAGACAGATGGTGATGGTGGACATCTAATCCTGTGTGGTGGAGTGCTGTATGACCGATGGTGCTTGTGGGAGATGGGTCTGTCCAAGCTGCACCATGCCGCTTGACCAGAGGCATTTTATCCCCTAATGTAATCATTACCAGGGCGGCTTGCAGCCCATGGCCACTTCCTCTCACTGGCATTCCCTCATTCTCATGGAGGAGCAGCACAGGCTCCTGGGAGAGATGGCATGGTCCATCCCAAGAGATACCACAGACAGAATGTTGGAAAGGTGTGAGGGGGAGAATCACTATAGCGGTTGTGCTTGAGAACCTGACCTGTAGGTTGATTTAGTTCAGTGTTAAAGAAAGGATAGATCAATAGCCCATTTGTAAATTAACATTGCTGTCTTTGTCCCTTTGCAAATGACAGAGAGGACATTTCTAACAAATTCACTTTAAGCAAGGTGTGTCACTCTGCATATGGAGTCCAAATGTTCCTGTCAGACTTTTTAAAATTTATTTTTCTACCTAATAATTTAAAGTGCAATTGGATGTCTCTCTCTTCATGAGTTGTATCCATTCTGAAGAGAGATTCTGCCATAAAATGAGCATCTCATTTACTGTCTGTTAGCAGAGACAGGTTAAAAAAGAATTATAAAATCACATTACTTTTCTTCCCCAATACTCAATGTTAAGTTCCTTCTTCATTCTCATATTCATTTTTTCTTTACTACAATAGAACAAAAAAATTCTCGAGGATAGAGTTCTTAATTGCTTATGTCAGGGTCTCTGCTAATGAAAGTGCCCTGAAGCCATGAAGATTTGTAGGACAAGCAAAGAGCTATTGCTACATTCATCTGTCAATAAAAATAATTTTAAAAAATACAAGATTTCAGGGGAAGAAGAGTTTCATCCTATATTGGCATGGTAGCAGCCTCTCTATAATAAGAAGTGCTAGAGTAGAAAGAAGTGGAAAGTTAATTAAGCACTGAAGTGAGTATGAAACCAAGAGCTGTGATGATTCTGATTAGCAGATGTAATTTTTGAAATATTTATGCAAGTCTGCAGCTCAGTTTCTTCCTCTTTAGGTGTGGCAGCTGTATTTCAAAGAACTAGCTAGGGCAAACTCGGCAAAAGATGTACACCTAAATTTCTGTCAGACAGAGAGAGCTCACATTCCTTTTTGTAGCAGAAAAAAGTAATCACTGAGCTGGCCACAGTGTTACTCCTGGAAATCTCCCTGCCAGAGCCAAACCAACTCATGTATCTTAGTGGAATTGGTGAGCCCAGGGAATTTCTCCAAACCAGTCCCATTCATATGTGCTGCAAGTGGTTCAGGAAATGAGTTGTCAGAAGTGATTGTATGGCTGTTTGGGCAGTCTCTGCTGGTGCTAAAATGCTCTGGCAATGCAAGTAGTTTAGATGTCTAGACAGATAAGCTATCGGGAGTTGTTGAATACCTGGGAGCACTCTTCTTGCAAAGCCTCCTGTTCCAGGTGGAAGTGGAGGTCCAAAATAATTTCTTCAGTGGATATGAAATATACTGAAAGGACAGTGATTTATCTGAACCTAAAAGGAAGGCAGAAAAGATGGCGACAGCTGAGTTTGCAAAGGAGATAAGCAGTGAAGGAAGTTGTCTCTGGGTAAGAAGTCTTAAATAGATAGCGCTGTGGGAGTCTGTGTTTCCATTTGCTTGCCTGTCTCATTTCCCAGGTACAGGAGGTGGGAAGGGGAAAACTGGTGATGTTTATGCCTAGTTTCATGTCGAGCGTGTCAGGGTGCAGCAACTGCCCTTTCTGCAGCAGCCAGGCAGCTGAGGCATTGCCATGGTCAGGTCTGCAAGTTTCTTCCCTGCTCTGTTGAGGTATCTCTGCCTGCAGCTGAGCATGTCTTTCTTCCTTTGTGCAGTTTTCTGCCGTGTGTATATAACGGAGCACTCCTATGTCAGTGTGAAAGCTCAASTGTCGACTTCAGCTCAGGAGATACTGAAGATTGTGGCAGAAAAGATCCAGTACCCGGAGGAGGAGTTGGCACTGGTGACAGTCTCATTCTCTGGTGGTAAATAACTTCCCTTTATCTGATTACTTACCTTCTATTGCATCAGGTAAGGGAGGGCTGCCATTTTCTGATGCAATGATACAGCTGTTCCTCTATGGGCCCGCAGCTGGATGACCATGGGAACAATGAGGAGCTGCTTCCCAGAGACTTGTTTCCATGGCAACAGCTCATTCTTGGGTACTGTGGGATGTARCATCTCCTGGCTGGGAAGGGAGTGTAAAGAACTCTCAGTCTCCAGCAGTATTGCAAGGTTTTATTTCTTTTCCGCAGATGAATCTCCTACTTTGGAATTTAAATTAATTTTGAAGGCAATGAGGCATGGTTTGCTTTAAAAATATAGAAGGGAATAGCAACTGCTATATGCATGGCTGTTTCCTCACTTATGGCACGGGTAACAAATATTCTTGAGCAGAAAGGAGGAAGACGTGTATCTGCATGACGGAGACACTGAGAGCAATCTCAGCAATATTTTGTAAGCAGTCTTCCTTACAGCTGACATCTCTTGCCTATTGTTTTAGTGTTAGTCCTTCAATAGAAGCGCATATTTTCTTTTTTAAGAAAGACTAGACTGATCGTAGAGTGATACTAGGGAYCAGCCAAAGTTCCAAGATTTTCTTTGGTGTTTGACAGGTCTCAAGCTCCTTGGTCAGGTTGTTTTGCTCATTGTGGAGTCTTTTGGGTGCAATTTAACTATGTGCATAGAAATGTGAAGCTGTATTTACAAAAAGGACTAAGAGTGTAGAATATCTTGGCAATATTCTCAGATAACATTAGTTGGTGTTGATCCCCTAAGACAAAGGATGCACCTTTAAAGTTACAGCACTCATTGCTAATTCTTTGTCAGTCTAGTTAAATGAAATACACACAAATGCTGGCTTGTTCTATTTATTTATTTGATTCAGAAGTGGAAGGTCACAATTTTTTCCTTTATGCTGAGCTCAATTAAATAAACATATTTTTGAGTGCCCTGGTGTGGGTAGCAGGGAGATGATGCCCTGCTCTGGTTATTGAGAGCCTGGGCATGGATCAGCCATCGGGAGCATTACTTGTGGGTGTCCTGGATGTCCAGCTACATCATTTACAGGCATACTCTTTTTACCCTTGTGTGTACCCAAACTCACCTCCAGTGCATTTCACAACACTGCAGAATCACTGTGCTGCTGTTGTTTTTCAGGTCTTTCTCTCCTGTTCAAGAGCAGGGCAAGTTTTGCTCTGATAGCAGTAAATCTGGTTCTAACTGCCTGCTTAGCTAAAGAAAATTAACCATTCATAAATAATGAAACACACATATTGGTTCCCAAGAAAGCCACAAAATAGAAGTGGTTGCCTCTTGGTTGTTCAATGAGAAATAATAAATAAAAAGCAGGTATGGTAGGAAAGTAATTTGTACATGAGCTTTGTAACCCCTAAAATATTATTTAGTTACATTGCCTGAGTTAATTTGAAATACAACAGTTTCAGTATCTTTATTCTATTGCATCCTGTGCTGCAAGTAATAAACACCAACCTGCTATGCTTTTTTTTCTGCTTTATTTTTTTGCTATTTGTCTGACTTAGATCTCTTGCCTTCCATCCACCTGGAGGGCAGCAGTATGAGCACGGGAGAACCTGTCTTTATTGTACTCAAGTAATGGATAAGCAAGCTCTTTATTCAAAATTACCTTGGAAAAACATAATAATAGTTGAACATAATATATCTGTATCAATGGATAAGTGAGCATGGATGAGGGAAAACTCTCTGAAATTATGTTTGGCTCTCAGACTTGTTCTAATCCTACTCTTCCCTCACGGGCAATGCAGAGTCCAAGGTAGCTGTCAGTGTGCTTGTAGGGGTTTTGAGCCTACCATGTATCAGGTCTCCAGAGGATTACTTGGAGCCCACAGGAAGAGACAGTTTTCCCAGGGTAGTGTTTAAGCTGTGTTCAGGGTTTTGCTTTATTTTTTTCCTCACCTTTCTCTAGTTCATCCGAGATTCTGCAGAGCTGAACCAGTACTCTGGAGTGGAGAAAAAAAAGTCCTTTCTCTTTGCTACCAGTTTGGTGTGTTTTACTCAGATATTTCCTAAATTGATTACTCTAGGTCTAGAAGAGTTACTATAAATACTGTGCTATAAAGGACTCTTCAGCTCTGCTCTGTGGGGTGAATTTCATGGAGCTGGGATCCTTTAAACTTCTTTTCTTGTTGAATGGCTTTGGCTACTGATTTCATCTCCACCCCTGGTTTTGTCTCCAGTGACACACAAGAGCTCAGTCTCTGGAGGCTGAGACACTCTAACAAAAGTCACTGCATTTACAGTAGATACACTGCGTTGAATAGAAATGTTCTGTAAGGCATAGGAGGTTAGACTAGATGATTTAAGGATTTCTTCCTGTYCTATGTGAAGTGCAGGTTGAAAGCAGATGCAGGAAGCTTTTGTGGTCTAGTCCGTCAGAGATATCTTGCCTTTATTGTGCCTGAACAAGGTGGAGATGATGGGTCCCCACAGAGACTGAATTTGATGCTTAGTTACCTTCAGAGAAGTTAATGTGGCTTCACATATGCAATTGTACCTTTATTTCTCATATACAGCTTTTACTCCTGTTCTGAAACTTGTGTTTTGTTTGCTGTTTTTACAGAAAAACATGAACTACAACCAAATGACTTGGCTATCTCAAAATCTTTGGAGTCATCCAGTCGTATGTTTGTATACCGAAAAGATCTGACTGATTCTTTGGTAAGGATCAGTATTGTATATTTCCCATTTTTTGTTTGTCTGACTCCAAATCAAAACTTTAATATTCTTCTCAGAGGGCTTTTTCAATGCAGAATTTATTTTTTCCTTCCTTAGTAAAGCTTACTGAACTGCTGTGTAGCTAAAAAAATCTTTCATTAACAGCAGTTATTTGACTGAACAGTAATGGAATTTGTTCATCAATTTTAAATAAACCAAAGCTTCTGTACAGCTTAAATCTTTCAATCTACATCAGCCTGGAAAAGCTGACCTGTGTTTGTACCAGAATGGATGGGATGAAGATTATTCAGAGCTCTTGTGACTCTTTCCTCCCCACCCTGCCATGTGCCTCTGTAACAGTTAGAGTGGCTGGTATATAATCACACAAAGTGGTGGACAAATTCCATAGAATTACTACATGTGGAAATAGATGTCATGTAAGTTCCACTAGAATTACTGGGCATCACTGGGACCCTTGTATTGTGGCAGCCACATGGTCACCTGACGTATACACACAGGTGGTGTGTCCTCTTCCCTTCCTTCTGTCTGCCTGTCTCTCCACGCTCTCGCTGGGGCTGGAAAGGTGAGCAGATCGAGAGGCAGCAGATCTCTCTCATCCTTCCCTCTGTCTTCAGAAACCGGGATCGCGAACTCCATCTCTCCTGATGTTTTCCCTAAACCTCAATGAGGCAGGCACACCCAGGCACTCAGAGAATTACTGTTTCAATAGTTTTCTGCTAATTATGCAGATGTTTCAAGGAAAGAGCAGGGACTATCGCAACTGCCTTCTACATGTCAGTACCTCTAGGATCTGTGCATTCATCCCCAGGATGAGAAATGTCTATTTACGTTTTGTTGGATCAATGTGCCCCAAGGAGCTGACATGCCACTAACATTGTAATCTGTCATCCCCATTATCTCCAGTGTTCGAGCCACCTCTAAAAATGTGAATATTAAGGGAAGGTTTCCAGTGCAGACAGGTGACAGCCAACCTAGTTTCATTAGTTACATAAT
This sequence comes from Amblyornis subalaris, assembly GCA_018881555.1. Taxonomy (NCBI): domain Eukaryota; kingdom Metazoa; phylum Chordata; class Aves; order Passeriformes; family Ptilonorhynchidae; genus Amblyornis; species Amblyornis subalaris. The sequence continues at coordinate 2,000,589 of JACAXG010000061.1, read as the reverse complement.
AAAAATTGCAAAACTTGCTGTAACTGTCAGAAATATAGCACCAAAGTAATGGCTTAACTGATAAGAATAATCTTTCATCTTGGCAGATGGTTCATGTGCCAAGTTTCAGACTGATGAGGTTAAAAAAGCCAAGAGAAATGCAAAACTTTGAAAATCCAAGCTAATAATAGAAATGTCAAATGACCCTGAACACCAGCAGTACCACAGCACTCCACAGTAATATACTAAGTAACTTCTATGAATCAGAATCCACGGTGTTTTACTCTTTGTTGATTACATTTGGGGTAGATTAATCATAAAATGTATGGATTTATGTTATTTGTAAAAGTGGATTGGAGGGCAAGTTATGCGTATTTATTTTAAATCTGATGTGTTTGCAGAATGATTCTTTTCTATCAGAAAATTTACTGATGTCTTAATTTAGATTTTATTTTCTGATAGTTTCAGGGATTTTATTTTCATTATGCTGTCTGCTTGGTCAGTGTTTTATATTCAAGGTTGAGAGAGAGGGAGAGAGAAAGGGATAGGGAGAAGGCCTCATTCTCCAATAGCAAATCATTGATCCTATTGACCCATTTCCCATTTCAAGCTATTTATTAAATAAGTTATAGCTCCTTGATTTTGATTAGTGGGGAAAAAAGCCCTCAGAGTGCACTTAGAGAAGATTACTTACTCAGCTCTGTTTGGTACCTTAGTCCAGTAACTGTTTCATTGCAGAACTTTTGGCATTTGCTGAGGATTTTTTTGCTCTTGGCTATTCATTTAGAACCCATTTGCTGAAAATGAGGAATTACAGCAAAGATCTGTGAGGATTTTGGGAATTAACACCTGGGATCTTGCCTTAGAACTAACAAACTTCGACTGGAGCCTCTTTAATGCAATTCATGAGGTAAGAAGCACCACATCCACTTCCAGGTATATTACTCTCATACAGCATTGTGCCATTGTGATGCATTTTGTAGCATTGGTGTTCCTTGGTTCTTGATTCACTGTCATGACAGCATGATTTGCCAGCTCTCAGATGTGGTGACAGGTCCAAGAGTTATATTGCGATCCTTGGGACTGAAAAAGATTGTCAAGGGCTTGTAAATTTCCGGTGTTGAAACATCTTGTATGTTCCCTGTGTACCTGATGTGTTTTATTGAGATTTGCTTCAAGAGGGTAAAAGATCATGATTATTTTCCAAAAATTCTCTGTGTGAATATGTTACAAATGCAAAATGTCTTATGCATTTGATAGTGTTTCAGTAAATACAGGATTCCACAAATAGTTGTCTTTCATATCGCTTTAGCCACAAAAGAATTCACAGTTTCAGCAATTTAGACGGTCACATTACTGTTCTTCTTAGGCTTCAGGGAGATGAAAAGTGCTGGGCAGGCTTTATTAAATGGGATAATGGTGCACTTCAAGGCCCATTGGGTTGTTTCAGTGACTTTGATAGGTTCTGGTTTGAGTTGCTGAGTAAAACACACAGTTAACAGCAGAATTCTCATCAGATGCTTTCCTTTTCTTTCATTTTGGTTTCTTTTATTCAGTTTAGACACTTTAAATTTGGAACTGGCCAAGTTTGGGGGTTTTTTTAACAGAAATCAAGACCCACACCTCTGTTGATTAAAAATCGGCTAATTTATAAAGAAGTTTGAATAGAAATTTTTCAGATTCTGCAGTGGTTTGATATGATTGCTTTTTCATGTTGGAACAGAAGTGATGAAATACAGAAATAGATTGTTTATGTCTTATACCTGGCTGTAGCCAGAAGTGGAACTGCAGGAATTCTCACAAGAAAAGCATATCTTGCAGGATGTCAGTCCACCTGCCTTCTATAACAAGTCTCTAGATTTTGGTAAGCCAAACCTATGATTGGCTCATGGATAATGAAAAAATAACCATTTGTGACCAGATCTTGTTTCAAGAACATACTTTTAAATAATTTATAGTTCATGTATATTTAAATTGTTTTTATGTCCCTAATGATGTTGTCAATRTCTTTCAGCAAGAGCTGATATACTTCACGTTCAGCAGACAGGGCAGTGCTGAAAACACGGAGAATCTCAGTCTTCTGCTTCAAAGATGCAACGAGGTCCAGCTTTGGGTTGCCACCGAGATACTGCTCTGTAGCCAGCTCTGCAAACGTGTACAGCTAGTAAAAAAGTTCATCAAGATTGCGGCCCAGTAAGTTATTAGAGTTGCAACAGAAATCCTTGAATTCACATGGATTGTTTGGCAAGAAGTAGGTGGAAAAGCAGTGAAAGAAAACTAATTTGTCACCCTGTGTTTTGATGTTGTAGTAAGCATACCYAGATAAAACAGTCTGTAAATAACAGCAGACAGTGGTCAAAACTAGACACAGTAGACTATATGCTGCTCAAATCTCCCCTGGCAGCTTAGCTGTTGTGTCTGCGATGTCAACTGCAACATCCCCAGTGGTGCAGAGATAGCTCCTTTCCTAGCTGAGTAACCTGAGAACCATATGACAGAACTATATCAGCGGCAAAACAGTCACCAAAGACTGCATGGAAACCAAAAAACTCTATTATGAACTTGAAAGTCCTATCTCTAAAGAGAAACCTAACTGCAGTAAGCTGTTGCCCCATGTAATCCTCTCTGGATTTTACTTACTGGAGGGGTAGGTTTCTTCATGTATTAGATTTTACAGTCTGCTCTTTCACTATTACTGAATAGTACTGGCATTTATTCTGTGCCTTGCAACAGAGTACAAATATAYACTACACACTGATTTCTTTTCTCTATAATCACTCTTTGTCTTAGTAACCAAGGAAATGGAGCAATTTAAATATGTGCAACCATCCTCCTCACCTCTCTCTCCACTTGTTGGTCTTCTGCAATATTTGAATATGCATGTTCATGGAAAATGTATAATTTATTCCCTTCATCGACTGGGTTGATTTAATTTGCAAGGCACTTACATACAAAGGACTGTTCTCTGCTGAAGCAGTGCCTTTAGAGAAATTAATTCTTCTAATCTAATCTAGTGTAACTCATAAATGTGATCTGATTTAGTTTGCGAGTTGTGTGGTATCCAGTAATATGTTCATTTTCTGCCATATCAATGGCCAAGTTTGGTCCAATTACATCAAAAAACAGTTGGTTCTGTGTGCCTTGCTTGCACCACAGTAGAATTAATTTGCATCCCAGGACAAGTTTCGTGTCTGTCCCACGTGAATAAGGATATATTTGTTACCAGAATAAAATGTTGCTCTATTTTTATTGATTCCATTCTGTTAAGTGAAAAGCCAAAGTTATTGAGACTAAATACAGTTATCATTAAACAACAGAGAGGCTCTCCCAGTGTATTGCAGAAGCACCCATCACTGGAGCATGTAGGTGATGAAATAAATGAGTGTGTAGTTATCACAGGATTTTTTTTTATCACAAAAGCTGCTTTTGAAATGAGCATGTCATTGTATCTCATCAATTTTGGAAGAGTTGGTGAAAGAGAAACAATTAGGTTGCAAGGGTGGTGTGCTAAGCGCAGGACTCTCATCACAAGACATGAGCCAAGCAGCCATGCTCTTTTGTTTATGACTAAGGCAGAGAGGTAGGGAGCTAGGAGCAGCTCTGACTGCTCCCTGTTCTCTGCTCAGAGATTCAGCCAGAATTTTTGTGATTTTCTTCATGTCAGGAAAGCACCAGGACTACAATTTCACTTTCAACATCTGTGTGCTTTGCTGTTGAGGAGCGCCCAAAGAAAATAAAAGCATTTTAAACAAATGTGTCAATCCATAAAGCGGAGGCAGAGTTTTTGAAACACAGATCCATATGCTTCTGTTGATGGGTAGTCTAAAAGAGAAAACAAGTAATTCAATAAAGAAAATTAATTAGCATGTTATTAGAAATTAACATCCTGGGGGGTTAAAGAAACAAGTCAATGTAAGAATAAACAGATTGCAACAGCAGCCTTTTTGCTCCCCAAGCAAGCAGTGGCTGACTGTAAGAGRTATCCCTTCTGTCTACAGCTTGCTGTGAGAAGTGGGCCCACCCAACAGACAGTTTATGCAGACTGCATTGGACACCTTCCTTGTTTTGAAATAAATTGCCTTTGGGAGCTGCCTGGCTTTAATGATAAAAAGAGTCTAAGCAACAAAGTTAGGATTAACTTTAAGACAGCTGAAGTGAAGTGAGAAAGACACCATCTCAAGATAGTACACGGTGATAAGGGCAGGCTTTATAAAACTTGTAACAAGTGCTGGCGATGTTCCAGGCTAAGGCCTTGGCATGTACTTTTCCCTGATGATAAATCCCTGTGGAGCCAGTGGATTCATTCGTACTTAAAATTATCTTAAAAGAGGATTCTCACTCTCACACACAAATATTTGTAGTTGTCTTCAGAAATCTGCAACAAAAAGGGGAATCTTTTTATTTGAAAAGGACTCAATATTTCAGGATTTCAATTTTCCTAATGGACTAAAAAATAGACTAGAAATATGCGTGGTCTGATTGTATATAGTAAAATGTAAAAAAATAGATATATCAAGCAAATTCCATAGGAACCTGTACTGGAACCAGTACTAGCCACAACTGGTTTATAGGSATATGTAAATTGAACATTAACCAGATTTTCAGAGAATAAAAATGATGAGGGATTGCAAATGCATTGGAGGATAGATAGGGAAAAAAAGAATTATCTAAGGAGTCTAGTGGCATGTGCAAACAACAGTAGGATAAGATTTAATTTAGATAGATGCCAAGTAATTCAGCTATGGCATGCTAATATTGAGCTGAAGAAATAAATGCATGATTGTAAAGAACAGCACTGTGACAGAGGTCCTTGGGTGATAATAGATGACAAATTAAAAGAAAGGACAAAATGTGATGCTGTTCCAAATAAATAATTTGCTGTTTGTTTCATGCTTGCATAAGAGAAAGGTGTAAGAATGTAGAGCCAAAACAGTAATTATATTTCTCCTTCCCTCCCTACTTCTCACTATATGAGAAAGTAGTGAAGGAAAGAAGGAAACACGAGTTAAAGTAAATTACAAAGAATTCAATGAAGGCTAGTAACAATATGGAAAAGCAGATTGCAGGCCACAACCACAAAAAGAAATTGATGGAACCTATGTTGTACAATTTACAGAAAAGATGAAAAAGGGGATGAAAATATTTATTATACAATGGAATAGAGGTCAAGGGATTATTCTGTATGGTAAAGGACAGCTGGGAGTAACTTGAACACTGGAAAGGGAAAATTACTTTTGACAGCAAAGGGAAAAAAATAACCTGCCAACAACAGGGTTGATGAGACAGTAGAACGTTTTCTAAAAAACTTCTTAGAGACCCCATCACCTAGACTGCAGGTGGTTATGTGAGGACATTTAATGAGTTCATTATGTGGAAGATGATTGTATGTTAGTGCTGAGGGTTGAAATGAGACTCAGTAACCTAGGGTACCTGTGCATTCCATTTATCTCTGATTCTGAGTACAAAAATTCATATTTTTATTCCTCAGCTGTAAAGCCCAAAGAAATCTGAATTCATTCTTTGCGATTGTTATGGGTCTCAACACTGCATCTGTCAGCCGGCTGTCTCAGACCTGGGAGGTAAGACACATCTTTATATCTTTTAGACGCTGTCAAAACCATTTCTCACAAAAGTTGTATACTGGTGAATTACCTTTTCTTTCTAATTATTGGTTTTTCATGCTGAAATCAAACATGGAGTGAGTGTTGGTGGAGAAAATTCTCTGTGACCTGAAACCTTAGATACACAGCTATTAAAAAAAAGCCCTGAATGTGTCCTTCCAGAGTCTCAAATAAGAACAAAGCATGGAGATCTTATCCTCTTAAAACAAAATAAGTCAGGTAAATTATTCTAGCATTTTAAGTAGATGCCAGAACAGAAAGTCTTACAAAGGTGGCTCCAAACAAGCAATACCTTATTATGGAATAATTTAATTAAAAAACCAAAACAACAAAGTAGAAATAAACCTTATTTAATTCTCCTTTATCAGGATTTTTGCAGCTGCTCGTCTTGAACAACAAAGTTAGGAAATGAGCCATGAATAAGAAGCGTACTGGAGATCAGAGATTATTTGCTTAAGAAGCTACTGGTTGCTACACAGAGCATGGGTGTGTTTAGAGGAAGGTTCCACTGAGATCTGTATTTGTATTGTGGATTTTTTGTTTCCATCCAGGTAGCGTGCAAATGGAGTTATAGTGTCCATATTGAGTAATAGTATCTGCAAGCTTACTGTATCTGCTGCTGAACCAAATATTGGGGAAGGAGTAATTGATTGGGATAGGGTGAGGCCTTATCCTCCTTCGTGCCCTCAACACCACAAGTGGGCAGTACTCCAAAAATATCAATCTGTAATACAAAGTGACAAAGAAGGGCTGTGCTCTCCCGCCTTGGAGATACTCTTGAGCACCAACAGCTGAAACCAAAGGACCATTAGTGATTCATACACCTATCTAACACTGTCCAGGGCAAAGTCTCCCCCCTTAGCTGAAGCCATGCATATGGAAACATCACTGGTATGCCTGCAGCTTTGACACGCAGAGAAACAAGGACAGGGACTGTTTACAGGAACTCAGGCAAGGAAGAGCTGACTTCAAGAGATAAAATAAAAGTTTTAGAGAAAAATACATACCTGAGGATGATGATACAGAAACCCCTTGTCTGATATTTCTAAAACGCCTGTCTAGGGAACATTTGCCCTGGCCTGCTCTTAAGGGTTGCCTTCGTTGCATTCCTCTGGGCTTTGGTAGGAGAGTGGAATGGCCTCAGAGGCAGTGATATAGATTTCTCCTGCACGGAGAAACGCAGAACTCTGCTGTGTGCTGAGGCCTCTGGAGATGATGCGCTGCCGGTGGACTTCGCTCAGGAAGAGTAGAATATGTTGCTTGTCGGAACAAAGAGTGCATCTGCATATGTATTGCTGTAAATATGTCACATTTCTGTGTGTAAAATATTGATCAAGTCACAATCACATCCTTCCTTTTTTTTATTTGTAAAACTTCGTTGCACTGGAAGTTTCAAAAGCAGAAGGTTATTTGCATTAGTAATGTGACTTCTAGAAAGTAGAGCAATGTTTTTAAATTAATTATAATTACTTACACATGTAAATGAAACAACCTAAATTTAAACAGCCATTTAGACACTAAATTGTATTGGTTCTGCACTTGATTTCTTAAACAAGTAGTATGCTCCCAAGCATATTCTACTTTTTATTTCTACAGTATCCAGTGTTTTAATGAGCCTAACTTTCCCTGATTTAAGATATAAAAAATATGCAATTGCAATTCCATGTTCAGTTATTGTAGCATTTTAATCATATAGCACATCCACTTAATCTGATTATTCTAAAGCTCTTTTCTTTCAGTAGTGTCACTGTGGCTGTCAGGATCTGAGGGCAAAGACAAGACAGGATTTTTACTAAGAGGGGATATCTTTTACTAGACTAACTACTGTGGCTGGAAAAAATAGATGGGCTTTACGGTCCACACACCATTCTTCAAGTCTGAAATACCAGCAGCAAAATTTAAATTGCAAAACAATTGTTTTGAGTGTAAGGATGTGAATCCATTGAAGCGTTTTAGAGCAAAGGAAGTGGATGCTTGTGGAGTAGAGTGGGTGTTGGCATGTGGAGCAAGATGGTAGTTTGTGCCTGGGCTCCCTTAGAAACTGTTTTATGCACCTCTCTGTGCGATTAGGATGAGATACCAGAGACAGAGTAATCAGTTTATTAAGGAAACATCCCACTTTGGCACCAGTATGTGCCAGTGTTAACCCTGATCAGCACTGGGGTGATGTATAAAACAGCACTGAGTGTGATGCCTGTTAATTTCTAGAACCCATGTTCTAGAGGAAGATTTTTTACTAGAAATGATTTAACCTGGATGTGATCAATTTCTGAATTCTCAGCCTGTGTTACTACTCCTAACTTGATATGGATATTCAGGTAAATGTAGCAGTCGTGGAAGATACGGAAGAAAATAAAAACAGCTGCTAGCAAGCAGTTTCCATAAAAGAAGGATGCAGGTCCCTGAGGCAAGGCTGCAGGGCCCAGTGCCTGACTGGCATCACACTGAACATGGTCTGTAATTAGGGCTCTGGGAGCTGAGGAGCAGAGGTTAACTGCATGTTGGTACTTTCAGCAGGCACTTCACCCACAGCAGTCTCGTGGAAAAAAATGCCTCAGCATTTTTCTGCCTAACTCAAATTCTCTTTTTTCTTCTTTCCCCTTCTCTGTTTTCCACACTTCAGAAAATTCCTGGGAAGTTCAAGAAACTTTTCACTGAACTTGAAAGTTTGACGGTAAGTATGCTGTTGACAGCAGAAGAACATCGCTTGCTTTACCTGCCTTCCTTCTTCCTAATTTATTTGGAGTCTGCCTGTTATTGTCTGGAGCTGGACTTGTCATGTCAGATCCATGATTTGCCAAAGGCCATGTGGCTCTCCAGAACTTGGAGGTGGTCTGCAAACACAAAAAGGAGAGAGGCTGTGTTCCTGAGAGATGGAGGACGGTCAGAGAGCGGAAAATGTAGTATCAGTTCACCAGCATCAATTTGGAAGCTGTTCTTTTGCTCTGGTAGCTAATCAACCTTTATCTGAAGCAATGTGCTGCAGATCAGGAGAAAAAGAGACCAGCTCAAGTTTTAAAAAACAAATATCAAAATCCAAGGCTCGAGAGTCTTTGTCAGCATTATCAAAGCTGAATAAACAAATGTTTCCTCTGCCTGTCATGAAAGTGGGTGCATGGTAAGATCAGTGCTTGCACAGGGAACATGAGATCCAGCCTTTACCAGCTGTCATGCTTCTGTACTTGGAGTTCTTTATAAATGAATGTGTTTTAAAGATTCCGTGTGATCTGGTGTACAAAGATGTTTGTTTATGCAGGAAATTGAGATGACTTTTTGAATTGCCTACACAATGCCACTGAATACTACCTTATTTTCTTTGGAAGTCTTCAGTGTGCTCCATGGATCTTAAAGCAGTTTTTGTTGGGATTTTTTGTTGCTGCTTGGTGATGTTGGTTTTGTTTTTTTTAAGAAGAAATTAATCAGCAATGCATTCTGGGATACATTTTGTGCTGTATAGTGGGAGATTTTGCTAATAGAAATTTGTGGGGAAATTCCAGAGCAGTCCAAGTGAATCTATTCAGCAGCTTCCTCTCAGTTTAGCGCTGCTTCATAATTGCTTTTGTTCCTTTCACTATTTATGCTTCCAGTTCAGTTTAGCATGTCAGCTAGCTTAGAAACCCTTTTGCTACCTTGTTTCCCAAAGAAACCTTTTATATCTAAATCATGTCCAGATCATAAGCCCATAATGGATTTAGAATTGCTCTTTTTATAGCCTATTGATTTTTCTGTCTATTACTCAAATGGTTTTGCAGGACCCTTCTCTGAATCACAAAGCATATAGAGATGCATTCAAGAAAATGAAATCTCCGAAAATCCCCTTCATGCCCTTACTTCTTAAAGGTAATGTTAAAGCTCGTCTGCTCTTCATTGTTGTTAATTAAAATAAGTGTAAGGTGATTTTTCCTTCAGGTGGTCTTAAGATAAGAATGTGAGAGATATAGAGGTATCTACAAGATAGTACTTGGTCTGGATAATAAACAACTTCTTTTTAAGACAGGCAGAAGATGCCAATTTTTACACAGGTTTTAAAACTTCATACTGTCCTGTCAGGCATGGATAGAGCTGTGTGCCATTGCTTTGGCCACATCCTCTTCAGTGGAGAAGTGAGGCCTTGCAAGCCCCTGTACGGGGCTGCCCAGCTGTGCTGGGTGCACCCACACCAGTGGCTGTGGTCACACTGCTGCTCTGAGATGCTTGTTGGGAGTTGCCTCCCTGYTTTACTGGGATGAACCTCCCTGGTGTCACCCTGAAGGCAGAACTTGCCCTGTCTGTCTGTCCTAAGAGGAGGGGATTTTCAAGTCTCTTACGGGTCTGAAAGAGATAAATAAAATCTTACTATCTAAATTTTTTTTAAAAAACCTATTAAAATAAAGTACAACTACTTGCTAATGCAGTGAGCTGGGCAGCTAATTAAGTGGCAAGTATTTCAAATGTTCCATTGTCTTGGGGTCATTAATTATTAATTGCCTAGTCTTTGAACATGGCAAATTCATTTGTTTGTTCCTGTATTCTGAAAGTGTTCTCTTTAGGCTGTTTATTCCAACCTGCTGGTGCTGTGAAATGTTTGAAGGCAGTTCTCCAGATCAGTCGGTGACTGTTTGGGAGCCATCAGACACTTCCCCTCTTTGCACACATCAAAGGAGATTGCATTAATTCAGATGGATACAATTATCAAGGCTTCAGAATCTGTATTTTTAAAGTGTTCTGGAGTATGTCTTGCCTGCAAACAAAGGCAGCAAACATAAGTCACTTGTAGCAATGATGTTTGTGCAGCACTAAAATATGGTGTATAAGAACATGGACCTAAACATTTGTGTCTTTAACATGTGTTGGAGATACCAAGAAGACTTTGAAATTAATGCAGTAATTTCCTTCAATACAGTGGTCCATAAAGAGATGTTGCCGAGGTTGGTTATTCCCAAAGTATTGCACTGTGCAAAAGAATTTATTCGATATCAAGTGTATTTGTATTAAGGTCATTTCCAAGACCAGTAGAATAGGCATGGGTAGCCTAGAAATCATTAATAACTCAGCAAATTGCTGTATTTCATCACAAGAGGAACAAAAGTAGTTTCAATTAAAAAAATGAGAATTCTTAAATTATGAAAAATAACTTCAGAGTGTCCTTTTAAAAGCTAATTAAATTTAAATGTGGAGCTCTCACAGCACACAGACACAGCTTTTGAAAATCAGAGAGATTTTCCAAATGTGTAATAAAATACTGTGATATACCCTTACAACCTAGTTCAGATGCAATTTTCTGCTCCACTGAATTTATCTAGACTCTTAGTTGTTGGCCGCAAAGCAAATTTCTGTTCTGTCTGCCCTCAGAGATATACACATTGCTGTCAGTGACTTAAAAAGCTGTGTGGAAATTTCTGCTTCCAGTATAGGTTTTTCATTAGAAGTGATGGACAGTTTTTAACTGCATTGATATAGAGACAAGTACTGCCTGTGTCCTGAAGTCGTGTCCTTTCTGTGTCCCTGTCCCTGGGTGCCCCAAAGCAGCCCAGCAGAGGAGGTGTAGAGGGTTCTGCTCCCTCCTTCCCCTCTGATTTTTATGATGCAGTCTAGGGGAAGGAGAGGTGCTGGATGGAGGTATCCATCATATGCAGCATATGCTGTGCTTTCCACGTGTCCAGGCTGGCATCCTGTCTGCCCCAGTCCAGTCACCCTAGGGGCACAGGAGCTCTCCATCACCACCACCCCCTCCCCACCTACCCCCCCCCCCCCCCCCCCCCCCCCCCCCCCCCCCCCCCCCCCCCCCCCCCCCCCGAAGGACTCCCACCCCCGGGTTTCCACCAGCATTTGAAGCCGTTTAGCATTTCAATTCCAAGCAATTACAAAATGCCCCTCAGGCACAGAGTGAGCCTTTGAAACCCAAGGAAATAAATCAGGTGGGCTTTTTTGAGGGAGGATGAAGATGGGAGGCAGATGGGGGGGGKGTGTGTGTGACAAAGCATCTCTTTAGGTTTCCAGTTCTAAAATCCCCCAAGATCATTGGGTCCATGTGGGCATCAGAGGGAGTCCTAGAGATGAGCACAGGAGAAATGCAAAGATACACAGTTAGACTGGTGGGCTGGAGGTTGGCATCTCTGCTGAGAGGGAGACATGTCCCGTTTACTGTGTGCCATTCTCCTGCTGGCATACACAGCTGTGACTTTTAAGGAGTCCCATCTCATTGCAATAGTGTTGTCTCTTCGTGGCACTCCCAGGTACCCACACATCCACGAGACAGCTGATGAGGGCATGATGGTGGTGCTCCAGCCAGTATTTTCAGTAACCTGGAGGGTGCACTATTGGAATCAGAGCTTCCATCCCCACAGGGAGTCTATTCATGTTCTTGGTACTTCATGTCCAAGATAGGTCTCACTTCTGACCTGATACACATTAGAAAAACAAAGAAAATGGCCTCGAGCTACTGTTTTAATTATAATCTTAACTTGGCAACATTTATTTTGCCTGATTTTCCCTCCCTCCAGTTCATTACACTGTGTTCGGTTCTCTTCCTGGAGCCAAATATAGACCTTTTCCTTTTCCTCTGACCTTTTGTTGACCTTTGCAAATTCCCTCCAACAACACTATGTACACATGCTTTTCCCTAGCCGTGATGCTTATTTCAAAGCTTTGAACTTCACTTTGGTGACCTGTGTTTAATGTCTCTGGCTGGCCATTGCTGTAGCCCATGTCTCTAGGGAGGACTTCAGAGTTGTCATGTCCCACAGAGGGAGACGAAGGGGTGTCAGAGCCAGCTCCAGCATCTGGTAGCTATGCCCCTAAGCATCTCTGGGCTTAGGGACAGAACAGACATGCCATGCAGGGCCGTCCCTCTGGATGCCCTCCCCTGCTCCCAACCATCCTCTGTGTGCTATGCATGCCAGAAGTAGCACAGACTAGGTTTAATAAGAAATCCTTGCTCTCACTTGAAAACACTCTTCTTACAATGTGTAAGTAGTGTTGTTATCTAATAATCTCTGCATGTCATCATTAGGCCAGGCTTTTGTTTCACTGTTACTGGAAATTGTGTCAATCCTTAATAGAACACTTTGGTTTTTTTTTTCTTGTTTAGTAATTTTATTTATTTGTATTAAACAACAAAGCCATGAAAAGTAATTATTTTTTTTTTTCAGATGTAACATTCATCCATGAAGGAAATAAAACGTTTCTGGATAACCTTGTTAATTTTGAAAAGCTGGTAAGCTAATTTTGTCCTTCCTGTTTTTCAAAAGATTTGTGTTCTCTTCTTCCCTTTCACTTCCTTGTCTTGTAAGACTAGGTTTTCTTCTGGCTGAATCAGGAAGAAATAAACAGGGGTAAAAAAGAGCAAGCAAGATAAAACAGCCAACAGTCTATCTCCCCTGCCCTTTTCCTCTGCTCCTCTCTCTTGTCATTCCTTCCTCCTCTACTTTTGCATAAAATGGCTAAGCCAGTAATGGCCATCATCACTGCGACACAGTCCACTCTTCTTTTATACCCAATGAGATCAATTCCTTTGCACCACCTCGTAGACTACTTCTTATCAGTTAAGTTCTCCTGTTTCACCTTTCTCTGAATTATATTTCCTTTTTTTTTTTCCTCAAGGCTTCTCTAGTTTATCACTTAAGGATGAATTCCTCTAGTTTATCACCTGCCATTGGTATTGTAATTTTAGGGATCTTAAATGAAAGTGAAATTTTTTGATCTAGGTTAAATGAGGAAGAAAATAATGCCTGAAATATGAATTAAACTGACTGTAAATATCACCATTGTAACTTTTATGCATGAGGGCAATTGCTGACATTGTATTTTTGGCCACATTCACTCTAAACATCATATGACATCTACTCTGCTGTGATATTACTGATAGAGGTTTGAGTTGCCTAATTTGTGTTGGGTTTTGGTGATTTGTTTAGGTTTTTTGTTGTTGATTTTTGTTTGTTTGTTTGTTTGTTTTTGTGGGGTTTTTTGATAATATTTTCATGAAGTCACTTGGTCTGTTCCGCCTGGAGGAGACCTCATTGCAGTTACAACTTCCATGTGGGGGAAAGAGGAGGGACAGGCACTGATCTCTTCTCTGTGGTGACCAGTGGCAACGAATGGCCTGAAGTTGTGCTAGGGGAGATTTAGGTTGGGTATCAAGAAAAAGTTCTTCACCCAGAGTGTGGTTGGGTGCTGGAACAGGCTCCCCAGGGAAGTGGTCACAGCACCAGCCTGACAGAGTTCAGGAAGCGTTTGGACAATGCTGTCAGGCACATGGTGTGACTCTTGGGGATGGTGCTGTGCAGGGCCAGGATTTGGACTTGATGATCCTTGTGGGTCCTTTCCAGCTCAGCTTATTCTGTGATTCTGTGATTCTATGTCACTGAAATCCAAAGTCTATATTTCTGAACAGTGGTGGAGTAGAGAAACTCGGATTTTTTTTTTGTTGGCCTGTAATATTTGACCAAGAAACCAAAATGTTCTTTGCAATTGCTCTAGGTGTGCCACAGGACTGTTAGTCCAGATGGCTGTGCCTGGTGAATTTTGCCCAACTATTTTCTCCATGTGTTTACACTTGTTTGAGAAYGAACGTGCAACCATGGAGTTATTAATGAACCAGGTGTTGAACTTATTTTCACATTCTATCATAATGTATGTTGTCTTTCAACTTGCAAGCAGATGTAGACTCTGACTTTTGAACCTGAGTTCCTTTTTTTTGTGTTTTCTATTTGGTTTCTGTACCTTTTCTTGTTGAAGAGTTTACAAGAACACTGATTTGCATTTAATGAAAGGTTTTCTTGTCCCAAGTCCATTAACTGTTTGACCTTTAGGTGTTTGCATAAAACTCATTAGCATGTTCTTCTTCATTGCCTCTTGGAAGTACATCCAATTAACATGTAAATTAAACTAGCCCTTGATGCACCATGATTGTTACTAAAATCCCCCCACTGGCTCATATATTTATTTGGTGAATATGTAGGATCTTATTCTTGTTTCAGTCTTAGCAGACTGCGTTCATTTGTTTGTTTGTTGTTAATCATGTATATGTTTAATGTATGCTGGGCTTCCTGGGTAAGAATCCCTGTCCTTTCTGTCTCCATTGTATCTCCAGAGGCAGTGGGAGCTTTGCTAATTGACTTCAGTGAGCCAGGATTTCACCTTTTCCATTCAAATGGATAATGGGCATTTTAAATGGCAGGGGGGAAGAGTGTGAGGTGATGGTTGTGGGGTCAGGGTTGTTCAGATTGACACTTCCTCCGAATTATCATTCAGATCACGCTCTCAGAAACATGCTGTCTCATGCAGCCCTGTACATATGAATGCAGGCAATAGTGCAAGCTTAGGAAGTGGGGGCTTAGGAGAGATTTAAATATGAGTGTAGTGGAAACTCAGGCAGTACAGTGGTATTACACTGGCTCATTTGGATGTTAAGGGATTTAGTCAATGGCATGAACTAACAAGATGCATCACACAGGATCACGTATACATGAGTCCATCTTTCTTTTCTAATTATAAGGGCACAATGTCCTCCTTGGTATTCTGTACTGAACACTGCAGTGCTGAGCACTTTCTGGCCTTTGCTGAGAAAAATTAGGATTGACATTGACTCCTGCTCGGTTTGGATCAAGCCACTGAACCTCACCTGCAAATTTGCTGTTGCAGAAAGAGAAGAAAAGAATTATTCTACCATAGCAGATTACTGCTTTGGGGAAGGAACTTACTCACTGTCATAAATGAGTAGGATTTCTGCTTATGAATTTCAAAGCAAGGATGGTTTCTTGTGACTCCATTTGGACCAGTATTTTGAAATATTTCATTTCTGCATTAAACATCTCACCTGAAGGAGGGCTTGTCAGACAGAACCAGTATTTTTTCCAACTATATTAGTTGGTTTAATAAAAGATCTTTTTTTTCCCTGCAGTCTCTGCTTCTTTTATATTCTTAGATCTCAGCAATCCTACCATGACTGAATTTGATTTGACCTGACGTGATTGCAGTGGATACAAAGTTAATTCAAAATATAAAGAAGGAAATTTGTAAAGATAAGAAAAAGAAATGATCTTTTGTCTCAGGAATGTTACCTAGCTTTAGCAAAGGTGAAGGGATTGCAGTGGTTTATTTAACTGCATTCTGGGTAAAATCTAGTCTATAAAAGTGTTAGATCAATATTTAGTACCATACCTACTTCCTCAACTAAGTCTGAAGGAATAAATGGAAATATAGTCTTATACTGTCACATCTCAAGGTATTTCTGTGGTATTTTCTGAGCTGCTTCACTGACATGTGGCTTCTTCAGGTTTTTCTCTCCAGTCAGCCATCAGCCATATCTTAGCAATGACATGCCTTAGCCACACTCCAGCAAACTCTAATACAGGTCAATGGCCATTACCATTTTCAGTAACACCTGCTTACCTAGAGCCTTGAGCTGTAAGGACTGTGTACGTGCAGCTGGGGGTTCTCAGCCACCACCCCCCAAATATCTATGCAACCCCAAGCCTGAGTTTTTGCTGTCCTCGGTTAAAGGAGTTCTAATGATCCTGGGTAGCTGGTAAGCTGAAAAGCCACAAGAAATATGTGTTATTCATCACATTAACAAGTATGCAAGCACCTGTTTAAACAGTCAGGAGATAGCATTTGCTTTGCAGATACCTTGGCCGATTTTCTGTATTACTTTTGAATCCCAGAGAGTCAAAACCAGAGAGAAATGCCTAATTAGGCTACTAAAGCCAGAGGATTTGGGATTCTGCTTGAAGTGTTACACAAAAAGATACTTCCCTTACCAGAACATCATCTCCAGAAGCCAGTCTTGGGATGGACCCTCACACTGACTGACTACAAAGGAGAGACAGCAAAGAGTTACAGTGCGGTAGTGGAGTCTCTCTGACTTCTAAAATCCAAATGCAAAGAGTGTTGCCTGGAAAACATCACGGTAGCAGCAATGGGGGAGGTTGTAGTACTGCCAATACTCATACTATTGATCGTCAAATCTAGATCATCTCATTAGAACTTCATTATAATCAGTGCAAGGACATCAGCACAAGAGATTGTATAATTTTATGGCAAATGAAGCACAGCGGGTAACAAGAAAAATTATTTTGATTTACTGATGAAAGGAATATGAAGTTTCCATTAAATATGTTCTTGTGATAAGCTTTTTCTGTGGAGGAGCCTTGTAAGCCACTCCCAGGGTGTTGAGAGATGAGCTGTTCTGCATCATTCTGGTCTTAAACATACTCTGCTCAAGACAGTTAATCCTTTCCAATTCTGATAATTTTTGAGGTAAAAGAGCATCAGCTTCTTGCATGACCTATCAGATCATTCCTGCTAACTGCAATTTACTTCGGTTACTTACTAGATTTGGTGAAGAATTGCCACAGAAACAGTCAAATTTTAAAAAGTAATGGCTTAAGAACTTTATGGGTAGTATCTAGTGAAAATAAGCTCCCTCCACTGATTTGTAGTGAATAATCCCAGTTTTTGTAAATTGAAGACCTGAGCCTAAATGAGATGCTGAACTTAAACCTTTTATTTCCTCTGCTTAATCTAAGTGAACATCCAATATCCCTGTTACCACCAGCTTTTGTTAATATAGCATACAGGACAGTTTTATTTGATACATGCCTGTGGAGATGTCAGGGTGCTTGCTCTGCAGCATTTAGGCCACTTTTTTTGTGCTGGTTAGACTGCAGAAAACTGCCTGGCTGATATTGGTGCCTGAGTGTGGTAGGCATTACACTAGTGCGTGCTGAGGGGTGTAGTTTGTGCCACAAAGAGGCTTACAGTCTAATTATACAACATGTGGAGACAGAGGGAGAGGCTGCAGACTACAGAATACCTTCGATAATGCACTAAGGCTGGGTTGAACTCCGAAGCACTCACCCAGTCCACAGGACTTGCTTGCTGTAGGCTTTCAGTTTAATAAAAGTCACTGAACAAAAATGAGCAATTGCTTGGTTATTTTTCATTACCGCTTTCCATGGGGTCCTAGGGAGTTGTTCTCATTTAATCTGTATTATATCAATAAGACATCTAGACTAACCCTGTTTCATCAAATGGTATCACTAAGATAAAGAGCAACATTTCTCCTGCTGTCTTCATTTTCTACCTTACTACAGTTGCTTTTTGCTGTACGGTGTAGGGCAAGGAGATTTTTCAGGCTTTTCTGATGACATAATTGTCCCAGGTTTTTGCACTGATGTTTTTTATCTTGTTTTTGCAGCACATGATTGCAGATACTGTTCGGTCATTGAGACATTGCAGAAATAACCAATTTGGTGAGTAGCCAAAATTTCCTGCTTATTTGGCCTTTGTATGGCCTTTGTTGTTTTTTGTTTTCTTTTCTTTTTCCCCTGTTTTCTTTCCAGTTGCTCAGGTTTACTACAGTAGCAGAATGTGATCACAATTATTTAACCAGTTGGCAAGAGACGGCATCATTGTTGGAAGGTCAACATAGCAGAAACCACAGTCCAATGAAGCTTTAGTTTTCAAAATGCTTCTAGGAACAGCTTCCAAATTTAAATAAATTATTTTCCTGGAAAAATTGCCATSTCTTCAAAACCCTGTGTAACATCTGTGCCAGCTGCCCTTAGTAATGGAGGCCCCTGGTATATGCTGCTGTTTCTCCCTTTGCCAGCTATAACTAAGTTAGCTCAGTCTCCTGCCAGTCTGTGTGTTTTGGTAAGGAATTCACAGCTGCCTTGGCTTCCAGTAGCTAAAAGATGGTACTCATCACCACAGCTTTTCACTCAGCTCTTCACCAAGAGCAATTGTTTGCTTATTTGGGGTTCTTAAGGACATTTCACAAAATTGCAGAAGTCTTGAAGGTATGAAGATCCTGTGGGTTTCATTAAAGTACTTGAGTAGGAAGAAATGAGGGGGTTGTGTTTCCTCTTCTAGGGGAAGCTGCAAATATAGATGTGCCTGCTTTAGACACTGGAGGATCTATGCTAAAGGGAATGGTTGTGAGTGCCTCAGCTGCACAGAGGACTTTTTTTTGTTTGCCTTTTTTTTTGTGTTTTTTTTTGTTTGTTTGTTTCCGCCTTATTGGCCACCAGAGAATCCAACCCTAAGGGACCATGCCAGAAGACTCCAGCTGTCTTTGTTCTGCTTCTTACAGAGGAGAAACCTTGTTTTTCTCCTTCTCAGTGTTTCTTATTCTCTGCAGAGATGTTAAATACAGGAAGGGGATGCAAGGACTACTTTAGGAAGCAGTTATTTTTTAAGCCAAACCCACTAAACATGTCACTTATTGAGGCCACTAAAACCTCTTTTTCAAAGAGAAGTTTAGAACTGTGCTGCAGCCTTGGGGAAAATAGAGTTGAATAATATCTTTTTTCCACTGAATTTTCATCAGCTATCAGCATGGACTCCAAAAAAAAGAAGAATAATCAGAATTTTAACTATAAATACAGGTACCTTGGAGAATAATAGGTACTTTTAAGAGTTTTTTTAAACATTTGTTCTATAGAATTACCACGTGTATATATGGTTTTACTTTAAAACAAAGGCTGCTTAGTATTATGGGTCTTGTGTTATTTTGAGAGAGATATATATACACATATAAGAGAGGGAGAGGGGGAGAAGGAGCAAGATGTGCCTTTTGTGTTTATTCAGATACTGAAGGAAATATTGATTAATCCAAACCATGCCTCTGTAAGTCAAAATGTCTCTTATTTGGCATTATAAAGGGTAGCACTGGTTCCTTTCGATGATGTGAGGGGTTTTTGCTACTTCCCTGCACATCTTTCATCTCGTTTTTGCCTTTTTATTTTTCCAAGTGATTTTGTAAGTCTTCCAACATAAATCCAAGGTTAATACCTGAGATTTATCATATAATCTGGTAGTTTGAAGTAGGCAATTGTTATTTTATTTTACCACAGACTTGATTTATTGTGAAGCTGGCATTTAAAAAGCAGCTTATACAGACATCCCTGTAGGCACTTTTTTTTCTTAAATTCGTTTAGGCATGAAATGAATTCACTGAATATTTATTGAGACTTTATGGACAGTTTCCTTTTCTAGTGGGCTTATTTTGCTCTCAGGAATGTGAATCTTTCTACTGCATCAATTCCCAGGTTGGCCTAAGAGCAGCAGGCATCTCACTGTAGGAAGGAATTCAAACAAAACTAAGCAAGGAATATTATTATTGTTTATGAACTGTATCCTGTGTGTTAAGGTTGCAGGCCAAAGTGTTTCTGGATTAGAAACTGGTTAGGTTCCAAGTAAGACTGAAATGCCTTTTTAATGGAAATAACACATTTATATCCTAAATCCTGAAAACAAATAATAGCATTTCCAGAGCGAGGCAAAGCAGCCTGAGAAAATAACATAATTCAAGTTTTTGTCATTTGAGGTGTTAGTGAGAAATACAAATGTTTTTCAGCATGTTCAGCACAGCTGCTGGGATCATATTCTCTCAGAATAAAAAGGTCAGCTCTGTATCCTGACACAAATTTATCACGTTGTCCTGTTCTCTCCAACATTGCTCAACTTAGATGGCTGCTCTGCAAGAGCTCTTTAAAATAGCTGCCCAGGASCCCCATTAGCAGCCACGTGCAGAACTGGCTGCATTCACATCCCATGTTACCCACACAGCACCAYGCAGCAGTCTTCAGGAACAAGTGGGATCGTTTATTCCTGGAAATGTTTTCATGTAGCTGGAGTGAATGGAGAAAAGGATGATAATGAAACAAAGGAGACGGAGGAAGTGTGTTAGTTAAGCTGATTGGTTCAGGGAATTTTGAGGGGTTTTCAATTTATGGTAACATTATTAAAAATTCCTTGAGGACATGGACTGAAATCAAGCTTTCCAACCCTTGCTCGTTTGCCAGCAGTCAGCAATGTTGCTTTCTCTGCCTGTCTTGATGGATCTTGTGGCCATGGGCTTGGCTTTCTTTTTTCTACTTTTGCTAGTACCAGCCAAGCTGGAAGGCTTCACAGGCAGTGAGTTCCTAGAAGCCCATGTTGGGCATAAAGCTTGTAACAGAGAACAACTGCTATTCAGGCCACCCTTCAGTTTGCCTATTACACAGCTAATTCCTCTTGCTGTGTAAACTCCCATGAAATGACAGCATGACTCCTGTCTCTATTACTAGGTCAGAAATCAAAAGCATAACAGATCAAAATGCGGGGGCCTGTCAGAGCAGCTTTGAAGAGCTTTCGTATCCATCTGCTGCGCTGTCACCTTTCACCGGCTCTGAAGAAAATCATCCAGGGCCTGCTGTCTTGTGGACTTGTGTTAAAATCTTTTAAAAGTTGCAGACTGGGTTGCCCACCCCTGCTCAAGGTCCCATTGTGCTGCCAGAGCAGCACAAAGGAAACCTTGAACCACCCTTACAGGGTTTGGACTGCCTGTACTGCCAGCAGAAATAAATCTTCCTCTTGGGAAGAGTCAGCTTCTTGCCGTCCACGTGT
This sequence comes from Amblyornis subalaris, assembly GCA_018881555.1. Lineage (NCBI taxonomy): Eukaryota > Metazoa > Chordata > Aves > Passeriformes > Ptilonorhynchidae > Amblyornis > Amblyornis subalaris. The sequence goes on along the minus strand of JACAXG010000061.1, from coordinate 1,979,617 downwards.
TCCTCCTTTATGTATGCTGGCTGCCCAGAATTGCCTGTTTCTTTTTTTCTTCTCTCCTTTTCTCTATCTAGCTGTTACCTCATGCATTGGACTTAAACAGCAAGTCCTTTGGATTACTGGCTTTCTTGTGACTCTCTAGCACCTGACAGGTGGCCCAGCGGTGACTTCGTAACACAGGACAGAGAAGCAGGCAAGGCACAGCTTTCTGATGCATCCCCTTTCTCCTGTGTTGCAGGCAATGAAGTTCCTTCGAAAGAGCACCACGAGCTGAAGCCATACGTCCATCACCTGCATGTCATCGACAACCAGCAAGCTCTGTTTGAGCTCTCTCACAGGATAGAGCCGCGAGTGTGAGCGTACACAGCTTCGTATAACCTTGTAACTGCAGCACTTTGAATTAAGTGAATGTTTATGCCAAGCATGTTGCTTCCCTATATGAGAACAGTTTACTGAGTTTTATCAGTAGCTCACACAACATGCGCAGGAAAATCAGGCAAGAGCCAGCAAAGGAGCTGCTCACAGGTTGCAGGGCAAGCTTGGTGCCATTCCTGCTGGTCACTGGGACTTGAGGGAGTGGAGCAGTGTCCTTTGAGCTCAGGAGCTTGGTTTCTGTGAAAATATTGTTTGGTCCAGTGTAGCTTTCAATGCAGATTCTGCCAGTATTAGAAAGAAAATCATCATGTCACAGCAGCAAAACATTTCAGCAAGCAACATGCCGCAAGGGGATTGATTCCCAGTTCACCACAGTATGTACCTCACTAATTCAAGGCTGCCAAAGTATTGTTGCCAAAAATAATGTGCAATCTGTGCAGCTCCCATGAGTCCACTGGAGCATCGTGTTTGAGATAAGTGTGAGCAACCAAGAATGGGAATATAACAAGGCAGCACAACCAGATGAAACTCAAGAGTGTGTTATGATGTGGAGGTCAGCAGTAAACAGTTCACTCTGTTATGGCTCCCTTAAGAATATGCTTTATAAAACACACACTGTAAGAGCCAATCCACTTTTGTTGCAATTTATGGACACAATTGTTTGTATACTGAAAACATGTTATTTTCTTCCTTTTTAGTTATCTCAGATTTAGCACTGGGTCCTGCAGTTAACATTTTATAAATTATTGTAGCAGGAGCTTTGTTTTCTGCTTGGATTACAGCCTCCTTGGTGCCTATTCAGAGGCAATGCCTAGATCCATCTACATTTCTGACTCCCCTCCTGGAAATACCATTTTAGCAGGTAAAACTTCACCTAACTTGCACATGCTTCTAGTTTTTAAAGAACAGAAAGGTGCACTTTACAGGGTACCAGTGTAATTACCTGCATACACATCAGGCTCTCAGCATCAGGGTCCCTCTACTGCTTTTGTCCCTCTCACACCCCTTCCCTAGCCAATTCTCATGTAGCCAAAAGTACTGCATCTGGTCCTGTACTGAGGCAGCATTTCTAAAGTCTTGTCTGCAGCTGACCTACATCTCGAGCACCACAATGACCGTAGCTCTGGTTTTCAGTGCTAAGAAGTTGCCCTGAAATGATCTAGTGAATGCCACAGGCAATGTGCAGGGTGCTCTTTGGCATGTGTTTGTGCACTGGCTCATGGTGATGGCCCCTTTTCAGGGCAGGGAGGATACATTGCATTGCTTTCCCATCTCTATTGTATGTTTTCCACATGAGGAAGACTTCCAAGAAAATGCTCCTTTACTAAAATGTGGGAATACTGAAGTAGCATGCTCTTCATCATTGTGTTATCTCTGGTTTAAAGGGATTAAAAAAAAAGCAGCTTTAACAAGTAGTCTGTGGGGGAATCTGTAGAATGCATTTGGTTTTCCCGTTTGTGAAATATTGTATAGATCTATTGTAAAGGAAACGGATGTTTCAGAAATGTATTTGCTTGTACTTTGTTATTATCAAATACTATATGATTTTTTTTTTTTAGAAAAAAAAATCTTCTTTTTACCCAGTAAAAAGAAAAAAAAAAATAAACTCTTGCTGGCCATGGAGTAAAAATTTCCTATGTTCTTCTGTAGATGTGACTGCACATATTGTAAATAACTTTTTTGTGCAAACAGACCAAAACTGTTCAGATGAAGATACTAGCTGTGGTGGGCTCCTTTTTGCAGTGTAAGAACAAAAACCAGATACAATTTGTTGCTTGTGTTTTTGCAGTTCTTCCTAGGGCTACAGCACTTGGAATTCCCACCCTAGCCACATTACCTGGATGGTTTCCTGGGTTTTGAGCTCCCTCTTGTGAATTTTTTTTACTGTGGCATTATTTTTAGGAGCCTGTGTGTAGACCAGCCTGCATGCTTCAGCTCGTATGGTGTAACACTCGAGTCCACAAGTTGTTCTGGAAATCCGTGGGAGAGGGAGCCTTCAAAGGTATTCTGGGTGAGAAAGTGGGGCTGTTTCTCAGTTCACTGCATTTGGCTCTGTGACAGTTTTGGTAGTTACCATGGATGAAGCAGCAGCCATGCCAGAGAAGAATAAAAGACAGGAAAATGAAAAAAGGGGAGGAAATAAAAAAAGAATAAAGATGACACTGTGCTGAGGCTTAGATTTGAAAGCTGCTAGAGCTACCTTGAAGGCTCCTCCCTCTGCCAACTCAAAATGAAGTAAAGGGATGGGTTAACTCATGCCATTAGGCCTCGAGCCAACCAGTGTCTTGGCTTTCTGCACTGCTGTAATTTCACACTAAATCAGGTGTTGTCTACCCCTTGCAGGTGGCAGAAAATCAAGTCTGAAGGCACACAGACAGCATTAACCTTGTTATCTGTGCTGTGACTAATTAGACTACTGGTCATAACCTTACAAACTAGTTTTTATAGCGGCCTGTGTAACTTGGATATAAGTTTCAGGTCTGAGGGTCCAACTTGGCTGCATCAATTTCATGTTGAAAATATGGGCCTTATAAAACTGTTACTATAAAGGAAAGGTAAATAGCCCAAACCTGTAGCTAATATGCCTAATTGAAAAAAGGCCCTTCAAAGTCTTCATTCCACAGGTGAAGTATTGCAGAGCTTTGCTGCAGACTGGCAAGCAGTTTGAAGGTGTGGTAGTCGGGAGAAGAACTAGGAGTAAACCCTGTGATAGGGAAGGACAAGACTATACATCTTCTGCCAGGGTCCAGCACTGGTGATATTGTGCGATTTTTTTACATCCTTCAATAGCACAATTAGGTTACATGGTATAAAATCTACAAATCTTGTAAATTCAGTTTGTCACAATCACACCTGGGGTTAAATACTCTGCATATTCTTTTTTTTTTTAGAAGGAAGCCTTTTTTTTAGCTAGAAGGAGTAATTAGGCAGAACAAAGGAAAGAGCTGTGTCACTTTATACCTCTTTGATGTTTTTGCAACAAATTTAGTCACAACAAATTTAGATGTTTTTCTGACACAGCTTTTTGATTCCAGCACCGTATTGGATAGCAATAAATTTCATTTGCATAGCAGTGGCAAAAAAAATGTGTTATCAGAAATMATAAGATCTGTGCTGCTGTAAAATTACAAAGAAAGATGTAAATACTAAACATTTTAGCAGAGTAATATTTATTTGCATGGCCTATTTATTGTCATCTTATACACTGTTAAACACTAGGATGAAGTCAATGAGCTGAGGTAAGAACAGCTGCCTGTTCTCTCTTGAGTGCCATAATGGTGTCAGCTTGCATTAAAAGTAATAAAATAGAAAACCCCAAATCAAGGTATTTACCTAACTTCTCAGGGACTACAGCTAGTAGTTATCCACCGTTATGAGACCTGGTATGTATGAAATAATCTGATTTACCAGAATCAATGTTGCCAATGTTTTCCTTTGCATATTTCATGCTTGTTTGCCTCTGTACATATTATTGTGTTGTGTATTTATGAGAGCTAGTAAGCAATAATTTATATGTCAAAATGGCCAAGCAATACAAGGTTAAAACTTGTAGAAGCAACTGTTATGTTTATCTTGCATTTTCCAGTGTTTTTTAATATTGCTTTTCAAAATATAAAACCTACCTTAATGAAGTCTGGTTCATGAAGTCCTTCATGTCTACCACACATACTTATTGTTCCTATATGGAATATTTTACTTCCGGTCACTTAGTTCCACAAACCCTCACTGCATTTGTGAGATGGATGCAGACTTGCACAGAGGCTCAGGAGCCTGACCCCATTCAGAGCTGTTCATCTGTCTCTGGTCAGTGGGACTTGCTGGTACCAATGTTTCAAAGCAGGAATGATGTTAATGGGACCTCAGCTGTGCCCTGTCATCACAGCACAGTCAAAGTGGGGCCTCGAGCCACCGTGAGAAGTCCCTGTGGGAGAGGGGAGGAGTAAATCTATCTTCATATCCTCTGGAGTCTGCTTATTGGCACTTGATCCTCTTACTGAGGACAGCAAATGCTTTCCCCTGTCATCAGTCATCCCTGATGGTGCTGTTTCCTCTCCCTCCTCTGGGCTGGTCTGCAGCAGGGAAGGCAGTGCTCAGGATAGGCTGCAAGAGCACTGTAAAGCAGCTGAGGCTCGCCCTGTCCTTCGTTTCTTTCCACATGACGTCTGTTCAAAGGGCTTTACAAATAGGCAGCACTTAATCCTCTGAGTGCCTGCACCTTAAGTAGTCTTAAGCCTGACCTACAAAGTGTTTGTGCCAGTGTTAGTATACAGACAGGATGAATTTTAATCTTAATATTTGAAACAAGCCTAAATTGTTGACACATCTCTGTAATGATGTTTAAAGATACATTACAGACAGACATCCTTTTCCAGATGCAGTTGCACAATCTGAAGAATTTGTGGTCCCAGCTGTTTATCACTGTCCCTTTGGTGGATATCATTGCTCTGCACAGTGTAGCCCAAAAGACTGGGAGAGAACCTCCTAACCTATTGCAGTTACTAAGCCACACATGGCTGCATGCAAGCAGCTAACTTTGCACCCCAGGGCTCTCCTTCCCTCCATTGGCGTTGCTGGGAGATTTGCACAAGAGTGATGATTGACTTGCAAATGGCAGAGTGTGGAGCTGAGGACAGCTGCCTTACTGCTCCAGTTGTGCTAGAAAAGCCACAAGAAGAGGCTGCTGTGCTGCAGATGTTGTCCCTTGTGACCATCTTGCTAAACTATTCAAACAAGGGCTCCTCTGTCCCTGTCCACCAAAAAGAGCTTGATTGACAAAGGCCCGCAATTTGAGCTGCTCGAGGCAGTGTGAATTTTAACTGAAGCAATCAGAGAGGCCTGTGATGAGCCATTCCTGCAGGAGCTGTGTGACCCGAGAGGCAGCAGGTGGGGGCAGTTTGCTGGGGGCCAGCACAGCCCTCTGTGCCCAGCAGGACTGACCTGCATGGGGACAACTGCTCTACCCCATGTAGAGGTGATTTCTTCTTCTCAGGAGGAAAAAAACACTCAACCCGAAAAACCAGCCTCCTGAATATTTGCTGTGTTTCACATCCCGGCAGACTTTCATGCCACCCAGAGCATCTGTCCTGGAGTCCTGCTCTCTTCTGCTATGGGGGTGGCAGCTGAGTTACACACAGCAAAACCTGAAGAAGGTAAGTCTTCTGGCCCCACTCCAATGTCCATCTTTTCACACTGGAGACTTGTGCGAGGGCATCCTATATACATGGCTACAATAATGCTGTGAAATGCTTGTATCAGTTAAAAGAATCAAGCAGTGTAGTTAATAAAACTGAGAGAAGTGTCAGGGTAGAGGCAATTCACCACATTAAAAAAAACCCCACAACCATTCTAGAGAAATCAGGCAGTTAAAATTCAGGGAAAAACTTATTTTAGGGTTTTTAGGTGAAAATATGATTGAGTKGTATAAGTTTAGAGAAGTACATGAGCATGACATGAAGATGCCTTTAAGCAGAATCAGATGAGCTAAACCATGCTGAAGAACAGTCACTGGGATGGGCAGTCTGCCTTGAGTAGATGGGTCTTAAATGATGGTTTGTGCGAGTAGATGGGTTATAGGTTGCTTGATCTTTTGAACAGAATTTGTTGCAGAAAGTTGTCAGGGCTTCTAAAACTTGCAGCTTCTTTTTTTTGTTCTGCTGTTGCTGACACCAGTTCAAGTCCTTTCCTGTCTGCAGCAGAGAAAGAGCTGGTTCAGAGAGACTCCTGGTGCTCTAGGTAAGCTTATAAAGAAAAATAAAAGAAAGGAAAAGTCTTGCCATTGTCCCAGCTGAGTGTGGAGCTGCCTCTGCAGGAAATGGGTTAGATGGGAGTGCTACTTAGCAGGGAAAAATGGCACTGGCAGAAACTGTCTATTTAACCTAAGTGGTGAAGTGTCCCTTGAGAGAGGTACTGCCAGCTGTGACAGATGGCTTGAAAGCAAAGAGTTATGGTTTGCTGGAGGGGAGTTTACTAGCAAATGTAAACAGGGATGTTTCAGACCTAGAAATGACAAAGGATGGTGAGGATCAAGCACCTCCTTGGTAAGTTTGAGAGGCTCCTGACAAATATTTGTGAGAGCTCTTTGTAATGGTAGGCAAAGGCTTTGTTGCTTCATGAGCAAGGAAGGTGTTGTTGAGGTCACTGTGGGCTTGCCCCCAGCCAGGCGTGACTGTCGGCGGGGATGACTGTGGTACAGACAAGTGTCTGCTGAGAAAGTCAGCTCAGCAGCTCCAGGTGACAATCCTCCAGCCATAAAGCCCTCAAAAGTTTGAAGTCTTTAAGTTATGTCAAGCAGTTTGAAAAAACTTTCATCAAAACAAGGCCAGCTGCTGTCATAGGGGTGTCTCCCTTTCATTCAGAAAGACTGTGAAGTCAAGTTGAACTTCTATTGATTTCCACTGGGTTTTAAAAACCCAGGATGCCCAAATGTCTGCTGTCAGGCTGAGTGCCTGGCTGCACTACAAAACAGAATATAGTCTCTCTATCCAATTTGAAACACTTTAAAGCGGCAAATAACCATGAACTGCTTTATCTGCTACTGATGCTGGGCTTCATATAAGGCCAATCCCTCTCATCATGGTGCAGTGCCAGAAGAGGACCAGGCAGAGCTGCTGGGTGTTGGGTGCTGTCACACTGTTGTGGCTGACACCAGCTGCCAGCATTGAACTTGGCTCAAGGCTACAGTGACATGGTCCAGCTTCAGGGCATATTGTTGGTTGGACGACACTTTCTAAGTCCAAATAAGTGATGATGTGATAGCGGGAACTAGAAGAGAGGCATAAGACACGATGGGGAATGAAGTGAACAAGTCCAACATAGCAGAGGCAGAACAGGGGAGTACTGTTAAGGGAAAATAACATGCAAAGCTGAAGAAAACTCACACGTGTCTGAAATTCATTTAGACCCTTGTTTACTGCTTATTTGATGAGGTTTACTTAATTTTAAGTGAGGTAATTCACTTTGCTTTTAAATTAGAGTTTCTGCTGAAGAGTACAATGCAGTTTAGTCAATCAAATTTAATTGTGTGCATTTTGGTAACTTGATTGATTCCTCAGAGCAATTTGAGTGACTCCAGGGAACCTAGTCCAGATTTGTACAAGTGCAAATGAGGAAAGGCTTCAGCTAAATGTGAAGTTTTTCAGAGGACATTGATAGATAGTAATGTGGTGAAGGTTGGTATCATTTCCCAGAAATAGACAAGAAACTGCTGGAGCCATGTGTTACTGCAGGGCGGGCAGGATTCTTACTGGGGTTATCTCTGCAAGGAGCACATCACCATCCTGACCAAGCAAAGGGTTTGGTTGGCTATGGCTGCCTAGTGTCAGCTAGAACAAACTTTTCCTGCAGCTAACCTGCTTTTAGCAATATCTTCCCTTTCAAAAACTCAGAATACCATTGACATCTAGTGGTGAAATCCTGTTCCCAGAAAGCCAGTTTATTGCATCAAAACTGCCTGTGACCTCGAGGGACTGCAGGACATAATGCAGCAGTGAGAGGCTCCTCTGTCATCTGCGTGGTCCAGTGACCCCAGTTTATTAGGTTTGTTGACTCAGATTCCTGTTTAAGTGGACTGATGGGATTATCTGTTCAGCTTTTTTTGTGCACATTTCCCCATGGATTTAACTTTCAGRCTTTATGATGAGAGTGCACATTCACTTAGGACAGATGCTAATGGGAATAAAGACTGCTGCCTTCTCGTCTGTCAGTAGCCCCTGGAGTCAGCGTCTCATCCAAAGCTGTTGGCTGCAGTGTGAGCATTTGGTCTGGGGCAGCTTCTCCAAACATGCTGCAGAGTTGTCTGGGTGTGTTTAACAAAAGCAAGCAAATTCCCAGCCTGCAGGGTTAATGGTGTGAGGCTGAATTCACTGTTTTGTGAGCCCAAGAAGTGTGTTTTTTTCTGAAGGTCTTGTGGAAGTGCTCCTGGCAGTCTGGTGATAGTGTGTGGCTCTGTTTTCCATATCAGTGGCAGCCCCAGGATGCCAGCTGCAGCCAGCCAGCTGCAGCTGCCACATGGGGGCACAGGGAAGCTGCAAATATATACGATGRGAGCATTTTGGAGCCATATACAAGGCAAGCCTCCTCTACATAACAAACCTCACATTTCAGATACACACAAAACTTGGGTATTTCTGCTTTACCCTACCATTGGCCCAGTGAGTGCAGCTCAGTATGGGTTTCCCCAGACTTGTTGCTGTGATATTGCAACTATGGCCACAGTGACAGTCTGGAGTCCATAACAGGGACTCCTGACACTTGCTCTTTCGTGGACTGGGGAAGAAGAGTGYTGCTGAACAGCAGCTAGAAGTAATATCAATAGAACTTATTCACTTAGTGCCTCTCAGAGGGCTTTGAAGGCAAATAGAAAATGTTCACCCATTTAGGGCACCAGGAGGCAAAGAGTAGTTGCTGTTTCACAGCAACTTCAGAAAGAGAGAGGCAGAGAGACTTAGCCAAGGTCACATGGCTAGAACACCATCCAGATTGATCTTCATCCATTCTTGAGCACTTCCAAATCATTGGTGCTTCCCCTGTAATTGCTCACAAACCCAGTCATGCATTGTATGAAAGTCAATAAAGGCAAAAGAGGCAACAGCCTGATGGAGGCAACTGAAAGCTGAAGGGTGGCAGGGCACAGCCTCCTCCTGGATGGCTGCCCAGGTGGCCTGTCTGTCTCCAGAGACCTGCCCAATTTTCTGCTTGGCAGAGCAGCCGTGGTGTTGCTCGCATGGGCTGTCTATTCTGTAGACTTTGAGGCTTTACATATCTTGTTTTTAGGAAATCGGTGTGACTTGAACAATCTTTCTCTTCTTAAGCATTGGTGCCCATCTCAGCCAGTGAGCTCTCTACAGCTGCTCCTCCTCTGCTGCCTCCTCCACTCCCTGTGCTGGCTGGTGGCAGCTGGATAAGCATGCGCTGGGGAACTGAAGTGGTTTTATGGGTGGGGAAGGTGACTTGCATGGAGATAGACGATGCAGTCCACAACTGCAAGCGTGGAGGGGACATTCTGGAAGCTGGAGAAAGGTGCTGCACCTTTCTTAGGCTCCTTGGAGCAACCTGTATCAGTAGACACAGAGCCTCCTCTTCCTGGGGGCTGTTTCCACTGTGGGGCCTCCTCACTCGCCACAAGTAGGCAAGTTTCCAGTCTGCCCTTCACATTTTCCTCAATGGCTTGCTATTGACGGTGGTTTATTCCCTGTGTCTCTTACTCTGCCAAAATACCAGCTCTTAATAATTTGGGCTTTACCAGCAATCAGCTTATTTGGTTTATTTTTTCTGTGAATCACTTCATTGAAAGAAGRGCGGCTACTTTTTTATTCCTAGTTTGCAGAATCTCAGGCTGCATGCCAACAAATGCATACTATGACCAAAGCCCAGGTAATTTGACCTAGGAAATTGTGTCCTGTCTTGTGCACAGGGCTGCACCATCAATTGATTGACAGATGAGGGAACTATGCCACAAAATTTTGCTTTTGAGCTGTGTTCTCCTTTATGTCAGCAGTCACTTCTGGAGTCACAGGCAGTACTTGTGGGAGCGAGAACTTGCTAGTGATACAGTTGAGGGGAAAGAAGTGATTTCAACCTAGTTTCTAAAGAAAAATATCTGGGCTTTTTTTGTCCTTATTCCCTATCAGGTTTCCAAGTACTTGAGACATATTTGACCAAACCTGGAAGAGTCAGGAAAGGCTCAGAAATAAATATACGCCTGTGACAGAGCTCAAAAAGAAGCTGAGAGAGCTGAGGAGAGGTAAAACAGGAGGCTGCAGCGCTGCTTCTCATTTCTGTAGTGCTCTGTGGCCAGCAGGAAGCCAACTCCTGCCTGATGCAGGTCAGTTCTTGTCCAGTGGAAATTTCGCTGGTCATAGGAACCAACCTGTGGGCACACTTGAGCAAGATACCATTGGTGAACCTTGCTTTTCATCCTGGAGGCTTAGTGTCCGGAGGTGCTAGAAAGGCACTGATCCAGGGTCTTAATGTAATTCCTGCTTTTACCTCTCTAGGCAAGTAATTTCTTCTGATGTTTCTTTGTTCCACATCACAGTCCTTTCCTCCCGCTTTCTTTCCAGTCTTGCCTTTTTGTACACTCTGCAAAGAGGGCGAAGTGTCTCAGGCTGGATAGTGGCCATTTGTGAGCTCTGTACATAACAATGATATCCTATTGTTCCTGCTACCACATTCCTAACTGACTACTACCAATAAAAGAGCAGTATAATTTTTTTTTATATTTAATTGGGGGTGGGAGTAGTTTTTGCTTTCTTCTCCCTTTCTTTTTATGTCTTCAGCCTCTATGGAGAAGAGACCTGTTCAGGGCAACATAAGATTGTCAGTCCTATTTCTATCCTGGATATTTTAAATGTAAAGACTAATGCTTGACTACCTTACAGCATCTTTTCTGAAGCTCACTTAAGGAGTGTAAGCAAAGTGTTTAGGAAGAAAGGAGCCATGGTGGTTCTAAATGTTGTTTGGTCAAGTAAGACAATTTCAATATGCCACAATGGCACCTACCTGAGGCAGAACTGCTGTTGCACAAAGCAGATAATAGTACAAGTGTGCTTTATGATGAAGACATTGGCTTGTCTTTTAATTTATAAAGAGACATTTCAAGCTCAAGCAAGTTAGGAAGGAATCAGATCAAGTTTCCTGCCTTGATTTCAAGTACATAACATGCAAGAGAGCTCAAGTAATGTGAACTGAAGTTTGTGTAGTGGTTGTTTTGGGTTTGTATTTTTTTGTACAGAAAGGAACAGAAAGGCAGGAAAAATCCCATTTCAGCTCAGTATTGGTGAGTGGAAGAGGAGTCTCACAATGCCGTCTAGGAGCTCTCTTCCTTGAGAGAAGAATATCTATGCTGAAGTTCTCAATGGCAATGCATTTTAGCTGCTCTCATCTTTGCAAGAGCAGTTCCAAAAATGGATCTGTTGAGCCCCTCTCATATGGGAGAGAAACATACAATATTTTAGAGATATGATGTCAAAAGTTATAGGCACTCATGTCAAATATGTGGGAGATCTCAAGTAAGTCCTGCATTTGAAAACCATGTGGATCAGTATTTACTATTTCATTAAATCTGGCTGCAAACAAGGAAAGAGTAATTTTAGTTCTGTCAGGGAAMGGGATCAGACCTTTCTCTTTCTTCRCTCAATAGCACGGTTTTGAACGGCCCATTTCTCTCCAGCAAAGGTCCTCACTTTGTTCTGCTCTTGTTTCTGTGGCCTGGCTTCACATTTGCTTGGCTGAAAGCCTGTGTGCATGTGTAGAGTGAAAAATCATTTGTGGGCAAGGTAACTGTCTATGGCAGAATTTGATTTGGGGAAATGGCATTGTCATAGCAGGTAATTTGAAGCAAAAGTGCTGGAACACAGGTATCATATCAGATACAGCTATAGCAACACTAGTAGCAGGGGTGATGTGGGCTGTGATGGTTAGACTAGAAGTGTGTAATATCACAGTAAGACATAGGCATTCGGCATCCTGGGCCATTTCTCAGCAACCATAGCAGAAGCTAGTTTGGGCTTTCTTTATTTTCATACATCAATGATTTCCCCTGCTTTAATTCTGTGAGTAAGATGTCAGGCATCCTTCAGAGAGGCATGATATTTGGCGTATTTGTGATAACCAGTGTGATGTTGCTGAATAGGTGTAACCAGCAGGTTCCTGATGGCTGCTGGGCACCTTCCTGGGACCACATTTGTTCCTGAGAGCCCCTGTATTCCCAGCACCTGTGTTGTGATCAAAGCGTTACCAAGCACAGGCATGCTGGACATGGCAAAAGAGTGCAGATAACCTTCTAGAATGAGTGTCACACCCTTTCCAACATGTTTTTTATTGACACTTGGTTAAAACAGAGATTTTCTTTTATTACCAGGGATTTAAGGTTAGATTCTGTGAGATTACACACACACACTTGATTAATCTTCCTTACAAGGAAATAGAGTGAAGTAGTCTGTGATATTTGCCTATATGTATAGTTAAATTCTCTGTCAGGAAACATTTAACCTTGAGCTTAATATGGGATAAACTGTAGCTGAAAGAGAAAGAAAAAAGATTAATGTTCTGAAGTGACTCACAGCATGCTGAACACTGGAGAGAAATTTGTCAAATGGAACAGCACAACAATGACATCTTCTGTAAAAAACTAGAAATGTCACGTCTTACTGTTTTGGCTTCTTCCCTTGCAAATTCCTGACCTATGGCTGGCAGAGAGCTGAAACAGGTATCTACAGAGAAGTGCTTTCCCTCCTGGGCTGTACAAATGCATCCCAGGCTGTCAGGTCTCAAGCTGTGAAAACAATTTTGGCAATCCTATTCCACGTTTGTGGTTTTTTCCTGTCCAAAATCATGCTTGCCCAAATGAGTGAGAAGCTGAGATCCTCACCTGAATGGCTTCAAGTTCATGGCAGCATGCATGGGGGGCCCAGGCCAAGGTTAGAAGTACTTCTAAACCACATATTAAAAACATTCCACTGCATTGTATTTCCTAAATGAATTTGTTAAAAGGAGAGAGCACAAGAGGGAGCCAGACTCTGCATCCTGCAAAAGCTCTTGGCTGTGTGTTGGGAAGGGATAAAGGGAGCCTAGGGCTTGGTCCTTGTGCTCCAAGCTCTGTCCATATTTGTTCTGTGGCTCTTGCACCAGGTCTGGTGGACACCAGGTCAAGCTTCTAGGACTCTCCAGCTCCAGGTAATGTCCAGGGACTTGGGCCACAAAGTCTAATCTTGTGTCTTTCCCTCTGACATCAAGGGTACTGGCAGAAGAGCATCCCATTCAGGCCAGGCAAAATGTAAGGAGGTGTAAAATATGGCTTTGATCTCCTTCCCACTGAAGAGGAAACACAACACAAATGTCCTGTTTCATCCCTCTGGCTAATATATTCTCATGGTGCAGGTGGTGGGTGGAGAGCACAGGCACTGATAGAGCAGGTTTATTAATTCGATAACAGGACTACAGGTGCTGTGGGGTGTGTGGGGTGGCAATGGCACTCGSTCTTCGGCGGGGTGCCCCAGAGCTGCGGGTGTGGGGGCAGGGGAGGCTCCAGCCTGAGCCCTCAGCGCACTGCTCTGCATGTGCTCAGAACCCACATTGCTCAGGAGATGCCCTCCCCAGTGTCTGCTACTGCACAGGTGGCCTGGCTGACGGCCAGCACCGATTTTGGAGGCAAGCCTTAGCTTTAAAGCATCTGGAACTTTTACTGGCACTAGTTTTAGCTGAAAAATCACTCTTGCAGGGTACAACAGAGTCAGGAGCTGAATTTCTGCACCCTGAACCTCAGACCAGGGTCTTTACCACAGGTCAGCCCCTTGGTTGCCACATGCATCCCAGAATAATCCTCTGCAGTTTCTGCTTTCTGTAAAGGCTTCACACAAAGTCCTCGTCTGCCATTTTGCTGCGTAACCAAAAACGGCACGAAGAGCTCTGTTTAAGAGTGGAAAATCATCCAGATTCCTTCACATTTGGTGCAGTAATTATCAGATATTATGAGGTTAACCCAAGGTTTCAGTATTTGAACAGCCACCCACAGGGTGTTACAGGGTGAATACACACCAGGATACAACAGAGGGTGGTTGTATGATGAGAATATGGGATATATAATTTAGTGTACACAACCTGTATCATTCAGCTCTTCCAGCACACAGGCATCAGAGTGGCAGGGGCAGCTCTGCTCTGTTAACACTTCTTCCATCTGAAACTCRTTAAAAGGTTTAGACTAGAGTATCTAAAACTTCTTGCAAGTCAGTAAGTGCTTCCTTATTTTTAAGAGAGAAAAACTAAGAATCTGGGCTCTGCTCCATATCCTATATCCTCAGGAGTTTTTTTTTCAGTGTAATTTGACTGACTATAGCACTGCTACTTCAGATCTTTTTTTCTGTTTACTTTCCAGATAATGCTCCTGAAACTTACAGACTGCACAATTAAAATGTAGATTACTTAATGATTTTATTCATATGCATTAGAATTCTTGAAGACTCTGCACCATTGTGCCCCAGGTAAACAGGTGTCCCCTTGTGCATCAAGCAGCATTAGTTGGGTTTTACCTCTGTTTCAGTGACCTGCACCCACTTGAGTGTGGCAGGTATGAGGAGAAGTAAGCTGAAAGCAAATTGAGAAGAAAGCATTGTTTCAATGGTATTTCATGTTAATGTATCAGATGCAGTGTCAGAAGCAACTTGCTGCTGCAGCTGCTACCTGAAACTTTCTATGGTATTCGCTTGAAGTACCCAAAGGGCAGGGAAGGTCCTGGGCAGCAGGTCCCACATCTCTTTGGCATCTTCTGTTCATTTTGTTTTGGTGTGGTGGTGGTGGCCTTGGTTGAGAAATACTGACAATGTTTGCAGGCAAGCTCACAGGCAAGGATAAGATGGGGTTAGCAACATCTGTAATGTTCTGAATTTTCCTGGAGATGCACTGTGTTTACATATAGATGTATATCTCCTCCCTCTCCTAATCTGGCACACACAGGCACTCACACATCTCTAATCTTAATACAGGAAGGGTGAGCTGTTCATAGGAGTCCAGCCAGGGTGGGTGCTGGGGCTTTTTGTTGGTGCTCCACAGGGTGCCTCATCCCTCGGCAGGGGTAGGCATCCACTCAGCCACACAACCATAGTGCACAGTGTCACCTAAAAAAGAACCTTAATTAAAGGGTGTCAGGAGAGGAAAAAAAGAAAGGGTGTTTTTTTCAGGGAGGGGGAAAGCAAGGACAATATATATTTCTTTTAAGAGGAGAAAATAAAGACATATTTTGCTGCCACATCTAATTTTTGGAGGGAATTTTTCTTTTAGTATTGCATATCAAAGCTTCTGCCCATTTCCATACAATTTGGCAGGGCAGTATTTGCAGACAACACTGGAAATTGATCTGCTGCTTTTGGTTTATTTTCCATACTTAATACAGACAATCCCGCTACATGCTTTCAGATCCAACCTGCTGCTCTCTAAAAATGTCACATATCAGCAGTTGGGAGATTCTGTGGTATTTAGGTAAAATTATGTCTGTTTTCAGTAGAATTGATAGATTTTTGTTAATTAGATGCTATAATGCAAACCCCGTATATATGTGCAATATATATACATCTTCAAGAGAAAAAAAAAATCAAATTAAACAAGTGCTTTCTTTGCGTGAGGGCCCAGGAATAGATTGTTACACAGAACAGCAAGTTTGCTAAAGAATAGTGTCAATTCTATAAATTAGGTTATCTACTAGTAAATCAGAAAGTCAAAATTTATGGGATTAATGACTCCTTTGAGCAGTGACAATTGCAAGCACTCTCTGCACCTAGTTACTTCACTGGGGCTGTGCTCATCTCACCCAGGCAAGCTGTAAGGGCAGCCCTCTGGATGCCCTTCCCCTGCCTTTGGGGGAGAAGGGCAGCAGGAAAGGAGTGTTTGTTTTCCTCTTACTGGTTGCTCTTTTCCTTCCCCATCTTTGTGGCTGGTGGTGCCTCTCACGCCTCCCTGAAACAGGAGGTTTCTGCAAAGTGGTTTCAAGAGGTTTTGTGGGACTGCATCAGGTTCACAACCAGTTCTGCATTTTTTTCAAAACATTTCAGATTAATTTCTTTTTTCTGCTTCCAAGACTTTCATTTTCACTAAATACTTACCGGGGTTAAAGTTAGGAAGCAGTGCTACCTTCTGCCTGCAGTTTCTGCATGAGGACATGGTTTCCTTAACAAATGTGGCTGCAAATGCCAATGCTGCCAATAAGGCTAAAGTTAGGTTTCCATTAGCAAAATGCAGTTTTTTAAAGTAAAATTCACTTCTTTCCATTTCTCCTCAGCCCACCATTATAAAACCACTGAGTTGCTAAATACTAATTCCTTTGTTAAACACTTTGTTCTGTGAATGGTGAAATTAATGAAAATTGGGTTTCAGTTAACTATATTGATTATTTCTGTGTTAATTTCTCTACTTTCAATCCCTTCATGTCCACTGCAAAGGAGTCTGCATCTTCCCCATGTCCCATTTTATTCTCAACCTCCCTCCCCTCTGTCCTTGGCCCTGATTCTCCCCATGCCAGCCTTCCTTGGAGCTCAGCACCCTCAGACCATCAGGCTGTGTCCTGTGAGATTTGCTGGTGCCGTAATGACTGGAGAAAACAGATGAGTAAACCAGGAAGGGTTGCCAATCTGAGACACTGCTAACATGAGGAAAGCTTAAGGGAAACAGGTATCCTGAAAAAAGCCTAATGAGAYGGACATGTAGCATCATAAGGGATGGGAGAGGAACTCAGTCTATTTTCATCTGTCCAGAAACACACATCTTTTGCACATGCATTTGAAGTTGTATTTAAGATTGAAATCACACCACACACACTGTACGTCTCAGTACTTTCCCAATGGTAGTGCAAACCAGAAGGCAGTTTCTAGGAGAGATAATAAATACACATGTATTTGCAAAATAATTTTTATCAATTTCTAAAAGCTGTTAGAATGTTTCAAATTTCATGTAGTGCTGTGCAAGGAAACTGTGAAAAGATGTAACTCCACATAACCTTCAGTGAACCTTCAGTCAGTCTGGAGAAGAGACGACTCTGGGGAGACTTTGTAGAAGCTTTTCATTACCTATGGAAAGCTGGAGAGGGATTTTTTACAAGGGCATGCAGTGATAGTACAAGCGGTAATGGCTTCAAATCAAAACGGGGTAGTTTTAGTTAAGATATTAATAAGAAATTCTTCACTGTGAGGGTGGTAGGGCACTGGAAGGGGTTGCTCAGAGAAGTTGTGGATGCCCCATCCCTGCCTTCAAGGCTGGGTTGAATGGGGCTTTGAGCAGCAGGGTCTAATAGAAGTATCCCTGCCCATGGCAGGGGCGTTGGAACTAGGCAATCTTCAAGGTCCCTTCCAACCCAAACCATTCTAGGAATCTGTGATTTTATAAGTGCATTTGAGGAGCCATTTTTTTCTTGTCAAACAGCAGCCCTGATGAAAGCATTTCTCTTGGGTATAGCCCTGAACTTTTTTTAGTAGTTTAGAAATATGACAGTGAGACACCTGGCACAGCAAGAGAGTGGAAAAAATATGTGAGCTGCACATCAAACAGTGACAGAGTCTTCCTGGCGTTTATGCCTGAGTTAAAATATTTCTGCTTTTCCCTTTTGTTGTCTCCCCTGTGAAGTACTTGGGCTGAGGGGATGCTCCTCGGGTGGGAATTTGGGTTGTGATGGCTGGCTGAGCTGTGTTCAAGAAAACAGCTGGCCCTTCTGAGCTCTGGGATATAAAAAAAGTGCAGCTTTCCTGTATCTTTTTAGTGATATATCCCCAAATGTGTGAGTAGAACAAAATTCATGCTGCTTTCATGGTGGGAAAATGAAGATGGGCTGTGTTGGATAGTGACAGACTCACATGCAAGTGTCACTTGCCTTGAAACCAGTTTTCTTTGTAGGAGCCTAGGTTGTTTCCTATGCTGCCTGTGATCAAAGTGGGCAATCAGGTAAAAATAAATGAGGTTTTCATCTCAGTTTTCACTGACAATTTGAGGGTATTTTAAAAAAATCCTTCATAGCAATACTAACAAGTCCTGTCTATAAAGATTTTGGGGAAGACACCTTTTCATCCAGCAATTTTTTGGCTGTCTGGAGGACGCAGATGCTCTGTTCAACATTCCCTGTGAACACACCCTGAGAGGAGCATGACTTCTGTGTTGATGGGCTTTCATCCTTGAACCTCCTGGCATAGACAGACAGCACACATTGAGAGGAGAATCCAATAACCTGTTACTTCCTCTCCTATCTGTTAGAAGGATTAATGCAGTAACTCTATGACAGTAACTATATGACAAACTGTACCATGGCAGCTCTGCATTCACACGCTCCTAAAACCTCTGTGGGGATTGAAATGTTTCATAACAGTTAAGAACAAGCAATATGACATTCCCAGTCCCAGGTGTACAGTCTGATTTGTTCCTTTTTCAACCTTCTTGCTCATAACCTCGATTTTGTACAGCATACTCCAGGGATGCTGGTACAAAACCAGCCATAAGTAAAGATAGCTCTATATTTCATTAAAGTAGATGGAAGGGCTGAAGGTGTATTGCCRAATGAACAGCAGTGGGACTGAAAGGCTGAAAGCTTTTCTACTAAAGCAGCAATTAATTACTTGCTTACACAACCTGATGTTGGTAGGGCTTTTGCAGAAAATATTTCTTTAAACCATAAATCCCCCAAATGTTTCACATTATATGTGTTTGTTGGTAATAAAAAACCCCAAGAAAGTGTGGCAGACCTCTTTATGCACTTAATTATGTAGCTGATGCAAGTTTCCTTAATTTCCAAATCTCATCTGCATAGATACAAAGATCACAGAACAATTTGGAGACTTGTTCTTTAACCAAGGAGAAAAATGACAACAAAGGGAGKAATTAAACCACAAAAAGTATTTACAAATAAGACAGCATCTGACAGAAAGCCATGGGAGGCATCTTCCATTGTAATTCTTCTTTTTAATGACAGTATTTAAAAGAAAATAGAGAAAGAAACAAAAGTCACTAGGAAATATCCGAGCATTGATTTTTAGTTTGCAGTGTTGGAAGGTTTTAAAAAATGTTTTTACTTTGTGTTGTCCCATTTTATCATTCTCTATTCTATAAAAGATTAAAAAGATTCCTCAGAGATACAAGACATGGAAAAGGTATGTCATTCTGTCCTGCAACTTTCTGTTGCAATCTGTACTAGATACCAATAAATGTCTAGATGAACTTGTATGTAGATAAGCACTAAATTATATTGAATGGCACGTGGCCTCCTATGAAATCACATTTGTTGCAACTGGGATATTCATGCCTTTATTTTCTCTGAAGAAAAATGACCTGAATGAGATATCCTGTGTCAGAAGATTCTGGGTATRATAAAGAAAAAATGCATTAGAGACAGGCAATATATATTATTCCTCTCTGTTGCAATGAATTAAACAATGAACAGCAACTGTAAAAAACAAACAAACAGACAAACACAACTGTTGCAGAAATGTTTGATTCCTGAAAGGCATCTTTACAAACAGTAGCACTAGCTAGATACCATGTGGAAATTGTAGAACTAGAGTGACATTGATAAACAGAACCAAGTCAGTATGTCTTTAGCTCATGTGGAGACTACTGAGGTTATAATAATACAGTAAGCCACAATATGATATGAATAAAGTCCTTTCCTGCTCTTCGGGATGCAATAATTTATGTCACTGAAGGCACAGTGTTTTAAAATTCYGTGGAAGAATAGTAGCAAAGTATCTCACACCTAAAATTAACGGATTAGAATGTTGCTGGCTGGAATTTCTGTTAGTTTTTTCTGACATCTGAAAGAGCACATGGTGTATTGGTTGCCTAAACAGCCCTTTGAATTAGAGTAAGTTTTCGCAGATATTACTCAAGTTGATGTAAGATTTATCAGTGGTCCACAAACCTCATTACATCATTGCAATTTTTATTATACCCACTGCAAAATTCAGACCCTAAACCTGTTAAGTTTCCATTTCCAGCTTTTAGATCTTATTATTGTCTTTGCTTGTTTATTGCCACTGTTCTAAAAGGCACTGGACACATTCATGAGACAGAAGTCCACGGATGATTGTTAAATGCATGTATATATGAGGCACTAAAAAGTCCCTGAACTAAAAATGGGTTTGGGGCGGGAGACTTTGGAGAGAAATGTAAATTTCGTCTGTGCTCATAACCCCTTTTCAAGATGTCCATGTCTGGTACTTTTGGAGAGATTATATTTGTCTGAACTGATGTTTACTTTGATCTGTTCTGGCTGTGCTTATAGTTTTCCTATAGATATTTACAAGGTTTATTAAGTAACACATCAGATTTTTGTCTGCTCTGCAAATATGTAGATTGTGGTCTCCGGTAGATTTGACTGCAGGGCACTTCTTTGATCATTTTGAATGCATCAATATGGGTCTTAAACTGTAAAAGAGTCATAGGTGGTGTGTCAGTAAGAAAAATAATCTAACTTCTTTACAGCTATGTGACAACCCTTTCTTGGAATACACAGGTCATATTAGCCTTTTGACAATAGTAGTATGCTGAGAAGGCATGTCCATTTTCACTGTCCACCAGGACTCCAAGGTTTTACTCTAAGT
This sequence comes from Amblyornis subalaris, assembly GCA_018881555.1. NCBI lineage: Eukaryota > Metazoa > Chordata > Aves > Passeriformes > Ptilonorhynchidae > Amblyornis > Amblyornis subalaris. Next base: position 1,959,179 of record JACAXG010000061.1, on the reverse strand, counting down.
TAGTGTTTTGCTGGACCATGTCCCTATTCATAAAGACCTGCTGCATATTTCATTTCAAGATACATAAATACAAATGCACATATTCCTTGCTTGTGCCTGTTTTGCAAACCACTCAAAGTGCTCTGTCTCCGTGGGCACAACTTCACACTATCTTTGTCTCAGCAGGATGCTGTGGAAGGTGGTCATCCACTATGACGTGCAAAAGGTGCCACCTGCTCCCCCTGTGTGTTTTTACTGTTACAGGATGGATCTAGGAGCGTTCCTGATCTTCAACCTCTGAATTGTCAATGGCTCAGAAACTCACTAAGCTACTTTGACAAAGAACATCAAAAGAGGGTACCCTTTGACTATTTGATCCTCGTTAAGAATTGGGTTTGCATTCCAATTATGCAAATATTTCCATGAGGTTTGAGAAATACCTCTTGGGTGACATATATGCTGGAAGATGAATGAGTCCAGTTCTTTCATGTCTAGCTTCCTGACAGTGGTACATGAGCAACTTCAGAAATTCTTCTTGTGTCTTCTCATTAACTATGATTGCAACTTCCCAAAGCCTTGATTTGGGTTAAGTGAATGTATCAATATTCTACCTTTTACCATGCTCTTGGATTTTCTTGATTTATTTGCCTTAAAAAAAATAGATTGGTTTGAGTTCTTTTTATTCTTGGGGTTTTTTTAGCTCCAAAAATTAGTTTTGAGTAAAGGACAGGAAGAACACACTTAGGACAGATGGCTCTTCATGTCCGTGCTGAAGAAGTTAATATAATAAGCTCAAAATTATTTTTTGTTATCTTTTCAGTGAGACATGGACAGCATATAACTCTGAACTAGCATATACCCACAACTAAAATGAAACAGTTCATCTAGCCAGTTAGGAATTGGCTTTAGCTATTCAGGGCTTTCATTGAATAGTAGCAAAATGTTAATGATAGCGGATGGCATTATTTTGTACATTTGACTTTACTAGGGTTAATTTTTATACTTTTTTTAATGCAAGCGTGAAATATATTTAATATTAAATATCTTAGTGTTGCTGGGGGAAATGTCTCATCACAATCAGTGAAAAGCATTTTGGGCACAGAGAAAAGAAAGATATAAATTCTATTTTTGCATATGTATGTCTTCCAGCTATAGCTATCAGAGATAATTTTGCTTAGATCTGCATAAAATACCCATCTTTGGGGAACTTTTAGTTAAAGAGCTGTGTATTCTGTCTTGATAAGCATTGGGTGTGTTATGTCTGTTTTGGGTTTGGTAATCCAGTAGTCACTTCTGTGATCCATACAAACAAAATACCCAAACCAATAAGGTAACTAAACCTTTAATTACTGTAATGTATGTACTGAGCATTTCTCCTCCTCCCTACTTCCCTTAGCCCAAACCATCCCTAGTTCCCCTGGGCATCGTCTGGTTGCTAAAGCATTGAATCCATCACAGTGCACTTAAACGGCTGCGGGAAATTTGTTTTACAAGGCTGGTTTTAACTGAACTACCTGCTGTGCACCACATTGCTACTGTTTGTGAAATGAATGATGGGAAAAGCAAGTCTGTGATTTCATTTGTTCAGACCGATTAGTCACACGTTGCATATGGTATCATTTGCTTGTCACTTAATGACTGACCAGCCTGCCTGAATCATTAGTGCGGCAGTGCAATGAAAGGAAGACATAAACATAATGATGAGCTCAAGGAAGTGGAGTGCTGTTTTACCTAAAAGAAATGGTGCGCAGAAATCCAGCACAGCTGCAGGTGCTCCGACGACAATGTGGGAAGCAGTTAGCTTCCAATTTAGCAGAAAATTAAGAGCGAAAAAACTGTTATTTGTGAGAGAAGATACTCATGGCAAGCAATCATCCATGCTCTATACCCACAAGATGAGCATTCAGCTGTCTTTGTCGTGACTTAAAACAATTGGTATCTTGGGCAGCATTCAACACCAGATTGGTGCTTATTATCTGCAGTTTATTCTTTCTTGGGATATTTTGTAAAACCCCCCCCTTTATTTTATGGTTAATTTGCTTGCTTGAATGTAAAGCCATTTAAGCTGAAAAATCTGGATTGGGGTTCATCATTGTGCCAGTGCTCTGAGCTGTGTGATGCAACATAATTGGCAATTTTCAAATTCATAATCCATTTTGTTTCATGCATATAACACACACATCCTGCCACCCCCTCTCTCCAAACCAGTAAAAAAGCAAGATTACAGCATGTGGATTCCTTCAGTCAAATAACAGGAATCAACAAGAGGCGAGTTTTTATAAAGTTAAATAAAGGATTTCCACTAGTCAGGAGAATATAATTCCCAAAGAAGAGCTATGGAAGTATTAATGGACCTGATATATCCTCATTCTCAGCTAGGCAAGGCTTCTGCCAGCTTTAGCAGAGCTTCACATTGCTTAAAAATACCGGTAGCAAGCTACTGAGAAAAAACATGTTGTAGGGAGGGAGGGAGGGACTGGAACTTGGCATTGAAAAGGAAAATGCAATGATTTCTTAAATGCGTGATTGTTTATACCAATGCACATTGCTATTTGTTCAGCAGAACTTAAAATTTACTTTTTCTCATTGATGATGAAAGGCAAGCCAGGGAAACTTCAGGCCCTGAGACCTTCTGTAAAAGCATTTTGTTTTTTACTCTCCTGTTTTACGTGTGGTCTTTGTTCCTGGAAAAGCTTTCACTTCTCTGGACTTGCTTACAGGCCTTGGAGTGATGACTTAGGATTTTGGCTTTTATATTTTTCATATACTTGTAACCCTGCAATTCTTAGTGTGTGACTCTAAAGCCCATATAAAAGTGTTACCTACTGCTTCTAGATAAAACAATCCATCTTCAGGCCTGAACTCCAAGGGCACCTTACTGCTTCAGGCCCAAGATCTGTAAATAACCATTGATGAAGGGGGGAAAACCTGGGGGGAATTACTTCATTACCTGCGGCTGTAATTGGAAGAGCTAGCCCTAATATGCTAATGCACCAAATTTATAAAAGTATGGACGACTCATGACCAGTTGTCCATCTTGGGTGGTCTATCTTGGGGAGTGGACCTCAGGGGGTCCACCTGGGGTGTAGGCCCCCCCCCCCCCAGAGAGAGCTTTGACTGCCCTGGATGTACCTGAAGGCCTTCAAATAAACACCACCACTTTTTAACCTTTTGATCTTTGCCAAGTCTCTCTCTTTTAGGTAGTCCCGATAAGGCATCAGGAGGACTAGGAATTTTCTATGTCTCACCATCTTACCATAACGTATGGCGCTGGCAGGGTTGGTTATTTTATTTAAGGTTTATTGCTTCAGGAGTAACTTGAATTTCTACATCAAATTCTGTCCTGCCTGAGCTTTTGATTTTAGTACTTCCTTGTGCTCCCTTTTTGTTTTCACCAGCTGGCCACAGCCAGCACTCAGCTCCACTCTATTTCCCCCTGGCTAATGGCCAGCCGCCTTGCCTGCCAACTCTGCCTGCGATCCACTGGTTCCTCTCCACCCATTTCCAACATTCCTGTCAGCTTGCATCCTCTACTTCATTAAGCATATCCTCTGCTTTTTCAGAAATGAAGGATTCTTTACAATGCTGGGACGGAAATGGTCTTAGTCCACCAACCCCAGAGTACCAGATCTGCAGGATTTGCCATGCTGCACCTCCATGGGAGAAGATCACACTAGTTCTCCTAGTAGAACTCTGTTCACTCTAGTGTGAGAACATTTATATCTGAGGAASTTAATTTCATCTTCAATTGATAATGACATTATAAACTTTGAGGGAAAATTTTTCACTGGGTATTGTACATCCCTTGTTTGAAGACTTAAAGGATTTCTCTGTTCTATTCAGTTCAAATTCACCAGGCTTTCATGCCCTGAATTTCTTTGTTTTCTGGCAATCCACCAATCTGTTCTTCAATGGAAAGGTGCTGCAGCCTTTAGACAAGTGACCTCATGGTTGATGGCTACAGCCACTAGCTCATAGAAACACAGAATCATGGAATAAGCTGAGCTGGAAAGGACCCACAAGGATCATCAAGTCCAAATCCTGGCCCCCACACAGCACCATCCCCAAGAGTCACACCATGTGCCTGAGAGTGTTGTTCAAACACTGCTTGGACTTTGTCAGGCTAGTGCTGTGACCACTTCTCTGGGGAGCCTGTTCCAGTGCCCAGCCACACTCTGGGTGAAGAACCTTTTCCTGATATCCAACCTAAAGCTCCCCTGACTCAGCTTYGTGCCATTCCTTTGAGTCCTGTCATGAGAGTGAAGAGATCAGTACTTCTCCCTCTGCTTCCCCTCACAAGGAAATCGTAGACCACAATGAGGTCTCCCCTCCGTGTCCTCCAGGCTGAACAGACCAAGTGACCTCAGCTACTCTTCATAAGGCTTCCTCTCTCCAGACCCCCTTCACCATCTTCCTGGCCCTCCTTTGGGCGCTCTCTAATAGTTTAATGTCTTTTTTATATTGTGGCAACCAAAACTGCACACAACACTCGAGGCTGCCCCAGTGCAGAGCAGAGCGGGACAATCCCCTCCCTTGCCTGGCTGGTGATGCTGTGCCTGATGCACCCCAGGACACAGTTGGCCCTCCTGGCTGCCTGGGCACTGCTGACTCATATCCAACTTTCCATTGACCAGGACTGCCAGGTCCCTTTCCACAGCACTGCTCTCCAGCTTCTCATTCCCCAGTCTATACACACAACTAGGATTGCCTCATCCCAGGTGCAGAATCTGGCACTTTCCCTTGTTAAACCTCATATGGTCAGTGATTGCTCAGCCCTTTAGTTTGTTGAGGTCTCTCTGCAGGGCCTCCCTGCCTTCAAGGGAGTCAACAACTCCTCCCAATTTAGTGTCATTGGCAAACTTAGTATACCTTCAAGTCCTGTGCTCAAGTCTTCATTGAAGATGTTGAAGAGCACAGGGCAGAGGATGGAGCCCAGTGGAACCCCACTAGTGATAGGTTTCCAGTATGATGTCACCCCATTGCCTATAACTCTTAGTGCCCAACCTGTGAGCCAATTGCTCACGCATCTCCTGATGTGTTTATCCAGCTGTGTGCTGGACATATTGTCCAGAAGGATGCCATGAGAGACAGTATCGGAAGCTTTGCTGAAGTCCACAAGAGATCACACATCTTTCAACAGCTGAGCGCCTGGAAAGTAAACAGAAAGTTGGCAATTACCAGGAAAGGAGCTATAAACAAGACAGAAACTGTCATTTCATTCCTGTGTAAACTGTAGTTGTGCTTGTACCTTGGGCACCATTTGTCTTCTTAATTGATCCACTATAGACAGGGCAACAGAAGGTGTAGAGAAGGGCAGCAGGAAATCCCAGAGACCAGGATTTCCACATGGGGAAGAGACACTAGAGTGTAAAGCAAGAGAGTCATATATGGTCATAAACAGTACAATTACTCTGAATTTCTCACCGTACAGGAGCAATGTCAGACAACACTTTTGAAACTAAGAGAAGGTAGTGGTACATTTTCCCATGGCATATGGAATTCTTCTCCAGTAGTTGCTGTGGAATTCAAAACAGTAATATTTATGAAAAAGGGGATTCTTTTTTTCTTGTATGTACATTTGGATTTGAAGAACATGAAGGATGTGGGTAATTGCAGCCTTCCTAGAGAATTTCAGTTTGTTGCTTCAACAAGTGCTGTATAACCTTTCACATATTCTTGTGATTGCTTTTGTCTCCAACTGGCAGTGGAGCAGCATCTCACCAGAACGGCACTGAGACAAGAAAAGTTCTATTCAAATTTAACGAAAAAAATTACAATAATGCCAAAAGCCTGTCTTTGAGACAGGCATTCCTAAGTACTGCAAGGTGAACTCTATAAAGTCTGGATAACTGAACAGTTGTTTAACCCAAATGTTAAAATTTTGGAAGTTGTAAAATATTTAATAGATGCTGGCTTGTGTCGATTTTGTGAGTTTCATGCATTCAGATGGTGAGGTGCAGTCTCTGCATCCTAATTGATGGCAACAGCCTCACACTGACAGCTGCCTATGTATAATGACTCACAGTTAAGAAATGTGTTTATAGTTGATTTATTTACTCATTGAATTGAGAATATCTTTGGTGGCAGAGTTCCTTTTAAAAAAAGAGTGTCTTTTAAAAAGTAAAGCAAAAGAAACATTGCAGGATTTACAGAGCATCTTTGAAATACTCATAAGAGATCTGTCTGGCTTCCTCCATCACTTTTTCTGGTCACCAAAATTCACGTAGGAATCAACCAAAGCTATCGGCAAACTTCCCCCTAGGCCAAAAAAAAAAAAAAAGACGTTAAGGAGAAAAAAAAAACTTCAAGGGAAATTATTCTGGTATTCTTGTTTCTAACTTTATTCACAAATAAATCTGAATTTAATTCAAAATAAGTCAGTGTACCATCCCCATCTTTCAAGTCTAATGGTATTAAATGCTTAAGAGACTTCAAAATATTTCTTTTTAACTTCTTTTTACTTTCCTAACCAAGGAACTATGAATGACATTCTTTTCCCCTACCATCAAGTAGAAGGAAAATAGTTTCAGACCAATCTTCTGTATATTACACATCACTCCATAATCCATTCTCCTCTTGCATGTACACAAGTAAAACCAGTGTGTACATCCAGAGCCTTGTTTGTCTTTTATTTACTTGATTTCAGAAAAAAAAGTCATACAGAGATTAACACTGTGAGCCAGCATGGGGACCAAACAAAAACTAGAAAAAAAGCAATTATGCTGCTGCTGCTGCTGGCACTCCTGTACAATGCTCAAATTGCAAGGCTGTCAGTGCTTCCTGCCACATTTTGTTTTTTTATAAGCTACTTTTGTCTTCAGCTAAAAGCATTAGAGTATTTTGCATCTATTCCATATTCTGTACCCTTATAATTGAAATATTCAGAAAAAAACCATCAGGTATTTGAATAAACCTCTTAACCATTGAAAGTACTATACAATATGAAACCATTACAGACATTATTTCTATATCCAGCCCAGTTCTATAGCTACATGGATATATCCTACTGTGGGTAACGCAGGGAGTCCACCAGACACTGAATAATTGTCAGCATCGCTGAAGCTATTCACAACTCCATAAGATTGCCCAGAGAAATTGTGGATGCCTCATTTCTTGAAGGGTTCAAGGCCAGGCTGGATGGGGCTCTGAGCAACCTGGTCTAGTGGAACGTATCCCCATGGCAGGGGGTTGGAATGAGATGATTTTTAAGGTCCCTCTCAACCCAAACGGTTCTATGATTCTGTGATAACACATAGGAAAGTCCTCAATAATTATGCAGCCTGGTCAGGAAGCAGTTCACTAGGTAACCTGTATGGCACAAACTGTTTATGACCAAGGCAACCGAGCCACCCTGCTCTTGGAGCMCAGCAAGTGTCTCTTATTAGTTCAGAAAGCTAAATGAAGAATAAGAAAAGAATGGAAGCTGAAGAAGGATTGTCTAGCAGAGTGTGGCTGTCCATACATACAGCTGGAATGAAAGCAGGAAGAAATGCCAGATTTTTCTGGGACGTTGGAATCCTCTCTTGGATACCTGAGGGAAGTTCTCTGAGTCTGACAAAACACTCATTATTGATGCTCTTCCTTTGACCACACCAACGTAAAGGTCAAAGCCACTCATTCATTTCTCTGGCTTGTCTTTGCCAGTGAGTTACAGCTTCAGAGCCCCGTGAGCGGCAGTGCCACACTCTCCCTCCTGAACTGTTGTGATTTGCACTAACCAGTCACAAAACAACACAGGTGTGTGGTGCTCTACCCCAGTGTCCTTTCAAGGGATCTGTATTTCAGAGCCTGCACTCCAGCAGGTTAGTGGCAAGAAAGTCTGACTATACCTCTCCAGCAGGTCACACTAACACATGCCCTAATTTTCCTGGTAATAACATGAAATAACCACAACCTCCAGGGAAAAAACTCAAACCACAAAACCTTTGCTTTCCCAAACGATGCAGACTTAGGCCACAGGTAATGGAGCCGGAAGCCAGATCAACACTTATCATTGTTTTACTCACACAAATTGTTTTTAATTATTTTTTGAATTAAAAATATAAATGTATTTTTATAAAGTGGTACCAAATGTAATGGAGTTTGCACACTTTCAGAATAACTCACAGTATAGTGGTTAAGGCACAAGGATGAAAAAGGAGGGGGAAAATCCCAGAGAGGTGAGAAGGAGTCTAAACTCAAGTTTTCTTTATTCTGGGGTTAGTGCACCAGTGACTGTGTTCCTGAGAAAACAGGATATATTGTTTCTTCTTCTTTTGTGAATCCAGTCTTTCTTTACCTTTTAGGAGCACACAAGGTATTTTGTGAAGAGCTGAAAGGGATGTGTACAGCCAGGTGAATTTTTGGTTTGTTTTAGTGAGAGGAAAATAAAAAGTTTGATCCAAGCAAAGGTAATCCATTTTCACAGTACCAGTCCTGCATTTGCTCAGCTGAATTGGTTTCCCTTTCTTCTCTCTACAATGTCTCCAGGACTCCCCCTATACATCCGCCATGGTGAAAACTAAATTGGTGTAGTGGCAGAAAAGTAAGGATGGCAAACCCTTCTGTACCGCAGTGAGAGCATCCATGGCCTCCTCTGCAGCCAGTCTCTCCATTTTCACAGGCAGAGTTTCAGTGAAGGAATTGAGAGGAAAAAAGTTGCCCCTGCTGTGGCAATGAAAAGTCAAACAAGGCTCCGGGAAAGAATAGTAGTTCCAAGAGGGGATTTTCCCACAGAGTAAATTGTTTGTAGGAGTCCCATGGTTTCATTGTAATGGTCCCCGAGGCAGCAGTCTTCCTGGTGGATTGCTGTTGTGAGTCAGCCTAGCAGGAAAGCAAGCCTTGCAAGGAGGCAAGCAGTCATTAAACTCCTTAAATCTCACACATTATTCAGAGCTATGCTGATTTAACAAGACCTTCTTCTGTAGCTGTCTAAATTCTCACCTTTAAGAGTCTATTGAAAGAAAATGTCCCTCCTCCTCCTCCCTAAGGTCGTTTTAAAGTCACCAARTATCAGAGAAAAAAGCCTTTATTCTGCTCTAATGTAGCTGCCTTGTGCAGTGTCAATACTGATCTTGATACCAGAGCATCTTCATCTCCTGCTCTGGCCCTGCAGGAATCAGCAAGAGCCTGGTTCTACCTGCTCTTGCATGAGCATGAATCCAAACCAGCTCTTACACCTGTGAACTTACTTCAAATTTAAAGTAGGGCCTTTTAGAGAAGGCCATAATGATAGATCTTTTATTCCTGCTGCACGTCCTAGGGGATGAGCTGCAAGCTATGTGGAACGCAAAGTGTCCCAGGGAAGTGTCCCTTCCGTGCACAGCTCTGCCACCAGCCTTCTAGGGGTTTGGTTAGTGTGGTCTCATGTGTGGCCTGTGGAAATAACAGCAGTATTTGTCTCTTCTCTGAGGAATTTTGAGATCTAAATTTAGAAAACATATTATGCAGGTGTTGCTAAAATATCTGAAATTAGCGGATAGCGTGAATTTTGTTAGTGAGAAATTCAGCGTAGATTGATTCCTTCCTTCCTTCCTTCCTTCCTTCCTTCCTTCCTTCCTTCCTTCCTTCCTTCCTTCCCTCCTTCCTTTTGTGGATACCTTGGTTACAAAACTTCATGCAGCAGCAATAAAAAGAATTAGACATGACTGATTAATTAAATCACTGAAAAGTGAGTTGTCTTCCATTTGACTAGATGAAAATAGCTAAAAATTGCACTAAACTGAAAGAAGAAATAGTAAAATTGCTTCTGAGGACAGCAAAGGGTGAAGATGCCTGTGAATTAATAGTGCAAGTGATAATTTGCAATTGATATTGTTACATCATCACTATATGTGTTGTGACCGATGGCACACCAACTGTATTTGATGTAAATGTAGGGTTAATTACAGTATTTGAAAAAGCATTTGGACACTCATTTTCGGCATTTCAATACAATGGGCATCAACAAACAGTGAAGRTTAAAATAATTGAGCAAAGCTTGAAGAAATGAGAAAATTGCAACAGAAATAGTAAACTTCAATATCTCATGTGCACTCAGCAATCACCATTTCCAGATTCATTGGAAATAATCAATTTACTCTATTCTGATTAGTGAAGCATAACAATATATGGCAGTTTAGCTGCTGGTGGGCAGCTTGATGTGTCATCTCTTTTTTGGAGAAAGAGAGATTGCACATGGCCTCCAAAGATCAGAATAATTCACAACTGACTCATTGGCGAAGGCTTGGAACCTATATGGTTTTGTCTATTTTGATTTGCATTTGAAACACATTTCAATATGGATTTCTGTGTACAGATGTACTTTCCAATACCCAACTGCATTTAAGAAGCATGGAGTATTTCAGGACAGTGTTATCATTAAAGAAAACATTCAAAAGGCACTCAATTCTTTAATTCAGCCTCTTACAATATATTTCATTATTTTTGAAAACAAATAATCTAGCTTACTACAAATCTAAGCTGATTTCCTGATTCAAAACATTTCAGAGCTCCTTTCTACCGATCACCTACAAGACAAATCTTCAATTTTAAGTCAATTCAGTTTGACAAAAAAAACAATTGATTTCAGTAAACAGAAATGAGTGATCTCAGAACTTGGTTAGGAATTCTTAAATGTGAAGTTCTAGTAGTTAATTGGGTCAATCTTGAAAATAGAGTTCAGGGCCTGAAAATACTTGACTGCTTGCTCAAAGAAAATAAGGTGCTTATAGTGACATATGTCATTAGCTGCATAACAACACGTCCCTGAGAAGTTCTTTTCACCTACAAAGTACATGAAATTTGACACCAGAAACTTCTACAACTGAAATGTGTGCTGTATATGCTGCACGAAAAACAAGTCAAGACCAAACGAAGAATTACGTTGCTTCCCACAGAAATGTGAAATGGAAAAATATTCTCATCTTGGGAGGTATTATTGGTCTCACAGCATCTCTGGATGAGTGCACAAACTGCAAGAGTCAAGCAGTTGCCATCTGTCAGGAACAAAACCAGTTGTACCAGTAGCATCTGTAGGTGAAACTGCATGCCTAAGAGACACTCTGAGCATCACCCTGAGTGATGTGTGGTTTACAGATGTACCAGTGCCACATGTTCTCCTGCCACAGGCTGTCCCTGTTGGCCAGGCTAGGTTGTCCTCCCAGCTGGTTGGTGGTTGGTGCCAGCCCCTCACCCAGCTCTACCCAGTACAGTCATGAGGGAGAAAGACCTTCCAACTACAGCTATGTTCACTGAAGTCCCCTGAAATGAGTCACCCGTATCAGGAAGGATTTCCAGGTCCTACAGTGCATCAGAGAAAGCCAGGATGCTGCAGAGAACAGATGTGGCAACACCAATTCACCTACACTATACAGCTTAGCACAGTAATCACAGACACAGTGTGCAGCATGCTTGTTTATTTGCTGCCTTATATCACACACTATGTAATAGCCTGCAGGAATTCATTCTGYCCCTAATTCAGTCTTAATTAAGACTATGCCTTATCTGGGTAAACAGCCAAAAAAGTTGAGAAGGGTGGGTGGAATAAATAAGTAACACACTACATTAAGCCATTGCCTCAACTGGTATCAGTCAAACTCCCTCATGCATCTGAAACTTTTGAATGGCAGAGACAGGAAACCGAATTTAGTAGGAGTTTGCTCTGAGTATGGTGTTGAATCAGTCTGATTCTCAGCTTAATTAAACTAATGCTTATGGCAACAGAGCATAGGTAGGCAAAGGTGTGAGTGTATGGACCTCTTGCTGTCTTATGACCAAGTCTCACTCCAAGCAATTGACTGTTTCATAAAGATGCTACTACTCATTTTTCAGATCATACAGAGAGTGGATTTACAGAAAAAATCAGGCAGTGAAGAAGAATTCACAGATATTGAACACACCTGCTGATCTCTTCCTGGTAGGTGACAATGAATAAATCAGGCAAGGCAGCCCAGATTCAGACTGACAAGCGGGAGCAATCTCAATCATCATGTCCATTCATGGCCCTGAAGTGAACCAAGGCTTTATCTTTGATGGTGTTTCTGTTCTTAAATGACAAAATATATCAAAATTACATGATTGCTTAGAAAGAAAAAGAGGCTAGGTCTTTTATAGCCACAGCTCTTCTACATTAGGGAAAAATTAAAAAAAAAAGAAAATCCCTAGTACATGTTCTATGCATGGAGATGTGGTTATATAACTCATAGTGCAGCATAGGCTACTTTGTATCTGAGCAGGTGGTTTGGCTTCCAGGCAAGAAAATAGAGGAAGCCAACACTTATTTTAGCTTGGTGGGGCAATGAGCAAAAGATACTTCAGAGAGACACTTGGGTAGATTTCTTTTTTTCTGGAAAAGTGAGTGACTATAATTTTATTTTTTTTTATCCTGAAGTCCCTACATTACTTGGAACAATAGTTTGTTGTTACAGGTAGAAGAAAGTGTTGTATCATGGAAAGAGCATTGTGTCATGCACTCCCATCTGCAGCTCTTGGGACAATAGTGTAGCCCCAGTCACAGCTATGGGCCAATGCAGTTTTGCTGTTAACTGGGGACCATGTAGTCACCACATGTGGCTTTTTGACTCTAACTAATGGGGACAGGTGTAGCTCTGGCCAGCTAGATGTTTCTGACATTCGGAACCTGCACAAAGCAAGAGATCTTGGAAAATCTCTACCTCCAASTATTTTGCTTTTCCAGTGGTCTTTATCTTATTTCTTTTCTGCCACTGTTTTCTTTCCCATGGCAGTCAGAGGCACATAACCTGTCATTATGTTTTGAGGCCATTAAAGCATTTTCAACAGTATTAGGTAAATCTGCCTATGATCAGCGACTTTAATGATCAGAAAAATRGTTTCTAGGGAAACCTCTATTCAAAGGAGAGAAGAAAAACATGCTGCTCATTAGAGAGGTTCACAGCATACCTGCCGAAGGTGAGGGTGTCCTGTGCATTTCCCTTAGCACCTTCCTCCTCTTAGGGGGAAGAGGGAGCCTTTCCAAACACTGTGTATGGTTTGAGGGTCTAACCCTCAGCTRAGGCATGCTTTGTGATGGATGTTTAAAGAGGTGCCATCCTGAACATAATCCTCTCCGAAAGTTGTTTTAATACAGGTCTTTGCAACAGTTATGAAATAGAAAGAGTGAAAAACAGATAGCAGCATACACCCCATTTACAAAGGATTTGACAGTGGATTCAATAACTAATTTCAGGCTTTTTTATTAGCTGGAAGGTTAAGCAACTTTTCCAAGCAATAGGACGACATATTTTCCCTCCTGCTTTCTTCCCAGATTTCTCACCACCCTTTTCTCCAGTCAAATAGCTTTCACTGTGTATCACTGTGTCCCCAAGGGAAGGCAACAGGACTCTGTCCAAAACTCTGCTGGCTAAAAGTAAGCAGAGCATTGTCTTCCCTCTGCAATCAATTTTCTGTACTGGGGACGACAGGCCGRTATGTGGGGCAAATATACAGCCCCTGTTAATATGTCCTCCTGCTCACATGGTACCAACAACCTTCCTCAGGAGCTTTTACTACTGAGTGGAAACAGTAGCTGAATATAGACTTGTGGCTGAGGAAATGGAGTCTACCAAGAAGATGAGGTCAGTCCCTAGCAATGCCACTGCTTTTCTGATTAGTTTTCACAAGTCCCAGTCCAAGTGCTCTGCTTGGCTGAGCAGGACAGGAATTGCAGCAAATCCTGGGCTGCAGCACAAGGCTCTCCCCAGACCTGCCTCACCACAGATGGAGAGACAACCTYCCCAGGCTGAAGCATGACCATACCATCTCCTGCCTTCTAGATATGAAGATCGAGGAGACATTCAGCTGTGTGAGCAGTGAGGCTCTGGGGCAGACCCCGGTGGGGATGTGGGGCTGCACAGCCAGGCCTGGGTAAGGGCAGAGCTTGAACCCACTGAAAGCCAGAAGGGCTGCAGGTTTGCTAGAAGGTGGCAGGAGCCAGTTACCCACCAAGTCAGTGACCCATGGTGTGTACGTTCCCTGCCCCAGAAAGCAGAAAGCCCTGGGGCCCAGTAGTCAGGTTTAGATGGCTGAGTTAAGAAGCAATCCCCACTCTATTTAGCTTGAGAGAGATTAAATTATGTTTCTCACTTTATTTTAATGTATTTAATGTTTATTTCTATATGTGCATGAGTACTTAATTTAGCATAATTATTGAGATGAATTGCAGCTAACATTACAAGAAAATTGTAACTTGTCATAAAACAAGTGGGCCATATTGTAACAGAGCTGCTACCATACAGAAATGATCTGCTAGAATAGCTTAATAACACAAATAAATCCACACTCCCCAACATGATATTTCTTTGGAGAGCTGATTAATTATTAGGAAGTAAAATGGCTAACAAAGTAGCATATATAAAAATATCTTCTCACATCAATAAGATTGTAAATTTTAACTCTATTGCACGACAGCAAGTGTAAGCAAGAATTACACAATGCAATGAGCTGAATGAATTAATATGCCTAGGGTTTTTGTTGGTAGAAATACTTTGTTCTGTATTATAATCAGTCATTGTAACTCTTCTGAATAGCAATTTAAGTTTCTCCTCGCAGTTTATAAGTGACAGACAAGTGTTTGTGCCAAAGAGGGCTTCCAACAATGTGCATCTTCACAGCCTTCCCCACGTCTGAGGCCTGACCTTCAGGATGTGGCATCTTTTCAATACATTAGAAAGATAGAATTGCTACTTTTGACTCTTTTCCAGTTCTTTTCTGCCTGCTGCAACTCAGTCCTTGTTGTCCTTAGCCCCTATGGTTCTCCCAAGTACAGTTTAGCCAGGCAGGTACATCTTTTCACGGAGCTGAGAAACCAGGAATGTTGAAGACAGAGGCAAAGAATTCATTAAATACCTCTGCCTTGTTCATGTTCCTGTTTATGAGGTGACCATCCTCACCCTGTAGTGTTATATTTACACTGCCTATTGCCCTTAATAAATTTGAAAATACTCTTTTTATTGTCCCCTACAGTTCTTTCCAGCTTCAACTCCAGCTGAGCTTTGGCCGTATGAATTTTCTCCCTACAGTGACAAGTAGCAATTCTGTATTCTTCTCATGTCACCTAACCTTGCTTCCACTGGCCATACACCTTCCTTTTTTGCCTTATTTCCAAGAGAAGATTCCTGTCCAGCCAAGCTGGCTTTCTGCCCTGCCTGCTTGACTTCTGACATTTGGGAATTGCCTGTGCCCTTAGGAGGTGATGTTTAAAAAGTGACCAGCACCGATAGATGCCAGCACCTGCAAAAACATTTTCCCAAGGGACCTAACTTACTAATTCCCTGAGCAGTCTGAAGTCAGCTCTGCTCATGTCCAGAGCTGAGGTTTTGCTGGCACTTTTCCTCTTATCAACAGAGATTTTAAAGGCGATTGCTTCGTGATTCTGAATACAAGTTTTGTCATCAAATGTTCAAAAAATATTTCTCAGGCACCAAAAATCATGTACTTGGATTAAAAGCCATGAATTTAGAAACAAAGTATCTTTTGAGCTTTTGTATTTTCTTTCGGCTTGAAAAATGTGTCTTTAATTTACTCACAGCTTCAATCTTTTCTACCCTGAAAGGAGGGCTGGAAGTTTACATTTTTGTTTAAATAAGTGTTTTGCAGTGCAATCACATTAAGCTATTGAGATACTACATGAAGCAGTTTTCTGTTATAGAGTAAATGCTGAAGTCCCCACAAAGACAAAATACAAATTAATGGAACATGCACAAGTCACACATTATAATTTCTTTGCTGTCACTATTATGACTGT
Organism: Amblyornis subalaris; assembly: GCA_018881555.1. Lineage (NCBI taxonomy): Eukaryota > Metazoa > Chordata > Aves > Passeriformes > Ptilonorhynchidae > Amblyornis > Amblyornis subalaris. The sequence continues at coordinate 1,943,479 of JACAXG010000061.1, read as the reverse complement.
AGRCATACTGTTAATTTTGTATTTTTTTCTTTTCTGGGCTGATATTCACCATTAGTTAGATGGGACAAGCACACCATAACCGTGCTTTTTTGCCAGGATACTTACAAAGAGTGTCCAACACTTTTACCAGAAAAATGGTTGCATGATGCAGAACAGCCACCCAAATTTGCCCCCTCAGGCTTTGCTGCTGGGTGCAGCTCTCTGTGCACTATGATTGTGTCCCTGAATTCTCTGCAGACAGGGCTGCCATGGAGTCATTAGACCTGGACATTTGTCCAAGCTGTGGAGGATGCCAGGACTCTGCTTTGGCACTCTATTGCATGGGCATCTGGTCCTAGTGTTGCTAAGTGGCTGATTTCAACAAGCCAGTCATGTGTCTCCACATCACTCATTTATTCCAGGAGTGGAGAAGGATAAAAAGATGCACTTTATGACAAAAAAGATACTACTATGGGAAACACAGTCTCCTCATTCGGATACCTTTGTGTCAATGTAGGAAAGCTAGCTATTAAAAAGATATTTTAAATTAGCTACATTTTATTTCCTGCACCTCTGCTCTTAGCTTTTTTGTCTCCATATGTCTAGCCAAAGTTGCTGGAAATCACACTTTATGGATGCATTTCCACCTTCATTCCATTACTGTTTGACTTTGCACCCAAGGTGAAAAACACACTGAGATCCATACTTAATTTCACTATTATGTTGTTGGTGCATATACAAGCTTAATGCTGTGTGTATCAGTCTCCTAGCAGGTTTAGTGAAATGGCTGCTTAGGCTGACTATTTCTCCTGCAGCTGTGCTTTCTGTTCCAGCTATCCTTGGGACACCGTGATGCCCAGTACAGCAGCACTTGCCCCAAACTGTTCTCAGGCTTAATAGACAAGGCACAGAGCAGTAGCATGATCCCTGTTTTCAGTGTCAGGGCCCAGGGCTGATTTTCGTTAGGCAAAACCAGAGGTTAAACCCACACCTCCTGCCTCTTAGACTGGATGTCTGTTTTGTACTACCACACTAACTAGGTCTCTAAAAATACCAATCCATTGTTGACAGGAAGAAAAGCACGTTGTGTCATAAAACATCAACTCTATCAACCCTAGTGGAGGTTTGATACTTCCAAGGCAAACCAAAAGAGACATGAAACAGCAACCCAGCCTAGGCAACTGCCCAGTGATAAGAATTTCTTCCATATTTAGCCTTTTGGAATCTGAGAATTTTGCATTTTACTCATATGTGGTGAGAAAAAAAGGAATCACAGGTGACATCAGGATGAGTTTGGGTTTTTATGTTTTATATTAAAATTTATTTTTATTTTTTATTTCTGCATTTTGGGGCCCATTGTACCAGTACAAGGGTACTTGTACTGAAACAAAATAAGTAGCATATTAAAAGTCCGGCATTGTGAAACAAAGCTTCAGTGATGCTTGTTTTCAAAGCAAGGCTGACCTTCTTGAGAACAAGTAAATAGCGACAACTCAGCAAACTTGAAACAAGATGACCTCACGGAAAAATGCAGTGTTCATGAATTAGGATAGTTTCTCTAGAGTACACAAGACTGTTGTTGACTACTGCAACAGATCGCAAAATATAGACAGCTCTCTGCCACAGTGGTAAAACACGAGCAAAAGGTTAAGAAAAGGCACTTTACAAAGTAGGTGATCCTCAAGACAACTCAAAGATGCTGCCAGCTTTGCTGGAGCAGTGAACTGATCCATATGAAATGTTGCCCCAACACAAAGGACTGCCAGTCTCTCCATGCCAACATCCTAAGCGCCTCTGCATCTTCCCTGAAGTGCTCTGCCCAAGTCAAACTCAAAGTCATGGGGTTTCATCTTCAAGGCACTTACTAGCTTGAATGTCACYCCAAAGCTCAGGGCTGTCTTTGACAACTCCTGAGATCCAAATGACAGTTGCCCTACAAGGATGAAGTCTGCGGAACAGAGGCTGGGACAAATCTTTCTCAGCCTCAGGTGTAAAACCATGTAAGGTCCTAAGGTCCTAAGGACCAAGCCAAAATGTTGAATGGTAAAGTTGTTGAGTGAGGATAAAAAAGAACAAGTAAGTGCATGTAATAGTCATCTGTCACATTGAGATTTCAAACTTCATAGAAATGTGCTTGGGTAAGGGGTTAATGAATCTATAAGAACCTGTAAAGCACAGCCTTGGGCACTTGCATGGGCTGAAGCACCATGGAATTCACTGATCACATGTCTCAGGTAACTCATGCTTAAAGAAATGGATTTTATATTTTGGGACACTTGTGGACTTGCAGAAACTTCAGGAGAGAATTCATGCCTGTAAGAATAAGGTAAAATATGGCACAATCTGCTCTGTACCATCAATCATGAAAAAAAATGCAAGTTAAATCCTGACAAATGCACTGTGAGTGCAACCAAAGAAAATATTTTGGTCATATTCTCTTAGCTAGAAGGATATCAAACCAACTTCTGCTAAAGCAGCAACTTTGGTTATGATAAGGAACACTACAGAATTGCCTTAAGCTAAAAGAAGATATGTGGTAATGTGATGTGATGCGATATGAAGAGTTTATGTTACCCCTTGAAGAACATATCATACCTATAAGCTAGGTAAGTTTTCTGCCAGAAAGATCCTGCTTTGGTAAAAGTCAAGAACTCATTTCTAATGCAAGAACAGTGGTGTATGCACATAAGTATAGCTGGTGAGGTAACTGCTGGTGCAAGGAAGTAGAGAGGTTTCACATGCCAGAATTACCATCCAAGCAAACAGTAATACACAAGTATGTGCAAGCTGGGCCTGAACTAACCTCCCACCTACAGATTTTGCTGGACAAAACCAAACCCGAAGCCTTTAGCTGGCCTTTTGCCTCTGGCTCTCTGCACTACTGTTTTCTCCCTGCCATTACACTGAGCTGCCTTTCTCTTGTACCACAATACTCATTTGCATCAAAAAGATGAGCTGATTACCCTTCACTGAGTTTTCATGGCTCCAGGTGTCTGTCAGACATGCTCTGGGTGCAGCTGAGTAGGGTGACAAGGCCTGAGCTTAAGAAAAAAACCCCAAGAGTCCTTTGAAACCCTCTGCTCTCAGCAGCAGTTCAACAGAAACAGGATGTCTGGTCTCAGGGCATGCCAGCAGAACTGATTGCTGTCTGGTTTTCAAAACAAACCCTAAAACTGTGCTGAGATGTTCTGGGCTAAAAGCAGGAGAAGTCTCGGTCCCCAGTAATGAAGAGCTGAATGGCAGACGAGCTAGAGAGATGCTTTCCATGATGAGGAGAGAAGAATGAAAGGAAAGTTCTACCCAGGTTTTAAAAGCCCTGCTAACTCCACATTATTTTTATTCATGCTAACTAGTGCATGCCTGACCTATACTTTTAATCCTTTTAGCTGACAATAGCTTACTCATGAGTGCAGAGATCCTTATGATAACTTTAGGGAAATCCAGCCTAGGTCCAACCAGACCCATTAGTTTACGTCTGAGAGTGCTGTGCAAATGCAACCACGCTACTGCTGAAGGCAGCGGTCACCTGCAGCTGCCTGGCATCAAGCCCAAGGTAAGAAGCTTTGGCAGTGCCTGAGCCTGGCAGGACAGCTCAGTGCAGCCTCAGCGCTGGCTGGGCTGGAGCCACACGTCTGTCGCCAATCTGTCACCACCCTGCAGTCCTGCTCTGAGAAGGGCCTTTAGCCTGGGGTCAGTGCGGAGGGCACGGAGCTCAGCAGGTCCTACACTGGTGCTCATACTGTGACTCTGCCTGAGCCAAAAAGCATGAGCTCTATGGGAGAGGATGAGGGGCACCACCCAAGCTGCCACAGCAGTGGCTCAATTCTGTTGTATGATCCAGGTTACCTGATTTTTCCCACTTGCACACTTTCCCAGAGAGGTAGTAGAATCTACACCTGAGCAAGCTGACATGCTGCTCTCTGGGATGCTTAGATTGATTCTTGAATTTCCCCAGTCCTCCTACCCTTCTTTTTTCCCCTTCTGCTCATTGGTTGCTCGAAGAATTGAGTCTCTGCTGAAGCCAGCTTTGAMAATTAGTGCCAACCTGTTTTTGCTTTGAGCATAAATGAACAAATGAATAATATAGTTACTTAAGACTGGCTGGGTGCCATCGGTCACACACAGTAGCATGGTTGTCTGGCATCCTGCAGAACTGGCAACGGTGACTGAAAAAATAATAMAGACATTTATATTTTTATTAAGGAAAGATCAGCTGAATAACATCCTGGTGATATACCACAATGCCTTGACTGTCACAGAAACTCAGAAAAGTTTATACTCTAACAAAAAAGAGTTAAAGCACATTAATATTTAGCAACCAGGATGATACTGAAGAAAGGAAACAAAAGCTGTCCAGAACTCTATGATACAACCCTTTCTCTCCCTCTCTTTTTTCAATATTAATTTCTTCTTTGCTTGTCCCAGCTACTACCTGCAGCAATAGAGTAGTATTCCTGGTTTTACTTTGGTGACTTACGGTGCTGAATTCTTCATCACATTCCAATATCTAATGCAGTAAACAGCACACAAAGCAGGAAGCTAAGGACTGTTCTGAGCCATGGTATTCTAACTGGAGATATTCAGAGCATTCTGGATCAGGTTTGTAAAAACAATTCTCATTTGATGTAAAATTAATTCAAAAAGCCACTCAGAGGCTCCTTGGAGTGGAATGATGTGTCRTCTCAGATGAGGTACAATTACCCCCAGCAGAGTCAGAAGTCAGATTTATGAATCCCTCATCAGAAAGATTCTCCTGGGTTTTCCAGGTTGAAGGGTCAGGGCTTCAGCTGCTGCTTTCCCCAAGCAGGGCACTGCCGTGCATCTGGACCCATGTTAGCTGTTGGACCTCACCTCTCTCTTCCCAGGAAAGAGAGGGATGGTCACACTGGTGGGTTCCACTTTATGCTACTGAAGCTTCATCTTTTTCCTAAAATACAGCAGGGGTGTGTATGTGGCAGCTTCTTTCGCATCTCCGCTTAAGGAGATGCATCCTGCATTGCTCTTTCTTCCTAAAGGCCCCAGTCTTGGTATCCACCTCAATATTCAGAGATCCTGTAGTTTGGGCAGTGTATGGGCTGGGGCATCACCTGCCTGAATCCATTATTCTTTGATAAGGTGGCTATAAGACAACTAGCAAGATAAAAGGTCAGGCTGAGGGAACGAAATGAAGGGAGAGGAAGGAATGGTAACCAAGAAGCTTTGTATTTTTATTATGTTGCACAACTGTTGCTCTTTGTCTTCCTAATGCTGTTGATCTTTTTAAACTGTAAATTTTTTAATAAGCAAGACTTATTGTCCTTCTCTGTGTGTAGAGGGGTTACATATTGTATCTAAATAGTATGTAAAATAGAGGAATACAAAGAGTCTTTAAGAGTATACAGTCTTCCCTGCCTTGAGATCATCCACATTTATGTAAAATAGGATGCTCTCCATTCCTTATCCTAAGCTGTAGATTTTCCTACACATTTTGTTCCAGGATTCACCTTAGACATACCTGGCTTTGCATGAACGAACATTTTGCAGATTACAAAATGCCAACTTCTGCCTTTTTAAAATCTCTCACAGGAAGTAAAAGTTCCCTGTGCTACCTGTCAGTGCACAGAGTTTTATACCTTAGACCTCAAGAAATAACATCAATCTTGATATTTAAAAACTGAAAAGTGCATGAGGAAAATCTAAATCAGAACAGATAGGAAGAAAGGGTTAATTGACATGAAGACCAACACAATCCTGACCATATTGATTATAGTAAGGTTTTCGTTAGCAACCAATTAGCAACACCTACACCAAATAAAATGAATTTCTAAACAACAGGTAGTAATAACAAAATACCCGCCTTAGCCAACAGTCATTAGAAGGTAGAGAAAGATTATCCATAAAGGGAGGATTAGCAAAACGAGAAACCCCTGATGTAGCAAATGGAGCCCCAGCAGGCCAGCTGGCTAGATTGAGGTAATAATCCTGCATTTCTTCGAAGAAATAATGAAAGTAAAAAGAAAGATCAGAGCCAATGAAAGAATCCCTTTGCATGATACAGTGTGCTGTGGATAAATGCATGTGCCTTTCCAACAATCATTTCTAACAGGCAAACAAAGAAGAATCAGCAGTAGGGTTCAGTAATATTTAAAGAGACCCAGGAACTGATAATGCCACTTTTATACTTGTGTAACTCTGCTGGCTTCTTGATTTATACCAATCTAAGTAGGAGGAGAATCTGGATGCACACAGTACAGTACAGCGTGCTGCAGGACAAATTGTTGCTCACTGTTGTTTCTCTGACTGCTGGAGGGCAAATAGAATGAACTAATAGGTCTCTTCAGGTTTTTTTTTAAATTTTTATTTTTTTTCTTAGGAATGTTTTAGATCCCGGTTATTTTCTTGCCTTAGTATTAATCATTGTTCCACCTGCTTAGTGCAGGGACGAGCAGCGTTAAAGTTTGCCCAGTTTGAGCACCCCCAGAAGGTTTCCCATGCCTTCTGAGCAGCGTTGCTGTGGCAACAGGTACCTGGGAGAGGGGGGAGAGGTAGTTCAGGGGCTACAGCCCAGGTTCGAGGGACCTCTTTCTGGGATGGCTCAGCCAGGTTTTCAGTGGAATAAATCAGGCTCCAGCAGTGCGCTCCCCTCTCAGTTTCACAGGACCGGTTCTACCAAAGCTACACCAGCCCGCAGCAGCGGCGTCCAGATCCGTGTGCTTTTCACCTGGGTACCTCGGATCCCAGGCTTCCCCATGGAAGTTCCAGTGAAGTTTCAGGCGGGTTCTCGCCCCTAGGATCTGCCTTGGCTGACATTTTCCCTGCGCCCCCCGGTCCTGCTCGCTGTCCTTTCTCGCACGGCCGCGCCCCCGGGCCGGGCCGTGCCCCCGGCCCCTCGCAGGCCGGTTCCCGGTCGCTGTGGCGGCGGGGCCATGGCGGCTCCCCCGCCCCGGCCTGGCCCCCGCGCGAGCCCTGCTGCGCGCGCCGGCTCCATCAGGTGGCGCCATTGCCGCGGCCCCGGCCCCGGCCCCAGYCCCAGCCCCAGCTCCGGCGCGGGCGGCCGCGGCTGAGGGCTGGAGGCCCGCCGGGAATCTGGCCCATCTTGTCCCTCCTCCCCGGAAGGTTTTGTCCAGGTGACTCTGAGGACATGAGCGGTGAAGCAAAAACCAGGAAATGGGTGAGGTCGCCTTTACCTGAGTGTACCTGACAGGGAAGATTTACAGGGAAAAGTAGCCGAGATTTGTGTCACGTGGCCTTGACCGGGAAGAGCAGGCTTGCATCTGACACAGGTCACTCCACAAGGCGCGAGGAGGATTATCCCCAGCCCCATGACATCTTCCGGGTAAACCCCAGCTCTGTCTGCCGGTGTCAACCTTCCCCAGCGGCCTCAATCACACGGCGGTGTGCCAGGCAGCAGCAGCTGCTCAGCTGTCCCTGTCTGCTAGTTGCTGCCTTGCAGCTGGAACAGCCACTGCCACAGAGCCCATGTGTGCTCCTGCCCGGGTCCAGGGCAGAGCCATCCCACCGGCTGTGGTGACTCACAGGAGCTGTCATGAACTGCAGCTACTGCAGCATCTCATCTGTCGGGAAACAACTTCTGGACCAAAGGTGGGGAATGAAGAGCCACCAACAAAGCCTCCCAAAGCACTCACCTGAATTCCAGTGCTGCACTGCACCGTGTGACTTCTGCTCGTAGCACTAACTCTGCACAAGCATATGCTCAGATTCGGGAAAACATCTGCCAGATTCCTTCAGCTTCTACCACACTGAAATTGCAGGAGACTTTGAGCTTTACCTGCTCTCACAGCTCTAGTTTACAATGAAGGACTAAATTAACAAGAGGTGCTAGTGAGGAAAAGTCACCTTAGATCCACTGAGTCAATCCGTGGCATACAGAACTGCAAAACTGTGCTCTAGAAATGGACAGGTACTAACACTAAAGTCAAAACAGGGCCCCTGTCCTACCACAGAGCTTTGGCCATGGCCCAAGAGGATGCACTGCACAATTATGAACCTCCATAGCTCCTGTAAAGAGGGACAGACATTGCTGTAGGAGTGATGCTGTTCTTCAATACTGTCATTTCTGCACACCCAGTGAACCACAAACACAATGGCCGTGCCAAGAAGAGCTCAGATCTGGGCCAGCCTGAGATGCTCACCAGAATCTCCTCCGGGTGAAGTGTCTTTTAACACCGCCATTCAAATGCATGGGAGGAAAGGGCAATCTGGGGAATGAGCAACTCCACCCTCAGGCACAAGCTTATGCACAAGGCAAAATTTCCTGGAGATTTCCTCCCACTCTGCTCCCTCCTATGGTTCCTCCTGGAGGAGGGGGCAACCAGGCCCATTATTTATTTAACACCAGATTGCTCAAAAAGAGGTTTGAGCTGCCTGTATAAAGAAAAGTAGGTTTCATTACCTATAGCGCTTCACATTTCAGAGGAGCTTGTATTGTTACACAGTTTGAATTGTTTGACAATATAATTATTATTATTAGTCCATAATGTACACTAGCAGGTCTGGCGGTGAAAGGCTGTATATTAATGCACAGTAACTATGTTTCTCTAGAGGGGGTTAAACAAAACTGTAACTAGGGTCAAAGCTATGCCTTTGCCTCCATCTGCTAGAAACCAGGCATAGCTGCTTAAATTTTAATTACTAATTAATCAAACAAAAATATGGTACATTTTGCTCTGAAGGGCTAAATGCTGATTTTGCAGCTAGCCATGAAATATCTAATATTGGAATGCTCTAAAGTTAAAGCTTACTGTAGTTTGCCTTTGAAAATACACCTGATAAGATCCTTGAACTGGAACTGGACTAGAAATAAAAAAATAATGGCATAGCCCAATGAAATAATTTTTACACCTCTCTTTCTGAAGGTTCAGATAATTTCCTGGCAAGGGCTGTTAAACTAATATTTTTTTCTTAGTAAAGACTGACAAGTTTCTGGAACTCTTCTATAGCCTCACTTGTTTCTGGGAAGAAGAGATAAGCCTTTTCCTATTTGCCAAACAATGATGGCAAACAAAGYGGTATTCTACAGGAAGCAAAAGGCTTTTTAAAAAATGTGGTTTATTGGTTTGGCTCAAGGTAGTTGCCTACTAGGCTGAACAAGCAAATACATTTTACTCATATTTCTCTATAACCCACGTTTCAATACAAAGCACAGGCATTAAGGTGCGGGTACAGAACTGGTTTCAGGGTGACTGGTCTGTTTTTTTCACAGTAAAAGATTTGTGAGGTAATAATGCTGGACATACAGTGTGCTAATAAGAGCTTTGAAGGTATTCTCCCCACCTAGCCTCCAGCCAGGGAAGCAGCTTAGAAAATGTTCAACCCTTGGGATATGCAACAACTGGTGGCTGTGACTGCAATTTTGCATCCCTTCTGGGCATCAAAAACATATAAAATATGATGATTCCCTGAAAGAAGTGGTACCCTTCAACAAACTAATGAAACTCAGCCAGAAACGTGCAGGMGGAGGAAGATGGTGGTTAGAATATATGAGTCCAAGGGATGGTGAGTGACATAGATTCTTGAGTGATCTCTGTCAAAATACTGGTGAAACTTTACTTTTAGCAACACATTTGTTTAGGCCAATTCAGATCTTCATTCCTCCTGTTCAACATCCTGCTAAAATAATCTTTTGCTTCCCTACATTTGGCAGGTGCACACACAACCCAGTTGTGCTCCAGCAGAGCTGGAACTCATGCTGCTTTGGACTGTGCCGAATATCTTAGGAAGCCATGACATTGTTTGCCACTGGAGACCACCTTGCGCGCTCACTGCTGAACACATTTTGCTGTAGAAAATGTACCTTAGCTCTGCAAAGACCGAAGGGAAAATGTGTACAGTAGTGATGTTGTTCCGTCACCCAGTTATCTTTAAGAAATCTTCCTCCCTGACAGGCTCTCCTGTGAGCACCGACAACACCAGTAGACGAATTTGAGTTTCCTCAAATCATAGTTTTGCTGATGCCAAGCCATTTTGAGGAGATATAGTACTTCTGCTGTGGCTGTCACCACCTTCTCTTTGCTGGGATGTGAGAACTCAGCTGCTTGCTATGCCAAAATCCTACCTTCCCAGTCCAGCTCTTACACTTCTGATGATGGAAGGAGAATTGCTGCCAAGAACCCATGAGAGAAGAAAGGGTAGGGGCACTGGATGAGTTACTGCAGGAAAGTAACTCAGTGGAGAGAGGAAGGTAAAACCAGCTAGCCACCACTTCCTTCACATCCTACCAAGGGAGAGAGCTAGTGTCCTTCCAGCTGCGCAAAGGAAGGCAAGCCAGTCTGGAATCAGACCAAAACTGCGTAAGCAAAGAYGGGTAAGGCAGAGAGCTAGTGCTCATGCAAGCATGCCCCTATGCTTGCATTCTCTATGTGGCTACAGGGAAATAGTCTTTCTTTGTGTTCCTGCCTGTTTCCAAGGGACGTAGTGTTTAAGAATAAATATTTAGTGTCAGCCAAGAGTTTGGGTTCCACAAAGACGGTATATGTGTTTGTTCCTCAGCCATCACCTGGATCCTCACTTTCTTGGAGCAGAGTAGGTGCAGAGCCTGTCCTGGAGATCAGCCAAGCTAGGCATTACCACCCTTTTCGTGGCATGCTTCCCCATGGAAAAGTTTCAGGCTCTCATTGCTCTTTGCTGTGGATTGTGAGCAAAGGGCTGGTCTTCTGTCCTGAGGGATTTAGTGTTTGATGACTGATTTGCCACTTTGTAACAGGAGCTTCCTGAAAGAAATCCAAGCAGAGTGATCCGTCTCTCCGTGTTCTGTCATTTAACCTGGATATATGGTTTTTAACAGTGTTGCCAGTTGCCTTGAGGCCTTATTTTGTGAAGCTCTGTTTAAACATGTAGGAGGTTTTGTCACTGTCACGCAAAGCTCTGTAACTAACCTGAAATATGTAATGACAGAACACACCATCCACGAAGGGTACATAGCTGTTCTCTTTGGATTTTTGCTTGTGTTTTAATCTCTCTCAAACTGACTGTCTGAACTTCCTCTCTGCTCCTCTCTATACTAGAGTCCACCAGTACTTGCTGCCTTATGAATCGCTCAGAAATAAATTCAGTGTAAAGTGTGTGCATACAGAAGAGCGGTTACTGTTCACAGCCGAGCATTATTAATGTTGGAAAAAGATAGGCAGGATCAAAAGAYTTCTCCTGTTCTGACCAATCATCCTGTGTTCCTAGGGGGGACAACTTTAGGAGCATAACAGAAGTCATGACCTGTCATTGAAACATGAAGTTTTAGGATTTTTGATTAAAAATGAGCCTTGATAGAATTAGTAAAGTTAGTTAGAACGAGTGTAGTAGATGAATCTAGCTGAAGTTAATTAAGAAGTTAATAATTATTTAAGGAGCTAGACTTAGAATGAAGCTGATTAATTGTTTTCATTTTATATTTGTACAGCTGTGTTCATAATAGGAACCAGAAGACTCAGAGTACTAAAATTTAAAAGGAAAGTAGACAGATATTAATTTCTCCATTTAAGATGTCCATCCACGGATGGATGGAGAGGGCACAGAACGAACCCCCAAGGTCAAAACCATTGTGAAAACTCAAGGGGCGAGAAGTTCATATCGAGGAAGACTAAATTTACTTCATCAAAATTCATCCCACTACTCAAAATATGCCCACCAACTCAAATCAAAGAGCAAACTATGCATGCTTAATGATATTTTAACTAATTATCATATGAAGCAGGAATGGGAGGTGTTTACGTTATGAATATGTATTTTTTATTTTTAATATTTAGAACTTTTGTAGATAAAAGAACTCTGTATTGTTCTGCAAGTCGGCACTGCATCTTTGGGAACGATCCCACGCGGCCCCCAGCCGAAAATAAAACATACCACTTTCTAACTTTAATTAGTTAGAGGATTTTTTGTCCGTGAATATTTAATTTTTCATAAATCATCATGAATCTGCAAATCTTGCAGCTTGCAGTCCTTACTGCATTTCCTCTGGAGAAGGGGATGTGTTCTTTTTGCAAACTGTGGGTGATGGCTACTTAGCAGGAGACACAAGGAAGGGAGGATGCTAGAACATGCACAGGGAGTCCTGGGACTGAGATTTTGTCCCTCAAGAGTGTGCAGAAGCTTCTGTGTGTTTGTTGGGAATSTTTCCCTCACCAATTCTTCTGAACTCTACTTTTGGTGAGGGCAGGTGAGAGGTGTGTGCAATTCACTTAATTACTACCTTACAGTCCTTGGAAGTGTGGAGCAAGCTTTATTTGTAAYGAGTTGAGTCCTGTAACAACAACAGCAACAGAAAAAAAAAGAGATCTATCTTAACAAATGACAGAAAGACTTTAAATATAGAGTACTTTCCTAATTGTATGGTAGCATAAACCTAACTCTAATAGATATGCCCATAAGTCTTTGGAGTAATGGATTACCTGTACTAAAGCTAGGGTCTGATCTGGAGTCTTTGCACTGATACAATGGAGAGGATAATTCTAGTTATCAATACATAAAAGGAAAGAAGAGGGGCTATTCCTACACTAGGCTCTATTTTTACGTTCTTGACTTCCTTGAGCCACAGTGCAACACAACTCTCCTGGAAAATATTTTTAAAACAGAACCAATTACGGTGAGTTTGGTTTTGTGCTTTGTAAGACTAGGGGGAGAATTCTACTGTGCTCCATGGTTTTGGTCAAAGAACGCACCCATATATATTTCAATAGGATTCTGCCTGCCAGTAAAGTCAGCAGCACGAACAGCAGCTGTGCCTCAGGTTAGGTACCTGGTGCTTGAGACTGAAAGAAAGTCAGCTGCAACGTGATAGATACATCAAAAGATTCCCGTTGTACCACATACCCTCTCCTTGCCCCCTAAAGGAAATTGTGGTGGTTTGGGAGCACAGAGGCAATCAGAACATCTCTTGAAACTGTGACTCTTCCTAGGTTTCACATTTAGTGATTATTGCATCTACATATTCCTTTTCTTAGACTGTGAGGGACAGAAATACCCCCTAGAATCTAGCACCAGTTATTGACTAGGTACCATGTGGGCTTTTGCAGGGATTTCAGCTTCTTGCACTCAGTGCTGTTAGTACCTTTTAAAACTTACTCCGGAAACATTATTACAATCACAATGAACTTTGATGTATTTTTAAAAGAGCTTTTTGATTTCACTTTAAAGTGATTTGAAGTGATCACTGAAGGCATTAACAGTCCTGTAGACTGAACTTAAGCTGGATTGAAATTAATTTGTATAGTAGACAACATTTTCAAAGTTTTCTGTAGTAGAGTATAAATTCTCTTGACCTGTGCAACTTTTAAATGCAAAGGATAAAATTCTCTAGCATGGTTCTTGGAGGCAGGCAATCCTTCCCATGAAAGCTATGAGGTTTTGAAACTATTCTAGGAAGACAATGTTGTAAATCGTTTTATGGTGGTGTTCATTCAGCATATTACAAGAGGGAGTACGACACAGCTGACTCTAAAACAGGGAACAGAACACCTACTTCCCAAACTCTGCATTTCTAATGAAATACACTCTTTCCTGATAATTTTTCTCATCTTTTGTGAGAAGGCTTATCTGCTCCTTTACAAGCTGAAGGACAGATAAAGCCCAGGGAAAAAAGTTCATTCAAATAAGCTAACTCTACTGGGGCAATGTCCAGCTCTGCGTTTGCAATTTGTGCTCCAGCCAGTGACAAAACATAGACAGATCCAACACAGGCAGTCCTGTCTACCAGACACTGAGCACAGGCACAAGTCTCGTTCTCTCCAGGGATAAGGCACAAAAGATGGTGGCAAATACTTTTTCGGGGCTATGGATTCAGATAGCTCTTCCTGAGGGAGGGTGTATGGTTCCTTGCTGAGCTGGAGATGTGGGCAGCACTCCTTGTTGATGGGAAAGCCCATCACACCACAGTCACACACTGCACCCTCAGCCAGACATGGGATGCCTGGCAATAACCTTAGACTTTTTGCATAAGTATGTGGGAGTTCTGGAGCTGTGTGAGGAGGTTGTTTTGGCACACGTGGTTCTAACAGACTCAGGTGGAAAGGGACAGAAGTAAAAGATGCCTGGCCAGGTTGCTACAGGTCCTTGGCTATTCAGTTTGGAAGTGTCAAGTCACCCACTAAAATTCCAGTTACAGATGCTGGCTGGGGGGATTACTGCTTCAGTACATTTGCAAGTGGCAAAAGARGGGCAGAGTTTCTGAAATAATTGCAGGCTTTCAGTCAGCTGCGGTAGGGCCACTGAAGGCGCACAGGAGCCTATTATCTGCTTCCCTCTGGACTATGCCAGCAGGAAAGGATCTTGCTCACATGCTGTACAGGTGCTGGCATGGGGTTGAGAGAAGTCTTTAGACACTTACCCATCACCAGCTTCCAAGTAACAATATTTGGTTTCACCAAATAATACCTGAGATGCACCTACTTTGCATGCTGGTAGTCTTCCACCATCTAAATCTTTGGGGCATGATGATCAGCTTGAATTGCAGACATCTGGCTGAAGGTTTTATGACGCCTTAAGCAGGTGTGTGGTGCTGGCAGAATATCATTTGACAATTCTGTCCAAGCTATGACAGGAAAAGGGGAAAGTGTTAGTGATACTGCTTTCTTGTAGACCAGTTCCAGCAGGCTGTGAGTGCGCCTCAACATTTTAGACTACATCCAGAAGAACTGGAGAAACAAGGCTGTTCCCCCAAGACTGGGCTATGAGGAGAAGGTGCTTCAGCATAAGTACCACTTTGTGCTTTGTGTAAATCAATTTAGGAGCCATTTGAAAAGTTGGATTAGGGACAGAGGTTCTTAATGCTAAGGATAGCCACCTTAGTCCCAGATGCTAGAATTGAATGTGAGCCAGAAATAAAACAATTTCTCTAAGAGACTGTGTCTCACACACAGAGGCATTTGTCAAGGCATAGCCCAGCCACCAGAAAATAAAGCACAGGCAAATGGACAAAAGCAAATGCATTACCTAAATCAGCTGAGACCTGAGACAGTAGAGTGCTATGGCTGTCAGTAGGATCACCCTTCTCTTCCTGGCAGAGGGAGCTGGGGCTCCTGGGAACCTCTCATCTCACATCATCCCCTCTCAGACAGGGCAGCACAGCCTCTACTGTGAGTTTCCAGCTGGCTGTCATAGCAAGGCAGAAAAGTGGTGACAGGGTCAGGACTAGGTATGAATCCTATTTAGCTATCCCAAGAGATGTGTTGTTTTGGCTACCAGAGAGGAAAAGAGGCAAAAGCATGAGGAGTCTATTCTCTGCTTCTGTGCTTTTGTCTCCCAGATCTCCTCACCTTCCGATCCATSCTGCTGTGGCTCAATTTTCCAGCTTCTGTTTGCATTTTGTCCAGTCCACTCTGACATGTTGTCTTGGCTCCTTCTCCTTTTGCTGCAAAGATTTAGTGCAGGGAACACTGTTAGCAACTCTTTGGTAGTAAGCTAATTCCACTTTCAGTTTAGTGGCTGTGGAAAGCAGTAAGACATAATTTGGCTGGGAGAACCCAAGTGGCACAACACTCTGGGTCACAGAAAGGCAAATCCTGACACTTTTACCACACGGTGCATTATGCTTTGTCTTTGCATCCTCTACCCTTGTGGCTCAAGACATCAAGGATATACCTGATCATTATGTTATTTAATGCACAGTGCCATTCATAATAGTACATTACTGCTGTCATACTTTACATATTTTTCCTGTGTGAACTCCCAAAAGGCAGTCAGGCAAAAGAAAGGGGTAGATTGCAGAATGGAGACACAACTTCCTTCACCTGAAATTGAAACTATATAGACAGCAAAATAATTCTTCCTTTCTCCTTTCACTATATTTTCAGCACTAGCGTGGAGACGGGATATTCACAGGCAAACCCACGTGGCAAGTGACACCATATGTGATCCTGAAACATACTGTTAGCTGCTAATAAGTGTGTCTAATACAGGTTGAAGCTGCTGGGAGTGTTAGCCAGAATCCGGGCATGCTATGCAAAAGAAGTGATTAAGCCTTTTATGGATTAAATGAGCTAATACAATAGAGACCACCTGCCAAAGTGTTTGCCATATGAAACACCAGTGCAAAAATTATCTTAGAGGAAAGTAGGGAAGGCTTTCCCAGGAATTTGAATACAAACACAGTACTGAGATATTGTGTGGTTTCAGAGGCAGAAAGCAGTGAGGACGCATGGCCTGAATGTCAGCTAAAAGAAAGTGAACTCTATTTGGGTAAACAACTAGATGGGATGTATGAAGTGGAACCATGCAGAATAAAATAGTCTGTTTTTTCTTTTTTCTGTTTTATTGCAGAAAAGGGTCTTTAAGTGCATTGTAAGTAAACTGGAATGCACCAAAGAAATACCTAGCACATATCTTCATTTTCTGCTTCTAAATGAGACAAGCTGTGTTTTCCTGTGCTTTCAATTCATTGCTTGAATCATGTAGGTGATTTCTAAGGGAGATCCAGAAGGTCAGGAGAAAAACCCATTGAGTATGTAACAATGTAATTGAGTTGAAGAAATTCTTACGTAAGGGGATAGCAATACTTGCAAAACTCAAATACTGACATATATTTGAAATTGAAACTGAACTTTGTGAAGGCAATGAAAATAGCAGCCTGAAGCACCCCAAGAAATCATGAAGAATGACCTTTCATACAAAAGAATAGCTTTGATGGAAAGACTTTTTTGGTTATGAAAAGCCAGAGCAGATTGCTCTCCCAGCTTCAGATGTCAGAGTGGATTTGCAATTGGACAATTTTTTGAGGAATTTTATGATAGGCAAACCTTGGTGAGTCTGGAGTTTGTTAACAATGGTGGTCTTCAGCAGGATTTATGGAACTGACAAATCAGCGTCAGAAAGAAATTAAAAGGATGACAAAGGAGAAAGAATTGGGAAGTGAACGACTTGAGAATGTGGATTCAACGGGGCTTTGTCATATGTTTCTAGCCTTTTTTTAAACCACAGAAAGCAAAAGGAGAAAGGTCAGATAATCCTAGCTCACAGGATACAAAAACCCCACTTCCTCTGATGGAAAAATCCAAAGCTCATTTCTCTGAAACAATAAGACTCATTTGTCCCAGATGAATGGCTGGGAAGGTAGGGGAGAGAAGGGCATTTCCCATGTCCAACTGAAATCTTCCGGCTCTGCTGACGCTGCAGAATTTACCCAAGGAGGAATTAGCTACAACTAACACAGCCCCCTCACTGGCAGTTTGGAAGCAGCCATCCATCAGAGTGGGCTGAAATACAGCAAAGAATTAATAAAATCACATGACAGACACCTCCAAATATCAACAAAGGATTTTAGGATGAATTAGCAAAGGCCATGTCTGTTCACCTTGACCTGAGATTTGCAGGATTAGATCAAGAAAAGTATGTCAGAGAACTTCTCTTAAATTTGGAGTCTGGATTTTTTGCTGCAGCCATATAGTACTGGAAAGGAAAATAACTTCTGTGAGGAAGCCTGAAGCTGGTGTTCGTCCACCTTGTGAGTACAGCTGGCTGTCTGATGAGTGAATGGAAAGTGGGAGTAGACACTAATCCTGGTTCATTTACTTTGTGAATGACTGGAAACAAAATATTGTTTTGCTATATGAAACAAGAAAATTAAATTTTCAGCAATACAAGCTTTATTGGCAAACTGCCTCCCCTCTTGCAGCTCTGTTAAAGAGAATGATGAGAGAGCATGGGGAAGGCTCTCTTAGCATTCAGGTGACTACTGCAAAAGAATGACCAGTGGCTTCTTTTTCAGTTGGTAGAATAAGATCACCCAAACTTTGCCCTCAGCCTCACCCACAACCCAGTTTACTGCAACAACCACTATGTGTGAGGAAAGGTTTTGAGATGAGTGGGTGGAAATCAAGGTAGCAGGAACATTTGTGCTTTTGTTGTTTTGTCAGATACCACCCACAACCCACTGTTGGAGCACAAACCTTCGCCGCCACCACCACTAGCACCCTCCGTTTGAAAAAAACCAGTAGTTTTTGTATAAAAGTTAAAAGTATGTTTCTGGATTTTATTAACAGAATATATAATGTTAAAAACTGGGTTCAAATTAAGGCAATTCAGTGTCTGTTCCTTTTTCTTCACATCTTTGAGAGAAGTGTTTTGTCCTGAGCACCATTCACAGTAGCGATTGTGTGTGTATTCATACAGCTATTAGAAACTAAAACAGAAAATATCAAAGCACCAAAAATAGTGATGGAAGATGCCAATGAGTTAATAGTCAGGGACACAGCTCCGGGACAAGCGTGACCACAAGCAAATCTTAGATTTGTTGTTTTCTTCTGTGCCTTCTGAGATGGTGATTTGCCTTGCACAGCAGAACAGATCTTGGCCTTTCTTTTTCACTTACTAGAGGATTTGCAGAGCAGGAAAAGAAGATTACAATTCCTCTCAGCAGAAAGTAATCCTTTTAATTTAGGTATGTCAGCATTCATTGAGAAGTGTGGGAAAGTGCATGCTACTTGAAATGCTTGACAGGTCTCAGAGAAGCGTGGTGGCAGGAAGATGGGAGCAAAGCCTCCAGTCGTGATTACAATGGCCCCCAAATTAGAGACTGTTAGAGGGAGCAGTGAAAACAGAGTTTAGGAGCAAGGATTGATTTTAATGTTTATCCTGCTTGGTAAATTCACAGCAGTAAGGTCCAAAATTATAACTTAGAGTGGTATTTGTTCATCTGAAACTCGTGGCAAACAAATTTTA
Organism: Amblyornis subalaris; assembly: GCA_018881555.1. Lineage (NCBI taxonomy): Eukaryota > Metazoa > Chordata > Aves > Passeriformes > Ptilonorhynchidae > Amblyornis > Amblyornis subalaris. Next base: position 1,924,858 of record JACAXG010000061.1, on the reverse strand, counting down.
TGTTTACATGGCCGCTTCAGAGACGTGGTGGTGCTGTCCTGTAATTTGACTGTGCATCAGGTTGTCAGTGAGGTTCCCATAAAGTGATGGATCTACTATACCTGATACATAKTCTGAGCAGCTCAAAATTCCTTCAGTGTATATTTGTTCTGTTTGGAAAGTTATAGTCTGATTGTAATAGTCATACTGAGCCCAAGGCAGAGCTCATTGTTACGAGTTTCACTGTATAATTTTGAGTTCGAAGAGTTGRACTGAAACATTATCGGCAATGGTCTCATGAGATGATGAGCAAGATCAGAAACTATTCTGGACCCAATCATTGCAAAATAATTCAGGCTTAATATATAAGGTTGAAGTTGAAGAGTACCTGGAATTCTGCTGAACCTCATCTGAGCAGACGATGAGATCCTACTGACAATGCAATACCACAAAAACTGTTAGGGGTTAGAAAAAAGAACTTTGAAGTAATATAAAAAGAGGTAAAGAAAATGGGCAGGAATTCAGTGATGGAAAATCCACGCTGAGAAGTATTTGAKGTACAGCTGCAGAAAAATTAAACTAACAAAATTTAAAACTCTGCACACACTTCTAATACAGCAACATAAATAGCAATAACTGACAAGAAGGGCTTGAAATGCTCAGAAGGAGAATGATTATGAAAGTACAAAACAAAGTGGAAAGGGAAAAAAAAGAGAAACAAAGCCAAAGCAACAAATTGCATAAAATAGCTGAAGATATCAGGCAGTTCATAATGTATTTGTAACAGCATAATAGCTGCACATCTCTATTGTGAGAGAATGCAATTTTATTCACTTTAATTTAGCAGAGGACAGTCAACACAGTCATTTCAAATCTGTTGTTCACAATCCAAGATAGCATCTTGACAGCTTTTAACAAACGAAGTGCACCATAACGTAGACTGTTGGGGACAAGTGAAAGAACTAAGCCCAGGGTCAGCAGTGGAATACATAAAATACAAGTCTTTCAGGAATGTATTGCACAAGAGATCTTTATTCTTTTGTATTTTAAGAAGTCTGCATTTCAATTTTGCTGATATTGTACATAATTCCTGCATTTTGCCTTCTACTGAACTCCCAGCTCCCCACCTCATACCCAAAGCTTCTTATTTCCACAGCCTGAGTGACAACCGCAGGTGCCTCAATAGTGGATATTGCAATGCAAACCAGTATTTAAATGGCCTGCTTTGGCTAAATGCTTCTTTGTTTGCATGTAACTACTTTCCTCACATTCTCTCCTGACAAATACTTTCCATATGCTTGGAATATAAAGGCTTGGAAGTACTTAAATGGGTAATCTGCCATGTGTTACATTGAGGATCAGATGCCATGGTACGTGGAGAGGCTCTTCCACATTTTAGGGTGGCTATTCAGAGGGGGGAAAAACAGGACCTTTTCTCATCTGTCCCTCACTTTCCAGCAAAATGTTACTTTTCTCTGACTTTTATTTAAGTCAATATTTACAGTGGAGTATTTGAAATACCTAGTTAGACCTGGGAACTCATCATAGTAGGCAGACTGCACAGTGCATTTTGAAGCTCTCCCCTAAATTAAAACGTACATAAAGCTTTTAATTCTGTGTCATCCAGAAGGTATTAAAATAGTCTAAACAATCTGAATTTAATTTTAGCATGGCAATTCATGATCGAATTTGAAGGCAAGCTACAGAATTACACGGTTCCTCTGATTTGCTTTTATCAATTCAAAAGCTACAAATGTAATTATTATGGGCTTATTTCAGCCAGATTACGTGAGCAAGTGAATTTCTTGCTGTTTTGCTCCAACTATCCAGACTAGAGGGCTTGTGGAAGATGCCCCACATCCCACCAGACAGAAACCTGGTTGTGAAACATACCCTCAGACCTTATCCTGAGATCCCCCAGTTCAGACATAGTCATCCATTGCTCTCCTATTTTCTCAAATCCCATATGGAGAATGGGAAAGACACACTTATTTTATGTCACTGAGGTACTTCACTGCTGATCCCGAGGGGGCTCCTTCCCTCTGAGCCACCTACAGAGGCCATCCTTTTAAGATGGATGATGAACAGCTGGCAAGAGTCCCATAAGAGGAGGTGTGCGGGTGCCCTGCTGCCAACACAGAGAACATTTCTCAGGCCCTTCAAGGGAGAAATATTCAGATGCAAGAATGGGAAAAGGGAAGGGAGCTTTATAAAATGTGCCCTAAGCATGGGACTTGTTTTAATTGCTTTAAAATTTGATATATTCCCATTTTTTCTTAATTAAATTTTTCTAATTTGATTTATTCGCCATCATTTGCAATATTTTGAAATTCAAACTGTTGTCTTGCTGTTGCAAGGAACCAGCTCTGTTTCCCATCCCTTTCATCTTTAGATTTTGCTTTCACAGTGAAGTTAAAGGCTGTTGACTTGGGAAGCTGGGGAATGCTTTTAGGGTCCCCCTGTACTTGGCACTGGTGAGGTTGCACCTCGAATCCTGTGTTCAGTTTTGGGGCCCTCACTACAAGAATGTCATTGAAGGGCTGGACTGTGTCCAGGGAAGGGCAACGAAGGTAGTGAAGGGGCTGGTGGAGGATCTGAGGCACAAGTCCTGTGAGGAATGGCTGAGGGAGCTGGAGTTGTTTAGCCTGGAGAAAAGGAGGCTCAGGGAGCACCTTATTGCTCTCTTCAACTACTGGAGAGGAGGTTGTAGTAGGATGGGGATCAGTCTCTTCTCCCAAGAAGCAAACCATAGGACAAGAGGAAATGGCCTCAGATTCTGCGGGGGGGGGGATTAGATTGCATATTAGAAAAAAATTCTTCACTTAAAGGGTGGTCAGGCATTGGAACAGGCTTCCCAGGGAAGTGGTGGAATCACCATCCCTCAAAGTGTTCAAAAATCATATGGATGTGGCACTTGGGGACATGGGTTAGTGATGAACATGCAGTGCTGAACTAATGGTTGGACTTGACAATCCTAGAGGTCTTTTCCAACCTTAACGATTTTATGATTCAAAAGTTACATCACCTGCAGTCCCCCCCTTCCTTTTTATTTTTTGCCAGAGGTTTTCCAGAGGCTTACACTTCTCGCTTGTACTACGTAAATAAAAATTCTAAATTTTTTGGAGGATGAGCGCCTATTGCCCCAGGGCAAAGTCTGCCCCTTTCAGACGAACAGCTGCGGCCCGGCGAGGAGAGTGCAGGAAAGGACGGACGATGCTGGGTGACCGGGGGCTCCGCAGCAGCATCCGGACAGCAGCGGCTCATCCCCACCCGGGCCACACGGGGTGCCCCGTCCCCCCCACCCGCTTTCCCGCCGCTGCCGGGCGGCTCCACCCAGCCACCGCCCCGCGCCCCTCCTCCCTCCTCCGTCCTCCTCCTCCTCCTCCTCCCGCGGCAGCGCGGGCGGCCATGGCGCGGCGCGGCCGGCGGCGGCGGCGGGGGGCGGCGGCGGCGGCGGGGACCCGCGGCAAGGTGAGGCGGCCCGCGGGCTGGCGGAGCGGGGGAGCGGGGCCGGGCGGCGCGGGCAGGGAGCCGGCCCGGCAGCTTTCCGCCCGCCCGGGGCAGCGGCGGCCTTTGTCCGCTGCCCGCGGCGTGAGGGGTCGGGCGAGCTGCCGGCAGCGCGGGTGGGTGACCGCAGCGTTGGTGCGGCTCCGCGGGCCGCCCGCTGCCCCGCACGGCGCTCTCCGGGCGGGGGCGGCGCGGGCGCCCCACCGTCCCGCCGGGCGCCATCCACGTGGCGCGGCAGCTCCGCGGCTGTAAAAGGCCGGGAAAGGGGTGGAAGCCGCCCTGGGGGCGGCCCCGAGGCGCTCAGCATCGGCGTGGGGCAACTGCAGCGGTGCTGGGACCTGTAGCGGCTCTAATAAAGGCTGGTGGGGAGGAGCTTTGTTAATTAATTAGTTGTGAGCCTGGGCATGTCACTTTAGAAATAGCTAATTCATTTGTTTGTTTTTAATTCTGGCCGCCTTTTGGGTTTTTTGTTGTTGTTGTTGGAACGCCGCGATGCCACCGCAAACACATTTTGAGTCTCCTGAATACACGTGAGTATTGGKAAGGCTGGAGGCTTAGGGTCAAACGGAGGCTTGCTTCCATCGGTGTACCTGGCTGTGGTGCGGTCCATGCCTGGCAGCGCATGCTTGAATGCATCACGCTGATTGTGTGCTTCAAATATTAGGAGGTGGTACGGCTATAGAAAAATAGCATAGTTTGGGTTGGAAGGGACCACATCTAGTCAAGTCCCCCTGAATGAGCAGTGCCATTTTCAGCTAGATCAGGTTGCTCAGAGCCCAGTCCAACTTGACCTTTAATATTTCCAGGGATAAAGTATCTACCAGCTCTCTAGACAACTTGTTCCAGTGTTTTACCATTCTCCTTATATGTTGTCTAAATTGACTCTCCTTCAGTCATGGTGAGCTTCCCAGATGGTGGGAAGGAGCAAAGAGAAATTCACTGTCTCAGTCAGCTCTTGCTGTTGGAAAGTTAGGACTTTACATGGGTTTCTATGGAACAGAAGTGTTGTAGAGACACTGGAACMTGTGTTAGGACCTCTGAACTCTTAGAGAGTTTGTAAACCTTCCATCTCTGTATGACCTCAGGCCCAYATTGGCAGTATGAAGATAAGGGCACTATAAAACTATTTGGAAGAAACCTGGTTGACAGTAGATGGGACTGGCTCTTCTCACCTCTGGTGCTGTAACAGGAGGCTCTCATGTCTGCTAGTCACCTTTTTGATGCACAGCTAAGAGGCTGCACATCGTGTTTCTTTTAAGGCTCAGCAAAGGGGAGAAGGACGTGGTCTGTTCTTGGTGCTTTCCTGTTTCTCATGGGAGTTTCTGTCTGAGCACAGCCTTCTGCTGGCTCTGCCTTGTCTTTGTGCAACACTGGTGAGCAGCGAGTTCAGTCCTGGCTGGGCTAGAAGGATGTGGTGGCAAAGGTTTCCTTGCCTCTGAAGTCATGGATCATCTGCTGACGGGAAAATTAGCTTGTGAGTTCATGCCCTCATTTGAAAACCATTGCCAAAGAAGTTAGCAATACAAAATTGTTTTGAATCGCGAGACCTGCAGTTCCATTTCCTGTCCCAGGGTCTGATTTACCAGGTCCTGGCACAGCAGTTTCAGTACTGAGAGCTTGTTAAAGGAGTGCTGGCTATGACAAAGTGCTTGCACCCAAAAAGCCTGGACTCTAATCCTAGACTTGAGCAGTCTAGGCACACAGTGGGGATGTGTTGCATGCCTGTGGTATTGTACAAGTGTTTTCCTTGGAACGCCAGGGCTTGGAAAGTAATTAGACATCACCATAGATGAAAAGGATGCTTTTGAATTAGGCAGAATTAATTCAGAAACAGCCGTTACAACTGTTTGGATCGGTGAGAGATTAGAGASTACAAATGAAGAAATAGTAGCAGTTGACAGAGTGTTTGGATTGTGTTCATATGCTGGCATGCTGATATTCACAGTATTACCAGCATTTTTGAAAAGCAGGAAATAGTTTCCGGGAAGGTATTGCGTATTGAAGGTGACATTTTAAATGATTCACCATATGATTAAGATACTTGGGCATTCCTTATTTTAGGATAAAGTAGCTTGATGGGCATTAGTTTATTATCAGTTTAAATAAGACAATGTAGAAACCATATTCTACTGTTCTGAAAACAGCAGAATTTACCAAAATGTCATGGAGTTACTTGGATTCAGTAGTAGGTTAACTGGTGTGAAAATTACYAGAACTTTTTGAGGGGGCACCCTGAAGGTCCCAGGAGTTGTTGCTGTGACAGATTAAAGACTCAGGCATAATCTGTCTTCACCTTCAGTGGAATCAAATTATTCCTGCAAAGATTGTAAAAGTGGGTGATGACTGCTCATTCTATCACTTATTCCTTCTTTTTTCAGAACATTCACAGGTTGCCTTTCAACCTCCTGCCACTTGTGCCAGGAATATACTTCACTGTCCAGAGAGTTTCAGGTTTTTGTGATCTAATGCTGTTGAGAAATTGTGAGGATCATCTGGGATCTTCCTTGCCTTCCTAGATTTCGTTGATGCCCTTGAGTCTCAGGCTGGCTATGTGTTTGACAGTCCTGTTGACCATCCACTTGTGTGATTCTTTTGCACTGTGATATGGGACTTTGCATCTCTTTGCCTTCCATGTCTTTTCATATGTTTGTGTAATGCTTAAAATTAAGCTTTTACAGTGCTGTTGGCCTTTATGACTCCAGTGGAAAAACCAGGATCTTGACTACTAAATAGTTTTGGTTTATTGGTTTGGCACCTATTGATGTTCTGGCTAGGGCCCTCTATTGTAGTGCTGCCCACAATTGTCAGCATTGGAGTGCTTCCCTGTTCGGTTATTCCTTTGAGGTTTGAGCCAAATCCAGTGCCTGTAACCCTTGGGTGGCATGCCTTAGGCTTGCTTCCATGCTGAACCTGGGACAAGTCAAGAGGCTTTCCAGCATGTGTTGAAAGTGTGACTTTGCACAGTTTGGTTTGTGTGAGTATCTGCTCGGGATTAAACTTTGGTTATTTCAGTTTGACTTGAGTTTGAACATGACTGAAATTGTCTGTCCTCTGCTTTGAGTAGGAATGCCCATACATTGTGCAAACTTGAATTAAGGGAACACAGCCCAGTTGATTTTTTTTCATGGTAGGAGCAGAAATAGAGAATTACATCTAGCCCTCATACTAGATGTTATAGGTTCTCCTGGTACGTCACTGTCAGAGAAGAATGCACTAGTGTGACAATTGGCAGGGAAAAAGATGTGTATAAGTAAGTCTTAAAAAAATCAAATATGGTAGTCAGTGGTGTAGAAATAACATGCTTCCCACCAAATCCACAGATGTGCATGTGGGCAAGTGTTCTCTGCTTGCAGCCTTCAGGGCAAGTTACATCTTTTCTGGCTTTGGTATCAGAAGAGTTGCTTTTTCAATTGAAACATGAGAATTCTTCCTGTAGATGTGGATAGTAAAACACCTCGCCTCAAGCTTTTCTTTTTTGTCTTGCCTAACAAGGTGGAATTCATGGGGATAGTGCTTGGAAAAATGTTCTTGTGACTGTTGGTGCCTTACTCTTCCGATCACTCGTGACTGAAACAGGTCTGACAATCCTCCCAGCCTCTGCCGCCCTCGGCCCTTGGTGACAGACCTGCCAGCCTCCCCAGGCACGTGCAAGCTTCTTGCCCCTTGTTCTGTGGGAATGGGAACTCCATGCAGCCCAACACATCTGATTGCACTCCTGGATGTACTGGTGGTATTTTGTCTAATTTAGTCAAGGCAAAACTGTGAGACAGGGATGCCTTGAACTTTGGACTTTATCTGCAAAAACATAGTTAGGTTATTCTATCAGTTGTTGGATTGTGTGCTTTCTGTAGTGGGGAATGTTTGCTGATGCTTTTGAAAAGTACCTTGTGGAGGTTTAAAACAACTAAGTGTGTTTTATATGCAAAAATAAATGAGTTCAAGAGGTATGAAATTTCCTACCWGAAATGACTGACTTTTTCAGCAGCTGTGAATTATTTCCAGTTTTTACCGGACTTTTGGTATTTAGCCTTTGTAACAGGTATCTTTAAAAGACATTTCTCACATCTGCAGCATTTCAGCAGTCCATTGTGTCTGAACCTGTGGTCTATTCATGTTGAAATATTTTCCCTGAGCAAGCTTGGAATGTTCATCACCTCTCTGCCTTCATGCCTTTTTTAGGGGTTTAGTGGCAAAAAAAAAGTGACTCCTCTCTTGGAGTGCCTATGTCTTACAGGTACTTTGAATAGATTAACATTTTGACATTTGTATTTAGGCAAATATGTATTTTCTTTCTTGGTATATATTAATTTGTTGACAAGAGTTGAAATCCTAGGCTCTGATGCTGATTGTAAATCAGTTTCAGAATGTATTTGAATTGAAAGTTAAAAATGGAAATGTCTGTGGCTTCCAGGACTATACAATAAGTGACAGTGAACAAACCCATCACGACAGATATCTGGTGTAGCTCATTTTTGATGTCTATCTGCTGATAGCAGTGGACTTTTGCTGAGAATAAACTTGACTTACAATTTCAGGTGTAGAAATAGTGTTGATGAGCAGGCTTCATCATGAGAATTCTCTTCTTAGACTTCTAGAGTATGCCCACCTTGTACATGTCAGGTGTTGTCTGTTATTAACCTGAGCTCTTTTGGTAAAACAGGGACTCATCAGTGACTGAATGTCATAGGCTGAGCAAGTTGCAAACTAAAAATCCCTAAAGTTCTGCAGTAAGTTGCTTAAATCAGTACCAGTACCTTAGATCAGTACCAGTACCTGTTTGGGAATGCAATAAGATTTTTTTAAATCTTCTACTAGGAAAGAATTTTCTTTTTTTTTTTCTTCTTCAAAATCAGTAATTACAGCCCCATAATAACTCCTCTGGTACAGATGCAGAAGCAGTAGATGATGAAGAAGAAATCAGGCATACAGTAATCACAGCAGTGGCTAACTCAGCTGTACATTAGCACAAGAACTAATGCAATGGCTCCTGGAAGCAATTTATTCATAGCAGCAAGGCTCACAGCTCCTTGTATGTTTTTCCATTACAATGCATAATRTTCACTTTTAACACTGCTCGATACTGAGTTAATTCTGTCACAGCAAGGGGGGTGGATTCTGGGTGTTTGCTGTAGGAGGTAGGAGTGAGGGAATATCCAAAGGGGCTTGGATACATTCAGCATGGCTTTAGCAGCCATGTGTTGGGTCATGCCATTATAGGTCTGAGAGGGTCAGTTTTTCAGAGGTGAATTCTACTCTTGCTCGAGCAATAGTAAATTGGTTTTGCATCAGCCTACATCAGCTTTCTAAAAGCAGAACAAGGATAAAACTATGCCCATGTTTGCCCATTACTGTAGCTTATTTCAGAGAGTGATACTTAGGTCTAGGTACTGCTTGCTCTTTTAATGGAAGTGGAACTTTTCCAGCAACATTATTTTTGGAGAATAAGCCTCCTTTGGGTCATTTGCCTTGGCACAACTAAATTTAAAAAAAAAATTAATAATAAAAATAATCACTATATGGGGCCCTGAATGAGCAACCTTGGTTTTCTGTGACAGTGGAAAAGGGCAGTGTGCTCTCGATTCTGAACTTCATCTCTGAGATGTTCTGTTGAACATTCAGGACTGGAGAACAAATCTTTCAGATGAGGAACTGGCCTCTGACCAGGCAGTCATTGATCTCACACTCCTGATAGTTAATGAGAGGAGTGGGAAATCCACGTGTGGCTTTAGCAAACAGCAGAGACACTTGTTTCAAATTAAAGTGGTGTGTGTGAGGTGTACATGTGGTCCAGGGGATGTAGGAGATGAGTGTCCGGGTGCTGGTGAGCAATGCAGACACTTTTCTCCACGAGCATTTCTGTGACTAGCAGAATGGTTTTACAAGGGATACTGAAATGCATAAAAATGTGTTCTGAAACTTGGCAAAAAGCCTTCTGGATCAGTTTTTTAAGGCTCAATCTGTTCATCCTGTTATTACACATACCAGATCCTAAAGCAGCTCGGGTGAGAACTGTCTGAAGGCTTCCTTACAGTCCTGGTACGTGGAGAGGCTCATATAAAGTGTTTGGGGTGAAGTATGAGGCCCAGCGGAGTGGTTAGGTGTGGTAGTACAAATCTCCTTCTTTCTGGGACTGGACTCCTTGAGCTCTGAAGTTGTGACTCTGGACAGCTCGGGAAGGCTGCTGCCTGCCCTTGGCAGTGCCTCCTCGTGGTGGGCTACATCATGGCCTTCTGGCAAAGGAGAAGTGTTCTTGGTTAACATGTTTTCACTTTCATACCAAGTGTCATGGGAAAAGCTCTGCAACAGAACTGATGAAGGAGAGTGAATGGCATTGGGTTTATTTTTGGAGTTAGCTAAGTGTCTGCTAAAATCTGTAATGGTACTGTTGGATCTGCTGGTAAGGTTTCTTTGTACTTTACGATGATTGCGTTACATTTGGAGTTTCGTTCCTCACCTCTGAGCCATCATTGCTCTGAAAAAGCAGCAGGGGTGGTGGCTTTCCCAGTGGGTAAAGGGTGCCCTGAGCACGGGCTTGTAAAGATGAGGCATGTATTTTTATATTTGAGAAGTACTGTCCTGTGGAGTTAAACACCCTGCGTATCGCATCCCCTCCCTAATCCCAGATTTTGAGGGATTAAAACAGTCTAAACAGAATTTTCCTGGGGTTTAGCTAAATAAGGTACAATTTACACATAACATATTTTGTGATACAGATTTGTACTTGCATAGGAATGTAAAAATAAGTTGTACTGTTGCCAATTTGAGCTTTCCTATTAAGTTGGTGTGTCTGACTCATATCTTCTCTCTTGTTTTGAATCAGAAACAGATACCCAAGGATGTGGCCAATATTTTTAATGCCCCCAGTGACAGTGAAGATTTTCCAGGGTTCCAAGATGATGCTTCCAAACAGAGCTTCTTGTCAGAGAACAGCTATGCTAGTTTTGATTCGCTGGAGTCTGGAAAAGAGGTAGGAATGGATTGCCCTAGTCCAGTTATGCTCTTTGGATGCAGTAATACTCTGAGCCTGTGTCAAAACTGTGTGAATTGTAACTCACATTACAATCCATAATTTGTAGTCCTCATATTAAAAATAAATATAAACAAACTTGGTAGCCTTTTTAGGGTTTAGTGGTTGCTTTTGAAAACTCCTTAATAGAAAAAAAAGGGTTTTTATTAGAAGGTGAGTTTAAGTGAAATAGGTAAGTGTAGCAAACAGGAAAGAGAGAATTACCATCCTGGGCTGGTGTTGCTGGATACATAAGACAGTGCAAATACATGATACTGGATGGGCATTTGTGAGTATGCAGACTTCAATATATTTCTTCCAGAAATTTATCTCAGTGCTGTTTCTGCACTAAAATCGTGTTTTAATAGTGGTGACCCACAGTAACCATCAGCTCCTGCTGTGATAGTGCCATTTGCTGGTTCTTTGCTTTCTTGATGCTGAAGTAGCTTGCATCAGCACAATGATTCGATATTTTTTTCTTCTCTGATTTGGTAGCTGAAGGTACCAGCTGAATTCACAAGAAAAGAATAGAATGGTGTGCTGTCTTGGCTGTCAAAAATTTAGTGTTTAGTCTTTCAGAAGCTCAGAATTATATACTTGATAGACAAGGGCTAATGTATCATAAGATACCTTTGTCATGTGTGCTGTTGAAAAGCTTCTGTTTCATTAATAAGAAAATGGAACTTTTTTTTTCTTCTCCTAGTCCGTCAGGTCAGTACCTGGTTAAGAGGTGCTGATGACAAGAAAGGTGAATTGTGTTAGCAAAGGAAASAGACAGACCAAAGCTCGTATGAGGATGTGCTGTGTCTGAGCTTTCATAGGCAAGTGACCCCAGGAGAGTGCAGAAACCCTTCCGGAGTAGAGCCACAGTCTGTGCTCTGGGGAAAGATAGTGTCTGAAATGCATTGCTACACTTTCCACCCACAGCCGGTGACTCCCAGAGGGGCTGCATGCTGCCATGCAAACACTCACTACCCACGGGAGCGATCTTGTGCTCTGCCACAGGAGGCTTAATCCTTGCATTCACCCAGAAATGAAGGGACAGGAGGGGTCTCCTGTATAGGTTCCACACGCAGTTTATTGCAGTAGAGGGTCTAGGGACAGAAGACACCCAGAGCGGAGGGTCCAGGGGTTTTAAGGGGATGGGATCAACCAATCAGAGAAGGACAAAGGGGAGGGGAAAACATGAACGGACCGATTAGGGACAGGGTAGGAGGGAACAAAGAGGGAAAACCAATGGGGCATCGAAGAACATAGAAGATTCTGGAACTCATACATCGTAATGGAATCATACATAAACAACAGGCAATACATAAAACTGGGTAGGGAAAACATAAACCAATAGTAACAAAGCTAGTGATACAAAGGCTTCTGGGAGCTAGCCCTGACAGATAGGGAGAGAGTTAGGCATCTGGATCAGCCCACCAAGGGTCTGAGCCTGTGGCTTGTTGCCTGTCAGCAGCCAGTGCAGTTGCAATGGCCACAGCAACACTAGACAGCAGTACTGGTAACTTCAGAAAACCAGGAGGTACCTTGCCTCTTGCACTTATGTCTTTGTGGGAAGCATGAAGAAGGATCAATGGGGACAGGTGGTGGTGGTGGAGGGGAAGCCTTATGTGGGAGCCTGAGCTTTTGCTTCCGCCTGCTTGGGCACTGCAGACACCTTACTGTACTCTCTCCCTTGATTTCCCAACTTGTGAAATAGAGATTATGATAATGATCTTTGCTGCAAAGCATTTTAAAATCCTCTGATGAAAAATGCTGCGGAAGAGCTAGGTACTGTTAGTTTAACATGCATTACTGAGAATCCCAGCGAGACTTGTTCCAGATTTACAGCTGGCACTGCAACCTTCCTCACTATTCCTATGTTTCCCTTGGGATGAGAATTATTTTAAATCTCCATCAGTATTGAATTTAACTCCCTTACCACTAAATGGTGCAATTAAAATAACCTGAGTTCCATCCAAGTGCAACATAATCTGCAGTCCTTGCACATCAAGGTCCTGCATCAGGATGAGCATCATCCGGTGTTTATGATGCCAAACGCCACTATCACTGCAAAAGACCACAGGTAYTTGTTGTACAGAAAACTAAAAGGTTTTGATGTGAAAGGCAAAATGATGGGTGGTTCAGACAAATTCTGCAGTTCTTGAGAGAGGAGGTAAGGTACCTGCTCTGCTGGGGTAAAGAATGGGATGTCAGTGCATCAGGTGTTCCCTTGGATGCTGAGGTGCAAATGAGTTAACAAGTAGTGACCTCTCTGTGCCTGCTTTTCCTCAGGGCTTTCTGCGGTCCTGGTCCCGTAATCTCTGCACTTCTGCCGAGTCCCCACAATTTCTCCTATAGGTATCCCTGATGTGTATTTTACCTGGTGTAGACTGTTCTTTGCAGATGGAACAGCATAGCTCTAGGTGTGTTATTTTTAGTTGCTTTAGCTAACAAACAGCATATTTTCACCCCTCAGCCTTCATTGTGGAATTTCATGAAAACACAGAATATATAAAAACTTCAGTTTCCTCCAAGAAATGCAATTTAACTTTAAAGTAACTTCCCTATTGTGTTTGTTCCTTTTTCAAGCAGCTGCACTGCAGTTATCAACAAAAGAATAAAGTAATTTTCCTCAGAGAAAACTCATTACAATTACCCATAATAATTTGTAGATGTTTAAGTGTAAAGAAACAGCATATGCAGTGGCTCCCTCCTCCCATTCTCCTCTAAGTTTTTCCACTCATCTATTGTCTCTTTTTTTCACCAGATATTATCTTAATATAAAGAAGTGTGTAATTAAAGTCAGGGAAGGGAGGGAGTTGAAAGGAAGAATAAAGATATTTAGCAAATGCATTGTATTAAAGGTCATTTTTGTTTCTCGTGTGGGAGGAAGAAATAACAGAGGAAAATTGGGGAAACCAACTTATATGTTGCTGACTTTCAAGAGGCAGGTGTGGTGTGAGCATGGGTAATATTCCTACCAGGAAAAAGTTTTTCATGAGGTTAACAGGAACAAGTTGACAAGATGGTCTTCTACTAGTTCTTATTGGAAGTATGGAAATACATTTCTTTTTAGTAAAAGCATTGTGTTTAATTGGGATGTAATGTGTGGCTTGTTTTAATAAGATCTTTTTACTTCCTGGCCTATAGGCAGAATTTGAGAATCTGTCTACCCTAGAACACATGTGAATGATAAACTGCACCAAAAATCTGAGTTGAGAAGTTGAAAGGCGGAGGGGGTGTTAGTCAAGCTGTTCAAAGCTCTGCGGATTTGTGTTGGTATCTGCCAGCTCAGTGGTGGGGTAACAGCGTGAGGAGGAGCAGACCCCATCTCCAGGAGCCTGTAGCACTGCTGCAGCAAGACCAGAGGGGTCAGTCGTTCCTACTGCAATGGGAAAAAAGGAGGGCTCTCTCTTGCTGTGATTGTTGTTTGTATTTTCTTTTATTCAAGGCCTGTTTTTTTACATCCAGAAAACAACATGATAATTTACACATAAGAAAACTGGTAGTTTATTTTTCTTGAGTAGTCTATTCTATATCTGGCTGTCTCTCACAGCTACTGAGTGGTATTGTTGCAGGGGCTCCGATTTCAGTCCAGGTACCTCACTGAAGAGCTGCAAAGGATCTTCACTGAAGACACTGACTCTGAAACGGAAGTGTTTGAAGGCTTCGCTTCAAACGAGGTGCATGTGAACAAGAAAGAAGTTCTGGTAAAGGCAGTCACACCTACATGTGAATGTATTTGTTGACTTCTTTTTTTCTGTCTCTTCTGTGTAAACCTAATGTTATAGTAGGGATTTTTCTGATACCCCATGATGTTCTTTCTTCATGCTGAGTTAAAATATGTATTATCTTAAATGAGAAAAAATTGATTTAGTTTAGTATCACATATGAGAAACGAGAACTTCTTCCACTGCTTGTAGACTGACTGTGCTGGGCAAGGTTGTTCCTCTGGAGACAGCCGTATCTGTATGCTAGACATAGTGATATGTAGATTTTTCCTTGGTCTCTGCACCGGAGGAAGTTGCATACTGTGAACTTCTAAAAATTTGTTGATTTAGGTGAATTTATGATGGTGCCTTTGGGTGGTGAGACTGCTGTCTAGAACTAGTCATTTAAAAATGAGCTTTCTTGTGTCAGAACCAATAATGTAACATGGGATTTTTCCTGCCTCTAGACTGTGGAGTCAGATTTGAGTGATGAAGAACGCGATAATTTATTGGGTAATGAGAAAGAAGAGGAGAAGAAGAAGGTCTCCCCCAAGAGAAGAAGCTTTGGCCTTCGTGTTGCTTTACAGTTTCCCACCAGAAAGTCATCTGAGAAAAAAGTGCCTGAACAGGCTTTGTCTGACTTAGCTCGAAAGGACAGTGAATCCCTCACCCCTCTTTCAAAAGAAATAGGCTGCAAGCGGTCGGACAAACTAGAGGGCTCTGCTTCAGAGTCTGAAGAAGACATTAAAGAGACACAGGAGGAAAATTCCAGTGCACTGCTTAAGAGAGCCATAAATATAAAAGAAAATAAAGCCATGGTAAGACTTATGAGCAGTTTTTTGTCCTCTGACGTTTACATCCAAGTACTTAGCTTCAGCATACTTGAATTTTGTGGTCCCTGCCAGTGTTGTGCTGGAACTTCGGGAAAATCTTACGGTGAATTTTTCTACCAGGGCAAACCCTAGAGGACCCTCAGCACTCAGACATTTACCCCTAAAATAGCCTCATGGAGGACTAACCTGGTCAAGTTTTAAACCAGGGTTGAACCAAGCATTTTTAATGTAGATGTGAACAAAGTTACAAATGCCCAAGTATTGCGGTGTTATATTCGGAATATGTCAGAAAAACAACTGGTCCTTTCAGGTGGTTTGTGGTGTCATTTTCACAATAGAGTTTCTACTTTTTGTTTGTGTATGACAGATGTGCTGCAGCTACTGATTGGAAAGCCAGCTAAAAACTGCTGAGGCTGATAAATGTAATTTTTCAGTTGTGTGGGATGTGATTTTTACAATTACGCTTTACTATACAACTGTTGAAAGTGAGTGTATATGTGTGTGTGTAGGTGTGGAAAAGAGAGACACTGATCATTTCCGAATGCTTTTTCCTCTATTATCCAACATGCCACCAGCTTTCTTTAACTATCATGCTGCAGTGTAATCCAAACTGATGTTTGGTCTTTTGTAGCTCCTTCAGTTTTACTGTGTTTTGGGAAAAGTTGCAGATTCCAAGCAGTCTTGGGGCTCAAGCAATACCTCTTGTGTGTGTGGGTCTGCAGCTCCTGTGTAAAAACTTGCTTCCAGTGTTTTACCTGTATTTTTAACCTGTCTTGTATACCCACTGATGTTGGGTTGTTCTTGCTGCTCTTTGGCCCTTCTCACCTTCCACTCTTCTTTGCAGTTCAACCGTTGTGAAATTTACTGGCATCCTAGGTGCATTAAAGAGCTCTTAATAAATGCCACACTGGAGTATTTACTGAGAAATTGTTTTAATCTCTTGATTGCTATGGCAGTCTAAGAGACCTAGCAGGTTGGCTCATCCCCACTATCACTGGCTTTTCAGAAATTAGCCTCATTCTGGAATTCCAGAACAGGTCAGTGGTTTTTTTTGACCTGTCAGCCACTGCTTCTGTGGAAACATACCTTCAGGACATCTCCTACATGGTGCAACTGATCATCATCCTGCTGAAGTGCTTCTGATGCTGCACACGCTGTGGTTGTAGGAACCACCAGTGGGGCTTAGTTGCTTCATGACTTTGTAACGAGTGTGGATCCAGTGTCTGCACTGCTTAAGGGGACACTGAATTCTCTGGTAAAAAGCACAAGTGTATCCACAGTCATTCAGTAAAACTGGCTGTGCTGTCTTCTGGCACCCTGTCTTTTCTCCCTCCTGTCATATGAACTGAATTTCCATTTATTGGTCATGGATGTTATTACAATGTTGTATTACTCTCCTTTAGTGCTGTTGGGACAACATTTTATGTGATTCTGGCTGGTTCTAATTGCCAGTGAGAATTAGTGGATGCTGTGAAGTTAGCACTGCTGGCAGAGTTTTTGCTCAGCCAGGAATAAATGAACTCTTTAGGAGTCCCACTTCATTTAAGTGTCTCCAGAATGGTTGCTTGCACTGAAATTTTGTATATTTAGACATAATTTGAAGTGCATGTGAGGAGTGGATGGTAGGTGTTGCTTTTTTGCAAGTTGCAGTGAGTTTTCAATGTGACATCACTTACTTTCAGCTTGCTCAGCTGCTGGCAGAACTGAATTCTGTACCGGACCTGTTTCCAGTGAAAACACCCACCTTGACTCCTTCGGTAAGTTCCTGGTACTGGCTGGTGGTGACAGTCATTTTTGTTAGATTTAAGATTAACGTGTTTCATCAGAAACTTTCACCAAGTTTGTTCTGGTTTTCTTTGGGTTCCGTCGCTTCATTTGTATAGATTTGTTATTGGTTGGGAAGTGTCAGAGATTGTGTGAAGAATTTTGTAAGATAATTTATGAAGAAATACAAAAACCAAGATGAGATGCTACTTTACTATTTTTGCTCCAGAAATACTGTTGAGATGGTAGACAAATGTCTGTGTATGTGGGAATAAAGAAGAATAGTTGCTTTCCTTTGGGTTTAGATCCTCTTAATTTTCCTCTTGCAGGCTTTTCTTCTAAAATACAACTTCCCAGTAGAAGTATGCTCATGAAACTGAACCACATCAACACAAACTGGAACGATACTGTAGTTATTTCAACTGACTTTTCTCAGCTTTAAGCAGAGGACTGTCAACCCCTCTTAGTTCTCTGTAGAGTAGCATTTTTCCATCTATATTATAAACTGAAGAGATTTAATGAAAAGTTGAACGGCTGTCATGTCTTTGGGAAGCCCATGTAGAAATGCTGGTGGTTGTTAGGTGAAGAGATGATGCCAAGTTACATTGTCTTTGAAATGCTGGAACACCTTTCTAGCTCTAGTTAAATGCTATAAAGACTTAAACATAATTTCAATAAGCCTGCTGCTTTTACTTAGTATCTTTAACTGAGGAAGTGGGAGGACATAAAGAGTATTCTAGTTACCTCATGTGCTTAGTTTTTGACTTCCAGCCTGTCTCCTTGTAATGTGCCTTTCACTTCTTTTAAAGGAAATAACTGAAGTGTATGGTAGCAAGCAGACTTGCTTCCTACATCTTGTTTGTGCTGTCAGATGTAGTAGCTGCCTTTATGGTAGGTGTCCATGGAGGACTTCTGTTGCGTGAATTCAATCACACAGTAATTGGCAAGTGTGACAATATGAAGAGGGTATCTTGTCACTCCCAAGAATTTCCGAGATTTAGGAATCTTAAACTAGCTGAAGCAGCTTATTAATGCTCTCTCAATTAAAAAAGTTTAAAATAAAATTACCTAGAATTTGTATTGTTCCTCAAAGGTGTATTCAGACTGTGGGAAAATCTGAATATTTAGCTACCAAAGAACAGTGTGAACTAGCTTTTAGCTTAATAGGCCACATGTGAATTTTGGTATAGTTCTGGGATGTTAATTGGAATGGAATTTGATGTGAAGGTGTGGTGTTTTAAAAGAAGCAAAAAGATATAGTGTGTAGGGAGAATACTTAAGAATGCTAGAAATTGGTGAGGTTTGGCTTAACAAATAAGGAGTGGGAGAACAGCAGATTAATTCATGATAATACAAGTGTGGTACAGGCATTTTCAGATTGTTTCTACTGTTTAACACTACAAACATAACTGAAAAGACAGTTATTAGAATTTTCCTCTCTTTCTAGAAACAGAGGAAAACCCCAAGGAGGACATTTTCTGAAGGCCAGATAACACGTCGAATGAACCCAACCAGAAATGCTCGTCCACCAGAAAAATTTGCCTTGGAAAAATTTACTGTGTCGGCTGTCAAATTTGCAGAACACATCCGTAGCTATAGACAACAAAACCTCTTGAAGAGACTCAGTGTGGTATTTGCTAGACTTTGATATCCCCAGTAGTCAGAAATTAGGAAGCATTTAAATTGTTAGCCAGCACTTAGACCAGACACCACATCCTACACAAAGTTACTGGAAGTCTTAGGTTGGGATTAGCTACAGAAGAAGGTGTCTCAGGCCCTTCTGCCTCGTGGGCTCTATTTGCGACTGTGTTGTCCAAGCATAACAAGGCAGTTTACTAATGGTCTGTTATTTATTCACTATCTGAGAATTACTAGAGCCCATAATGTAGAAGGCCTTGGAGTGGCAAGGCAGTGGGGTGATGGAGGTGACAGAGTAGATCCTCCCTATTATCAGACTCAGAAAAGAAGGGAAAAATCCTTCTCTGGAAATAGCAGAGGGACGGTATGAGTTGTGTAGCTGAACTGAGAATGAATTAAGGGAACCTGCACCAGCAAACCACTAATGCACAGGCTATGAGCCATTCAAGAGTTGCAGGTTTTATTCTTCCCTGTTTTTTTAAATCTGTTTTTTTCCTACTTTAGCTTATAGTGGACGTTTGTCTTGCTTATATTTACTGTGTAGCCTTTATGAGGAAGACTTTAAGTTTAAATCCACACAGGCTGGATCCCAGTTCTGCTTGTAGGAATAAGTGCTGAGTATAGTTGAAGCATTATAGAGGGAACTTGGTTATTAGGATAAGTGGAGTAGCACAGAATGAGAACCTGGGCTGGTAAATGACTGTTTTGGACAGAACAGAGCTGATCTAGAGTGAAGGTCAAATGAGGCCTTAAGAGACAGTTATGGGGAAGGCTAAGAGTCAGATGAGACTTGTTCATGCATAGGGGTCAAAGGGAATGATATTTGGAAGGAAAAAAAGATCACTTAATGAGAGTGGAGTACTCTCTTCCAAGTAACAAGTGGAATTACAAGAAAGGGTTGGGTATGGCAGGACTAACCTAAAACTTCAGTAAAGGTTTTTTTTCGGGACATTAGAGATTGTCATTGGAGAAAGCAATTRGAGAACATACAAGGAGATTGAAGGAGGAAAGCATGGGAAGGCAGATGATCGTAGTTTCTTATTTTAAGAGGGAAGAAATAGAGTATGAAGGGTTACAGTGGAGGAGTGCAGGGAATGCAAAGAAAAGTTAGCAGAAAAACATGTCAGGGATTTGTGCAAATAGAAGTAGTACTGATGGAAAGGAATTGCATAGAAACGGAGTGAATAAAGAGTAGAGAAAAGATTAGGGAGGAGAGGCAGAGAAAGAGGCAGTGATGATTTGAAAACTACTTATTCTTCCAGTGGTGCATGAGCCTCTAGTCCGCCCATGCTGGAGTGAATATGCATTGTAAATGAAGGAATTTGTCACCAAGTGTGGTGACAGAGTCTTCATGACATCAGACAAAAGGTATTGAGATGAGTTTGTTTAGCAGGGGGATTGTGGAGTGCGCAAAAGAAGGAGATCATCAAAGTATTCATCTCATCGTCCGGTAGAAGATATAACTGAGCAGGAGTTGGACAACATTGCAATCACTGTTAGAGACAAAGTCTATGACAAAGTTCTGGTAAGTGGTTGCCATATTCTTTAGTATGTCTGTGTGCTTGAAATTAAAAGTATTCCAATAATTCACTAGCGTTTGCTACAAGGTGTGCTTTCCTGAATTTCTGGAGAGTGCAGCTCGTCATTGTTACATTACACAAGCACAACTTTGAAAGCTTTGCCAGGCTTCTGTGGGCTTGGCTGTGCTGGTTGATATTCCCCACTGGCTTTTTGCCTCTGAAAAGAAGTGCTTTTGTGCCACAGAGCTATTAAGTGAAACTTACTGTAGCTATTACTTGCCACTGGTAAGAGTTGACATCCTTTTTATCTCTCATTTTCACTAATAAAAATGTTGTGTTGGTTGTACCATTAAATAATAGTGATCTCTGCTGATTCCTTGTACCCCTGGAAATGACATTTCTGTACAGGTACAGTAGTTTCCAAAGTTCTTAATGGAACTCCTCCTTCCTTGCTTTCACTGGATTTGGCTGTTATTGATAGTCATAAAGATCAGCTTACCATGTATATCATGCTTCATTGTACTGGCAGAGATGAGTCACAAGGTCGTTTTCTCAATAGTTCTAGCTTTTTCTTATAGAGAAGAAAGGATCAGAACTGTGACATGAGGTTCATGCAATTTGAGACTTCCAATGCAACCGAAACTGGGCACTGTATCTGTAAAATTCCTAGGATTGCTATGTGATTTATCATCATAACAGAACTTGCTCTTCTTAATAAGACTTTCATTGCTGCATTTGACTTTGGTTTGAACCTTGTGCTTGTTATTAGGAAAGTTCATCAACGAGCATTTAAGATGTCCTTCATACATGTGTGTTTCTCCTCCTTTCTACTTTTAGGGTAGTACTTGCCACCAGTGTCGACAAAAGACAACTGATACAAAGACTATCTGTCGCAACCAGGGCTGTGGAGGTGTAAGGGGGCAGTTTTGTGGGCCATGCCTTCGGAATCGATATGGTGAAGATGTGAAATCAGCTCTGCTTGATCCAGTAAGTATCATTTCTGGAGCCTGGAATGAAAGTGTAATGTTGTTGGTAATCTGTGATAAGTATATGTTCATGGTAACCCTGTTCAAACTTTTTTACCAAGAGAAGATATGTAGTACTGACCAATGGCTCTGATGTGCTGGCCCAGTGTGGCAGTGGCTGCTCCATTAGCACCTGTGCTTCTGTGTGCAGGTGCTGAGCAGGTTGGAGATGCCTGACTTCATGTACCAGCTGGGTAATTCAGTCCCAGGAGTGGTGCTATACCAGCAAGCAGAGAGAGCCGAAGGAAGTTGTCGCAGTGGGTACCCATCTGTTTTTAGGTAGTTAACTACAGTCAGCCTGCCACAGAATGAATTATCATTAGGCATTACAGGTGACTTCAGTCTATTTGAAAATCACAGAGAACACATCAGAGAACCTGAGGCTTCAGATTAAGAAGTATTCAAGCACTTAATAGTTTCTCTAATCCTGCAGAATTTGGGAGGTGTTAACAAGGTTGGCTGGCTAGCTGATAGAGGCTTTTAAAGCCTTGCCCTGAACAATCACATGGTAGGGAAGCCATACTCCTGTTTCTTTGAGCAACAGGAAGGCCGATATACCCGTTTTCATAACTTGCTTTTACCCCCCCCCRCCATGTTCTTGCCCCTGCAGGCCTGGATCTGCCCTCCTTGTCGCGGGGTGTGCAACTGCAGCTACTGCCGGCGGCGGGACGGGCGCTGTGCCACCGGCATGCTCATCCACCTGGCCAAGTTCTACGGCTACGACAACGTCAAGGAGTACCTGGAAAGGTGACGGTCCTGCCCCGCGGTCATTCCTTTTTAAACTGTTGTAGCCCTTTAAATAGCATTTGACTTCTTGTGCCCTGGGGCAAATCCTGCACCGATGCAAAAAAAGTCTGTTCAATTTCAGATTTTTTCCTAGACTGAAATCAGCTTCTTTAAAGTGAGGTGTATTGTCCCTGTAAACAAATTTGCTTCAGAAATTGAAACACTTTTGCCAATTTTGGAATCGTTATCTGTTGTTTGAAGTGTATAGAGGTGCTGTTTTGGAAGTTGTCATCTTCAGCAATGGAAATTGTCATTTATGGGGARCCTGAGTTTCCTAAAAAGCACTAACACTGTTTTCTCATGTCTTCTAGTTTACAAAAACAACTGGCGGATGACAGTTGAGAACACTGAACTCCACCTGTGCCTGCAGCTGGTTATTATGTTGACAATTTTGACTTCAAAAGTTTATTACTATGTTTTATATAAAATAGAGTTGTAGTGTATAGTATATTCATTTCTGTATTGTGAACTTTTTGATTTATATGGTCTTATGCAAAAGATCTCTCAGGAAAATGTTTTGGTAGAGAAATCTACATGCACAGACCTGTGTGTTTAAGGGAAATGGCACTCTTGAACCTTG
Source organism: Amblyornis subalaris (assembly GCA_018881555.1). Lineage (NCBI taxonomy): Eukaryota > Metazoa > Chordata > Aves > Passeriformes > Ptilonorhynchidae > Amblyornis > Amblyornis subalaris. Next base: position 1,902,522 of record JACAXG010000061.1, on the reverse strand, counting down.
AGTGGTTAATTTTTAATAGAGCTACACAACCACATGATGGAGAGCTTGGTCAATTTGAGCAATATTTTTATTTATATAATTGTGCAAGTTTGCAGAAAGGGTGTTTAACAACTGCCTTCAAAGCACCTCCGTCTTTAAAGAAACAAAACACCCTTGTCTACCAACTCAACTATAAAGATCCATTTTTCCAGCGCTGCTTTCTGAACCTGTTCCGCCACCCGTAGTTTATGGAACTTGTCCTTGCGAAGAAGGAGAGGGTGCTTTCATCTGAATGCCATTATATTCCAGCCAAAGCTGATGCAATCAACCAGTGGGAGGATGATTTTTTTTTATTTTATTCCAAAGTGCAATTATTCACTGAAACATGAAAGTAGAAGTGTTTAAAAAAAAAAAAAATTTAAAAATCATCCCAATAAAAAAAAAAAAACACAACAAACAAACAAAACTTCTCACCAGCAGTTGCAACTGGTCTAAATCAGAGTCCAGGATTAATTTTTTTCTACTTACGGTTCACACTTACATGTTTTTTCATTTGTACAACCAGGCTTTCAGACAACTTTGTTTAAATGCAACATGTTTGTATTGCATGTTAAAATATGTTAAAAATCTTGTAAGATACGTGTTTCATTTTATGTAGAGAGAATAAAGACTAATCTAAAGAGGAGTATTTTGTGAGTCAAACTACACCCAGGTGCTGATGTTTCCCATTTACTTTCCCATAGCAGGTGTAATGGTGCTTGGAGATCAATAATCATTATGTGGAGGAAACACATGAACGCAGCACTGACAGATGAGGAAATAACATAGAGCACATAAGTGTTACACTAAGGACTGTGTTTTTGTGAGGCAAATCTCCTGCTCCAGCTGACTGTGAAAAATATTTATCTCCTTTTGCTTCAACTATGAGGCAGATTGAGAAAGCAGCACATTTTATTGAAAGCTTAGTACTAAACTGCCGAGAGTAAAACTATTCCTGCCAGAACCCATTTACCTGACTTCTTGCTTTTCAGAGTGAAAGTCCAAATATAAGTTGTCCTCCTACTTTTGCTTTTATAAGCTGGACATTCATGGACATTCTTAGTTTCCCTTTGTTCCACTGAAATAGCCTTTAAAAAAATGACTGGCTTTGCTGAAGTCAATTCCCTGAGCTGTGCTTCCTATATGGGCCCCAGCTGGATGTCACGCAGTGCCTGCAGTGATTGTAGCACATGGTTTACATGGTGTTCTGTAGTGCAAGGCTAGAATAATTTGGGTTTAAACAGTTGCTAAATAGTTAAAGCTACATTTGAACATAAAGATTTAGTGTAGATTTCAGGTTTTGTTGATTTAGATTTAGAGTTTATTGGCCTGCTGTGCATCATCTCTTTGTATGAAGGCAGAGATGAGTATATAGCATCTGCCTAGGCTGTAGTTGTGGTTTCGTCAACATGCCCTTTTACTAAAAGCAGAGACTGGAAACTGCTTACAGTGAAACTTGAGTGCTCCTGCCAAAGTCAAATGCTCAGATTTTCTCCTAGGTCTCCACTGGTTTGTGGTGAAGTATCCCAAAGGGTGGAGAATGACACTAGAGTACTTAGCATGTGTTTGTACCATATCAGAACAGATGCTATGGTGTAGCTAAGACAGGTGAGTTCTGTGCTGCTGAAGGGCCATGCACTTTCTGAAAGCTGCTGGATTTAGTAAGTTTGTTGTGTGTTCTCCTAACATGAACTAGCATATAAAATGTTGCAGATGCTTGTTGCAGATTTTAGGACTGTTTACGTAGTGACAGGAAACTTTATGCAAACACCAACACAAGCCCAAACTGCAGTCCTAAGGTTCCTTGATACTTTCCTCATCTCCAGAGGAGGAGTGAACCATATTGCCCTTGGACTGACAGATGTTTMAAAAAAAAAAATCCGTTGAAGAGCTGATGCCCCCATTTCAAAAAGCATCAGTCAAATGACATCCTTGTCATTGCTCCACTCCCCCACCCTTACTTTCCCCTTGGGGCTTGCCTGCTGTAGTAGTAACTTCCTTCCAGAAGAGTTGCTTTCCTTTTATTATGGTGGGGTCTGGTGAAGAGTATGAGAAACAATGGGGTTTCTCTAGTTTCCTCTGGGAGTCACTCACTTTTCTCTAACTGTAACTTAGCTGACAGCTTTTCTAAGTTACAACTAAAATCTCGTGTTGATAGCAGGCCTGACTTGGCATTCCTAAACTAGATGCTTCAGTCTCAGGAAAATACAGATTCAAAAGAACAAGGTACAATGTTTGTCAGCTGCAAGTTGTTAAAAGGGGTTGCAGCTCAAAAGGTGAACAGGATTTCCATTCAGGGACAGCCTACAACCATATTGCAGCTACTGCAATAACTGACTGCTTGAAAAACCAGATGAAAAAAACCTCTTAATTCTTACACTTTGCCCACTTAATTGTGTCATTATACCTCATGCTGATCATAGAATCACAGAACATTCTGAGTTGGAAGAGACCTACAATACAGGTGTTCTCAAGTACTTCGTTTATTCTTGGTACGTGACCCCAAAAGCTTTATAAGTATTATGACCAGAAAATGAAACATTCAGAATTCTTTATATCTGTTTATTTAGAATTGGCAACTTTCTGTCGAGGTAGAAGAAAAATACAGGATAAAGGTGATTTTTGTGGTGATTGATTGTTTAGGGTTTTTTTTGGTTTTTGGTTGATTGGTTGGGTTTTTTTTTGYGGGGGTTAGGTTGTGTGGTTTTTTTAACTGCAGTTGTGTACATTACTTGATCCAGGTTACCAACATGTGGTAACTACCAACCCTATTCTGCACTTCTAAGAGCTGCAAAAAATTTCTAGATGTTCATTATTGTGAGATTTAGAGTCTCTGGAAGAGTCTTTAAGTTTCTGAACCTCAATTAGATTAGAGCTGCTGCTTTATGACAATGCAGACCTTGTTCAGACACACTTAACAGTTATTTGAATGCAGGAAGTATATTCAATGATTAGGACACCAAGCTGGTATGAAATTTGAAGTCACAGTGACAAATGCCAACAATCCACCAGCATTCCTAAACTTTAGTCCAACTCTTGATGCAACTTAACTACCTAATAGAATGTAGAGTCTCTGAACTTGGAGATCAAGAAACTTAAGTTTATTTCCTTCCATGGAAAGCACACAGATAGGATCCTTCCCTTGCTGGATGGTCATACTCTTCTTCAGTCTTTTTGGTAACATCTGCAGTCAAACTTGCCTTATCCAAAACCCAGTTGTTCCTGCTCTGTATTACAGCTTAAAAAAAAATAGTGCTTTCAATAATTTAATATCCAGACAGTAATTTTAATGTCAGAACTGTCAACCTACCCCTCTTGGGCCAGTCATGCTCAAGCCTGAGACTGCGTGGGGTTTGTTTGGTTTGGTTTTGATTTTTTATTTTTTTTTATTCTTTTGGCCACTATTTCAAGTAAGGCAAGAAAGCTGCGTGAAAGCAATTGTTTGGAAACAAAACACTGCAGAGTACAGCACATGCCAACTCCCCTCCCCATCATGGGAGCAGGACCACGTTGCTCTCTCCTCTCCGAGATACCACTTCTCCCCAGCCTGGTCCCCCTTCAGAAGAAGCCTGTGCTGACTTCTGTCCTAACCTGCATGATCCTTATGTCTCCCCAGGCCCTCACAGGAACAAGTGTCTAGAGGAGAAAGCTTGGAGAGAGGCAGTAAAAGAAGTGAAAAGTATAGTAGGATTTCCAGAGAATGATGGCAACCCAGTCAGTGTCCTGTGAGGAGGTCCTGGCCACCTTTCTGCTAGGCTAGCAAAGGATTTATCTCGGTGCCCTTGGTGACCATGTAGAATTTGAGCTACACTGTTATCAGGCGCTCCTGTGGCTTCRCTGTGGTTTTCAGAATAAATACAAACATACATTCACAGATTGACGGAATATTCTGAGTTGGAAGGGACCAATAAGGGTCACTGAGTCCAGCTCTTAAGTGAATGACCCATATGGGGCTTGAAACCACAAACCTTGGTGTTATTAGCACTATGCTCTGACCAGCTCAGCTAATATGCTGTGATCATGGCAAGAAATGAGATACGCTGCTTGTTCACTACACTGCTGAAGGTTTTCCAACCCCTGCTGTGGCAACAACTACACAAAGGGGACTGGGAGACTGATTTGTTTTTCTACTTAGTATGGTTAACTATGTTAAGGAAGAAAACAGAATGGTACCATGACACATGCACCGAATTGGTTAAATAATAATTGTAGAAAAACTTGTACTCTTAAACCTTTTTCAAACTATAAAATTCAAGCTTTTACTTCCTTAGCTGCTTTGTCTTCACACTTCTGAGTAGACTGAAGACAAGTTTGGATTGTTCCCCCTGCTTTCRGGAGATTATTATTCTGATATTAAAGTGATTTTTATCTTTTTATTTAAATTGTAATTAACTCTCCAAACAACATGACAAATTTAGCTAACATCAGTGGTTAAAAAAAAAAGGCATTGAAACCATATGCTTGGTACCCTACGACCATCATTTGCTTACCTGTCAGAAAGGACTGAGGATGGAACAAGCCAGAAAGCCACACCACTGCTGGCAGCACAAGGTCCTGTGTCCAGATGTCAAGTTCTCAGCACCACACGACAAAATCAGTAACCCTAAAAGAGAAGCATCAATAGCTTCTCTCTGAATTGTATATGTACTGCTTTTTTTAGACAAAATAAACTACAGATTTCAAGTGTAAAGAGTCCTTTTGTCTACAGACCAAGTACATTGCTGAAGTCACCAGAAAGTATAAGCTTATGTAAGCATAAGGTAATTGTTTTAGGAGAATTTGTTGTATCCCTGATGTAAGGATGTCTGAAATCAGTTGTAGAAGGTGATCATGAGACAGGTTGCTGGCAACAGAGAATGTGAGTGTGCTCAACCCTGTAAAACCTGGTGCCTTGGGGAGAAACCTGAACATCACCATGAGTCATGTTAACACACCTTCAGAAACTGCCAAAATTTGTCAATGGCTGATGGCTTCTTAAATGCAAATTGTCTGATACCATCTTCATTGGTGCATTTAAACTTCCCATAAGCCAGAGGAAAGTGCAAATCAGGGACACAAGAGTCTGACAGAGGCTCTGAACAATGGCGTAATGCAGTATACATTGCTGGGAGGCATTAGAAGAATTTCCAAAAACAGTGCCTGTTTTATCCATGTCTAACCACTGCTGGTGGCAGGCTAAGGGAAAAGGAATCCCGCAAGATGCTGAACACTCCTAGTACTTGGGACAAAGGGAGGTGACGGAGCCTCCGCTTTTCAAAGTGCTTGGCATTTCTACAAAACCCRCTTCAAAGGAAAACTGACATTCATCAGGACAAATTTTGAAAGCAAAACGAATGGAACAAGGCTGCTGGGCTTAAATCACTGGAATAGCTCTGTGCATAGTAGCTAAACCCTGTCACTGTGGGCTACTTAGCAGTGGGCAAATATGTGTGTGGATGGGTATGCTGGTTTGGTCCATGTGTCTGGCACGACATCACAGAAGAGTTTGTATTGCAGCACTTTTATGTGAGGAGAAAACATCAGCTCCCCCTTTGGAGAAAAATAAAAGGCGTACATAAAGAGTAACTATTCTTTCATTTCCAAAAAACTCACAAAAATCCCTGAAATATGTAGAAGAACAACAGTAATGTTAATAAATAAAGTCACTTGCCTTCAGACCAAGGTCCAGCTGTTTAAAAGACCTATGGATCTCTGAAAGGAAGAGGTTCATTTTCGTATGCTCTTGAAGGCAAAAAAGAGCAGAGGGTCTGCAGGCAAGAATCTTCTGCATGATTTCTGCTGTGTTAAAGGCCTCAGGAAGCATCTCCAGAATATCATCCGGGACATTCTTAAGTTGTCCAGGACAATACAGCAGTGCCATTAGAAATCCCAGCAATCAATTCTTTTTGACTCTTCCACCTTCAAGTCTGATTTCTTTTCCAGGAGAGCATAAGCATCTCATTTTTGTAGATAAAAACCAGAGACGATCCCTCCCTCACCTTTGCTGTCTTTTGGCAACAGTATTGAGAGAAATGACTGCAAACCCATTAACACTTAGCAGCTTCTATTTAGCGTTACATTTTCAGGTAATATTAATCCCTGAAGCCTACTAACATGTCGTCCCTGGATTTGGGATTACTGCTGTTAGTAGGATGTACCTTGAAATTGTCTTGATTTTCAGTCAAGTGTGATTAACAGTTTGTATTTCTCTAGTACCTAATAGGTTCCATCACCCCCTTCACCACCCACAGTCTTTGCTGTCTCAGGCATCAGGCAAAATATAGCACAGGCACACACATGTCTCACCCCCAAAAAGAGCCTCTTTCCCTGCAAGCCTGCTCTGGAACTGAGACAGAGCATAAGAACAATTCACAACAGTACTAACGAGCAGGAATTGAAATCAGATCATTAAGACAGGTCAGCCTCTGTTTCAGCCCTAGCTTTGGCAGAATTAATGATGAATGCCATATATTATAGTCCAGACTCCCTGAAGTGAATGGGAACTGAATGTGAAAAGCACAAGCTCCCCCAAGGAGATGAAGCAATGTTTGGATACTTGCATGCAGAGCTGTCATATTTCCTCCTGGAAAACCTCCATGATCTGATAGTGAGAATGATGCCTTAGGATTTTAGCTTTTATGTTTTTCATATACTTGTAACCCTGTAATTCTTAGTGTGTAACTCTAAAGCCCATATAAAAGTGTTACCTACTGCTTCTAGACAAAACAATCCATCTTTAGGCCTGAACTCCAAGGACACCTTACTGCCTCAGGCCCAAGATCTGTAAATAACCATTGATGAAGGGAGGAAAACCTGGGGGGAATTACTTCATTACCTGSGGCTGTAATTGGAAGAGCTAGCCCCAATATGCTAATGCACCAAACTTATAAAAGTATGGACAACTCATGACCAGTCGTCCATCTTGGGTGGTCTATCTTGGGGGGTGGACCTCAGGGSGTCCACCTGGGGTGTAGGCCCCCCCAAGTGACCTTTGACTGCACTGGATGTACCTGAAGGCCTTCAAATAAACACTACCACTTTTTAACCTCTTGATCTCTGTCAAATCTCTCTCTTTTAGGTAGTCCCGATAAGGCATCAAGAAGAGGGGAAAAAAAAAAAGTGCTCAGAGGAAAAGGAGGGAGTAAAGAAAGGGATGGAAAAATGCAGAACCAGAGTGGCGGTCACAGGGGACTTTAATTAACTCTGGTAAGGATAAGCAGCTGGAGTCTCATCATGTGCCAGGGCTTGTGGCATCTGGACATAGTTTCTCAGGTCTGCACTCAGAAAGGAAGGTCCAGAAGATGGCAGAATCTGAAAACAGAACTAGGTGAAATTTGTGATCACATTTTCCTTCTCTGTTCATCCTTTATTCATTTAATCTCTTGAGCACAGCACCAGTGATTGTCCATGCTGAAAACCCATTCTTTTACATTTTTCTGGAATAAGTTTGTCTGTACTCAGGTATGTGTGTCTGAGCTGTCTTCACTATGAGCAGAACTGCAAAGCCCAGTTAACTCCATATTAAGTGACGAAGCTTATCCTTGTATGAGGGTTGGTCCCTTTAACCTAGCATCTGATAGTTTGTCGGTATGAATGTTATTGTTCTGCTAAACTCCAGGTTCTGCACAAGAGAGATGCTGAGGCTAAGAGATGGTCAGAGAGCCTCCTTGKCCAGATTTCACCTCTTCAGACTACCAGAAAACTAAAACTCCCTGGAAACCTCCTCCTTGGCTACTGCTTGCAAGTGAATTCTCTTGGAGCAGCCACATGGCTCCTGCTCAGGTCGAGGGCCCAGCAAGGGAAGCAGTGGGAGAGCACTGTGCCTGGACTGCTCTTCCTGGCAGGGAGACCCTGCACACCACTGCTTGGCTGTGCTGTGAATATGGCAGAAAGAAGTCAGGACTGCAGCCTGAGAGTGACTTCCCATGCTTGGCACAGGCAGGAAGGAGAAGGAAAGCTACCCTAAGGGGATTTATCATGCAAGAGATGGGAACAAAGGACAGAGGTTAAGACTAAACCCACCAATTCAACCAACCATGCCTTCTTTTTAGTAATTTATTGTTGCTGCACTTGTTCATAAAAGCATACAGAAAGAAAAAGTAAGATTGATCCATACCTTGTTTCCCACCCCGCATTAAATGCAAAGTGAAAAAGAAATTATCTGCATAACAGGTTAGATGTTCCTCTGGTCCAAATCTCTTTGGTCCAAATTCCTTCCTAGTGCAGTACGCCTTGGTCAGGTTGGTGCATTATCATCACTACCTTTAACACTCATCGGATCTTTCCTAATTTGATGCATTTTTTTTCCCCAGAAATGAGGTCTCTTGCTGAAATAACACAGTAAGAAGTGTGCTCCACATGTCATTAACAGCACTGACAACACACTAGATGAAGAACTTCACCTCTTTCTCTGCAAACTGGCCTGATCCCTCTCTACAAATGTATACATGGGTTGCATTTCCAGAGGAGTTTTGAAGAGACTACCTGATGCTGTTGTCAGGAATCCCATCTCAGCATTGGGGTGCAGTCCATATAGTACAGGGCTTTCAGATGGAAGCATTTCATCTATGTGTTTATGATATCCATCATAATCCAGATTTGGTGGGGACAAGAAACCTGGAGCCAGTTCCCCTTGAAGCTGCAGTAAAAGAATCAACAATGTTATTGGTAATGCTGACACCAGTTCTTGAAACATTCTTCTGTATCTACAAAGTTTTGGAAATTTCTTTGGAGTCTATGGACATGACACTTGCATGTTCTGATACAACGGAGCAGGAATACTTACCAAAGTATTCCTAACATAGTTACTATTGGCATAATTTCCTGACRTTTCTGCAGTATTGAAATACTGTTGCTTCTTTGTTCATGAGGGTGCTCTGAGTGTATTTTAAGGACTGTCACTACTGAGGCAAGTTTATTTTAAGTGCTGAATGTCTACATCCCCACAGCAGCCAAGCAAGGATTATTATGCCATTTTGCAGATGAGCCTGAGACAGCAGAGAGTCACACAGGACACCTGTGGGAGAGGCAGGACTGGAGCCTCAACTCACCTCAACTACGTTGTGTATCAACATGAGCTACAGCATTAGTTCTATTTAGTGTGCCATTAATTAGGGTCTTTGCAGAAACAAGCTGCACTCACAATAACCCTAAAGAGGTCACAGGAAGAGACAGGTAGATGAGGCAGGTAAGTGGAATGTGTAACTGGGATAGCACACGTCAGTGTATGAGCAGCTTGTCAGAAACAGTGATCCCACCCCAGGTACCACAGAAGTGTTTGCCAGTCAGGACATTTCTTTATGTGTTGATGTCCTTTCCGTTCTCTTCTGCCTGGCTGTTAGCAGCCAGGAGCTGGAACAGTAAAGAAAATCAAGCCGCTCCACTGCATCTCTCCAAGTGTTGAAGTCTTGCATGGGGTTTTGTACTGCTGCTTTGGCCTCAGTGAGATAGACAGTGGTGATAATTTTAACAGGAGAAAAAAATTAAGATCTCAACGAACTCAATATTGAACCAAATACTATTAACTGCACTGTTCCTATAAAGTAGGAAGGCCCTAATTCTGTTAGGACTTTGGAGCAGATCAAGATTTAAGTAGGTAGACAGGGCTTTGGTGAGATGTACTCTCAAGTGAGCTGCCCTCCTAAACAAAATAAAAAGTAATAAATAAAATAAGAATAAAAGCTGTAGCAATCACATTTATTTTCCAGRCTCCCCCAGCTCCTGTGCTGTAAGAACTTCACTGGATTCAAAGAATTTCTCTGAACTTATTGTCATAGAGCTGTCTGGGATTTAAACTAAACTTGTTTTTGCTGAAAAATATTTCTAGCTCTAAGTGGTACTTTTCACAAAAGCTATTTCTTCCTAATGCAGGGTCCACTCCACAAAATCACAATAACATTTAACAGCTTTTGGCATTTAGAATAGTCAACAACATGCTGCTGCTCAAAATAACACCAGTAAGCACTTATTTCTGAAGTCATTTGGGTTCTGCAACCAGCCATTTACCTGTGCCTGAACTTGCACCACTAACCTCACCCACAATAAGCTGTATCTTAAGAYGCCACTTTGAAGCAGTGCCGAGGTTTTGAAAAAAGCCCTGTTATTTACCTCGAGTGGAAGATCAATTCTGTCAGACAATCTGTACTTACCAGTCTCTCTGCTGGCACTTCAATCAGCTTTTACTGCATCCACGGGAGTCATGCGCACAGAGGGAGGCTGTGGGTTACTGGGGTTTGTAGCAGCAACTTGCCACCCTTCTGWCTTTATGGCTGTTCCTGGGTGAGGTCTATCAAATCTGATGCATAGTGGTTTATTCTAACGGACCTCGTGGAATGAATTTATAGCTAAAAGAACTCATCAGTAAGGCAAGCAGCTAAAAAGAAAAGGTAATCTCCCCAGTGAACACAAAGCCCCACTGCTGATGAAAAGCCATCCTGTTTATGTTCATTTGGCTGCCAGTCAATGAATGATTTTCTGGTTTTGCCGGTAATTCTGGGCTTTAACTTTTCCCAATTACGGCAAAAAGCTTGGAAAGATATCTCACTGTATAAAATGCCAGTGGATCCACGCTCAGGGTTGGGTCCCTAAACTTTCCAAAGGCCATACAAATAGCAGTGATTCTGTTCAGGTTCCACCACCTATACTTATTTTGCAATTATTTGAATGAAAGTTCAGGCTTGTGAAGGTTAATGGACTACCTAAAGTAGTAAAGCAGTAATTCTTCACTTATCTGTAGGCTAGACGCAGAGCTGGAGCCAGCAGGATGAGCTTCCCACCGTGCCCCCGCGACCTCAGCTGTCATGTGGAGAAATCAGCCTCTTTCGAGGTCAGGAGTACAGTGGTGTTTAGCCTTTCCATCTCCATGGCAACTTAGTCTTGGGCATCTTCTTCTGAGCAGTTACTTCCAATTGCCTTCATCTGAGTGTGGCTCTTTGACACATGAAAACCCCGCTTGTTTGGGACCAAGGAGACACCAGCCTGCTCCTCTGGCTCACARCCAAAAGGCAGGCTTCAGCCCACGGCCAGGGGTGAAAGGGGCACTTTCCCCAGCTTAGCCAGGCTCCACAAATGGCCTGCTMGCACATAACATGCTAAGTTTAATTCTTTTTTTTCCTCATAAATAAGCTTTTTACCTTTGGGCAATGAAAAATAACAAGTCTGGAAAGGGCACTTCAAAAATCTCGTCTCTGTTTAACAAATTGTGTACAATCTRTTCTCTAAAGTGACTACTTCAGCAGCTAAGGAGAAGCAGACAGAGGTTTTTAATACTGTATACACACACACACACACACACCTGTATAAACATCCACATTCAATATAAATGTATGTATATGGAAGTAGATTAAAGTAGTTTCCATGCAAGGCTTCTTAGAACTACAGTCAAAGCAATATTTTCTTTTTGTAGCCTCAAAAATTCTAACATTTGCTGCTGATTAGGAGGAACTTTGGCAATCTGGCATTTTGGACTCATGGATGCTCCATATACACTGCTGTTCGGGATAAAAACTCAATAGTGAAATTTGAATAATTCCAGTATATGTCAGCTGGTGATAACCTGACAAAGCTACAGAAACAGATGTGTGAGAGGGTAGTGGAAAATTAAAAACAGTCTTACAAGCTATTTGCCCTRTTTTGGAAACAGGAAGATGCAAGGAAATGTATAACATTTCCATTCTATTATTTTTCYGGGAAAGAAAATGCACAAACAGTAAGTTCTGAGGATAGTGCCATTCTGGACTGCTGAAACTGGTCAGTCTATCATTTACWCTRGTTAAAGTGCAGTTCTCYAATAGATACTTTCCCACGCCAACCRAGACCTTTCTAAATGGGTGCACCTTAAAATAGTTTTACTAGGAAAATGGAAACCTAAGTGTATCCAGTGTCGTCAAGTTCACCACGCGAGCAGTGTTATGAAATACTGAATTCAAGTCACCAAGTTAAGGSTACTTGCAAAAGTAAACAAGCAGTATGCCAGCTCACAAACCCTTTCAGCCAAAATCTGCTCACAATGAATCCTTGTCAAATTTATTCCCCCACAGCCAGACAAGACCTTGCTACAGGTGGGGCCASATAGATGAGAAAGCTTGGGGTTTTCTCTTTCCCTGAGGCTGCACATAGCATGAACATGTTCAAGAGCTTTAGCCATATATGAAAGTTCTCACAAGGAGTGGGCTGATAAATTCCTGCAGATAAATCCAGCAGGRCCTGTGGTCCCAGGCATCCATGATGTGGCCACTTACATGATCTCACTGAAGAGGCACTGCAAGTCTTCCTGAGGAACCCACCTGGGGAATAGAATGCATCACTGAATAAGACAAGTCAGCTTCCTAAAGGACAAACCAAAGCTGTTCAGAATAAATTCTGTTAAGAGAAACRAAAGAAATACAAGTACTTTCTTTCAGAAAGATGCATGGTTATATATTTGCATTGCTGGGTTTGGTTTGTTCAGCAAATAACATTAAAACCAGATTTCTTTTATTTCAATCCAGTGAGAGGTATCTGAGCAAAAATAGCAAATTTATGACTAAAATTCAGTAATGGTGTAAAATGCATTATCCGAGTTTTATGTCATGTTTTCTACCTTATCCCTTATGAAAAGCTTAAGAGAAAAACACATTTGCAAAACACTACATGATATAAGAGAACATAACCTCATGAACAAGTGCATTTATTTTCCCATACAGATCTTTCAAAACATAATCCTCATGAGTGACAGGAAGGTAACCTACTGTGCCTTTCTTGGAGGASAAATAAAAAACTTGTATCTGATTGCAGTCTTTTATATCCCCTCACTAGGGAACATTTAGTAACTGAAATTCTACATTATTTCAATTTGGGAAGTATTCAAGAACTTCAGTAAAAATTGAATTAATATTAATCCCATTACTGCTACATCATATAAGCATTAAGTTTATTGTAGAATTCTAGTCATAATGCCACTGATACAGCATGCGATTAACAGTGGTAAAACATTTTATTCAAGGAACCACTGTCTTTCTCTTTTATTTGGCTTCACAGCATTTGAAGCTTCTTTTTACTCCCCTTTGGTTTGCAAAATATGCCAGTTTGTGATGAAACCTTTGCAGACAGGAACTTTTACGCCCTTGGGGGCAGTATTTGCCTCCCAACTGTTGAAGTAAAAACTTAATTATAGGCTTTAAATATTGCATGATGTGACAGAACAGAACAAGTAAAATAGCTGTAGCTATTCCARCCTGCTTGCTACATAAACTTGTATGCAGCAATTTGATTATATGAAATGCTAATCCATTTTTATTTTAAACTGGTTTGAAGAAAATTAAAAAATAATTTAAAAAAAATGCCWCTGGAATCTAATATGCAATTCTGCGTGCCTGTGATGAGAAGACTGAACAGAGAATCCGTGTGAAAGATGCCAACAACTTGGATTTAGAACRAAACATTCTTGCTGTTAGAATAAACCTGCTTTTCTCTTTGTTGGCAACAAAAACTCATTTAATATTTTTCTAATTTCATATATATTTATCTCAAGAAATTGCTTTTTCCTTTGTCTTTTAGAAGAGTCTATCAATATTCTAATGCAGTACAAGCTAATTCAGCAGCACACTTCTGGGACATTGATTATACTGGGATAATCCAAGCTGGTGATATAAAAGRGACATTTTTGTGAGTGTGAGAGGATTCTGGAGTTTGCATTAGAAATATTTTAGCCTGTCAGGTTCACATAACTGCCATTGCACTCTATAGAAAACCAGTCTGTTGTACCCGAAAAATCCGCAGAGCTGTTGCTGGGTGGATGGATAACGGAGAGGACAGAATCCACATTTCCCTTACAACATTGCATGAAAACACCATGAACACGGGTGTGGGGATCAGAAGGTGGAGGGCAAGAGTGGGACAGTGAGGCAGGATCAGGCATCCTGTACTTCACATGAGGACACCTTAACTATCAGAGGTTAGTGTGCTGGAGTTTTTCTTAGCAGCAGGAAAAACTGAGCTAAAAGATTAAATATTCACAAGAAAACACTATAAACTGGTGCAAGTTATGATTGAGTTATGGCAGTTTCCAATAGCTGAAGGGCTAGCTCAAGTTGCCCAATTTATGCTTTTTGGTCAATCCCTAATTGTCTTAAGGAAATTGTCCCCAAAAGATAATAAATTGGAAGATTTTGTGTATATAGAGATATAGATACACACACAAGGTCATAGACATGCATATATACATACAAAGTCACATTTTAAAAAAAACTATTGTCTTATTTCTCTCTCCAATATCTATGTTAAAAAAATCCTTACGAAGCCACAGGGTAATGAATCACTAAGCAATACAACGAGAAAGGCCAATAAGCAATATTACCAAGAGGAGAGAAGAAATAATTCTTGCTCTTATAGACCTTTCTAGTACTCCCTGCCATCAGAATCCTCCCTCTCATTAATTAGCAAAATGAATTATCTGGCTTATGAATTGTGGTTTGAAAAGAATAGCTTAAAGCCACAAGATTTATTAGCAAAGAAAACTAAGGGTTGGAATAAGCTGATTTTATAGACTCGTTTTCTAATGGGAAAYGTTATTAAATCATCATAATAAAATTAAGCAATTATTTCACTATGACACCAAGTACCACAAAAAGGAAAAACAGCTTGATGTCCTACTAACTAAATAAAGGTTAGCAGAGGTATGAAGACAAAAATAAAATTAATTTCTAAGAGTAAATGCAAGTTGGGAGATATGAAGAAAACATCAAGGGATGACTTTCCATTTCTTTTTTTTCTTTATATATATCTCTGAAATTTCTTTAAATCACTAAAATGGGAGGCTCTATTGGATAATATTCTATATAATTCAGTAACAAATAATTACTGCTTTTATTTAGGCATTTCACATTTTCACGTGCAGAACTTACACAAATGACCTCAACTCAGCATTTAAACTATACAAGTGTGAAATATGCTGTAGCTCAGAAAAGAAATCACTCATTTACCCTTAACTTTGACTCAAGGGGAACATTACTGAGAAAGTCACAACAAGGTGGCATCCTTAATACATAATAATGACACATTCAGGAAATGCACCATTATTTATACATGTGACGTGCTGTAAATTGCTTCCATCATCAGAACTAATTGTAGTGATTATTAATGCAGTGTTATGAACTGTCAGAATTGCTGTTTGTAATTACATTTGTGCAAATGCTTCATTACCTGCCTAATGAATTTGGCATATATGCACATGTAAACCCCTGTTTTTGTTAACATAATGAAGGGCATTTTTTTCCCCCTTAGCTACTGATGTGGAACTGGTTTGGCCTACATTACAAAGTTCAAGCATCCGCTGCCAGGAAAAACCCACAGCCCCCCACCCGCTTTGATCTGGTTTATTTTCGTACTCAGCAACAGCATCATGTAACACCAGCTACTTAAATAACAGCTTCTGGGAAAGAATCGTGTCCCCCTTATCCAGTATAAACAGGTGATTGAGTAGAAGCGACCTTGGTGTGTGGTTACCTGACCACTATTTCTTACCTCCTTGTGAGCCTCCAAACAGTTGCAGAGGACAGTGACACAGACAGACACCTCTGGTGCTGAATGGGTACCTTCCATTCCAGCCCTGAGGGCCAAACTTCAGTCTCCCAGCAAGGCAAGCGTGAAAATTGCACAGAGGAAAAAGGATGCTTTTAAATTCCCCTTCTCTGATCCACAGTTCAAGGGTATCCTGTCAAAGGAACAAGGAATAACTTCTGCACTAACATCCAGCAGTGTTACCGAGAGCTGTGCCAGCCTCAGCTTCCAAAAGGGAGCACTCACAAGCCTGGAGCTGGAAGAAGAGTGAGAAATAGGTTTCTTAATAATCAGAGGCTATTGGGCAGTATTTTTTGCAGTAATTCCCAGAGGCAAAAGTGGTGATAGTGACATTTTTATGTTCAAATGTCCCTTTGGAAAGGGGAACTATTGCGTATCTGAAACCAAGAAAAAGTCTTTAACTAGAACTGTAAAAATATTACTCAGATAGTGACTATAGTTTCTTAGCATACATCATCGATTGACTTTATCCCAAATATAAAATTTACCAGTTTAACATTTATTATAAAGCTTTCAAACTTGTTCAAATTTTACAATGTTTCCCAAAGTTATGTTTGAAATAGAAGTTTAATTTTTTTTTTTTTTGCCTCCATTGTTTATAGGGTTAGTAGAGGATCTTGTCAAGATGAGATTCAGCACAGGGCTTCAGCTGGTTTTTAAATTATTTGGCATTTGCCTATAAAACCTGCAGAAATTAATCCTTATTTCTCTGACATTTTTCTATATTCTATCCTTTGTTTTAAGAAGTAATGGATAACAAAATTCCTTTTGATATCCTTGAAAACATAGATGTGTGGAAGGAATATCAGAGGGATAAACTCTTGGCTTTCAAAAGGAAGTAGATCATCCTGAACTGAACAACAGGTAGCAGAGTCTGGGCAAAGATGAAGGATTTTGTGTCTTGACAAAAAAACCTCCTTAAGACAGAATACTGAGTTTAACCATGAAAAATTGTTTCTATCCTGAATAAAACCACAAAACTGTGAAATTTATTCTACCTGGATTAGACATAGTTTGATTTTCTTACTGTAATTTAAAAAAAAATTTAAAATACCCTAACCAGAAACATATTAAAGACAGTGTTTGCACAGGAATTTGTGGTAAGCCACAAACACCCATGGTTCTGAATAATGAGTGAGAAAAGAGAGATTTCTAAAGTATGAAGCTTAGAAATTGGTTAATTCAGATATATACATACATATTCTTTCACTAAACACAGGCTGAAGCAGGACAACAATGGGTATGAACCACCTTTATTAAAAACTTTGTCTAAGTTTTTTAGCTTTCCATTAAAAGTATTATTATAAATAGTTATAAAAAAACAGACATAAAGAAAGAAATGTTGTATTAATAGTCAACTGCTCAGCCACAAAACCACAGCTATTCTTCATTTCTCACAAATATCTTTCCGAATCAGCCCATACCATCAAAATCAATCCATTTGTAGCTCTGCCAGAACTTTTTTTCTCTCTCTCATTTTTTTTTTTTTTGTTTTTGCAGGCATTGGTTGGTAGAGTTCCTTTAGAAAGGAACTCTTACCCTTTTCATACCCCAGCTCTGCCTTTGTGTGTGCTGTGCTCCACCACATGTAAATACCTTGCTGGAAGGCGCAAGCATGCTGTTACAGTTGCCTTTGTCATGGTCTGCTTTGCTGATGTGAACAGACTGACTGCTCCAGCACTTCCACTGCTGCAGGGGAGCTGACTCACATTGGGATTGAAGATCTTTCTACAAGTTCCTGGRGTAACAGACAGGGATAACCAGGGATCTGGAGGGAAGGAGGCTACGCACATCCTGTGGTGCACTAGTTCTCCACATTCTTGTGTCTTCTTTCTCCTCCTTCTTTCCACCCATCAAGCAGAACCTTACACAGGGAAAGAGCAAAAGACAAAAAAAGGAACAGCACATAACCCTTGCTCTTTAATTCTTTTTTTTTATGTCTGATTACAGGAATTCATACACAGGGTACTGAGCCATTGCCTGAACACCCAAGTATATAAATCCACTCTATGGGAGAATGGACATGGTCAACCCAAATTTAGAGCAGAGCAAAATTTGTGAGTACCATGAGAAAGAACTCTGACTTTAGAGCATGTACAGGTGTTTCCGTAAGTGCACCACTGGCTAAAGCTGGTGCAATAAATGCACTTTCTATCTTTGCAAGCATACCTGTGCATGTCTATTTTGAATACTACAAATGTTTTCATTATTGTCACGCCTTTCCTCCTGCCCAACATTGATGAGAAACACAGAGGTAGTGCAGGGCACAGAGGGCTGGCACCCTGCAGCTCTCGGGTTAGTTTGGAATCACAATGGACCCAAAGTCCTGGTCTCTCACAAAATGGTCATGAACGCTACCACTTCTCCACGGGGAAGGAATAATTAAAGCAAACAAATGGAAAAAAATRTTTTGCTTTTACCTGGCCAAAACTGTAGAGAGCAGCATGTACGTTAGCCAGCATCCCTGTAGGTGGTTCACTGGTAATTTTAATTGAATTTTCTAGTATTCCTTGGGGAATGATGTGCTCTTTTGGGGTTGGAGTTGGCTCAGCACTGATAAAGATGCAAAAATCGGGATGACATACTGTATTGCTCAAGGTGTTTTTCCAAGGTTCCAAGCCACCTGGTGACTTAAATGAATACTCTATTGAAAAACAGCCAATATGGTTATTGTATGAAAAAAAAATGTTATCCTTAAGACATTGTCTTTGTGACTTTATAGTGGGAAACTGTTAAGTCATTGTCATTTCTTGATACACGTTGAGGTTTCACCGTTAGCCTCTAAAATTTCAGGCCCTGATTCTGAAGCTAATGAAAATATGATAAACTCAGGGTTAAGTGACCTGTGGTTGTGGGTGTTATCACATGCAAGCACAAGCATAACTCCGCAGAGAGCTGGACTGTACTGAAGTTCACTGTAGAACTGGACCTAAGACAAAACACTTCCAATACATACCAGGAGCAAGACACAGTGCTAGACAGAAAAATGGTTACAGCTGTCCTGCTACTTAGAAAATATATTCCAGACTACTTCATAGTGTAACAGTCTTTCAAGTTCTAAATATACAAAGACAGTGGAAAGACACTGATAGGTCAGAGAAGAGAGTTATAATGGAAAAGTATCTGCCTCCAAAGCACCTACTGGTGAAAAAATGGAGCATCAAGAGAAAAGTTTAAAATACGGCTGGGCTAAAGATGTTTTACCCACACCGTTAGCCCACGCTACACCTTCCTTTGTTACAGTACTAGCATTTCAACTCAAATTGCAGCTCAGCCATGCAACTCTTCTTTGGCTCTTCAGTGATGTGCCAGAACCTGCTGATGGCACTGGCAGTCTCCATGCAGCACAGGAGGAACTAAAGCCAAAGAATACAACATGTCAGTCATGCCCTGGCTGCTGAATCACTTTATTTTGAGACCTGCTGGGGGGGATATTCCCAAACTGTCCCTTGACATGTGGAAAAAGGAATAGGGGAATGGAAAGAGAGGGAAACTTTCACATCACATTACAAAATTGCAGCCCAGTGGCACCTGCATTTTCATACAGGCTACATCCATCCAATGCAAAGTGGAAGTGATTCAAGCCTTAATGTAATAACAAAATAAACACTCAGTATATCAGATGTCTGAATTTGAGAAATTAATTAAGAGTGACAGAAGAGTTAAACCTGATACCAAAAAAATTGAAGTCAGTCTTTCTTCTACCAGTTTGACATCCACTGTGCCAACTGCTTTTGCTAGATCTGTAGCCAAAGTAATTTCTAAAGTATTTCCCAAGTCAGTCAGAATAGCAGATGTTGGTTGGTATTGTTTTTTTTTTCTTGAATGTCTAATTATATACCCCCTAACCCCCTAGCCTGCAATAAAATCCATAGTAAAATACTTCATCTTTTTGCTCTAGAATTTTTTTGAAACATAAGCTTACAGGGTTTTTGGGCCAAACCCCAGAAGACTAAAGCTTGAGAAGCACTGAGTGCATTCAAATCCCACCAGTTCTAGCCAGCTTAGCACCATCTAGGATTTGGTCCAACATCTTTATGGAGTCTCCTTTCGGATCTTCCACAATCCTTCACCATCAAGAATCTTCACAGCAAAATCGTTGCCTCTCTCCTCCCTCAGAAGCCAGGCATAACGGGCTGGAAAATGGAGCAGGTCTGTAACACCAGAAGCGTCTCAGATGTTCCCCATCYGTCCCTGTGGCTTCAGACACACAGAACTGCCTCTGCCATCTCCCATTTTCTCATCCTGCCCCCAGAGCAGCTGAGAACTCTGAAATTCTCTTGAAAACCAACTCAGCTCTTCGCTTCACAACAACCTTTCTATGCAGGGTTGTTTTCAGACTAACATGATCAGCTTACTCACATGAAATATGGTTAAAGATTCTTCCAGTTTCACCGCTGATAAAGGGGGCAGTTTGTGCTCCCACAGCACACCAGGGCCCCTCACTAATCTCATGGTGATTTTGTTTCATCCAGCACTGACTCTAACCCACCTCTTCATTTGTTGTAGGCAAGCTGGTTGACAGACAAAGCAGGCTGCTGAGGTTAAAACCAGGAGAGGAGGGAATCACCCCATTCCCATGACCACCTTAATGTCAAGGCCTGCAACACACATTTCTTGTTTGGCTTCAGGGCTGATGCATTGTCACATATACACATTGGCTATTTAGCATAAAACATTGGGAAGGGAGCATCTTTTTTTCAGTAGCATTTACAGTTGCAGTGCTCCTGTTAACTCCGTTATATGCTGGGAAACCACGGCTCGCCAGGGCATCCCACGGATTTCTTTGTCCACTGCAGAGTGGGTTCTTGGTTCGTACAAAGCTGGCCAAAGCCATGGCTGCTATCTCAGAAAAGCAGCACTCCAGGACTAATTATGCAGCTTCCCCAGGGACAGTCAGGCCCATTTCATTAAAGTCTCCATTATGGCCCGCTGAATGGAATAGGAGCTCTTAATTAGGCGGGGGAAGCGTGTGCCTGAGGCAGTCCTACCCACCCACTAGGGGCTTTCTGTTTTATCTCTCCCGTGGCTCCTGAGAGGGTGCACTGTTCAGCAAAACACGACATACACCCTATTAATATGATGTTTATCCTGTTACAACCAAAAGCAAAAGCAAATGGAACAAGATTATTAGCTGTTTAGAAGTTTTGCTGGAATCTACCGCATATTTTGTGTTCCAGGAACATCCCTCCAGCTGAGGAGGCATGCCTCATCAGAGGGGCTGTTTGACACCCACTTGGAAAAGAACCCAATGGCCATGTCAGGCAGCTTTCTTGAGTGCCTCCTTTGCAACCATCTCCTGTCTTTGTCCTAGGGAGATGTCAAGAAATCTTCCAGAGTCTCTAGCAAACCCAAGCTTTTTGCCTGCGATAGAAATAATTGGGGAAGGGTGACTGACAGGGGGGAGGAGATAGGAAAATAAGCAGAGCAGAAAGGAAAAAGAATGATAATGCCCTCATTAATTTCACTATCACTTGTGCAATGCATATTACTTCCTCTGAAGCACTTCACTAAACCCTTACAATTTCAACAAGCAAAATTGCGAGCTCTCAACAGTGGCCTTATTGCTGGTATTAGAAAAAGCCTGCAGAAATCTGTTCCCTTGGATTTAAGATAATGAACCTTTTGACATTTTGATAGATGCTCGGCATTGTTACTGAGCTTTAGAAACTCTTATAGGGGGTACAGAGCAATTCCCTTATGAAAAAGGGAGCAACATGTGGTAGATATCACATCAGTTTTTTAACTGATTGGTTCAGTGGGTAAATGCACAAGCCTCTCACCTTGTGAGGCCTGAGCTTAAATTGAGCACAGTGAGGTCACAGCTGTATTAACCTGGTATTCTCACTATTGTCTGTGGGGAATAGTAATCCTAAGTATAAAGCCACAGAGCCCTATACAATTGAATATAGTTTGTATAATGACCATTATTTAGTCACAGGGGGCACAAGATTACATGAGCATGGAGAAAATTGCCCTCTGGCCCTCATCTAGTCAAAAGGTAGAAAACAGCACAAAGGAAACCTGCATTATGCCAAGCAGAGGAATGCTCAGTCTGAAAATTTCTTCATGCTGTAGTGCTTATGGCCTTACACTTTTCATCCACCCCATTGCCATGAATATGGTGGGGGTGGATGAAACTTCGGAACTTGAAACTTCTGCTGAAAATAAACTGTGCCCAACTTTCCCTTGGTAATGCATATTCCATCACAGTGATAGATGGTTCTAGAAGGCTTTTTTCAGTTCAGAAAAAAAAAAAAAATCTATACATCTATGTGTGTAGAAGCACATACACACAAGCATATAACCATACATCAGTTTATCTACATTTCTAGCCCTACATACGGCATTTCACTTTCAAGCTCAATTTTTCTTTTTTTAATGGGAGGACAGTTAGGTAATCCTTGAACCAAAAGCAAATAAGAGGCTTACCTACTGTCTCAGTATCTTCAACTGGGTCTACTTATGAAGACAGAATGAAAAACAGAGGAGTGGCTGGACTGCTCTCTTCTTAGCATTTTGTTAAATCCATCCTTGTGCTTTCCACGTACCTTGAGCCAAGATTTTCCTCCATAAAGTTCCTGTATCTGACAAAACATCTGCTAAACATAAAAGATGTTCCTCGATAAGTACTTCAAGTCTGCACCATTCTCAGACTTGAGCATCTGACAGCGATGGTCTAACAGTCATGTCATCAGAGAAATCATCAGGAGAGTGAACYGAAGGCAAGAAGGGAAGCAGGTGGTGAAGCCAGAGAGAAGACGATCTTTCCCATTTCCCTGCGGGATAGTGGCCACGTGACAGAAAACAGCAACTTCCGAATGAAAAGAACCACTTCAGTAACTGAATCCAAGAAGCCATATATGCAGGCAATACTGCCACATAAAGCCAGGGCAGTTGGGCAAAATAAACACTCAGGACAAAACTTGCATTCTCAGAAATCATGTAAAAAATTGGATGGTGGGGTGTGGAGCAGCAGGTCTATAAGACCATCACTTGGGATCAAAAGATGGAAACAGTAGAACTGGAAAACAACTGTATCAGTATCCACAGCTGAATCTTTCTCAGTATCACAGAATTTCCAAAAGGGAGACCTGAAAAATTGTCCTCCTGTGGGGTAACCTACCAGCTCTAATACCATAATGAAACCTAACACAGAAAAATACATTTTTAGCTATTAACAGGATACCTTACTGTATGTCTATTTATTAATGACTACTCTCCTCAGGTACCTATATTCAATCTAAAGTAAGTCACAATCACAACTCTCCAAATATGCTGTGACTTATGTCTTACCACACTACCTGTTCATAAACTCTTCAMGAGCAGAACAGGCTGTGAAAAGCCACAGTCATTGATCTCAAATTCTGGTTGACCATCCAGTTTTAGAAGTCATTTGTTTGCTTCTTAGGACCTGAGTTTTGTCAGATACAAACAAAGCACCACCCTAACACACACACTTGCCCTGAAAAATGTACCCTCAAATTTCATACCTCACCTCAGAGTGTACGTCATTCTRTCTTGATGGACAGTATTAGAGTTTCTGAAAAGAACTTTTGTTTTTGTCTGTTCCTGGGGGAACATTTCCTTTTCTGGACATTCTGAGTCTCCCCACTCCTTCCATTTCTTGGTGGATCTGTCAATATATTTATCTAGCCCCCTGAACACATCCATCACTGCCATAGCCTGGAAGCATGCCAAAGACATAAATACAGGTGGTGTACCTTTTGCATGATGACTGAAACAGGATGCCATTGATACTTTTTGAGGTGTGTAAAAAACCCCAGTTTAACCAAGGGACTCATGCTTTGCCTTAAAATACTAAATTACATATCTACATATACATGCACACATACATAAAAATAACATTATTGATAAGAGTTTACTTTGGTTCGTATTGCCATTGTCTGCTTACTGTTAAACATCAAGATACAACAAACTAGAAACCCTGTATGGGACATTTACTACAGTAAGGAGTGGCATGAGGATAAAATTGTATTTTTAGGGGACTGGAAAATTTATGGTAAAACAGATTTTCCTCACAAAATACAGTATGTGATGTCTAAGGAAAAATGCACTCAAATAGCAAAGAAAACTCCTCTTTGAAAACATCACTAGTTCTACTAAAAAATTATGGTAGAATATATGATTTTATCTGAAATTGTGTAGTTGAGGCATGTGTCCAGAAATAACACCAAAAAGGATTTCGAACTGAAAAGCAATTTTCCCAAACTACTCTAAAGGTACTCCATGACTGAGCAGTTAAGAAGTGAAAGGGATTCTTGTGTGTTCAACTCTGAATTGAAGATGGAAATCCAATTCAAGGAGTTTTAAATCTTTACTTCTTAGAAAAATCTTGACAGCATATAAAATAGAAAGAGGTTGTCAGACTTGCTTCAGAGCCACTTCTGCCTTCCAGTACCACTGAGCTCTGACTTTTTCCAAGGCACACAGACACTAAAATTAAAAGGAAAAATAACAGCCTAAATATGATTTGGATATGTATTCCTTACTTCTTACTGTATATACCAGATCAATTTCAACTCTAATTATCCAACAACAGGCACCTAAGTCATGCTATTTATTCTCAATATAGCTTCATGAAGTCATTGCAGTATTCTAAATTAAAAGAATTACATGATAGCACATTTGGAATTTCTGCAATTATTATTGACACTGAAGCAGCAGTCACCCTGTGTGACAAACTGCACAACCACAGGGTTTGGGCACAGGCATCAATTTCTAGTGAAAAACAGCAAATCCAGTTAATGTCAGCATTACCAATCTGAAAATTTTTCCTCACCTGAAAAGCTGTTTGGGCCAGGAAAATGAACATTTTCAAAAAGTGCTTGGCTTGTGAAAAGAAAGGTTGAATACGTGACAGCTTCTCTCAGGTTCAAGATACAACACTGAACACCCCCTGATTTTTCAGCCTGTTTAATTAATTTCTGGAAGATGCATTGAAGGCCTAAAAGTTAGTACAATTATTTTTATTTATTTGAATTTTGCTTTTTTTTGCTTTTCTACTCATAAGATAATCAGTTTATTACTCTAGGCTCCTATAAAGAGCTGACCTAAGCWGTGTAAAAGGCAAGGTACTTCTGACAAGAGGCTTTTGAGGAAACTTTCAGCAAACCAGGGGTGAGGGCTGCAAACAGCAATAATCTTCTGCTTCCTTGTTTAGCTCAGCACGGAGGCCCTCTCACTTCAGCAAGCTGGTAATTTTGCAGTGGGTGATCCCCCTTACTCACAGCCTTAGATCATTCGGTAGATTTACTACAGGGAATTGTTTATACAGAATTCCTTCAAACTTTTCCTTCTTGACCCTGTGGAATGGCTTAACACAAGGAAGGTAAACTTTGTGAGCACGGCCAGAAAACGCTGTCAGAATGGAGACAGCCGACAAAGAGATCCCTGGGGATGTACAGTGTTACAGACCRGCAGGAGACCACATCGTGCCCTGTCTCCTCAGACACACAGCCCTGCAAATGTAAATATCTGGTACAATAATAACTAATGCATCAGGCACCACTGCTGGAGGCAGAATTCTGTTCCTTGCCCTTTGGAACCAAGTCAGCAAGAGACATTTTTATGTTCAATGAAAACTGGTAGATGGGGTTGATGCTGCCCAGGCTGATACTCCCAGAGTAAGGAACGGATGCTCTTTTGGCTCAGTCTGTAATGGTCTCTTCTCGTGTTAACCTGAGCTTCATTTTCTTTGGCTTCAGCTATCTAAAGGATGACAGTTGTGTCATTTGTCTTTCAATGTGCCATGATTATCCCACACAATTACCAAAATATTTCTATCCATACAGAAGAGAATATGGATATATACTAGAAAACTGACKTTATTTCAGACAATAGCAAATATTTAAGGTAAGCAAGCTTCTTAGGCAAACATTAGGGAACGACTGTTCTCTGCAGCAATATGTCCATTCACATGTAAAACATGGCAATCATGTATTGATACATCTGTTCAAAGTTCATGCTGATATTTATTAATTTTATGAGTACTAATTCAAGAACCTAAAAAAAAAATCAAAAGTGAAAACTACGTACCATAGGTATGAAACTGTGAATATGGGGAGGATAGCCYTGTCTGGAAAGACAGGAATTTGACTATTCCTATTCTAGGTCATAGCAGCGCTACACTAAAAATAATTAAAAATAGACATTTTACGGGTGACTTAAGGTTGTTAAAAATAGTTGAATAGTTAATACCTTGTGTCATTTTTCTGCTGCTGTTGACTTTGTTGATTTGATTTTCTTTACAAGTTCCCTGTCTAAGAGACTGCCCTGGGCAGGTGACAGGCTGAGCAGCCTGTCATCCTTCAGCTGCCTCAGCTCAGTCATCAAACTGTGCTGCTGCTGCTTGGCCAGGACTGACTAGCAGGGGAATGAAAACACCGCGTTTAAACAACCACAGCAAGAAATAATGTTTTATGGTATTTGTGAGCTATATTTTCTGTTTAATCGCATCAGTTGATTTAATTTCACTTCTGAAAGAAACAGTTTATTTTCTGTCCCAGTATACCAGATCTAAGGTTCTGGACACTCAAAGCAGAAGGTTTAGGTCGTCATGGACTAGAACTTTATCTCTCTGCTAGTGCCCTTCCTCCTGAGACTACACAAAAGGACCGTGATCTTGCCAGAGATAACAAGTGGTAATCTACGTGGCAGCTGAGGAAACCATAGAATAGCACAAGGCTGGAGAACATTACTTTGGCAGCAAACAGAGTGGGAAAACATTGTCACAGTCTGCTSTGCTGGACTGACCTTCTGACAGTACAGGAGCTTGACTAGTCTTATGGGGAGCTCTCAATCAGACTCTGACTCACTCCAAAACCCCCAGGTGACACAGGCCTTGTAAGCAGACAGTCCCAGGTGAAACAATGGGCAGATGCACAGGGAAATGGACAGCTGTTTTCAGATCGCATTCCCRAGTATATGGTTTTCATTCTTCAAGGGGTAATTAAACTCTCTGACCCAGTTTGCCCTTGCATGAAGCAGCAGTACCTCAAACAGGTGGAGCAAATCTTTGTGGACGAAGTTAGTTAATTACATGAGATAACTGGAAAGACACACTAGAGAAATAGGAAGTATTGTTGTTATTGGTTTCACACCCTGAAGTATTTTCTTTTTATTTTTTATCCCATAGGTTACAATCTGCCCATAGTCCTTTCTATAACCACCTATAAAAGCGTTTCTCCTCATAGGTAGTAACCTACATGCATCAATGTGACTGCAGCAGCCACAGAACTGCATCCTTGCAGGAATAATTTATGATTTATTAACCAAATGCCCCAGCTCCTAACAGTGCCATCATATCTTTGTATAGACTGGCATGAAATTTTATATACACTTATTGGCTCAAGATCACTGAAGCACAAAACRCTGCAGAGGGCTTTAATCCTGCATTGTAAATTAAATGCAACACACAGAGCAAACCAAGCAGTAGAGAGAAGTGTGGGAATAACATCACAATAAATTTAATTTCTAGCAGAGATTTAGGTCAAGACAAGCCCTTTGGGAGCACAGATTTGAGCAAATCAGTAGAAGTACTTTCTACATTTTGCAGACCCTTAAAATCTTTCTAATATGGGCTACTAATAATTACTGTACAGCTGATTCAAACAGGCGTATTAATTCTAGCCTTAAAATCTCAGAACAGGCAACAGACAAATCGAAAGATAGTCTTTATCTTATGTTTTTGTGAGTCTTGCCTTTCAGCATTAACAATCTCAGCCAACAGCTGGTCTTCCAGCCTGTCCCTGGTGAAGTGAAATTAATGAGGGTGGTCTGAGCCTGCAGTTCTGGCTTGTAGTGAGGGTTAGCCAGTTTAGTGTAAAGGATGAGATGAAAATTCTTGTTGGATTCACATTTTTTGTCTTCAATCTTGATACATCTGGGAAGTAAAAAAATGCACAAGAATGGGGGTCTCACTGAATTAAAACCCTGTAAGTATCTCAGATTGCAAAAGCTGGGTACTGCATGATCCTAACAGCCTAGGAAATGGATACAAACCAAATTTCAGGTGCCTGCAACTTAAGAAAAAAAATGAGGGTGATTGAACACACTGAAATTATATGAACAATACACGGAGTATTTCTTAATTGGCATAGTTTCATTTGTGTATAGCAGACATGGGGAGATTACTCACTGCTGTCCTGAAGAGTATGTGGCTTAGGGATAAATGTCTATCATCGTTACTTACCAGAAACTTAGCAAAGTTTTTGAACAGACCCTAATGAGATAGCTGTTCAGTTTTACTATAATTTCCTTAAAAATATAGCCTCAAGAACTAAGCAGCTACATGTATTTATAACAAACTGATAGTGACTAGAGGAGAGAGAATGGCTGGTGACTGAAATAACAAAAATAATGTTTTTTAAGGTAATCCACTAAATAGCTTGTTCCAAATTAATTATTTCTTGGATGAAGAATGAGTTATTCTAGGTTTACCTTTTATTTACTGAATAAAATCCCTTACTGAAGAGATTTCACTTCCTGATCCCTCATCTTCAGTGAGGGGTGAAGCCTGTCCTATACAGCAACACTACTACTGCTGAAATACCATTTTGGAGCCCAGCAGTGAAGCAACATTAAGTTCACCTTCCTACTTCTGGGGCACAGCACCAAAAAAATTTGAAAGATGGGTTGTAGACTACAGTGTGTGCCATGTGTCTGGTCTGGTGTGACCCAGCGACACAACTTTTTGTCACCTACTTGCACAGTAAATAGAGTGTCAATTTTCAGGATTCACTTGCCACAAATGAGCACAAAACCAGTATTTTCTGAACAGAAATAGTTTTGAATATTCTCTGCCAAGAAAGGAGATTCAAATGTTAGTAATAAAACTCTGTTTAAAAAAGCTCAATAGAACATTTATAACATGGGACATAGGTAGACACAAAATCTCTTTTCACAAAATTCAAATTGGCATTTGTTAATTTTCAAAGTGATTGCAATAGCATAGATAATAAGCACTTGAAATGGAATTCATGAAAGTCACTTCAGAACACGGATAAAACAAGTACTTTTTGTAGAAATTTTAACATTTCTTTCTTTCTGGGCTATCACAGGGTATTGTCAGAGCAAGGGACAGATTTCAGCTCTTAACATCCTTGCCTGCTTCTGACATGCCCTTAGTCAGAAGACATAGCCTGAATGAAATGGTGTTCTGAGACCCTTCCACATTTCGCCAGGGATAAGGAAGAAAAGACAGTTGCTTATGATATACTTTCAGTGAATTCCTTAAGGAAACCTGCTATGTCTGGTGCTGGGAAACCCAAGACTCTACAAAACTCAATTTCAGACATGTATATTGTATAATACTGCCATGCAAACTACTGGAGATGGGTTTTCCAGGCTTATGCTTGTATAATACTGCAATAATTTAGCCATACAGTCATGTCCTTCAGGTTATACAACCTATCTCAGGTGGACACGAATCCCCTGTCCAGTCCCGCAACATGGTCTCTCCACAACCTTCAAAACCGGCTGCAGCCGGTTGTTCTGGAGGGAACAGAGCTGTAGAGCTTGACATGGAGAAAGTAATCTTGCTTTGCTTTCAAGACACACACACAGAGACAAACCTGAGATCTGACAAAAGACAAGTTCTTCAGTCTGCTTTGTCAGGAGGAAAACCTTTGCTAAGGGAGTCGCACTGTATTTCAGAACATCTATGTGGCAACATAATTAGCTTTAGCATTCTGGTTTCAAATACTTCCTTTAGGGGTTCTCAATTCACAGAAGCAATAAATAACCAATTTCTGTGATTATCACCTATGAAAGGCAAAAACTACATAATGACTTGGTGGGTTTTATTACTGCAGCTGTTKTAGGTTTTCTGTTAATTACAGATTTGGGAAAAAGAAATGTTTTGTTATTGCTCTTGCATGGTTCAAGAGTATAAGCAACAATGATAAACAGAGAGGTGGAGAACCCAGTAGGATGACTTCATTTTTTAAAATAAAATATATCTGTTTAGAGATGTAATTCTCCATTACGAAGAAATGTAGGAATACAGGCACTAATAATGGAAGCTCATGATAGAAGGAATGTCAAAAAATGGCCACCAAAGAAATTTCTGAGAACAGTTCTGCTTTTGGCAATGTTTTCTTCATGATAGCTTATTCCATCAGCTAAGGCAGATAGCATGGATGGAATTAATGCACCACTCTATCCAGGAATAGACATAGAATCAGTCATGTGAGTCTCAGCTCCCTGGTATTTAAGAATAAACAAAGTAAATCAAAGAGAGCTTGTTCTCCACTGTTTTTTTTTTCCTGTTGAAATTCTCATAGATTTTGAAATAAAGTAGATTAAGGGAATCAAAAAGGATTTACAAAGCACTTTAAAAATCCTGTATATGCCTTGAGGTATAAATTATTTTTAGAAAAAGTAAYTATAAAACCAAATAAACTCCAGAAGGTAACATGAACACTCAGCTATGAGAAGACTAGGACTAGTGCAACATCTTGTCTGATCGTCAAACTTGATTTATTGACACAAAGACCTGCTATTCCCTTGTGTATGTTCTGCCTAAGGTAACAATGCCTAGGACTTTCAAAGACGGGATCTCATGAATGTGAGAAATTTTGAATATAAGAACATGACTTCATGTAATGAAATGGCTTGAGAGTTTATGCAAATCTTTTCTTATCAGATACTTTCATGCAACACAAAATTAAAGAGTACTTTCCAGGGCAGATGTTCTCCAAAACACACCATAACTCTAAATGGCAGAATGGTAGGATAGAATCCTGTAGCGAGATGTTTTGGATCAGCTCAGCAAGAATGAAAAGAAGTGATAAATTTTTGGACAGGAAAGGAAAGTGAAACAATATTTTTCAGTGGGAAGAAAGAGGGATAAACACATTTTCCAAAGGAGCGTTCTTTCAGTTCCTGCTGCTTAAAATTAGAAGCTTCTGGAACTGACTTGCAAACCCCAACAAGTAAAGTAGAGAACAAAGTTGAATAAATCAGGTGAAAACAAGTGCAGAATGGAGCTGTTACTAGGCAATCTCAGTAGGCAAACTGTGCAAGTTGGTCAAACTAGTTCAGTGGGAAAGGCACTGCCTTGAAGTGGCACAGCTGGCGAGATGTTCAAGGCAAGGAAAGCTTCTCCCTGTGGAGAAACTGAGTGAATTGTCTTGCTGTTTCATGAATAATAGTCATGCCTCATAAGAATGGAAACGTGTTCATACAAGCTACATTTGCACATAAATCAAACTTCAAGACATCTTAAAGAATCTTTTAATAACCTAATCTTGCAACTGAAGAGACATGGCAACCTCTTTGTGATTGTGCAAAGGAGTTCAGCAAGTGTAACAGCTCACAGCTCGTGCAAATGCAAATAGGAGCCTTATGAACAATACATTTATTCCTCTGTCTTCTCTCCTATGAGTCAAAATAATATTGACCTGTTATAGTTAATGCTCATAGCCAGTGATTTCTAAAACAGCGGTGCTGGGGTAACAGGGTAGGATACACACAGGTAAAATTCAAATATTAAAGGCCACCCGTATCAAATCTCTTCAATGGCAGCATTCCTCTCATAGCAGGTGAGGGCCAAAACCCAACACCATATAGAATTGGTACCTGTTTACTTTTATGCCTTGATTTATCTTCTCCAAAAAATTCTAAGTATTTGCATCTTGAATCATTTTTGCATACATTGCTAATATGTTGCACCCAAATTTTACTATTTTACTTAGCTTTTTCTTGTGCCTTCCATGCTTACATAAAGCTATGTACTACAACTGAGATTTTTTTGAAATTATTTTATTATTGTTCCTTTTCTCCTGCTTCTCAAAGGAAATATCATTAAATATTTTAACAAAAATGTTAGCATTTTAAAGCCATTTTGAACATAAGGTCACAATCTAAAGTGTAGTAGGAGGAACGGAGCAGTTTGGCCGTTCCAAAATTAAAATTAAAAACTTATCCAAATTTGAATACCTAAAACTTACTAGGCTTCTAAATATATACTAAGGCACTTCAGCATGAAGTCTGCTTTTCAGAGATAACAAGTACCTGTAGTTCACCCTGTGATCACCTGGTTTTGAGGAAAATACAAATTTATCCATTTGAAGTTCTCCAAGGCTGAGAATTTCTTTTGCAGGCTTCATTCAGAAACAATACCAGGAGCTGGTGTTACAGAATATCCAAGAGTCCAACATAAGAACCATCTTGCAAACAAGGGAGGGGAGAGGTACTTTTATGAAGTGCTTCACAGATCAGCAGGTTCTCTAATAAACAGGCTAGTAAATTTGCTTTGGAAGGAGTACAAGTTGATAAATCTTCCTTGCTATGCTTTCTGTCGATTGATATGATAAGATATATTTTACTTAAAATTAGGATTGTCTGAAGCTCAGTGGATTTAATTATTTGTAATTATCCAGTTGTTGTCAGAATGTGGCCATTTTATGACAGTGGTATCTACTGTGTGGGTCAGGTTCAACTGTACATCTTTTCAAACACAGAATTAATGTACTATTGATGAAACCATTACTAGAACCAAATTAAAGTCTGGGCTGATGTATTGGTCCATGGGGCGCTGTCAGACATGAAAGGAGTAATTAGTATTCATTACTTCATACTCTGCAACATTCCAATTATTAATGAACTTCAACCGCTGGACTGCACCATATCTATCACAAATACCTTTCTAGTCTTTCTTTATTAGGAAAAAAAATTCAAAGTACCTGACAGAACCACTAAAACAAACAAATGATAGAAATGAATCCAGAATGAGGCAAATGCTGCTTGTTTGATAATAAAGGAGTATATATTGTGCAGGTGTACACACACACACACACACACACCAGTGCCCCTCAAAGGAGACTTGTGCATCTTCAATCAGGCACACAATACCAGGTCATATAACGTTCCCTAAAATATTCAGCAGAAGAACCTATTTTTGAATAGCTTCATATATTTGCTTTGGTGTCTGTGTACACAGCTCCGCTCTGCTACATGGAAGTCTTTGGTAAGTAAATGCAAAACTACATTGCTGTGACCCTTGTCCTTTTCAATGCAACTTCTTTCTATTGTTTTACATCCCTCTGTCTTGTTCCTTAAAGATCTGTTAGACCGCGAATATTCTGATCTCTCTTTTAGACCAGCATAATTCTAATTTTCAGTAGAGTTTCTTCACTACGGATTCTAAAAGGCAAGCTGTATGCTCTTACTCTGAAGTACTTCAAATACAACTATAGAAAAAAACAACAAAGAGGGATCATTCCAAGGTCTCACAGTGCAGGGCAAAAGTGCATCTACCAGGAGCTTCATGTATGCAAGGAGATTTGAGCTGTTTTTTACTGCTTAGATGTACTGTGCAGGCACCAATGCCCAAAATACAGGAGTGAAAGGAGGGATAAAAATCTTGGGTAATTTGTACAAAATAAGATAACGTTTTATTTACAACTTCTTTCATATTTTCATTTTTGAGCATCTGAAGCTGTGCAAGCACTCTAACCACTCTTTGATTAACATTTGAGGCCCATCCAGAAATGCTTCGGGAGTATCTCTGACTTTATATCAGAATAAACATCACATTCTCCAACATGAAAAATCTAGCCTGTTGATGCATTGCTTGCAAATAACAATAGAAGAGAAGAACATTTTCAGACTTAAAAATAAATTCACATTTTAGCAGAAGCAATGACATGGCATTTCAGTTTATTACATGAAACATTTAATGACGATTGCYAAGTTTACTCTCATGCAACCACAAATCTTTAGCTGCATTGAGGACTCCACAGTTAAATTTGAAGTTTTTGTGAAAAGTTATGGGAGACGTTATAGGCTAAAATTCTCTTGCACCAAACTCCTTTATTTGTCCTATTATCATCCTGAAAATGTATATCTAAAGGTATCTAAATTAGATCTTAGGAAATACTTTTAATGATATTTTCTAAGGTTGATGAAAATTTTTAAAAATTCAAGAGAGAAATGGGGCATGGGAATGAAAGATGAGATTCAGAGACATCACCCCAAAAAGGTCAGAGCATAAGGTTACCTTCCCTGGTACCATCTACCACTCCTGCCATTGTTGTGTCAGAACAGCGAAAGCACATTAACTCAGCCTTGCACATCCCAGTTTGGATCTTCTACTTGAACGCCCAGCTACAGACCTCTGGGGTGGAGCTCACACGGCTGGCGGAGCTGTAGCCCTTTCGCTGGGAGGGAGAGCCCAGAACAGTCCCTGAATTCGGGTATTTGGAGTTCTTGCATGAAAAATGGGGCTTGTGAGTTTTGGTGCTGGCAGAGCAGGTTTCTGGGTAAAACCGAGCAGGCATCGACACCACTGTGACATCTGCCTTGATGAGTTTGTGAACAGGATCAACTGGACTGGTTTGATACATGGGAGGTTGGCAGCAACACCAATGTAAACAGTTCCCATCTCTGCATTACTTATTGCTGCCCTGTGTTCTACCATAACAGCTTTCCCTCATTTGTCTTACTTTCCCTTTTTTTCCCCCCCTTCTTTTTGAACCACTTCATTTTTTCATGGGGTGGTCCAAAAACCAGTTATGGTATGGTGAAGGTATAGTTTTCTTAAACTGATACTGCATCCAGAAAACCCTATATTTTTAAATCCAAATCTAGCCTGCCATTTCCAATGCTTTCCCTTTTGCTATAGATGCCTAACATGGAAATGAAACACTTTCTTTTCTTTTAAGCCAGATTATAATATATGTTCTTCCTTGTTCTATTCCTTTTTTGATGTAAAAAAACTTATAGACTTCCACTTTGGTTTGAAACACACACACACACCCCTATATTGTATTTTGGGTCCAATTTGTAAACTGAGAAGATAATTTTGCTATCTAATCAGATGCAGATACTAGCATTTTAATATCCACTCATCACCAGGTTTTAGTCATTGCATTTTAAAAAGAAATCATTTATTTTATGAAGGGTTGAAGCACAAAGCAAAATGTAGCAATCAAAGCCATATAGACTGAGTTGTCACAGAAAAATTCGGATTACTCAAGCATACATACCTTCTCTTTTTAACCATATGTCTTCCAAGCAGGGGATCAAGTATGGGATCAATGGAGTCACACGTGTTTTCAATTAGTATAGTCTCATCAAAAGCCAAAACTTTTTCAATGGTCTTCAGAAAACTCAATTAAAAAAATAAAATAGACACACCCCACCAAAATATTAGATAAATTCTTGTTATAGAAAGATTTCTTTTATACAATATTAATGTAGGACCATGAAAAACCATGGCAATTCACAAGGAATTGCCCAGGGTTTAAGAGTTTGACAGTTTTCAGCTTAACTTCTTTCTACCTATGCTCTTGCTAGTCCTCATATTAAAAAAAAAAATACATGGCTGGGACTTTTCTTATAAGCAAATATGAGGATGTAGCCCCACACTGAAGACACTGGAAATGACACAGAGTTGTTGGGGGAGAGCATATATATATATTTTATCTTTTGTTATATTTTTGAATTTTATGTTCTTATGTTACAGCTTTTGGTATATCCTTGTTTAAACAATAAACACTTTCTTGAACAGTTAGAATCTGAATGAATTAAAATAAATCTGTTTCCACAGGCACGGAAAAAGGAGTAGATAATAATGTAAAGGTAAGTAAGCAGACAATATAGCTTCACAGAGCTATATTGAACAAAAGGGTATGAACAGGGCATGAACAAAAAACCACAATTATTTGTCAGGGTTGGAAAAAGAATGAAAACCAAATCAGGACAGATGAGGGAAAAGAGCTGATTCAAAGGAGCAGGCAGGCTAAATGATTAAGACCTATTTAAAAAACCAGGCATTACTATGACCATTTACTCTGTTGTGTAATTTTGTGTTATATCTGGAATTTAGTAAAATAAACTCTGAAGGCCCTTTGAAATGGAGCATTAGCTCCCTAAATCTAAGATAAGAAAATATACGAACAGACCAATTACATGCTAGTGCTATCAACTTACATATAATTCAGTAATAGCAACCAGAATAAAAACCATGTTTGTTTACTAGAAGAAGACCCAATATTGGCTTTTGCCTTGAATGCTGCACATGCATGTGGTGTGCACATGCTCTGTTCTGCTGACTAAACTGAACAATATAAGTAAGGTCATATCATCAGGCCCTTACCTATTGAAAAAGTGATTTGATTCTCACAAGAAGTGCATCTCAACCTCCACTTCATTTCCTCCTCAACACTTGAAAACAACATAAAAAAGGCACTAAAAAGAGCACCTTTTCAAGCACCATTTTAAATGGAAAATTATGCTATGGATAAATAAGCAGCAGTGTTTTAATATTTCAAGTCTTTCAGTAGGTGCATTCCGACAAACACCAATCCCTTACAAAAATTAGGGGAACTTGAAGGCAGTAAACATGAAAGCCCATTCTTCAGCGTGCACATAYCCCTTCTGTCCTAGACGTACGACTTTAAGGTCAGCTCCATATTTACTCTTTATCCATTTAATTCCCTGTKGCTGGGGATCTATCATCGGAGGTCAGCACTCACAGTTTGTTAGAACAGTGGCATTTTCTGTTGACATCCTATCACCCTCGTTACTCCATGCCGCAGTCGTAGCATCATCCGTCAACGTGGCAATTGGGTCCAGGCCCTCCGACAGAGGAAAAGGAGCCTTTGAATCAGAGTGGAATACAATCATCCAGCAAGGTTACCAAGTAGCAAGACATGACTCAGTGCAATGCACAAGGTAACCTGGCTGATATAAATTAAAGTAAGGCAGAAAAGTAAGGAGGATCCCTGTGGAGTTTCAAATGAAAAGAATATACTAGGAAATGTGAGAAGAAGCAGTTTACCATATTTATAACAGATTAAAAAAAAGTGTTTTCTCTTAAGACATTTACTTCATAAAAATATTTATAGTCCAATAAAGTTAAAAATGCACCATATATTATACATTTCGGTGTATTCTGATATT
The DNA here is from genome assembly GCA_018881555.1 of Amblyornis subalaris. Taxonomy (NCBI): domain Eukaryota; kingdom Metazoa; phylum Chordata; class Aves; order Passeriformes; family Ptilonorhynchidae; genus Amblyornis; species Amblyornis subalaris. The sequence continues at coordinate 1,866,036 of JACAXG010000061.1, read as the reverse complement.
GCAAATTCAATGCTTATGTATGCTCTTGAGCAGCTATTTCTGGAACATAAATCAGTATTTCTCCACACAAAAATTATAAAAACAGGATTCCCATGGCATCTTATTAGTGGAGTTCAGCTATGCTCAAAAGCCAGAGAACGGGGCCATCTGTGGGGGCAGAGGCAGCCGTGGAGCTCCCTGTGGGGCACCAGCTGCAGCAATGCTCTCGCGTGAGTGCCCCTTCGCTAAGGAGGGGGCTGTGATGCAGCAGCCATCAGACAGCCACGCTTGTTGGGTGCCGACCTGTCACAGGCACTTGCAAAGAGATGAAATAAAATAGAAACAGAACATCTGAAATCAGTGCTTACCAAACAGGTATGGGTGGGAAGGGAAATGCCTAACGCAGCACAATGGAGTAAGAGAGAGTGAATAACTATGTTGTTTGGAAAAAACAAAAGGGGCTGGTGGAAGCATAATAGAAGAGCTATACCAGATGCCTGGAATTAATTTTTTCCTTACGGAAGCAAAGGGCAAACTCCCACCAATTCCTTAATGGTATTATCCCAGGCTTCCTTATTTGTGATTTTTGGATTGAACCCAAAAGCCAGAAATAAAGGAAAGCACTACATCATCAGTATGAAGCCTGAACTATCTTCTCCCCCATTCAGAAGTGTCTTAAAAACTCTTCCATCAAAATTTTCCTCCTCCCTGGACACCTCTAGTCCTCAGTGCTGGCTTTTAGACTGGAGCTTCTTTAAAAGTGCACACTGAAACAAACAAAAAAAAAGCATGCATATCTGATGGTTATTTATGATGAAAAGCATCACATATATTTAAGTTGACCCAAATTTGCACAATAATTAGTAATAAGAATGGCACCATACCTCTAGTGCAGTTTCTGTGGCATGGCATCATAATTACCATATTATTACAAAACACATACCACCTTAAATTGTCTAACCCTTGACTCTAATCTCTGAGTCCAAAATAAACCTAATTTTTGATGAATGTGCTGAAAATACCAGCACAACAGTCCCAACGGGCATACACTCCCCTCTGCAAGCATGCAACTTATCTATCTCCCATGAGCAACAAATTCATCTAAATATATCAAAAGACTGAAAACATGATTTGTTTTATCCCTGGACTGTAGGACAAGAAATACAAGCATTTCCATGAGCTGAAATATTTCCTTGTGAAAAACAACAGCACCGGGGTATTATCAGGGTTCCTAATAATAATTGTCACACAATGCAAGAAAAATATCTGAACATATAGATGCATCTGTTGTTGCTGTGTCTGCACAAAGCTGATACTTCATGCATAGAACTACTTGCTGTTCCTTCTATAAAAACTATTAATAAACATCTATTTTAACATCACTTTTCACATGTATTTGTCTCTTCTTTTCCACTCTTTCTGCCTTGCGGGTACAAAACTGAAATCTCACTTATCTCACTGCTGTTCAGAGACAGCATCTTAAAAAGCAAAAATTTACAGTAAGGTGTATCTTTATTCATAAAAATGTTCAGCCCATTTCAGAGGAATCTTAAGAGTTCAGAATGACATTATTTCCAGAGTCCCACTGTTGAAAATACACAGGGACAAGATTTTCTACCTATCAGCATTGGGCTGCAAGGTAGAAGCAGGTTTCTGAGAAGGGATTTTATCTGCAGACAAACGTTTGGTGGAAAAGGACAGGGAGATGTTCCAGGTAAAGCAAAGCTCCACACAAATTAGTGACTTTTAAACTCTAGTACAAAGCAAATGTCTACAAAGAGCTGTCCCTACAGCTGAGTGCTAACCTTGGAAATTTGAATTTGGATTTAACTGTACTTCCAGGCATCCTCAAACCTCGGCTCGCCTGCTGTGCCTTAGATTTAGGATTGAAAATGAGGTAAGTGTTGCACATTTCACATATTTCTGAGAATAAACTACATTAATCGTGATATAATGCATATAAGAAATAATAAACCAATAGGAAGAGGTGAGAAGCATTTGCAGCAGTAAAGAAGAAAGGAATGGTCCAAAGCTTCACAAGTAAGGGGGGAGAAAGCTTTGCAGAGACAACTTTAAGGATTAGAAGTTCTTAGCATTTACTAAGTATTATCACGGTTTCCTCCATGTACAGAAAAATGGGGATTATCACAAGTACATGCTTTTCCTGGAGCTGAAAAGCTAAGCAGAAAGGTCTCTCTGTACAGCTCTATCACTTTTATAGCATTTGCTGTTACAAAGGTCTCACAAAAGAAAGACTTTGGCATTGAGAATTGTAAAGGGAAGGGATATTCACTTGCCAAAAAACCCTTCCCTCTCTCATTTCCCTCAAAATATACCTGTAATCTGAGGGAAGAATGGATGTGTTTGTGCACATACACAACATGTATATGTATTAGTGCACATATATACATATGCTAGAAAACAAATACCTCCAAAAAGACACTTCTAAATACAGATCTGTACTTCAAATTTTTGAAAGACAGCAACATCAACAAACCAGACTCTCCACTGGAGACTCCTATTTTGTACAGTAAATTTTACTTTTTGTGCCTTTAGAAAAGGAATCCAGAAATGTCTCATCAGTTCCAGTGATATTGTTTTATGAAGGGTCCAAGGTAAGACACAACTGCTGCTGTTAATAAGATGTCACCACATTAAGTTGTCTTCTATGCTTTGAGGTTTACAATGGACTGGTTCCAATGCATGTTTTCAGACTGCAACACAAAATTAGGAAATGTTATCTCCTGAGCACCCTGGAACCGACAGAATGTGTAATCTCCATATTATAAACCAGAAGCACACAAAGGTACAACAGGAGAAGTACTCTGTCAAGAAGAGATACACTTCCAAAGACTGCAAAGGCTGGAAACAGTGTGGAATTTCTGGTGGTGACTTGAAACTTTTGAAGCTGAAAACAATAGGATAGAACTGTTTGCCAGACATTCTATCCACTGATTCTTTCCAGTAATTGGTGCTTTTGTCTAGATCAGGTACAGCATGGTGGACAGACTGTAATATTGGCAGCATCAGGTATACTACTGCCAGGGCAAGCATTTTCAGCAACATTCAGAAAAGGCAATGATACAAGAATATTAAAGAAAAAAAAATGAAGAACACAAAGCTCTTTCAAAGCTCACGAAAGACATAACTTCTACTCTTTTTCTCACAATTTTTTTCAAAGGGGAGAAGCAAGGCAGTAGAGTTGGTGTCCCTGCCCATGGCAGGGAGTTTGGAACTTAGATGATTTTTAAGGTTCCTTCAAACCCTTCAACATTGAATTGTTTAATTGAATGATTCTATGAAAACTTGCAGGGTTTTTTGCTCTTATTTATCTGTCTTCTTGTACCTACTAGCTAGAGACTCAGCTAAGGCTGCAATGATCTGGAATTTTGACAGGAGAAAAGATGAGGGTGGCCAAACACACAAGTCACCTCTGCCTCACTGGACATCGTGGAACTTCCATGGTCCCAGACAATCTAGTCCAACCAATCCTGTTTGGACAGTGGGGATGGATTAAATTATCTCAGAAGCTTCCTTCCAGCTGCAATGATTCTGTCAAAGTTTAACTCTAGAAATCACTTTCTTCATATATTTTTCTTCCCCTACAGAAAGCCCTAGTTTCCCTTCTTCATCTGCAGAGTTCATCTTAACCACACTAACCGTGGGATATTGTAGATGAATAGTAAGGAATGGATAAAATTCTAGATGTAAAATTGGAACAAACTGCCATAACCTTTCTTCTTTGTTTGTACTGCTTGAAATACTCCAGATAAAGTTGTTTCACAGTTTGTTCACTTGCATTAGGGAAACCTGAGGAAATCATTCTCCAGTGACTGAAGCATAGAAAGGGCCATGATGAAAGAGGAAAGCACCTCGGAACTACTTATAAGGACTGTCCTTTACCCACTGTCTATACAGACATTTTTTTTTTCAGAGCAATGACAGTAATCAAATATTTTTCCAGTCCTTTACGTGATGTAATCAAAATCAATGAAAATCTCTGAACAGAAAGTATCCTCCATACTTCATATAATTTGATGTGAAATGCTTGCTTTTTCTGATGTCATCTGATTGAGAGTTTAAAAGAATACTCTTAAATGTGCTCATTCTTGAAAGCTGTACAGATTATAAAATCAATCCCAAATAACAACTCACTCTCATTTAAAAAATAATTTTCTATTTGTACGAAAACAGTCACATAATAATTGTTAAATTTTATATTCATGAAGTATTTTCCCTTTATATTTTTCAGAAAAATCAGAAGTACTGAAATGGTTAAACATCCTGTCTTGTGAAGACAGACACAGAATTCTATGATAACAGAAGACTCAAACATTTTTGTTATAAAAGAGGAATATGCAAGATACACTAAGAAAATAGAAGTACCTTTAATCAAAGCATTGCTTAAAAGCTTTAACAAGAACGTGTTTCACAGTATAAACACAGGACTTTGGTGTGTGAAGGCTTCCTAAACCCCAGTTCCATTCATAAGAGATGCCCAACAAATGACAAGTGAAGGACTGTTCCTGTTGAGGGTTTTAACAGCAATCTTTGCAATGTAGCAGTTTTGTTTAAAGTATTTTAAACATCCACTTTTGCCTACAGAAGTCATAGGATTTTTCTTTAAATCGTTAACTGAGGGCAAGAAGACAATAAATCCATTAATTTACAAGAGGGCTTTTTGATTTATCCATTCTCTCCTCTTGTTGTCACTGACTGGTTAGTCATAAACAATAAAGAGCACCCACCTCATTCTCCAAAATAGCTTTGAAATTTGAAGATTTGCTAAACATAGAATGATTGTCTATTTAAATCTTCAGTAATTTTACAATACCAGCCAAGCACCATAAATCACTAGTGACATTGGCTAACAAGGGTTTAAGAGTTGGAACATGCAGTGTAATAAATTTCCAGACAGTTAAAAATCACTATAATTTTATTCTAATGCATTATAGATTGCCTGTAATGTCATCCTGGCCGGGGTGACCCATTTCTAATTTTGAACAGCTGTTCAGCTCGGGAGTTAGTTAATGATTAAATATAAATTGCCTGATTTATTAGTCTGAATGGCTGAGCTTCCAGGTCAATGCTATATAGACAAAATCATCAGTCTTGATGCTTTTCAGAAGTTAACTGTCTCCTGTTCTAGTCAAAAAGAATTTATTCTCAAAGGAAAAGGCTTGACATTCTCAATTAATCCTTTTCAATATTTTCCCCCTTAACTTACACAATAAGATCACTAATAAAAACTGAAATTTTGGAGAGAAAATTCTTTTAACTATGTTTAAATCTTCAAATCCAAGACCTGGAGACTAGCTATGGGCTAAGGCCATTGATTTTCATAGAGCTTCCAAAGACTCTGGAGGTCTGCAAGGCCAGGCCAAAAAGGACTGTCTCAGGTGTCTTGGGGCAAACAAAAGTTTTCATATGTAGATAGCAACACCAACTTCACTGTTTTCTACCATAGGAAAGATTATTACATATTTTACATTTCTAGCATATAAATTTCAGAATCAGGTAAAAAAACATGTCTGTTTTAATTGCACTGGGGATTTTTGATTAGTTTCATACTCTTACAATAATTTTTTTCCAAACTGATTTAGTCTTGATTGCTAGCCTCTGCTAAGATATTTGCAGAAATAAAAGTATCCACACTCTGATCTCAGAAAGCAAGGTCAGAGGGATTTTAAGAACCCCAACTTAAAATATTTATTCAGACTGCCTTGGGAACTCATGTAGTAGCGTAAATATTCCTTGTACTTTCTATTTCCGGTCATATACACTTATTTGTCAAAAAGGAGTTATTAAAATTCTACATGATGTTTTGAGACAGAATGATTTCTGTAAAGACCTAGGACAGACTGCTCAGCAATGCTGTGGCTGACTTGAATGGTTCCTGGCCCTTACATAGGCGTGTGGCAGCTTTAATGACGTTTGTCTGGAAATAAAGCTAATAATCACACTGAAATATATATAATTTTAACATAAATACATTTCATTCTTATTTAAAAATTAATAGTTTCTGTAAAAGGGAAAAACCCAAAAGCAAATAGCAAATATCTGAAGGGTGCCTTCCACTTATTTGCAATATAAAGTGCAACAAGGGCAGATGCAGGGCGACTCCATCCTGACCTGGAGGATTATCCAGTCTTTCTGCTCATTAACCAGAGGCTGTCCAGGCTGTCACAATGTGTTCACAGTTGTGTATAAATGTKGTGACTTAGTTATCGAGATTTCTCTCTAGCAATCATGCCAATATCAGTTTCTCAACATACTTGATTTTTGGGAAATACAATTGTGGTGCAGTACCTTTTACTTGTCACAATTTTGTTGAGAGTTTGGTTGTGGTTTGGGATTGTTTGGTTGGGTCTTTTTTTTTTTAATTTGAAGGATTTCTAGCAAGGGTCATCTTGTCATCTTTGTCATCCCCCTCCTCCCATGCACTCCCCCTGTCTTTTTTCCTCACACCATCTTCAAAAAGTTAAGTTTAACCTCATGTTCAACAAAACATTTCAACTATTTAAAAACTCACATTAGGATGAATATTCAGGCAAAATCTTCTTACCTCAGTCACTCAACCAACCTGCTGGCTAGCCTAGTAATTTTGTTTGTTCTGTTCACATCATCTTGACGTTGGACTTTTCCTTCAATTGCTTTCTCAAGTGAAGATGTGAGCTTATGCAGAAAAGGGATGGGTAAATTGTATAGCTAAGGTTTGTTGTTTGGGGGTTTTGTTTGTTTTTTTTTTWAAATTATTATTATTTTTATTTCAAATAATATATTTTAATGACAATAATTTTAGACAGTACCTTAAAGTCTGAGGGATGCAAACTTTAGAGGAAATGTTTTGTTGTATTCTGTGGTTTTGTCTGCATCTCCTGGCACAACATAAGTACAACTAACTAACAACAATTTAGGTCAAAACAATACAAGTACAGAATTATCATTTTCATTTTGCATATGAGCCTGGTGACATAAGAAGATTCAGCAATTTGCTCATGGGCAGGCATTCTGGCTAGTGGCAGGAAACACACAGGTCTCCTGCATGCTGATCTGCACCTTCACCAAAGAAAGACCTTTAACCACACTTCTCTTCACTCTGCTCAGAGGGCAGCAAGATCCCCTGCTTTACTTTCAAGGTTTCATACTGCACCTACCTCAACACAAGCTGCCTCAAACTGGTTTGTTTCTGTAGAATAACTACAGAGCTAACAACAGTGAGTTCCACTTGAGGGCAAAATTTTCCTATTTTTCCTAATGAAAGAACTGCAGCACACTGTGCTCACCTCCACAGAAGCTGGGCGGTTTTGCAGGATCAAAGATTTGGATCTCTTCTGTCGAGTTTGGTTCTTGAACTGTGGTGTACAACCAGGAAATGTAGAAATTATTTATAAAATTAAAAATAAGAAATTAATTTGCGAAGGAAAAAAGATGCATCTTATAGATTAATAAAGAAGGGATAATGAGGCAGCCAATCCACTTTTTATGGTGACAGATCTTAAATTGAGAGACTAATGAGGACTTGTGCTCAATAAGGGCATCTAACAGAGACGGGCTATCAGTAAAATTTCATCAGTCTAGCATTCAAGACATAAGAAGAATGAACACAGTAACAGTTCTCTACTCTTTTTAAAGAGAGATTTGTTTCTAGACATCTCTAGTTTGCCTGCATGATAACATAGATCTGAGTATTGTTCAAGTACACTCATCCATCAAAGGCTCAGGTAGTAAAGATGAGAGAGTGAGACAAGCAGTAAGTAATGCCTCAATATCTCTGTGGGATTTGTTTTTTTTGATACATAATAGTCTCCTTTATCAGAGCACTTCTAATTCTATGATTTTTGAATAGGAAAGTTGTCACTGCAAAACACACCATTCCCTTTTGTCATTCTTTCATAGCATGTAACATAAATAAAGTCTAGCAGCAGCAGAATTACATATTGCATTTTATACCCCAGCACTCTAAATTCTATGGAATAAATAATGTATTTTTAAAAMACTTGTTTTTGGGGAAGGTAGTGCCGGGAAACTACGCCCCACAAATCACGGTAGAGAGCCATTACTCTCCATAGGAAGTCTGCTGGACTGTGCCCTTGTATAACCCTTTTCAGGCACAGAGTGTATTTTAAGTTCTCTCATATATTAATAGCAAAGATTGTAATAATGAATAATACAAATTGCACCACATCTGCAAAAAGGATGAACTTGGCCCAACTTTTTAGCCTTAGCACTACTAAATTTCTCTTTTTTTTTTTTTCCATAGTATAAGCATACTTATTGTGATAGCTATGTAAATGTAAAATCATAATTTTCACAAATATTTTTAGCAGATAATTAGTCTCATGAAGGATGGAAATCTGATTTATTTTCACTCAAAATACTTATAAAATAATCTTGCTTGTGAAGAAACAATCCTTTTTTCTATTTCCTAACTATCTTTTCATTCAATTTACTGTAAATATATAACAATTGTTGGACATGATGGGATATTAAACCTTTAACATGCAGGAAAGTATTAGTAGGCATCACCATCCACAGACTATTTTTTAATCATCTTCAAAACATTTTAAATGTTTAAAATTATGTACTGTATTACTATTAGTAATAGTAGCAGCCTGTGTATATTTGCCATTAAAAAAAATTACTGTAACGATATTTACTACAATGTTGCCCACAGATCATAGGATAATTTTGGTCAGAAATGACCTTTAAGATCATTAAGTCCAACTGTTAACCCAGCACTGCCAARCCCACCACTAAAGCATGACCGTAAGAGCCACAGCTGCACGTCTTTGAAATACCTTCAGGGATGGTGACTCTACCTTGGCGCCCTGCTCCGGTGTTTGGCAACCCTTTCGGTAAAGAAATTTTTCATAATACGCAATCTAATCATTCTCTGACACAACCTGAGGCCATTTCCTCTTGTCTTATCATTTGTTGCTTGGGAGAAGAGTCGGTCCAGATCGCTCTACAGAACCTCCCTACCCTCCTGCGGGTCAATACTCCTGCCCAACTTGGTGTTGTCTGCGAGCTGACTGAGCGTGCCCTCGATCCCCTCATCATTTCTCATTGAAAGATATATTCTGGAACCCCTGAAAAGTGAAAGGAGGCCAGTTTTACTGTGTTGCCTAGGCTGAAGATGTATTATTGATTACTAGCAGCTGCACCAGTTATCATTACTGAGAATTGCTGGCCACAAAAACTTCCATGTGAAAAATATGTACAACCCTCCTTCCCTCTCTCTCTTTGCCAACAGAAAGAAGCTGAATTATGAGTCAGGGAGCACAGAATATCCATGAATGTAGGAGCAGAGGTCACTAGCATCTGATGCTCTGCCTTCAGGTTTATTCTTTAGAAAATTGATAGAGGAAGATGGAAAAGAGACAGGCAAATAAATGGCTGGAAGGGAAAAGGGCAAGAAATGAACTGAAGAATAGGGGACAATCCTGCAATCAGGCAAACCTGACTGGATACAGTCAGCTGACAGTCCAAAGACAGATACAGAAGAATGTCCATATATTGAGGGTGACCTTCCTTTAACATTAGAAGAATTCTTGTATTTATGAACTGTGTATTCACACAACTCAGGTAAGGACTAAGAGCTTTCTGCAGGCTGATGGGGTACACAGGGTTACCAGCAGCTAAGGTAAATAAAATCTACGTACCTGTTGCTAAGAAGTGGCTGCATGCTTCATTTTTCTTCTCCCAGAAAAAAATACAGGTTTGCCTTCCCTTTATACTAATTTCATAGACTTCCTTACACAGTGAATCTTATCTTTAAAAGGTGTGACATGAGCCAGCTGGAACAGGTTGCATAGCACAGGGGTCCACATTACAAAATACTGAATGAAGAATCAAATCAAGCAGATCAAGAAGTACCATGGTTGGAAAAATGGAGCTTTGAAACTTTGCTAGATGTAAAACTCTAGACAAGTCAAAGGAAACTGGCGAATATGTACACAGCATTTTATTCAAACTCTAAAAATGGATGACAGCAAAATGTCAATGTTTCATGCTGAATTTGCATCTTTTCATCAGCTGATCCTGGTTAATGCTACTGCTGTACATAACAGTCCTCCCCATGGAACAGCATGTTGCACATCATGTCCTTTAGCATATGGATTAATACAAGCTTCCAGCTGAGGAAGCTGAGCTGATTTTTAGTGTAAGGTTGAACAGTGCAGTTCAGGATCATTGAATAGGGATGAAAATGTGCGGAGAAATTTATTCACTGTTGACCATGATGCGCATGTTTAGATGGAGAAAAAGGCTGAGCCCAGAGGGTAAAGTGCAAAGACAGGAAAGGATCCTGTTCTGTACTCACCAGTCTGCCAATTTCACTCCATCTACTGAATCTTTCTAATGAACTCAGCCTCTCATCATTTCACAGGTAGAAAACCAGGCACTGAGCATCAGAGGAAATGCATCTCTCAGCCACAGAATTTCCTATAAGTGAAACTTTTGGATTAACATTTTATAAAGTGGGTGTCACATTCCCAACTAGTTATAATTCTGGAAACATAAGCTTCCTTCTAAGATCCATAGATTGTTTGAAGTTCTGGTGCCTGCTAACTTGCAATTTATTTTTTTTTCTTTCCAGCTGCCACTCCTGGGGAAAATATCAGTGTCTTTGATACATGTCTTAATGTTATGCACTACTTATAGACACTTTGATAATTTCCAGTCTGCCACACAGCTATTAGACGAAATTAAACATGTAATTAAAACCAGGTTACTTCAATCACTTTCAAATATTTTCTTTAAATAATATTTTAAATCCTCTAAATTAACAAGAAATTACATGGTTTCTGTTCTATGAGTACAATAGATACAGAAATCATTGTTAGTCCAACTGTATGTAACCACAGCTTACCTACCCTGTTTGGATACTGCATATATATAGGTAAGTTACTAATTTGTGAAAATTAGTAACTTCAATCACCTCACAACTGGAAAAAAAGGATGACACATTAGATAAGAATCCTACTCCTATTTGGAATTTGCAAGATATTCGAATGAGCAATATTTTGCATTGGCCTGTGCAAAGCATTGCACTGTAACTGAAGATTTGAAGTGAGATAATTTGAGGCTGTACATTAGAATAGCTAAAAATGGTGACTGTGCTTTCTTCCTGAGAGATAACAGGCAACATGTGGACTGTGAGAAGCAAATACAGAAATATCCAAGAGGAATTATTTGCCCTCAAAAAAATAATTTTGCCAATAATCCTCAGTAAAGAAATAATGGATGAATACATGGATTATGAAAGTGTATACATTTTTAAGGTTTTTCGTATATAAAGACTGAATCTCTTCTTGGCATCTTCAAATTTTTGGACTAAGTCACAACTCAGTTACAAGAAATAATTCAAAACCAAGTTTTCCTGAGTGACATGTGTGCAGTAATTTTTACTGTATAACACCACTTGCTCTCTGAAGTGTTTCAAATACATTTTAGCATATATAATATACACACTGCATAGACAGGTATTTCCTTTTTATTCTTCAACTGAAGTTCATCTTATAAAATATTACTAAATGAACTAAATTTGTGTTTTATATTTGGAATCATTAAAATTCAGTACAGTTTAGAAGGACCTTCAGATGTAATTCAGTCCAACTATCAGCTCAATAAAGGGCTGACTTCAAAATTTTCGCTGAATTCTTCCTAATTAGCCCCATGTCTTCTTCCCTAAGCTACTAATAAATAAACAGCAATCGAGAAGTATTCATACAAAATTCAAATATGTATTATTTTGCATTTATCAACAGTGAATTTGACCAACTATAAATTTATCCATTAAATAACCCCATTGTTATGAGTAATACATGTTGGAGAATTAAAAATTACAGCTAAAGTTCCTTTAAAAAGTTTATCAGGTGAATCAGGGTACGAATCAGTTGTAAAAATAATAGTTTTAATGGGATCCTCCCACCATATAAACGGAATCCTGGTTGAATATACTGTATGGATTTTATAAAGTGGTTAGTAAAAATACTCGTATTAAATGACAGTATGACAACTGTTGGCCTAACACGGGAAACAGATAAATGCAAAGGAATTGCAACTCTGTGGTGCAGAATTCTTCCTACTAGGAACTAAGCATAGCTGAGAGAAAGACTGCTGCTAACAACCTTCAGAAAAATTCATGAGGAGAGGAAAGGGAAAATATATAAATATAAAAATACAGGATGATTCAAAGTTGGAGGCTGATTGAAGTGCAGGGTCACCTAAACCAGGAAAAGGTTATTTGAGATACTGTCAGGCAAGGAACAGAGATGTATTAGTASTTATTTCAGAGGAACACATTAAAACAATAACAGATTCCATGACTACTGTGTATTAAAAATAAGCAAAAAAGTGAAATCTCCCCAAAACAATACTAAAAGGCTATTTTTGTCCAAAAATAAGTGTTTGTACTTAATAGACATACATCAGTATACACGCGTGAAATAAAGCCCATGGTTCTTCCATAAAGCTATCTTTTAGTGTAGATACAAGCTTCGTTAGGGTAGATTTGAACTGAACAGGCAACTCCAGGGTCATAAGGCTAAGGCTGTTTCATATGGAAGCAAAATACCTGCTGTAACAGCAGATGGGATTTTTGGGGTGGGGGTCAGAGGGGTCAGAAGAGGAAGTGAGATGATAAAAGCTATCTTTGTTTACTCCTTAAAACTGCATCTCCTTCAGAACAAGAAAAAAAAGGATTCTACAATAGCAGGAGGAAAACCTGGAAATTGCTGAGATAAAGAACTAAATTCTAAAATAGCATAAGTCACAGGCATCCAAGAGTTTCCATAAAAGTGAACCTTGGTTATTCTTTTAAAATGCTAATCCAAGAGAAAACAGTGAGAATAATCCCCACAGCACAGATTTGTTCAGCCTTTGTTTATTGCTTGATGTCGTAAATTGTGAGATTTCAGATCTGAATATTACCAATAAAAAAAGTCTTAAGCCAAGTCAAAGTCTTTTAAACCTAATTAATGCCATCGCTTTCAAACAATTTGAGGATTTCTTTGCTAAGCAAGGGTGATTAGCTTGCAGCAGAAACTCCTTCCACCCACCATCTCCCAAGATACCATGAGATGGCTTTGTATCAAGAGTGCTTTGCGTTGCAGTTGCTCTATTAAATGAATACTTAAACAACAAATAATCCCTCTCAAAAGTTCAATAGATACTTGATGGTAAGCATGGTCTTCAATTCAATTATTAACTCACAAGACATTTGTCAGAAAAAGACTAATCAGTTTCCTCTTCTACATGCACGTGTGCACGCACGTGTATCTGTGTTTGTGGGTCTTCTAAAAAATCAAAGGAGGTTTGATGTTGTCTTTATCGTGTGTTTAATGACAAATGTTAAAACAAATGAGCGCAAGCTTCTAAAGCCCTTTCTGGAACTTATTCCTCTGCTCCAGTAGGCCATTCCTCACATAAACACTTGGCATATATTCCTTGTAAAAATCACAGCCAGTTACCTCTATCAGCCATCATTTCAGCTCACTAATGTATTGTTTACGGTGTGCCTAGATTGCTTTGAGGAAATTCAGTCATTCTGGATAAAGAGATTCCTGTGCTTCCACACTATGGAATTTTCTTCAGTACATTTGTGGGGAAAACAGCAATAATCCGTAATGACAGCATGTCTTTATTATTTGAACTAGAAAGTAATAAAATCAATAAAAATAAAATACAATAACGAAAGCAAGCAAACAAACAAATAAAACTAATAAAATTAAGCGGGCTCAAGATGTTGGAGAAGGAAGCTTACTAATCAAGCAGTACTTATAAGAAGCTTTTTCCTAATGGCTTCTAGTTTTCCTGTAGCTGCTGCTAATTCAGTATTAGCCTGAGCCAGCACACAATATTTTGGTTCCCTCTCACARCACACATTGAAAGAGACATACCATATTAAAGGTACATTAAAGAAATTGGTCTCACTTTTTTACAAAAGCTACAAATGACTCCTGATGAAAGACTTTCAGATAATCCTAGTAGTCTTTCATTACATGTATTTGCTTTAGACCCATCCTTCTACACAATAGTGGGGCAGGAAAAGGTTTCTTTATTATTGACTTAAAGACTACATCAGATTTTATCATAGTCTATAGAAGGCTATCTTAAGCAGAACTGATTGCAAGCTTAGTGGGTCTATTATCTAGCTAAAATTAATTTAAATGTATCACTTTCATTACTTTTGAATAGAGGTGGAAATCAGACAGGCATTACACTTGAGTAGATTTCATCTAAAATTGATACGTTTTTCACTATTTTGTAATTAAATTAGAGCATGCTATAATACTAGGATGAATGGAGAAATCCTGCTGCCAGGTGCTCAAGGGAATCTCAAGTGATAAGTCCTGTCTTACACTTCAGACAACCAGACTCAGGATGAATGTTTCGAGTGAAACCTGTACATCTGGAGAATATTTCCCAACTGTTGCATTATAATAACAATTGAAAAGTCCTAGACAGCCACACCTTTTTTACCACTTTCTACTAAAAATAAATACATGTGTACATGCCAAGCACTGAACGCTTCCCAGTTGCTCTGTGGTTGTTTTTACTTGCTCCTCAGAACACTAAGCTGAGCCTACTAAAAAAATTAAAAATCCATTAACTGAATTCCTCCACCCCAGGGCTAGTTCGAGAGCTGATATATCAATACCTCACTGAATTTTACTATATTGATGACAGACCAGCTGCTGCAAAGGATTTTGTATGAACATAGTTTTTGTTGAAATCTGGATCCTTCAAATAATGTTCCTTGATGACCTTCAGACAATTCTGGGAAATATGCTCCTTATCATAGTTGATCAAATCTTGTAAGGAGTCATCAACCTGTGAGAAGTTCCAGTGTATATATTGTTCCATTTTTAGAGAAGCAGAAGCTAAATCCTGCCTTCATCTCAAATGTAAAACTGGAATCCTGCACTAGCTAATTGGTTTAGAAGCATTATTCAGTACAAAGCAAAAAGCCTGAAGTATTCACCCTCACAAACACAATTTGTGATTTATGTCTTGCTTGAGGAATTTGGCAGAGATGGGATACATATAGTGAAATGCTGTCCCTTTCACTTTTTTCCCATTCTTACATTCAATAAATCCCAGTGGAACTCAGGCTGGCTTGAGCTTGTCAACAAAGGTACACAGAAAAGAACAATACAGGGTCATATCTTGTTCCCCTAAAATCAAACTGCAAGAAAATGAAGTTGTGATTTAGTTACTCATTCTCCGACTCTCATTTTTAACTACTATTTTCCTCTCTCATCTCAGATAATATCTGATGTTACTTTCAGTTACTGAATACAGGAAGGAACTCGGTAGCCTATGCCATTGCAGTGGGTAAGCTGCAAGCATTTCATGATCTGTGTTCAAATGCAAAAGTTGGAGCTAAACAAGAGGCATGTGGAAAAAAGAGTGAAGRATTTTCACTAAGATTTTGAGAGCCATGAACTTTTTCCCCTCACTGGCCCATTTGTCCTCTTTAAAGGGTCTCTTTTTAGATAGTCAGAGGAAATACCAAGAAGCCAATGATCAGTTCGATGTTGCACTAGAGCTTTCTCTAAAGAGTAAAACATTCACTCCAGTTTTTGAGGTATATTTGGCAAATATATCAAATTTGCCAAACCAGCCTCCATATTTGGCCCAATTTGCCTTTTTCTTTTAATTCTTTGGTTTCAAGTCTGAAACCATAGGCCTCAACAAAAGAGAGAATGGGAGAAATGGAAATATCCTATATGAAAACACTGTCCACACTCAATTTCAGGTTTGGAAATTAAACAGACACCAGTTCAAGGATCTTTGTTAAAACACTTATTTTGGCTTTACAGTGGCTTAGATCAGTGACTTTACATCAGCTAGCATCAGTTTTGCGTGAAATTTGAGTGCCTCCACAACTTTCTGCAACAATTTAATCATCCGTTTAAAAGCGGATTATGATTTCATTGGTGCAAATTTATCTGGGAGAGTAACCTTGGGGGGTGTTCTGTATCATCAGCAATTGTGTATCTGGAAGATTATCATACACACTTTTAAAGATACATTGCCTAGGGCAAAAGTTAGTTATATTTGGTTCATCCTTATCCTTGTACCTCATGCTCTTCTCACAGGCTCTTTTCCTGTCAGGTCTTGCTTAAACAAAGTCTAATTACAGAGAAAGAGGATATTACAGTGATCAAGATGTTAATATTTGGATCAAGCACTGTGCATTGGCAGTAACAAGCCTCTGTAAGAATTTAATATCCTTACAAAACGTGTTTCTACAATTATTGGGGGCATTTTCCATGTACATATTTATTAGATAGGAGACACACAGATACTGTCTGTGGAAATAACAAAGATTAAAAATCAATATGCATTACATTATAAATGACAAGTTACTAATCAAGTTAAATATGTCCCCCATCTCTTCCGATGCAGCTTTTAAGATGTAATTCCCAATGTTTACTGGTGTGCGTCTTAGCAACAATGTATTTTTAAAATKAAATACTGCATATACAGTTGCAGTTTTGATGGGGTTTATATTTTTCCTAATATGATTTGAGACCCTTGCTACTGAAATTAACTTCAAGCAAAAAGTTTAGAACAGCCAGGTGCTCCTTTTGTTAAAGTGTTTAAGGATCTAACCTGGTGAATAAGTATTACATTGACAGTAGATAGTGCTTCTAATATGGCATGGTATTTTCCATTAAAATGAACATCTAGTATAAGTCACACAAGTTGGTTATATTTCTGTCTCTCTTTTTTCCTAATGCTTGGTTATTCTTTGCTTGCTGATGCCCAAAGATAATATGTGATGGGATAACTGCTTTTTAAGAGAGGAAAAATTGAAGAGAACAGGTTGCAGATAAGACTTATAACATTATTTCTCAAATCTACTCCCCTTTACAAAGGGAGGAAGGAGTTTTTTATCCCTGTTTCCAGAAGTTTAGTCCCCTTCACATCAATAATTTCTCCAGTATAGAGGTCTTGGTGGCTAAATTGTTAGGAAAGCCAGAAGCAGTGTGCCTTTAGCAGTCAGACCATGAGTAGAGTGGCTCAATTATACCAAGCAAATAAAGAATGCACTTCAGCTGAGGGAGGTAAATAAAAGAAGCTGGTCAGTCTGGATCCATCTTTGTTCCTAATCCTCAGGTAGTGTCACCACCACACACACCCCTACACCATGCTCTGCATGTTTTCTCTCTTTGAAGGGGTAGGTCCTGAAAGCGATGGCATATGCACCTTCATCTGTAAACTACTCTGGCTGGCAACATTCAGAGAACAAAAATGGCCGGCAAAATGACAGCAGTGTTGCTGCCCACTATTTTAAAACCTTACCAATGGCATGTTCATGGTAAAACCCTTGTTTGTTACTATACAGGTGTGTAGCTGTGCCACATTTATGTGGAATCCAGACTGACCTCACTTTTCTTGATAAGTCTGATCTAAAGTGAGTTCCATTTTTCACCTATTCTTTCTTAAGTAATACTTCACTCCAAGTCAATATCTCCAAGGTGTTTACTTGCTTAATGTTGTAAAACTCATAAAGCTCTTGTACACTCCAGTCTGAAATCTATGGAACAGGAAAGCAAAAACAATTTTTTAGAGGGTGGCATATTTTAATCAATTAGGAAGAGTCTTCACAAATTACTTAGCTGAAGAGGTTTTGCTGGGCTTTTTTTTTGTAACAAGAAAATGATAGAAGATTAGTGTTTAGAAACTATCGTCAGCCTTATGAAATAGTTTTAGATTAATGTAGCACAAAATGACACTTTCATTTCCAATGAAAACATTTCAGAAGTGCAATAAAGCAATGAACAGTGGAGTACGGTAATCATTAGTGTCAGGCACTGAACTTCATCCCTGAAAGAAAGTGGCCCAAAGATGTGATTATCTCACAATAATCACTCTACATGTTTCACCTAGCTGCTTAATGAAGTAATTAAAATTGTGTTAAGGGTGTATTTTGAACATCCAAATCCATCAGAAGCATATGGAACCAATACAGGAAAAGCATCACTGAAAAGTGGTTGGTAGGATGTTGAGCTGTTGGATCCCATTTGTGCAAGTTTAATTAATTGCACTATTTGGACTTTAAACTTCATGACAATTTTAAAGTCCTTTATAAGATATGGATCAGCAAAAGGTTGAAGTCTGCAGTTAGCATAATCCAGAGAAATATGAATGTCCTGATCCTATCTTCATTTATCTTGGTATCAAAAAATCACTTTTCCCTCAATAAAATCAGGATCAGATACAAGGTCATTAGAAGGGTATTAAATATCATTTAATGGTAAGTATTTAAGAAACAGAATAGAAGAAAATGAGAGACTATTTTGATTGTTCAGACAGTACAGTCTTCCCTGTTGGTCAGTATCTGGAAACTACAAAATTCTTGACACCTTGAAGTTTCCACAGCTGAAAATCAGGCATTAACAACTACTACAAGTCAATTAAGAACTTCTCTCTGCAGTATCGATAAATGACACAATGTACATGGGATTTGGTAGCAAAATGCCAGACTTGAATGAGCCCTTCAGATTTTAAAGGCAGAAGAACTTCAAGTTACAGCATTCCATACTGCTGGTGCTTTATTTCAAAAGCCATGTTTGTAATGGTAGATGGAAATTTCAGAGTCCAGACAAAATTGTGCATTTCTGTTCATTCTGTGGTGAAGACTAACACATGTAAGCCTTGGTGTTTCCAACATGGATGTTGATAACTAATATTAATAGGCTCAACTGAGAGCAAAAAGGAGATTCAACACTGATGACATACATTATTAGGAATGCTATCATAATTTTAAGATTCAAGGTTTGCACCTTGTAATATTGTGAGATGGTGGAATGAACTTCTGTATCAATTGAGTTGTTCAATTTACCTAGAGCCTCAAAGCCTTTAGAAATCTGAAGTGCTAAGAGATGACTCTTTGACCTTTACAGTATTACAAATAGGTCTGATTCTCAAGATCCACATCCATTAAATGCTTGAATGAACTCAGTATTTATTGTTCTTTCATCTCATTAAAACAGCTAAAAGGTTAGGAAAAGGCATAATGTAAAGAAAGGTCAAGTGGTAATCACGGTGTGAAATGCTGTTACATGTCTAAGTATAATAACTCTTTAGACTTTATGCTCCCTGGAGAGGAAGTTGTTCAAAACTGTTCACCTAAAAAGGTTTATTTTTTGCTAAATATAGCTCAACATCAGTAAATAGGAGAATTAGACTGACCTTTAGCTCCTCTGCATCTGCAATGGCCTTTTCTTGGCTCACTTTCTCGGTCTGAAACCTTATCTTAGCAATCAAAGCTTCAGTATCTTGATTTTTCAGTTGCAGTTCTGCCTCTTGAGAAGCAAGCTTGGATTTTAGATCTTCTACCTACAGAGCAAAAGGTAATGCATTATTCAGGTCATTAGGCATGGTACTGAGACCAAAAGTTGAACGGAAAACAAAATCCATGTTTTGTGGCTCTCTAACAAGAAGCGTTGTCTTTTCATTTTTTATCTTTTTTCCATTTGTACCTGACAGAATTTGGTCGACATAAATAATTTAATAATGACAGCCTAAGTGCTCCCACCACAGACCCCACAGTTTCCCTAAGATGTTCAGATGTCTGTCCTGCTGCTGAGGTTGTGGTTGCAACCAGGTGTCTCAGCGGTGCAAAAGAGGCACAGCTGCAGCAGCCGGCAGAGGCGCCAGTGCACAGGCAGAAGAATGTTGTGGAAAATGCTTGGTATTCACTCCCAGCAGATGATTCTAGCAGAGCTTTGCTGAAAGGCTAGGGCACACTCAGGCTGCAGAACAAAAACTACCTGTTAGTTTGCTGAAATAGCAATTCATTGCCTGCCGGTTGAGAAACTCATATCAAAATATCCAGCAACAATATCTTTTCACATATAAAGGAATGGTTTGAAATAACTGTGCGTTTGGCATGATTTGGGGTTTTTTTTGCTTTTCTGTTAACCCACCAATCATTTTATCTGGGACCTATTCATGATATATTTTAGACCAGAGAGGTCTTGTTAATCTGATCTGGACAGGGGTGATAAGACAAAGTAGAAGACAAATGTTAGACAGTTTAAACTTTAATCATCTGGAAGGCATTGAGGGCTCTTCTGATTTGGTGGGCTCCTAAAATCTTACAAAACCTACAAAATTTACATTTTCAGAATTTGACCATTCGATTTGACAAAGCTGTAATACTGAGTTTTAGCAGATGACTGTAGAGATCCCAAATCTCTCCACTCACTTTATTTTTTGATTTATTTGAGCTGACTTTATGTCTTTTTCTTTATGAAAAATACTTAACAGTGCTTCCTTTGATGTTTTTCTGTAGAGCTCCAGAGTGCAGAGTAAAAATGGCTCAGTGTTCAAGTGCCTGGCTAGATAGTGCCTGGAGTTGTGGGTCTGTCAGCCAGCACAGCATGTAGCACGTGAAATTGTCCAATTACCATTTGGTCATCATCAAATTAGAAATCAGAGAAAAAGATCATTTTAATAATTTACTAGCAGGGGATTCTTTATTAAAAACAGACTTTAAAAACACGGCCACTCTTTTCTGTTGACCATTTTTTTGAATGTCTTCAGCTAAGAAAGTGGGAATAAACCAGCCAGGTCCCATTATTAACCTCATGCAGCAGCATCAAGATGCAACATTATGCATAGACTGCAGCTGAGCATTTCAATTGCATAAAAACACACAGAATTTTAATTTTTAGTAAAGAAATCACTGGATTATGGCTTGTCTTCAGCATTTGCAAAAGGGATTACAAAACATGTGGGTGGGTGGGGTGGAGTAAAGGCTTCCAAGCAGTTTCTCCTCCTTTCTGTCTTTGTGGACTGATCAAAGCACTGACTGGGGGCTAAGTGGCACTAGCCTCACGCAGAGGTGACAATACCTGATGGAAAGGCTCCACACTCATTCCTCCTGCTTTCATTTCCCCTCAGCTGCTCACTGGCCGTGCACAAAATCCTCACACATGGAACTGCCTCTTCTCTCTCCATGGGTTTAGTTTTCATTGCGGCACTTGCTTCCCTTCCCACTCTTTTTGCTCTAGCCCCATTACAGTCCCCCTCCCTCCAGACTTTTTCCTTGCTTAAATGGATAGTCCCCTCATTCCAAAGACAACTAAAGAGCTGAAAGAGCTTCTTTATGTTTTCTTCTTTCATGCAAAGAAAAAAACATAAACTCCAGTTTCAAAAATCAGGCAGTTTCAATGAAACACAAAAAAGCCACCCCACAACTAATCAGTGTAACAAAAAGTTTATGCAACAACCGTGTTTTATTTGCAATAAAACCAAGATTATTTATAAAGAATGAAAGAAAATGTAGTGACTTTCACAGTTTACCTGGAAACTGCTGCCTTCTTTCTGCCTTCCTTCTTTCTTCTGAAAGCTTCTGCATGCCATTTACCAAGTGCTCCACGTGTTGTGACATCCTCTTGTTTTTCTTGTCTAGGAGGGTCTTATAAAGCGTGATTTGCTCCAGAAAACTATTTGGAGTGGTGCAATTGTATCACCTCTTGTTATGATTGTGTTTGGCACTCAGCACATTCACACTGGTGTGGGCAGAAGCCATGAAATCACCATAAGCCATGAAATAGTCCTGGATGAGTGGCTGACCATACCCAAGGAACAAGAACAAATGTAAACACAGGAACAAAGAAATGTTTCCAAAATTAAGTATATCTATGTAAGTTATCCATCAATGTTTCTAAGGATGGCTCATTCACAAAACCCTTCTTCAGTCTACCCTAAACGTAATGTTGTCAGCATGTAAAAAACGTTAATGCAAAATGAGCCTTTCCCAACTCTTTTGCATATAAATTAATTTTGCACTGGGATTCATCAAGTCTTCATCACCACAGAAGCTCAGTGCTTCAACATGCTTTAATATTTTTTGATAAACACTCCTAAAAGCTAAAAACAGAGGTTAAACCTGTTCACTATACTGCTATATCTCAAAGACAGACAAACAAACTGGAATGAGGGTGGGATTTAGACCACTGTGGAGTGCTTCTGAAAGCTGAATCTCTAGATACCATAAAACGTCAGAAAATCAGCAACATTTCTATGCTGAAGTGACCTTCTATCAGTTTCAAGGGGTATTGGACCAGAAAAGTATTGATGACTTCATGGAGATTCACTCCAAGCTGTGACAGTGGACACTCTTCCCTATGTGCCTCTCAGGCATCAAGCCACCAACTATAACTCCAGCTCCAAGCAAATCTCAGCACACTGCAGAAGGGACTCCAGAGCATTACTGTGGCCCTGTGTCAGGTGCCACACAGCACCACATGGGGTTTCTCTCTTGTCACAGGGATCACAATGGAGCCGTGAGGCTGGAAATTTCACATACTATATGAAAATCGAAACAGGCCAGGCACATTTAAAACAGCTCCAGATGTTCATTTAACCATGTACTTCTGATCAACTGCAGAGGTAAAATGCCTGTCTTTATTCACCTCTGACAGCAAGAGAGGTAATTCCATCATGAAAGTTCAAGGGTCCCTTTTCTAAATGTGTTGAAAACTGAGGTAGCAAATACAAGATATCACTACACTCCTTTGAATTAGAGTATACTTTCCGAGGATAAACAATAAATAAGAAATCCCCAGGATTAATTTTTGTTTGTTTTAAAGGACTCTATCACCCTATCCACACATACTACTAGAATACAGGCATATACATGTCTAAGCAAAATTACTCTATGCAAAATTAAAAGGGAAATACTAAGAAAACCCATTTAACTCCATCTCTGCAACTAACTTTCATTTTGTCCTCTATGACTTCTAGCACACTTAAACTTTATCATTTGTGGAGTCACATCTCCCTCATTTTAATGATTATTTATTGCATTCTCTACAAGAAGAACCCAGTTCAATTAATCAAGGGAAGCCTAAAAATCAATTAATATGAATTAAATGAGCTACACCAACTCTTAGGAAAGTCACACATAATTTACCAAAGCATTGTCAATAATGCTTAGGGAACTTTGGGAAAATTGCTCATGAGTGGCTGTTGATGCAGTTAAATGTTTTAAGCCTACATCATTAATATTGCAATCAGGTTGATGCAGAAAGACTTGCCATTTTTCTCAGTAAGAAAACTCATTATTTTTTTGTGACTTTTAAGAGCTAGTTTAGAAGAATACTTATTTCACCTATGATTACAAAAACAGAAATTAAAACAGGAACTAAATAAAGAATGATTTGCATTTAGGGCTAGCAGAAGCAAATTGCTTTACAAATAGAAAAAATCAGAACATCATTAGTGGAAGCAAAGTAGCATAAATTCATCTTTTAAAATATTGTTCATAAAAGCAAGGCTAGTCAGCAGGAATAGACATTTTATGCAGATTTGAGCAGCATTTAACTTCCAACTGAAATGTGTTTCAGCCTTTTTCTCCTTTTTTCATTGTTTGTGACACATACGCACCCTGCAGTACAGCTCTTCCCAGTGAAAGACAACCTCCTTATACATGATCCTTATGAGAGGTCTCTACTCAGCAGCCCTGAAAAGCCCTCTAACAACAGTTTCATTTGTAAATCAGTGAGGGACGAAGTGGGTTCCGGTAGAGCTGGAAGTGGCCCGAGACAACTTGTCTCAATGGGGCAAAATAACTATTGTTATCGAGCTTAACAAAATGGCACAGCATGGGAGACATGCCGAGCCAGAGAGCAGCTGGTTGTAATTCACACTGGTTTTCAGAAAACACTAATCGTTCCCGAACAGACCTCTTTGAGGATTGGTCTTCCCCGCATTTTCAATTTGTCACTTTCTCTTATGATAAGGTCAGCGGTGACAGCACTTCCTGACATTAACAGCTGTGGCTTTTAAAAGGGTCATTGTGGAACTACTAATTGCAGTAATTTCATTAGCATAAATTATTTATTCTGCCATTCATTTATCTCCAGGATTTTTTTTTTAATACTACATTGTACTTTTCAATATATGCCCATTCAGGCATTCAGGGTTGTAGGCAAAGGAAATTATTATTGCTAATTTAGCCTTCTTTAAAGGGTAAGGAAAAAAAGCAAACAAAAAAGAGTTGATACAGTAACAAAATCCGATTTAACAGCAGTTCAGTAGAAAACATAAAGTAGCTTGAAGCCAAAAATGAAGATTAGGCTAGTAAAAATCACAACCATTCATTAGTCCTAAAGACAACCAAGCATTAAACATATATACACTCTGAAAGAAAATATGAGGGTGAAGTATGTTCATTCATATACAAATTCTCTATACTATAGGCCTTGGCTGATTGACTTTAAACTTGCAAAAAAACCTGAAGGCAAGTTATGAGTAGTTTATACAGGAATTTTGCCTGCATCCTCCCTACATCTTTTCTCAGGATGTAAAATAGTCATTACTATCAAATATATACATCTTAACTATTTGCAGTTAGGTAGAGCTAGCTGAAACATGCCAAGCAAAGAACAGAAAAGACCAATGTCACTGAAAATTAACACCTCTCTCAGGCAGTTATCAAAATGGAGAAAAAAAGCCAAGCCACTATTTGCTTGAAGGAAAAGGTAACTGGGAAGTGTGAGTGGGTGGGCAGGGGGCAAAATATTACTCCAGGCTGCTTATTTGCCACACCACATGTTTTAAAATACTTTGGAGTATGATAAACTAAGAGCATAATGAATTTATCCTCAGTGTGCTTAACAGTGTGTGCTGTTTGGTGCTAAGCAGCAGACAAGCAGCACAAAAGACAGCAACAATAAAATACTCAGAGATGATAGAGATGTATACGGCTATTTTCAAAGAGGTAGATTGAACAATCCTGATTCTTTTATTTTGTACTCAGTGATATGTGACATGAACTGAAAGTAAGAAAGGGAGTGTGCCTGTCGTGTTGAATTTGGACACAGATTATTTTAAAATACTATAGATCATGTTTTACATCAAATGAGGTATAAAAGCACCTTTGTAAGTTTGTTAAGCTCAGTACATGGATTGCAGAACTGCTACACCCTGTTCTCTTCTTGTGCTCTTTTAAGATGAGGTTTAGCAATTTCGGTACTGAAACAGAAGAGGGCTCTTTTCCTCTCTCTCCTCTCTCCCAAGAAATCAAAGGCATCAGAATTGATTAAATTTCTGATACTTTCCATTTCCCTCCAAATACCTCTGAACTCACTGGTTCTTGTCCTTAACCTACACACTGGCCAGTGTCCTTGCAGGTGAAAAGGGTCTTGCAATGCTTACTTCCAACAGGCACCATAATTAGGGAGGATCACTTGTTTTTTCTGTTCAGATACTTCCATGCAGGGCAAAAGGGATGTTCAAAGCACCCTTCATAGAACATACTGACACTGCAGCTTGCCGTGTCCCTGCTGAACTCAGTCTGACCCGCTTACTTCCCTGGATAAACTGTATCTTCCAGAAGAGTAATTGGTTTGAAAAAAAAGAAATGGAGTAAAAACCCAAACAACTAAACCCCCCAAAACTTCCTTTTCAATTCCCACAATCACTATGAGTTTGTCATGCTTTCCCCCTCACCATTTAAACCCAGAAATTTTCCAGTTTTTGTTAAAGCAATACAAATATCATACCATATTTGTATTGAACTTTTAAGAGAGAAACAAATAATTAGCTTAACTTCAAGCTACCCTAATTAAAAATAATCTGTAGTATCGTTATACAGCATTAAACAAAAAATCCCCTATCAATTACTATTGCTCTATTTCATGAAAGTGTGAAAAAGACAATCAGGAGCTAAGTGCTAGTTATACCAAAATACTCTCTCAGTAGTAGACCTCACTCTGCTACCAGTGATAAGGGACAGCACGATTACAGTACATTTCAGAAGCCCAGACATACGTGAGTGGTAGCTCACAAGATTTCTATACTAGGAACAAACAAAAGGGTTTCCTGAAGTATCTAAAATGGAGCAAACAAAATGACGTATTAACACACCAGCACTAGAGAGAAGGAGAGGGGACCACCTCCCACAAATCTTCAATGGAGAGGGGATGGCAGACTTCAGCTAAGAATCCCTCTTCTTCAGGGTGGTCCTTTTCCACCCAGCCCCTCTCATTCTTTTGATATCCTAATACATCTCTGCAACTGTTCTGTTGTCCCTCCCTTTACTAGCTTGGTCATTCTCCCTTGACTTTCCTTTTACTCCTCCTCAGACTCTCTGCTTTACACCTCTCCTACCATTCTGGTTCAGTTTTGGTTTTTCTTCCTGTCTCCCCTTATCTGCCCATCCATAACACTGACATAGTTTCTCTGTTATTTCTACGCCTCTGTTCTGAGTACCCTTCCCCCATCACTTTCAAATCTTTGCCCTGCCTCATCCTATTATTTTTTGCATTCTGCTCTTTGTCTGTTGGTCTTCCAATCAGCTGCACATGACTCAGGCACCCAGTCCTGCTTTACGTATATTGATGACATAAACCCCTTAACTTCCTGTCAATAAAGTGTCATGTTATTTTGTTAGTTGACCTGTATTTCACTTGCTGGGAATCAAACAAGAAAGATACTTACCAGGGGCAGTTGACACCAATATGAAAGAGGAAACTCATCAACAGTTGCTAAGATCAGTGAAATCTTTCTTAAATATCTAAAAAGAAAAGAATTATAGAGGAACATAATGCTTAATAGAAAAAAAATAAATTAGCTCCCTGAAAAAACAGTTTATCAACATATTATATTTTAGATGTATAATTATTATATATTTATATGCAGTAATATTAAAAGACTAAATTCTGGTGACCAGATGTATTTTCACAGGAGAAAAATATTAGTTAATAAGCAGTTAAGGATCTGAAAAAGAAATATATTTAAGTAAAAATAAATTCCAGTCTCTTTTCTCCATGCAACCCTGTCTGTCTCTTTCAAATAAGGAGTTGCTATCACATTAAAAATTAATGCAATTAGATATCCCCTCAGCTCACCAGACAACAAATAACTATCCTGATGGCACTATAAGTTTCTGTTAAAATAGAGCAGGAGCAGCTGATGAAACATACAAACGCCAGGTCTATTTGCAAACATCTCTCCCTCCCCCGCAATCCTACAGGAGGCATCCGTGTGCCGCCGGAGCGCGGTAGGAGCGGCAGCCAGGGAGCTTGGACCTGGTCCAGCAGCCCCGCTCCCGGCACGGCCGCGGGAGGGGAGGAGAAACAGCCGCGAGTTTCCTGGAAGCAGCACCAGACATCCCTTCCCCTCTCCTTCACCTTCATTTCACGACGATTGCATGTATTTTGCATGGGTCTGAATGGAGGGTAAACGCTGCAAACGCAAAGAGTTGCCTGCTACTACCCTCGACTAAAACCAGACGGCTCTTCCTTGGGAATTCCTGAAATCCTCAGTCTTACATGATTAAAAATCCCCTGTACAAATAAATTGTCCTAAATATAACAGCACCCAAGAACGAAACTACCGCAATTGCAATCACTAAAGGAAAGCAAGTATTTTCTAGATCTATGTGAATAACTCCACCAGTCTCACTGCCAGCATGGCAGTGTTGTCCCAGGCTAGGATGGACATCGGAGGCAGCTTGGTAAAACTCTTAGAAGAATATGAGAATATTCCTTTTCTCTGAAAGGAAACTCACTAATGCATGTGGGTTTTGGTTGCTTGGTGGTTTTTTTAGTTTTTTTTTTTTTTTTTTTTTTTTTCTGAAAACAAACATGTCACGCTCTATGTCAATCAGCATCAAAAAGACAATAATTGCCCAGACATTAAAATGCTAAATGCATTTGCCATGTGGTGCCATGGATTACCTTTACAGGGTAAATTTCCACCTGTCTAATTGCTGAATAGATGGAGAACTCTTTAGTTCACCTGGACTGTGCACTGCAATATTTCAGCCTCATTTGCTACAGCTCTAGTGAATATATTTAACTGCATTGGAAAGGGTTAAATAAACTCTGTATCTATAAGATCCTAAAAAGCCTAGAATGGAAGGATTCTGCCAAGACAGTGCTATGAATCACATGTTTCTCTTTCCCTCACTTCTCTGCCTGTGCTAGACAGCTCTCTAAACTTTCCTGAAGGAATCAGGCAGTGACATATCATTAAAATTCAACTTTTAGCAGGGGTGAACTTGAACACCAAAGGCAATAAGTATGCAGGAAGGAGTAAAAAGAGCATTGTTTTTTCCCAGCTTATTCAGTTATTGATCTTTCAATGATCTCCGTCGCTTTCTTAGAAAACTGACGAGCTTGAAACTCTGTACCTCGACCCCCTCAGCTTCCTCAATGAACCTCCTGCTGTCAGAGGGAAGGGCCTCCCATGGCCACTCATGAAACCAGTCAATAGCAGGGCAGTTAACGACAGCTGGGCGCTCCCAGCTCATGCTCACAGCGTGGCACCGGCGGGACAGAAACCCAGGACAATCCGTGGAGAGGAGGGAGGGTAAAGGGAGAGAAAAGAACCACACGGCAAGTTGAGGCCATCACAGAGAGGCATGCAATGAACCATGGTCCAGCACCAGCCAGTACACAGCTGAGGCTCCAAACCAAATTTGGCAGCTAACAAAATTTGTCAGCAACCTTGGGCAAATAAGTTTTCCTCCTTTTCCCTTGTACAAAAATAGCACACTTGCAGCTTCCTTCCTCTCTCTCCGTCTTGGTATTAGTTACTCAGTTTGATAGCTGTAGATGATAATGCAGGCACAGGGATTGGCTGGCATGCAGGCAGCCAGAAGGTGCACATTCAGCCGGTCATGGTGACAGAAACCCAGTTCTTGAGCTTCTAAATCTATTTGAGCCTCTTCCTGACACTTTAATATGCAGTGCAATCCCTCTAAAAGAGCAGGAAGGAGATTTGGGTCTCAGCTTGAGTGGCAATTTTTAGGGACAATTCTTAACGAAAGTGGAAAGAGATGTCCAAAAAGGGTAAGCCAAAATATTCAGAGACAAATAAAACTGTGATTGGCTCTTGAAATCACCAGGTCTACCTGAAGCAACTTACATTTGAGAAGGAAGGGTCATTCTAGTCCTCAGTTGTACCTGTGAACCTACTTACTACAGTTAGCACGTTTTGGCCATTGTATTTGCTCTTGGTTAATTAGCAAAATGACAGATACTAGGCTGCTAAGACAGGACTGGAGTCTCTCCTATGTACCTCTTACTAAAGGAGGTATTTTTATTGTACAGGGATTCTCAAACCATATGGCACTGATATTATTAATTCCAATAGAAAGCATCCAAATGGTTTCAGGAGACTTTATAACTTGTCCAACAGCCATAAGAGCCAGGACAGAGCCCAGTCAGGCATACCAGTGAAGTAACAAGTCTAGTCTTCTTCTGGACCAATTGGGAATTGACATTCCTTCTTAGAGAAAACTGCATAAAAAAAGAAGAGCAGAAATTTGAAATGAAAAACGGAAGTGATGAAAGGAAGAGGCTGACCCAGGACAATACTTCACGGAGTTTTAAAGCAGTCACAATAGAAAAAGGTCCAGTGTTATCTGGAAAGAAGATTAAACAGAAAATGGAAAAGAATTGCCACTATCTCATAGTTTCTAAAAATACAACTCTGCACTAAAAAACACCAGACAGGAATTTATGCAAATAAGCTAGATACTAGAACCAAATCAAACCAAGAATATCCAGGTTGTCCAGGGATATTACAAAGACAGGGCAATCAGAAAGCTGGTTTAAGGTACAGAAGAAAATATCATCTACTTTGAACGTGTTCAGCATGAAGAGGCAAATGGCAGAAATGTCCACACAGAATTCCAGCGAGGTGGTGAAAATTACACTAAAACTGTCCTAGGACACAGAAAGATCTTGGGATTTACTGCTGATGAGAAAGATGGGCACACACAGAAGAAACAATCTAAAAGATACAAGAATAAATGGTCTCTACAAAAAAACACAATCAGAGAAGAAAAAATGTACGGAAATAATCTTTTAGGTCTGTTTCACGATTCTCAAAGACCTTGAACACTTTGGTGAGTTTCTGAATTAGTTTCTTGGTTACACTCTGTATCCTTCAGTTAGACATTGTTTCTCACTCACAACACCTCGTTTTCAGAAAAAATTCTATGGTCAGTTGTAATACCAAGACTCACAGTGAGAAATGTTGAAACCTAGGGCACCTTTCTCTTCTTTTATTCCTCTAGCAGCCACCTTCTCAGATCTGCACACCTTCCCTGCTATGGTAGCAGCAGCAATGGAGAGCCTAGATATAGCCGTCCCTGCCTTGATGTGCTTCTCACGAGCGCCCCTGCAGTGGTGCCAAACTGAATCTCTCACTCCTCCAAAGCTGCAAACCATACACAGTCTTGCTTGAAGTTTCACCTTCTACACCCTCCTACACTTCTTACATTGCTCATATATGGACTTAACTCTCTAACTACTGGACTGCAAGAAGAGTTCAAATCAAAGTCTTGGGCCGTTTGCCAGAAACAAATCAGAATTTGGTGTTTTCCTTAGTCTTGTATTCTAAGTAATATTTTATCCTCCCTAAATATTGAAAAACTGTTTSTATGAGATGATTACTATTTATATCAATCTTATGTTGAACTTTAGGGGGGAAGTTGCTTTCTCTAACCAATGTAAGTTGTTAGGTGTGATTTAGAAGAACTATTTGTATTTCTAAGGAGCTGCATCAGTTTATATGAGCTGCAGATCCCTGAGAAGGTAATATTGAGCTTTCAGGATTGTTTACTTTTAACTTTAGTCCAGCATCTAAATACTAGATTTACTAAGTGATATCCAGAAGTCCTCTGTTCTCTGCTTGCCTTTGGCAGATGTATTCAAATGCGTAAGTACAATTTTACAAGTACAGATTTACAAAGATAACAATTGAATAAAACTGTTACGAAGGCTGGAAGAAGAGAGAGAGGAGATGAGAGGATCTGCAAAACTGAATTCTAGAAACCTTACAGGGAATGAAGAGAAACAATTAAATCCAACAAAAAGTAGCGATAGGTAAAATTAGTTACTTACACAAAAACTTTGTAGATTATTCTGTCAGGATGAAGTTTAGAAGAACAATTTCTCAATCCTTTAATAAATTACTTCTTGGAATAGCTAGTCCTAGAGCTCAGACTGAAACACACTATTCACACTTTCCATTATTTTTCCCTAAAACACAAAGCTAAGAGATTTTTACTATACTGTATTGTTAGAAAGCAAATTCCAGCACAGCCCTAGATATAATATAACACCCTGATTAGACAACTATCTCTTTGTTAATTATTTTTCGTGGACAACCAAAACATAGGTATATRCTTGAGAAGCTATTAATAAAAAGAATGTAACCAGATCCTGATCACAGTATAACCCTTTTTTCTCCTTTAGTTTAAGTGAACTTTGGTAAATTCACACCAGGCATAGATTTGACATGGCATGTTTGCAGGGTTCATTTGCATTCCCCTCGGTGAATTCCCTATACTACAAAGGAGCTGGTGCTTGCTTTGCACACAGAATAATGAAGATGCCATGTGATCTGATATCAAGAGAGCTGTGAGGAAAATTGAGTAATTATTACTGGCTACATTTTGAACAATCTTTGCATAAGCAAGAAGGTCTTATTTTGAAAACATTTATCTTTTGTCCAAGCTGTAAATTACAGTTTAATTTGACAGAGAAAACAATTAATAGGAAATTCTCCATGTAAGAAATGAAGAATGTCTTGCAAGACAACCAGGATATGAATATCACAGTGCAGGTATTTCATATAGCAATATAAAAATTTAGTAAGTTGTCCAAGATAGACATATCTCTTTCTTTGAAGATTTTTAAGATTTAAACACACACAACTGAGTAATGAAGACAATCATTGTGGAAAAAWACCTGTTATTTTGTGAAATCAATATCAACTTCCATGTAGCATTCACCACTCCTAAGAACACAACCCCCCTATTTTCTGAAGTGTCCGTTTGAGCCTCACACTCACATGTCACTCTCCCAACAGATGTGCTTCTTACAGTGTATTTTTTGGCTCAGCCTCCTCCTGCTTATCTCAGATATGCAAGCTCTCTAGGCTCACTAAGTGCTTCGAACAGAGCAAGACAGAAAACTAAAGAGCACCTCGGCACATGCTTGACCACTGGTCTGACAGGGCCCATCCTATTTAAATGTTAGTGCACTCACTTCCATGGTTTTCCCATTTGAAACCAAGCAGTGCTGCAGCAGGAGTGAGGAGCTGTACAGACAAGGAATTAGTCCTGTCCAGCTCTACATCACTGCCATCATTTTGTGAGCAGAGCACGGGGAAAGCTAAGCAATATGGATGCCAGCCATGCCCTGATCCTAGTCCTCAGGACCACAAAATTCCCTTCATAATTTTACTAATACAGATGTATCCTTAAAAGTCAGCTCTCTCAGTACTCAAGAAGAGATGGCTGACATCCAAATCAGAACAGCCTGGAGCTTTTCATAGAGAAACAGGAACTCTGTAAGAGCCTGCCAACTGCAGAAACAGATGTTTTATGCGCTACAGAACTTAGAAATCCTCAATAGCTAGTCCCTGCTGAATCAAACAAAACAAACAACAAAAAATAAACCCAAGTCTAAAATCAAAACAAATCTGGGGTCAGTATTAGTTTAACCATAGACCCTAAAAACATAGCTCTTTTTGGCTGGGATTAAAGCAGTCAAGCTGATAGACATGTGTATTTATGCTCTCAAAGGAAAAACTATGATAGCTGGCCAAAAGCTGAGCTCTGATAGACCTTCACAAGTTCCTCTCAGATTCATAGATAAAAATAGATGTTCTGTCAGTGGTGAAAAAAACCACAAGGAAAAGGCTAATGGGTCCTAATGAAAGAGGATTTGGAAATGAAAAACAATAATTTTAAAGGAAAATAATTGCAAAAATATGGACAAAATTGCCTGTAGCAATGGGGGACACCCACTCTGCCCATGTTTGACATTAGTTCTGGTTGAAGCATGAAACTACTGTACTGCTAAGTTCCACAAAAAATGGTGAGCCAGCCAACTCCTGACAGGACTATAGAAAGAGGAGAACATTGTAAGGATGTGATGACTAAAGCAGTCATGCCAAGTTGGAAGGAAATTAGAGAAACAGCATTTCCCTAAAACTAAAAAATTTAGTGTTTAGTGCTGGGACTTCACAACAGCCACTGAGGGACTGTAAACATTACATGAGGAAAGCACACAATGAAGAAACTTGCTCAAGGAAGAAGTAACCATCAGCAGCTCTTGAAGAAAACTGGCTGCACATGGACTAAATAACAGAGATTCAGTTCAAAAGAAGAGTCATTTAACATGTCTGGCTTTAGAACATATAGTAATGTTTAAGAGCACTGAGGAAACTGAGGTGAGAACTTGGAAAACATGCAAAGATGAAATGCTGCAAAGAGTATATTTACTGGAAAGAGTACTTTTGAGAGTTTGTTTGTGTAAGGCACGTGGGCTGCAAGGCATTTTGGCACAGTGTTCATATTTTTGGGGAAAAGCTGAAGGGTTACCACGACCAATAGAATAAAATAAAATCAGATGGAGTTCCAGAGACAGCAAGACTGATGGATCTCATATCCATGCTTTCAAGAAATTAATGCTTCTTCTGGCCTTTACCTTTCCAAGAAATTTTGATGATGTGCAGAGTATTTAAGAGTGATTACTGCATAGAGATTTGGGATATTGAAAAAATTCTGGAGCCCCAGTAAATCACTGAGCCTTAGAAACTTCTCATTTTACGTGTGCCTTAGCACATGTCAGCACATCAACATTTACAGTGTTTGACCATCAAGTTTCTTTGCTTGAGCAGTATTCTTCCTTTATAATTTATTTAACCATTCATCATGAGAGGTTTTGAAATTCTCAGTTGCATATCTGTCCTCACATACCCTTCAGTTGTGGACCCATATTTTATAATGGTGCAACCCATTGTCTTCACCTGACACACCTTCAGTTTCAATTTGCACCTACATACACGGCATGTTCTCAGTACGTTAACAGTATAATTCATTGTAATGTCGAGATTGGAAACAAAACAAAACCAACACAAAACCAAAGAGCTATGGTGATTCACTGTGTAGTCTTGGTTCCTGAGTTACAGATTCCTCAGCATAAACAGAACTTCAGAATGGTAGATTGTAAGTGAGCACAAGGGAAATGTGGCTTAATGTAGGATGTTGATTTTTCTAAAATAAAATGGAAAAATAAGACTATATCATTTCACTGAGCTTTAACATTATGAAAGTGTCTAAATTCAACCTTTTGTTCTCTTTCACATTATATTAGTCTTTTATTCTTCAAATCCAGGAAAAGGAGGAGGTGATAGGTCACCCTGCACTAACTAAAAGTTCATATAGATATCTACCAGTTTGTTAACTCACGAAATTTATGTCTCTTTCAGTACTATAATGTCTCTACTTTGCC
The DNA here is from genome assembly GCA_018881555.1 of Amblyornis subalaris. Classification (NCBI taxonomy): domain Eukaryota; kingdom Metazoa; phylum Chordata; class Aves; order Passeriformes; family Ptilonorhynchidae; genus Amblyornis; species Amblyornis subalaris. The sequence goes on along the minus strand of JACAXG010000061.1, from coordinate 1,831,762 downwards.
CCCGTGCAACATGAATAGATATCTCCTGTTCTTGCCTCCAGAAGTGCTAATTTGCACAGTGGGAGACTGGTGAAATTGTTGCAAGGTAAAAGGAGTTTGAAAGCTGGCTTTCAAAAAGCCCTTAAAATGAAAAAAAAAGAAAATAAAAGAAGAGAAGAAATTACTCTGGGAATAAGGATAACATAAAGGGGAAAAATGTGAAAGGAGAAAATGAAGGGAGATATTAGAAATAATTTTTTCCATATCCATTCTTAAAAAAATACACAAACACAATAGTCGTGAAACAGAGACAAACAGCACCATCAGAAAGAGAAATGCAGAAGGTAACCACCACTATTGACCATGTCACTGAAGTCTGCAAAAGTGAAAATGATACACAATATGTCACACTAGATTCTATACAAGTGTCCACTGGCCTTTAAGTTACAGAATAAATTTGTGGAATGACAGAAGTTATGGTGACAAAATTCAAGATAGGAGGGAACATTAGCAAAACTAAAGCAGGATTGAAAAAAGAGAAAAGGAAGGGGAAAAAAAAGAGAAAGTGGTCTGTTCTAAAGTGTATGAACTTGGTAAAAACTCATATTCAAATCAGAACACTCTTTAGAACAGTGGTGGTTAAACACCTCTGAAAATTGAGAATAAAAGCCTGCGCAGAAGATCACTGTGGAATAATCTGCTGTAGAAAGACTCCTCTCATCCCCAATCAAGCAGATCATTTTAATACACAAAGTATGGGGCATATATCTCTTTGAAAACATTCTCTTTCTAAAGGGTTAATGGTTTTCAGATTTCTCATTCTCTTATCAGCTACACAGATGTTTCAGATGGCATGTGAAATTGAAGATTTCGTAAGTTGACGTTCCTAAAGACGCCACTGCAAAACCATTTTTCCCAGCTCTCAGGAGATAACTACAGTCTCCCTCAAAAATAGTGTCTCTAAAACAGAGCTTAGGAGAGACACTTGATGCAATTGTGGTATCATATCAATGTGTATCACTAAACAGTTTTAAATCTGAAAACACCTACATGGATATTTTAATTTTTCCAGTTTTAGATGGTGTAGGAAAAGTAGAAAGAATTTACATTTTTTGTGAAACTTCAAGTATTTGTTCAAATGTTGAAGAGTTGAACACACATACAGAATTACTGCATGTATAATTAGGGAACTATTTATGATTGCATTAACAGCAGCACTAACCCCTCATGAGCACCTCACTGCTCTCTGAAGTGCATCATTGTGTTCAAGACATAAGACCATGAAACTAAGACAGAGAGAGCTATATGACTTTCTTATGAACAGGCAGGAAGTCAATAGTCAGATCTAGGAGCAAAACTTGGTGTACCCCAAGCCTCCACACAGAGAGGTTATTACAGGTGTAACATGAGAGAGGCAAATTCGGTGTCACACGTCAGCGAGTAAGCTTTCAAAGAGAAGTATGTCAGCACATGCTGGGTTATGAGAAAACTGAAATATGTTGCTATTTTGATCAGCTTATCACTGTTTCTTGCCCCTGAAATATGCCTTACTTTCTACTGCAGCCACACTCCCAAGAAGAACTTCCAGCAGTCTTCTCTGGTGTTCATCAGGCCCAGGGCTCAGACTTCTTTTCTAACTCCTGCAACAATGACCTTCATGTCTTCATCACTGAACAGATCTGGAAGGTCTTTATGAATGGACAAAGGGATAGGTAGGAGAAGCCTTACACAACAGATGACAAATAATTTTTCTACATGGTATTTAGCCCAAAGGGGTTTAAGCACATAACAAGAGCTATGGTGTGATACTACATATATCCAGTAACAAAACAGTCTCCTCCTGTTCCTTATGCCTTTTTGCCTAAAAGGAACAATTATTTTCTTTCTTTCTTTTTTTTTTTAAGGGATAGGAAACAACATTGTTTTGAAATGACAAAAGTATTTGCTGTGATAGGAAGTTCACTTGTAAATTGTGTGCCCCTCAGAATAGTGGTTCCTTTTTTCAATAGACTGTTAGCAAATTGTTTACCAGTCTGGTTGCAAAAGTAAATATAACTTTCAAAAAAAATCTTTCAAGATGCACTCTAACTGTGCAACATAATATTATTCTCATTTTTTCTGCCATCCTATCCCTAGATCCCCACATTCAGAGTCCAGATCCTCAAATCTTCGAAACATGGGTGAAATTGCATTGCTACATGCTACACTTCTGCGATTATGAGGACATTATTCAAAATTAGTGAAATCACACCAAAGCAAACACAGCATTAAGTCAAAGAGAGATTCCCCCCAGATCAACGTGCTTACGCATGAAAAGCCTTAGCTATTTGTCTCCTCAGTGGGCAATGCTTTCTTAAGCAAGTTAGACTCAATGCTCAAGTTGGATGGCTTGACTTGGCCTCTCTAAAAGCTCCCCCTACAAATACCTGAAAGAGAAATAATCTCATTAAAGTTCAATGAAAACACAGATCATTTGTCATTGGAAAAGATCTTTCAAGAAATTTGTTGGTTTAATCACCTGATGCCATCAAGTCATTAATCAGCACAAGAAAGCATTCATCTGGAACTTGGGCATCTGTCAGCAAAAACACTGTGGGCATGTTCTTGGCACCAGTCTTGATGTACAAACTGGTAAGATCTACCTGTAAAGAAAGGAGGCAATCACTCATATTCTGATAAAATGTTGATATGGAGGAAGTGTGAAATACATGTTAGCGGATGGCAACATGCTGCTGACTTCTCCTTACAATTTTTTCGGTTTATTTACATATCACAAATTTGCTATATAACATCCAAAGAGAAATGCAGTTTGCCTTTTTTTTCCATATCAGACACTAGAGTTTTGACACAACCTCGTGGTAAAGATCAAAGAAATCCCCCCCCAATTGTACTAAAATGGGATATTGCAGCTAAAGAAGTTTCCATCAAGAACAGCCATGACCATACCAATATGTCTGGGAATTGCTATGAAGAGTCAGATTCATTTTAAATTCTGTTGTTTCTGAAAGACTTTTTTTTTCTTCAGTGAATTCACTTAGGAAAGCTTTCTGAGGTACAGAAAAACCCCAACAAAACTAAGGTATGCACTGGTGCACCATTATTTTGGCTGTGGCCCAGAAGGAGATGTGGTGTGAGATCATTGTGCTAGTAATGGCACAAACATGGAATGCTTTTTGCCTTGGGTTTCCAGAAAGAAAACAACCCACATCAGTTGTATTTGAGTGTGGTCACATTTGAAATACAGAATAAGGTCAATGCTGGCTGTTATTAACAAGCTGTCACAAAACCTAGCAAAGCAAATCCTCAGGCTTGTTAACAGAGGCTTAGAAGTTTCCCAGCTTGGAAACAGCAGGGAGGAAATGACCACTTAAGTCTACATCTTACACTGCACCTCATTTGACCAAGGAAGGAGGGCACAAGGAGCTAGACACCATGAAAACACTGAAGAACATGCTGCATTTTTTCAAAGCAGAACAGCATCTACCTCCCTCTGTAAACCAGAGGCTGAAAAAGCCTTGGGCTACACACACTGTGTTGTGTGCACACACACACACCTTGGCCATGGCCCAAGGCTAACAGACAGCTTTTTGGGGACTTCCATCCACCAAATCTGGCCACAATCAGCCACTTATTCAGCCATATCTGAGATTCAGAAATATTGCTGGTTGTCAACATGGAGTGAAGGGGAAGAAAATGTTCCCTTCTTCACTATTTGCTAACATATATAGGGCTCAGCCTTGCAAGATCTGTAAGCCTGATAAGAGCACTTCACTCAGCTTTATTCCTTATCTTTGCATATGGACAGTTTAAGTGACTAAATGACTCACATGGAACAAGGACAAAATTTTTTCTTATGTTCACCCACTTCAGCTTTATACCCCTAAACCAATACATGTTCAATGACACGCAAAAATTTGTAGGAAACCACTAACTATAAATACCAGAACTCCAACCACATCTTTGTAACATGTGAAGTAGCTGCCTTGGAAAAAGTGGAGAAACTACCAAAATTCTGTGAAGCACATAAGCAGACACTAAAATACATTTTGACCACCCTGTTTTCAAAAATAAAGAAAAGAGGTACGGCTGAAAACCACAGGAACCATAGGAGTTGTTACTATAAATTCCACTGTTTTGCATGTGATTTTATCAAGCCTGTGCAACAACAAAACACATTCTTGAAGCAGTGAACTCAACAGACTCAAATAATACCTATTAGCTTACCCCAAGGCTCTGGTTTCTTCTGTGTAATTTGGAAAACCTCCAGGGAGCAGATGTATGCTGCCAGTCCAGACAAGATGTGTTTACCACCTACTCCAATCAGAAGTTCATAACCCCTAGAAGCTTATAGGATAGGACTGATTCAGTACCTGATGATGAAACACCAATAAAGTAACAGTAACACAAAGTAACTTCACCAACCTCGTTAGCAAAGTGTCTCAATTTCCCTTTACTGCACCAAGCCTGCTTTTCAATTTTTTTCCCCTCTTTTTTTGTCTGTTTTTGAGACAATGTTCTCCTGACACCTAAAGGTACATTACCTTCATGTCAGGATTTTGTTCCTGTCCAGTATTTGAAGGAGTGGAAATAAAAGTTCTTTTCCTTTATCAAATGTTGAAGGTCTGCCARTGACCAGAGCTGCCAGGTTGACCATTCTTTGCACTGAGTTGCTCCAAAGCATCACACCAGGATTCAGATGGGCCCTGGCTGCACTCAGAACAGAGACCTAGTGAACTTGAACGGAAGTTGACTGGGATGTAGGATCACGTGAGAATTTCACATCTGGCAGTTTGCGCCACAAAGGCTGAAGGACAATGAGTCACTTAATGGCAAATTTGCATCAAACTTTAATTTACTTTTGGAATATCTCTCCCAGACTAATTAAAGAGTGCTATTATTTGCTGATCATGGAATACTATAGGAGGAATGAGATTGGATGAGAACCTGCCCCCAACTTAGACAAGATCTAGTTGTTAAAATTTTGAAATGTGTGTATTGAGGTCATTCTTCCCGCAGAAAAATATGTTTGAGACATTGACAGAAATCTCTTGTAGTTTATATTCTAATAATTTATATATGTTTCCAAAAATTATTTTCAAAATTTCATTCTTTAAAATCAGGTTCAGGTTCTAAGGGAAGAAAGATCTGAGCTTAGAGAGAGCATGTTGGACCTTTTGCTTAATTTTTCTTACATGTATCAATGAAACACTCTCTTCATTCTCTTCATGTCTCATGCCACTTGAAAAAAATCACCCTCGAAAAAAACATTGATAAGAACCTTCCTAAATAAAGGGATAATGTGTCTAATCTGGTTGCATCTAATAAAGAGGTAGAAACCTGTTCAACCAAAACATTACTGATAGCCAATTCTCTTTGGCTTCACTGTAGAATTTTGTCAGCATTATTCACAATTTCACAATGGATCCATAAAAAAAAAAACCAACCCTATAAAAGGTGCACAAAAACCCTACAGGATTTAATTTCACAATCACTTTTCCAGGACTGCCAAATTGTAAGGCTAAGACACCCTGCTACTTTGTTTGCCAAACTGGGATACTACTCTCGGTCACTAGACTTCAGAGAGAAGATAATGACTTACCAGCGTTTTCAAGCAAAACTAGAGATACCTGAGAAGGCTTCTGTCTGCAGTCATGATTATCACATCAACCTCTAAATCAGCCTAAAAAAGTCTACAGTCCCTACGAAAGATCTGTATGATTATCTTTGTAATTTAAGCATTTCTTTAATCCTCTTGGAGTGAAGCTTCTACAATAGAGTGCTTTGTCAAAAGTGCCTTCTCTTATACAGCTGCTTTCTGATTATGTCCAAAGTGAAAAATGATGACACTGAAATCCTAGTCCAACTTCTTGAGAAGAAAATTTTGTATGTTAAACCATTTGACACTGCAAATAATACAAACTGCTTTAACAAAACTAATCTCTGCCGGTATGGGCCCCTATCTCTTTCTGGAAATCTCTAATATTATACGACCAGAATGACTGTATACATTAAAGAAAGATTACAAATAATGACAAGGTGCAACAATAAAGTCTGTGCCTCACTTACTTGGCAAAATCTTCATCTTCTGAAAACTGGCTGGTTTTCTTCTGTGCAGGAAAAAAAAAGGAAATATAGTAAATTAGATTTTAGAAACAGAAGCTTTGGAGCCATGATGAGTACTAAGATATTGCCTGACATGGGAAAAACAAATTACATTAAACTTAGATAAAGTAAGCATACATATGAAAAAAAGGTATGAATAAATAAAGCAAATCTCTAATGACACTTAGAAGTCTTGGCTGGTTTAGATTAAAAAAAGTGCAAGGCTAGGCAGCAAAGCAACTCCCGGTCTGCCATGCAGTGGCATAATTTAGTATATGCTTAAGGTATTACTTGTCTTTGCTTTGAATTAACCTAATTTTGGAAGCATTTTCCSTTTCTTGGAAACAAAAGGTAAATATTGCTTTTCTTATAAAGACCTGATACATCATTAACTAATTAAAAGATAAGGCAGGCTATCTACAGCATTATAGATTATCTTTCCAACCTCAGAAAATAAGTGGTGTTAATTTCTGTGGAGTGCAAAAAAGGGTGAATCTCTGTTTAAACAAACAAAATTTACATTATTTTTAACACTGAGCCACAATCTACTCTTCCATATAAAGTCTATTTATCAGCACTATTGCTGCTGATGCCCTACATAAGCCTTCCATTAAGAGGGTTATGAGTCTCCACTGCAACAACCTCTGAACAGCAAAAAGGAATGACTTCATGCAAGCATTGGTAGCATCATGATGAATTACTTGCTCCCTTCATAGATATTCCACTTACACACACTGCATGGCATCCTCAAACAAGACTTTGTTTCATTGTAGCTCTCTAGGAACTCCTCAAGTAGCTCCCTACAGCAACATACAGTTCCAGTAAATAAGACCTATCACCACTCAGTTTTTAACTTGCTGGCACAAAGCAAAATACTTTCAAGCTATAAATATACATCAAAATACTTGTGCATAGTGTCCATCATCATTTTATGAAAGAAATTGCAGTCTTTGCTTTCCACTAGTTTATCCCCATAGACACATGCCAACTCATGAAGACAGAGATATTGAATATCACTTGGTTGCTGTAAACACTTGGGTGCAGAAAACAAAATGCTCTAGAGATAACAAAATATTTTCCTTTGTAATGCTGTCATCTGGCATCAAAATAGACCACTCTTAAGGAAGACTAACTGATATATTCTGCAAAAACTTTAGTTTTGCTGAGTAGATATCCAATGGACATTGTGCTTGAAAAACTGATATATTCTGCAAAAACATTAGTTTTGCTGAGTAGATATCCAGTGGACATTGTGCTTGAAAAACTGATATATNTAGATATCCAGTGGACATTGTGCTTGAAAAACTGATATATTCTGCAAAAACATTAGTTTTGCTGAGTAGATATCCAGTGGACATTGTGCTTGAAACTATATATGCTTTAATATGAACCAAGTTCTCCAGCCAGCTGAACATGAAAAATACAATTAAAACAAATGTGTGTTCTCCACTGACTGGCACACTTAGGCAGATCATTATGGCTTGAGGATGCAGTGCAGTACAGGACACAGGGAAGGATCAGCACCACCAGGATCTTTCATGTACAGTAGCGCTGTTTTTCAAAACTGCTCAAGAAAACAGGACAGAGGTCATCATGATAAAATTGACACAACTGTCACCTCAAACTTCCTTCTTACACAAATTCCATACCAGGATGGGTGCAAACATGCAGGATGGGCCAGTGTAACTCCATCAAAACAAGGTATGTGGTATAATAGACCTGACAAATCTTTGCTTCCTTGACTCCGTGAGGTAGGTGGGCAAAAAACATATTCTGTAAAAGAACAGAGCTGCACTCCAAGGAATAGGAAAGCAGATAAAAACAAACCAGGATCGGACCCATCTGATTTTACAGGAGAGGTCAGGATTTGCTGACCATATTATATACATTATACCTCCTTCCCTCATTTCTGTCTTTAATCTCCACTCTGGTGTTTGGCTACTCTTTGAAGACCCTGCTTCATGGAACGGGTTATCAAGCACTGGAATGGGATACCCAGGGATGTGGTTGAGTCACCATCCTTGGAAGTATTTAAGATGTGTAGATGTGGCACTTAGGGACATGGTTTAGTGGTGGACAGTGCTAGCAGTGGTGGACAGTCTAGCAGTGCTAGACTAATGGTTGGTGTCATTGTCCTTAGGAGTCTTTTGCTACCTAAATGATTTTGTGAGTTTATGATTATTGATTCAGAGCTTCTTCAATCTCTGTTTTGTTCTACCTAGTCTTCGAAAAGTTGTTTTTCCCTTGGAAATATTGACCTCTCTTCTCAAAAAAAAAAAAAAAGTAAGCATAGCAAACTTTGCAAAACATTGCTCTATTTCCACTAAATAAATTTTCTTTCTCAGCTTTCTACCCATCTCATCTACCTGATCACAGTCACCTTAGGGCAGGAACTATCTTCTACTTTGTACAAAAACATATGTTCTTCATTAGTCCCCAATCCAATGTCCATAAACGAATTATAAAGATCAGCAATAACAGAGTGTTTGTCAGGTAGATTAGCCCATGATAAATACCTGAAAGCCATTGTAGAGGTCTTTTATATTAAAGATGTAGTGGAACTTCATAGCAGTTAGGGGGAAGTTTTGAATCACCGCCTGGTGAAGGCATATGTCTGCTTGTGCTATGGCTCAAATATTCTGGATTATTGATGGAGTAAAAGCTTGTTCCTGGAAGTGGAAGCAACCTATCTTTCTATAGATGGTAATAAGGGAATCTGAAGAAAGGAAGTTGAAAGAAAATGCTGCAAAATGTCTCTTGAAAAACAAGAAAGAAAAAAGAGATGAAGATTCTCCAGCATCAGACAGCAGATAAGAGTCAATGGAGTGTTAAATGACAATACAGCCTGGTGAACGTACAGCTACGTGTGTGTCACAGAAAATGCTTCATTCCTAGCCTCATCCTTGATGCAGTTCCACAGCAGTTGCATGTCTGGCTATGAGCCCCAAGGGCACATCTGACAGGTGAAGGACCACATGAGACTGCAATTGCTATGAAATTCAGGGGACTCTCAATGTCGTAATAAATCTGCTGTGTCTCTTTCTGTTTAGCTATAAGAATAGCAAGATTTTCAATCTGTACTAAATTGCAAATAGTATGTTTTCTCCTATTTCCTTTCATTTCCTACCTATTGTGGTGGAAAGCTAAATAGTAATTATTTCATGTATTAAATACAAAATTGCTATAATATGACACTTCAAACCATACCTGGAGCTTAGGCTTGATAATGAATCTGCCAGCAGCTGGATTAATATAGGTAACATACTGACAATTATGAATTTCTTTAATACATAGCTTCTGCCTATCATAACTGAGCAAGAAAATGTAGCTTGTTTAATATTAGTGACAAAACACTGAAACGCTGTACATTTCCAGGCTTAACCTCAGTTGAAGGATCAACATCTCTGTCCTATGGGAAATCTGGGATACAAATATCCATGGAAATATCAAATTAGGATTGACATTTTAAAATTCAGAATAATCCCACAATTTCTATCACATAATATTTTGTTCAAAATTTCTGTTGCAATTAAGATATTCTATTTTCACAAAATCTTCTGATGATAAGGATTTTTTTATGGTGAAAGTGGCTCCAAACACACTTGGATGAGTAAAGCATGGTCAAAGGAAGTACAAATTGGTTTGAGAATGTACACAATCATCATCGATAAGAGCAGACAAAACTAAATGATCTTAATAGGAAAAAACCAGCAAAGATCATCACAGAATATGAGGTGGCATGCTCCTTTATTTGTAGCATCATCCAACAGACACCGTTTCTGGCTTTCCAGGTGACACAGCTCCCGGTGAATTAAAAGGAGGCCACTTAAAAAGTAAAATTTAAAAAAAAAAAAGAAAAGGAGGCTTTAAGTTGCTGGCAATTTGTGTTCTGTTTGTCCAATGTGAAGAGAGTTGTTTCTATAGAAGGTAGTGTACATCTGAACTAAGACAAGCAGGTACCACCTTTAAAAAAAACCACTGTAAAAGGAAAACTTATGAATAACGCAGCCATTCCCTGTTCAAATCAACAAATCCTTCCTTCCCAGAACTTCGTAGGATAATGCATTCTCTTTCTTTCCATGTGTTTGAAATGAATTTTACTCTATTTTAGAATTCTCAAATGGTTATATTTAAATTCCTGAATGTCACGGTCAGCTCTTTTCATAATATGATTTGCTTTGTAAAATGGAAATTTTTAGGGCTTGGTTTGGTTCAAAAGAATTCAAAACCTTTCAAAAGAAAGAAGCATCAACCCTTTTAAGCATTAGAGATTTTGAGAGCTAAACTCTGAAATCTTCGTGAAAAAATGAAAAGATTCCTGTCTCAAACAGAATATAGTTTTGAGAAGAAAACAGAAGAGCATTGAGACATTAGCTTTGCATGTCACTGAATTAGACCTGACTGATTTCTCCAAGCTAGAGATGTTTCATATTTGAGCAGTCACCTCCTTTTTTTTCCCTCTTTATATCTTGTTCCTTAACAAGACATTCAGCTGATGCCTCCACGGGATGAAGTAGGACCTAGCAAAAAATGTATACAATTCATCTGCATTAAAAGATGCAAGAACAGTACAGATATTACTGCCTCACCTTGGTCACCATTACAGTCAGATCACATCATATGTGCCACTGAAAATAAGAACCTTCTATGAAACAAAAATGTTAAGGTTGTGAGTAAAATCCTTGAACACATGGTGAAGAAGCAGAACTGAATAGCTACATTCAGCCTGCTAATAACACTGAAGTATTTGTGCATGGAGTGCCTGCCTATCTGTCTGTGCACCTCCTTTTGACAACAGACAGACAACTATCTGTATTTAACCTGCTTTTTTAATGTCTCTCTTTTACTCACCGGATCATTCACGAAGCATTCTTTGGAAGTCACATACTTTATGTCACATAAGATGACATGCTTGTATAGTAACAAGAATCTAAGATGCATTTATGATAACAATGAAGTGTTTACACAGAATATTGGTCCTCCAGTAACAGAATGAACTAAAACACTAATCAACTGATTTTAAACTGGAAACTTTACCTTTATACAGGTTCTGGTGAAAGGATAGCAATAAATCTTAACTGCCAAAAAATTAAAATGTCATTTGGAAAGTAAGAAGGGAATACCTGCTGTCACCTACTCTTGGAGGCACTGCCTTGGCAAGGACTAGATGTTCTCCAGAGGGCTGTTCCAACCCTGACAGTTCTGAGATTCTGCAATTCTGTAATTACCTTAATTGCCCAAATCAACTGAACTATCCTTCAGGGGCCATCTTCTATGTTTTTATTCTCATGCCAGAGAAAGACCATTCATTTGAACCAGTATAATAAAATTTCTATGGATTTTGTCTGTTTTCTTTACAGGTGAAGAAAAGATACAGGCTAAACATCTGGGAAGCTGCAATTTAGGGAATCAATTTCTGTATCTCAGACATCCCTGTTCTCAATAGTCAATCAGTGGGGCCAACATCCAGCAGCTCCATCAAGAGCAGCTGAAGGATACTCTCCTTCCAAGACTCTCCATAGCCCCTTGACTTTCTGCTTCTCTTCTAAGACGGTTTATAACCTTCCAGCAGCATATGCTTCTCTCTTTAATCAATTAATTTTGAAGCTTTCTGTTTCTATGTGGTTTAGGAATGCCATTATGGATCATAACACAAAAATTATATCATAACATTAAGTAAGAAGTAAATGCTCACAAGTGCACATAATCAATATGCTGCCAAATCAATGCATGAGGCTGAACTGTTTCATATCTATCCATTTCAGGCGTATTCAAATCACCAATAAGACAGATAAGTTTCTCTTTTTTTCTACTGGAACATAGATATGACTAGCTTGTTTCTCCAGCTTTTTTCCAAACATCTCTGAAATGTAACACAATGTGCATAAAAATTATTATTATACAAAGCAATACTTAAACTAAACAAAATCTAGAATTCAAAATCATGCTGGCTAAAATTTATGAAGCATTTCACCACCTACAAGGGTTATTTTTAACTATTGAAGTCCTTAGCAATCAGTGAAACTCAGTCTTTGAGAATACATCACCCTGGGATCCTGAATTCCAGAAAAGTCGTGTTGATTTAGTTGATCGACTACTTCACAGCTTTTGAAAATCTCACAGTATATCTGTCTGCATCCTTTGAAAATGAAATGCTTTGAACATGAAATCCCAAGGTATCCTGACACTCAGAAATTTCATCAGTGAGTCGATTATTTTTTCCTTCTTCTTAGGGAAGGATTAAACAAGAACTTTACCAAAATATGTAAAGTGCAAAAATATTAATTGTAAATATCTTTTAATCAGGATATTTAATCAGGAATCTAGTGCAATATCATCTCCCATACTAAGGAATATTAACCTGGTTGTATTAAATTTCAGCCTGTTCTCGCAAATGAGGTGCTTGTGTGATCCTGAATGCAGACTCTCAGGTAACAAACTTACTACAACAGCGAAAAAATTAATTCAAAGACCCTTATGCATTCATCAGAACTGTAAAATATGGAGACATAAATTTTGAGTTTACACAATTTTTAACCAACTGCACCAATTCTCTTAGATGTGCAAGAAAAATTATAACTACAGAAAGCTGGTAAGTCATCTTGAAAACACAGAAGAAAACAACTTTTATTAAGCATTACTATAATAGTGAACTTTGRTATGATGTAATCCTCACCTTCTGCCACTTAGTGAAGTATTCCACAGATCCATAAGAAAGGATTCATCATCCAAGAGTGTCATTTCTAATTTCACCCTTTTTATTTTGTGCATGGAAACAAGGACCTGCAGAAATCACTAGGAATTAGTTAAAGCAGGACTGGAAAACTAACAATCTTCCTTTCTAGATAATGTATTTTTGTTGTTTAAATTATCACAGACATATTTTGCACAAAATAAAACCACAGTAATAGGTGGACTTAGAGGAAAACTTTTGAGTACATTGCAGTGACTGGGGCTCTCATCCACAACGTGCAGCCTAAATCCAAAAGTTCTCTCTGTCTTATTCAGAGCTGGGATTTGAACCAAAGGGGGTTATGAAACATTTAGGGAATACAGTGGTTAAAATCTTTTCAGCACCACAGAGAATTTAATGCGGACTCAATACTGCTCGGCAAGGAGAAAAAGATTTCTTAAAAATTTTGTGCACCTAACCCAGATTTTTTTTTATCCAGTCAATAATGTAATGAATTTGGGATACATCTGCAATTGATTTTGAGATGATGAAAGCCACAATTTAATAAGACCTCAATATTTGCCAATAAGAAAGGACTGTAAGGAAGAAAAAAAAAAGGATTATCAGTTCCATGTATAATAAATAGAATAGGAAGAAAATGCGGAATACAGACGTTATTTTTTTCATTGTATTGGACTGTATGTTAAAATACTTTGGGTTAGGCAAAAGAAAGAGTGAAACGGTTTTGAACTTGTCTTGCTTCTTTAAAAACTGGGCAACAAATTCATGAGAGCTTGTAGGAATTGGAAACCGCACTTGCACGTGGACAGCTGAACACTGGATGTCACAACACTGCCACGGTCCTGACTCACAGCAGACTTAATAGTTCCTTGAGCAAGCCAGAATAAACAAATACATCACTGAAAGTAGGACAGTAGGACTATGGAAGTATTGTGTTGTCATCTTCGATTTTTCAGTGAAATGAATCATCTGCAAACTTCAACAGTAATTTTGACTGGCCATCTCAACAAAGGTAACAAATGCTTCCAAGGACATTTCTGTCTAGTCACAGTCAGCTGAAAGGATGGTTACTGACTGGAGAAGTAAAGCAACCAGATAAAGAGGGAAGATATGCTGGAGGACAGGACAGAAATGGAGAATCTCAATAGATTTGAAACTGGATGATCATGAATATTGGGGAAAAAAGCTGTGACTGCGCCCACCCTGCTTTAATACCACAGAAGGGAAAAACATTGTTGCAGAAACTATGTTCATATGAAAGGTTTAAAGTCTCTTAATTACCTTAAAATTACAGGTAAAAGATGATTTTGTTCTTATAGATCAGTATGTACACGTACTTTTAACCCCAAAACTAGGAATCCTCCTTCTTGATCTCTAACCTTATCTAAACTTTAAATTATGTTGACAATTATAATCTATAAACATTTACGCATTTTTGTTCTCTGTGGCAGTATTCCAGACTTTAGTATTATTGAGGACCCCAGACTTAATGTACCAATATTAGTTTGCATCAGAACGTGCCTCCATAAAGCAACATTTTGAAATTTTCTGCTGTTCTAGAGGCAGAACGAGGCAGGGTGAGTCATATGGCCTGGGGGAATGCTAAATAAAACCCTACACTACATGCTAATCTCACCCACTCTAGCAGATACCTCAAAAAAAGTTATGTGGCTACAGATAAGATGAGAACTGACAGAAAACACTGCAGATTAAAGGCGATATTATCTGTAAGAGAAATCTTTTAACCTCTAAACCATGGAAATAACATAGCAATGAACAGTAGTGAATCACTGTACTTCAACAAGTTCATCTCTTAAGCTCTTTTTTATGAACTGAGACTTAATTTAAATTGCTCATTTGTGCAATTGGCTGTGAATGACTCTTTCCATTATAAAAACAATCCACACTTTGACTGTTCTAAAGAATTGCTTGCAGTGATAGCTTAAGACACATGAAAGCATTTCAGTGTATCCTTTGAATGCATTTTCCAGGAAGAAGCACTGGTACACACAAACACAAAAATAACATAAGAAGAAGTCATTTTGAGCTACACACGACAGTACAAAATCATTCCATCACAGCTCACCGAAAAAATGTTGCAAACACAATGGAAAGTGAATACAATATACTTGTTTCTGGATTGTCATGCGGTTCTTCACCTTCTGTCATTAGTGCAGGGACTTGATAGCAGAGTATTTAACAAGAGGGACTTGGCTGAAGAGCAGTGGACAGAAGAAAGAGCTGCAGACAACCAGACCAGTCCACTTATTTGTTCATGTCTTAATTTTTCTTAGAAGGACCAGTGGATGTTTTGCAACACTGATTTAAAATGTGAAGGAATACTATTAAAATTTCACAGCAAATCCTTAAAGGTTTATAAACTCTCAAATTCTATGCCACAAGAGAGTTGGTGGGTGTGTTACACTTGGAGAGCAAGCGCCTGTGATGCTGACTTCACCTCTTTGGTTTATTTAAGAAGTTGCCTGCAAGAAGAATACACAACCTTTGCTGCCCAGGAACTCCTTTCATCAGCTTCTGCTTACAATGGAAAGTGTTATGCTTTTGTACTCTAGGGCCATGGCCATGGTTGCCACTGGAATGGCAATCATTAGCTGAAAAATCCCTTTCTGATCAGAGGAATTTCTGAAAGCCTTTTAAGGCTGATTCCCCGTCAAAGGAGCTATGACAGTTTGCAACAGCCCATGATCTCACTCTGACGCACAGCAGATTTCTTTTCTCCTAATCTTTCCATTCATTTTGAGGGGCAAAAAGGCGATTAAGTTTGTTAATGCAGGATTCTATGTTAAAGCAAATTTGGAAACACTTCAAAGAATAAACTAAGGTACAAAAAAGACAAAATGGGCTTTGCTTATCTGATCCGAATACAGAAGAAACTAACACAAGACGTGAAAGAAAAAACAGGGTAAAAACTTATTCAATTAAGATTTGTGGATTTATACCTATTTTTTGAAGCCTGGTGAAAATGTAATCCATTAGCAGCAATGTAGATTGGCTGGAAAATTAGACAATTGATTGCACAAGCAGTAAAATTACTCATAAAGCAAACTTAAATGCTTCTAAAGATTTTATCTGAACACTTCTAAAACTGTGGAAAGTTTCTTAAAGTGAAAAATTGTATTCAGTGTCTTCTCCCAGACATTTGAGAGGATAAGCCAGTGTATTAACTTATTTCTCTAGTGCTTTTCATAGCATGAAAAACTGTACAACAAAGAGGGCATATCATTTTTTCTTTATAGTCATATCAGTTCAAGTTACTGGAAGGATAAAAAAAGAGATGGCAAAGAGGGCATATCCAGTGACAAATGGGCTCTCCCTTGATTGTGTTCTTCATGAAGAGCAAAGGAAACAGCTTTTATGAGTCTGATTTGCTTTGACTGTCTGATTCCTCTTGTTCCAAAATCTATCACCAGTATAACATTTTTGGCCAACACACAGTCCTCTCCATTTGTGTGTTATACTAACATTTCCTTTGATCTGCATCCATCTCACTTATGGAGACTCCAAATTTCACCAGAGAGGGATTGGCATCCTTGGGTTTTGTATAGTACCTAGAAAAAGTAAACTCAACTTCTGACTGTCCTTTTGGTACATCTACAGACACCAYGCAGAGGCACGCAGGCTAACCAAAGCTGACTCAAGGCTTCTTGTGAACCTGATGCCAAAATTTCTCCTGTTCGCAATCAGAGAGCACCTTGTGGGAGCACAGTGTCAATTCCGGTTTGCACCAAGCAGTTCCACCCTCCTCCTTACCCCTTACCTGCCACAACTTTGAAAGTTTTCCAGTTTGCAAAGCAATGAACTTTGCCAAGGCCCAGACAACAGCAGTAAACAATGGCTGTGATGAGACTGCAAGAACTGTGGAATATTTTTTATCTTTGCTGTTGAGAGAAAATAAGTTCCACACAGTCATGAGAAACTTACTCTGGAGTAGTGCTGATGCTGTGTGGTAGTTGAAAGAGATGTTGGTAAGGAGGCAGTCTTCAGAGAGAGCACCAAGCCTATTGCCTATAAACACTGTTTTTACTACTCCAGCATTTCCAACAAGCAAGACTGGTTTGCCTTTTACTACGAGTAAATCAATAAAGTATTGGAGATGTGCAGTCTAAGATGTGTGAACAAAGATTGACTAAAATTGAAAAGGAAAAAAACCCCATCAAATACTCTCACATCACAGTTTAGTTTTAAAAGCAAACTGCAATTTCTGTCTCTCTCTCTGGCTAGGACTAAATTCTAAAAAGTGATGAAACAGGATCTTTCATTCTCAAACACAATTACTACGAAACTGTTTTACTGGATTACTTTTTACACAGTATTTCCACTTGAAAATTTTTATTCAATTTCCTGTAAAAGGAAGCTTTTGAAATCTGGTTTTAGCTGAAGTGCATCGATTCCGTCTCAGCCTTTATAGAACACCAGTCTCCCTATAACTGTTAAAGAAGCAAAGGCCTGTGCTAGATGTAGTTGGTTTAATTTTTCAATTATTTCCATTTAATTTTTGGCTTTACTTTCACCATACCTGAAACTGTTTGGGCAAAAAGTTGGCARAAAACAGCTTTACTTACTGTGAGCACCTAAAAGCTTCATTGCCTGATAAATCTTTCTCTTCCAAGCTCTGTGTTTTCCTACCAAATATTAACCCTCAAAGAGAACTTGTTACAGGAGAAGTGATAATGGATAGTATATTTTGGTCATCAGCTGCATGTTTCCATGTCCATAGACTTCTAATCTCCCCAGGAAACTTCCTACTCATCTAAGCATTAAAAAGATGTATAATACAAGTTAATGCAATCAAAAGACCATGAAGCACTTTAGAATATCCTATGCAGAACGCACTGAAAAAAGTGCAAAAATAACCACGCCTTCAAACTGAGGCAATTACAACTAACAGCTCATGCTTTCTATTTCTTCACTGACTGGTATACATCATACTACCGTAACTTGTACAATTTGTATTCTACAAATATAACTCTAACTTTGTAAGTTGTTCAAGAGCGTAGTGGAAAGGTGGTGATTTGCTTCCTCTAAGTCTCATACACTTCATCAATGTGAAGCTAATTTAGGCGGCAAAAAATTACCTGTGCATAAAGCTGGCAAAAAAAACCAAACTAAAGTCTGCAGTTTGTGGTGTACAGTTGCTGTGGGCATTATTTTCAACGATTAAATGGGCTTGCAGCCTGAATTTCTCTTACCATGGGAAAAAAGTACCCCACATGGAAGTAGGTAGATGCCCAAAAGATGCTATAATCCTGTGGGAAGCTGTGCCAGGGCAGGCTTCTGGAAGGACCTGTGGACCTGTGTAGAAAGGAACCCAGGCTGGAGAAGATTTGCTAGCAGGACTTGTGACCCCATGGGGGACCCACACTGGAGCAGTTCGTGAAGAACTGCAGCCCAAGTGAAGGATTCATGATGGAGAAGTTCATGGAGGCCTGTCTGCCATGGGAGGCACCCCATGATGGAGCAGAGGAAGAGTGTGAGGAGTCCTTTCCCTGAGGAGGAAGGAGGAGCAGAAACAATGTGTGATGAGCTGACTGCAACCCTAATCCACATCCCCCTGTGCTAATGGGGGAAGAGGTTGAGAAAACTGGGAGTGAAGTTGAGCTGGGAAGGAGGAAGGGGTGGAAGGAAGGTATTTTTAAGATTTGAGGGGTTTTTTCCCATTACCCTACTATAATTTGATTGTTAGTAAATAAAATTAATTTCCCCAAGTAGAGTCTGTTGTGCCTGTGACACAGTATTTGCTGAGTATTTGGTCTCTCTGTCCTTATCTTGACCCAAGAGTCTTTAATCATATTTTTCTCTCCGCTGTCCATC
The DNA here is from genome assembly GCA_018881555.1 of Amblyornis subalaris. Lineage (NCBI taxonomy): Eukaryota > Metazoa > Chordata > Aves > Passeriformes > Ptilonorhynchidae > Amblyornis > Amblyornis subalaris. Next base: position 1,813,155 of record JACAXG010000061.1, on the reverse strand, counting down.
CAAGAAGGGGGAGCGATAGAACGGCTTGGTTGGCACCTGGCGTTCAGCCAGGGTCAACCCTCCACACTACTGCTCTGATTAAGCAGTACACATAAGAGACGAAAACAAAACACTTAACTGATGGCAATATTTTATGAAATGCCTGGTGGAGAATATATATGGCCACCAAATAAATAATACATTAGCAGAATAAAAATTAGAAGGAAGACTTAATAGAAATAATGGAGTTTATTCCCATTAATCTTCAAGATGGATGTTAAAAATGCCAACTAATATCATCAGACACACACAGGTCACCCCAGGTCCTGGGTGTTCAGGAGAAGAATACCAGCTCTAGATACAGTAGCTGGGGCAGCAGCTCCTGAATGTGTACCTCAAACAGCAGCCACATCGATGTAGTCATAGGCACACATTCATTGCTTGTAAGGGTCAGAACCTAGAAATCATCAGTAAACTTTTCAGCAAAAGAAAGCTAATATACACCTTAACAAGAACATGATCAGGGCAATCGTGTTTATTCCAGCCCCACAGATGAGCAAGGATTATCTGTAACACAATGCATACACTATTTCTTGAACAATGCTAAACAAACTCCCTTTCAACATGCCTAGAGTTTTTCACCAGAAACACAAAGGGTGACAAATTCAAAAGGTTTTACTTGACCTTGTTTGAGTTTTTTACAGTTTAATTAATTTAAAAGGTGACTAACTTGTTTCTCCAATGTGAGTTCTCCTGAAAGCAGCTAAGAGCAGAGGGGGGAAAAATCTCAGTGTCAACTGAAATAACCAGAAAATTATTCAGCACAGGACCCTAAACTTGAGTGTTTCAAAATTTCTCTTGAAAAAGCCATTTTCTGTTCCTTAGCTAAACTTAGGTTACATGGCTCACCCTGACAGGCACCTTGCTGAGTAACCAGAGAGTTACTAGGGTTTAAGTTTCTAAGACAGGAAAGCTTAAAACTCCAATCACTTCCTAAATGTTACACCCAGATTTTGGATTTGGATTTCACTACATTACAGCATTTCAGAGAGTCCACGAAATTGGTTTAGCTGTATAATTAACAAGAAGGGAATAAGGAATCTGTATCCTACTGTTCTTAAACTGACTAATTCAGATTTCCTACATTAGCCTTCTATGGTATAGAGATGTGAGAACTTCAATAATGGAATCTTAAATCTATTTTACTAAGAGACTTTCCAAATACCAGTTTCAATAATCTTATGATTGACATCTTCAATTACATCAGTTCATACTCTAGGAGGTACAAGCACACTTAGAGTGTTTGTAGGCTACTTTATGTCTTTTTGTTGTACCAAATAGGCAAGACAAAGTGTTAATTAGGTGCTAAAATATTACTTAGCAAGAGTGAAAACCAAAGAAATTATAAGAATAAAAGAAAAAAAGAATGTACACTGCAAAACTATCTCCAGAAAAATAGAGGAAGAGGAAAATGGGAAAACAGAGAGGAAGCCACTGTAATTGTTTCTCAGTGGCTCACCTTGTTAACATCCATAACAGTGTTGAGGGACTCAGTCTACATAAGATCTGTATCCCTATTCAAAACTAACCTTTTTGGCCCCTCCTGGGTAATATTGGCTTGTCCTCTCAGAAAAGATGACAGGAGACCTGAAAATTATATTTGAATAGAATCTTATCACTTAAATGCTTAAATAATAACACTGCAATGCAATTAAAACTTCAGAAGATGACACGTCAATAAAACAAGAACCTTTTGTAGCATCAAACCCATGTTTTCTTCCCTTGCTTGTTTATTAGGTGGTTATTTAAAACAAAAAAAAAATTCAGTGAACACTCAATGCAGCAAAATGACTGCATTCTATGTAATAATGACCTATTTCTGTTTTGATTACAGGAGAGTCTGTCATTACTGTTAATGATATGGGCGAGATATGGGAGGCATCATGGGTCTGGGGAGAAAATAACTCACCTTTAAGGCAGTTGAATCAGAATTGTTCAGGCTAATACTTTTCTGTCTACTAGCATCCTGCCCTGCCCTCCAGCCTTTCCAGAACCACCAGTGCTCTGCACACACATCTCATAGCATCAAAACCCAGAAAAATGCAAGAATTCTATCTCTTACACCTTCTCTGTATTCTGGTATTGTCCATTTTGGATGGAGAATGACACCTCCAGGAACAGGTCCTAGTAAGAACACATGTGCTTCTTGCCATCTTTCCATTCTCAGGTTTCCTGGTGTATAAAACCACACAGTTCATCAGCTGTCAGAACTTTTGGACTAAGTGAATTCCAAACGGGCATTTCTTTTGTGTTCACATGCAAGTGATGCTGAAGAGACGGAACAGGGCTCATGTTAGTGACATCATTTTCATATAGTAGGAATTTTTGACTATTTCCTGAACTGGATCTCTGACTGTGAATCCCCACACTCAGCCAACTGTTCACATTGATTTACTCTTGCCTCTGTGCTAGTTTAGACCCGAATTTCCATTAAGCCTAAGGACAGGAAAGGAGACTCCCAGACTGAAATAGCTCTATTCTGCTATTCAATTCTAATAGAAAGTGTTAAATGGAGAAGAAAATCTATGCAGCTGCCAACATTTAGTAGCAGAAATAGGCAAGCATTATGTATTAGAATTATTTGCTTAGTATTTTGGCAATAAATTCCATGATGTCTGTCTAGAAGCCTAATTAAAACATCCTGCTTCTCCTTCCAGAACAAAGTATTACTTAGTTTATCTGTCAAATTGAATGCTTATTACTTCGTGCCATGATTAACTGTCCTTTCGGACATGCAAACAACACATAAAATGTAGAATTTTCTTGAAACATTTGAGCTTTCTATTGCACATCATGTGGCTGACAGAATGGCCTGAGCAGTGTGTTATTAACCTGCAGCTTCAGGCAAAGGCAACATGAGGAATGTTTTCTGCAAGAACCCCGGCAAAGTCTTTACAAAGTGATATTGGATATATGCTGCATAGGCAGGCAGGCACCTTACTCTTTCCATTCCCTGCACTTCCAGCAACAAACAGAGTAACACGCTGCCGGTTGGTTCTCCAGCTGAACAGCCTACCACATAGAAGGAACACACAGTGAGCACCTTTCCTGTCCTATTGTACTTCTTATCACAGAGACACAATTATTCTCCCCCTCTACATTCTTATTCCCTTTAATGGGAAAAAATGAGCTTGCACCTTCTTGGCAAATTTGCCTCAACTGAGCTGATGTTGCATGAAGCAACATTTTCTCCCAGAAGATGGTAAGAGAATTAGTGCAAAGTAATGAAAGCAGTTACTTCAGCTAGTGAGAACAAACCCTATTCTGCTAGACAGCCACACAGTCCAGCTGGATTGTGCCAACCCAACGATAGAGAAGTTATCGCAATTTTGCCATTGCTTTAGCAGAGTGAATTCCACCATCAGTTGTACACATATAATTCAGAAAAAAACAAAGTCAGACTTCTAAAGTAATGCATTGCTTCCAAAGAAATAGTCCTATGAGTCACAGAATGGAAATAGTTTGGCTGCTTGTGGATTTCTGTCTTAGTGAAGAGTATTCATTCTGATTTTTCAAAGTCTAACAGGAACAAATTCATATTCCTCAGTGCTTGTCTTCAGTTAGCAGCCAACAAAATACTCTATAGAAGGCTGATTGTAAAGTTCACAATACCCCAAGGCACAGCTTATTGTCTTTCACCCTTCTGTCAGGATAACGGAACAAGATAGACAAAAGCACAAAATCCTTTATAAATCTTCAGATCAGCCACATTCAACTAGCTTGGTTTTTTCCATTTCCAACACACCTAATAAAGGTAAGGAGTGTGTTATCACATACAGCAGATGTGGATGTTCCTTGAAGAAAGGTGGGAACATATGCACTTTTTATTTGGTCTGTGTACTAACCAGTGTTTCTATGTTTCATTTTTTCACCCTATCTGTAATTAAACTAAATTAGTGTTTAAATTTAGCTTTTAGGCAACTGATTCTTATGAGCAAACATGCATGCACACATGTACATGCATGTTTTTAATGTGTACATTATTTTTAACGTGCATTATATTATACATGAATATATATATTCATGCACACGAAAGTCACACGTAGACATGCACTTTCCAAATCCACACCTTCTTATTTATTTGGTTTTGTTCCCTTACTCTTCTTACCTCACTATAAATGGTTGACCAAAAATGTGTCTGCTGCCAAGTACAAATGCTTGTTACTGTGCACAAACAAACATATTCGGCACTCTAGATGGTCACTGTAGACAGTTTTTTTGAACACAATACACATTCCCTCATGGGCACATTTATCATATTGAGGAGCATTACTGTCATGACAAAATGCCTTTGAAATACTGACTCATTGAGAGACACTTTATCAATGCTGTAACATACTCAAAAATAACCTTCATGTCTAAGACAACACATTTGCAATCATTTTGATCGAAACTCTTAAAGGGAGTAATTAAAGACAACGAATTCTTTTACTTTGAGAATAAACTTCTCTTCTGGCTGCAAGTACAGCTCCAGGGTAGATTGTTTAACCATCTGTTCAAACTGTAGGTTCTTCTTCCCCGGAACATCCAGAGCTAGAAACAGGTCACTGATCAGGCCTGTGAAAATTGGGATATCATCTGTCACTGTTTTATGCAAATTGAAGTCTCTTAAGGCTCACATAAGCACATGGAAAAGGATGGTAAACAATATATTGCAAGAGCATTAAATAATTTTCCTTTTAGATTCTGTTTTTATTCAAGGGCAAAACACCAGAAACAGATTTTACCCGATCCTCAGATCTGTTCTTGTCTCCGTGTTTCAGGGACCCGGCAATTACCAAAACTGACTTGATAGTATGAAGTCCCCAGTCACTACAGCCCTACAAAAGCACTTTAACTGGTCATGTTAGCACACAAAATAAAACTGTGGTAATGTTTATGAAGAAAATGATCATTTTACACACAGAGTAAAATGAGAAATTTTTATTCACCTGTAGTCTTGCTGTAGCTTTAGGCCAGTGTTAGAGGTTGACTAAAAAAAGTAAAAGGCTGAAATATATATTTCTGTATATCTATTTAATCTTCAGTATTCCACCATTTTGTTCCCTATTCTTAACCAGTTTCCAGATGGATAAAGTTTGAAAACATATGCTGCAGCCACATCTAGGAATTCCATATAAATACAGCCTAGTTAGTACTATCACTCAACAACAACAACAAAAAAAGGAACAAACACCCCCTCCAAAAAACACCCAAACAGAAAACAAAACTGGAAGCAAATTTACAACTTAAAAATATGCCATTTTAAGTGGACAGATGCGCTATCCTCTTCCATGACAGTGGTAACTCTATAAGTGTGAATCAAATGCACTAAATATGTCACAAAGAATAAAAAAAGTAATGTTCAAATTCAGGACAGTTCACAATAAAAACAGCAAAAAAAAAAAAATTTCTGAAGTAATAAAGATGCCAATGATCTGCATTGAAAATGAGTCTCCGCATTTTAGAAGTGGTACATCTAGGCAAAGAAGTTAAACATAGAGCTGATAAAAACCCCAGGAAATTTAGGAATATACTGTGTCAATGAGCTTTTTGTTAGATTTAGGCAAGATTTTTTTTTTTCCCAAAAAGACTTTTTTTCTTAGTTTGTTGTCTGACAGGGTGTTAAAAAGCAGGATGTGCATCTGAACAGCAGCCTGGTGAGTGGATTGTCTGGCATGCAAGGATTTTAATACATCCAGGCTATTTGCCATGGCATGACAGGACCATAACACTCTTCCTTCACAATATATGCACTGAAAGCCCTGATAGCCCTGTTCTGCAGCAGTTTTCCCAGGCTAGGATCCTAGTGCCCCAAARGTGTATTTAAAGTTCTAAAAGTCCCAACACTGGAGCAATGCTCTCAGAACTCTCTGAACTGCTGTATATTTTACGTAGCAGCACAGAATTTTTTCTCAGTGGGATTTGATTCCTTCAATTTCCATTAAAAGTAAAATGAATGAGATTTAAAAAGTAAACAAACAAGAACATTCTAGATTTTGCTTCAAACATTAATGTTAGTATTATTGTTGTTACTGTGATTAATACTGAAATGGCAAACAATGGTATAAATTACTTGTATCAATTCAGAAAGTGCCTTTGGGACAAAGTAATCATTAGACTCAAGGAATCCTTGTTCTAGTGAAGCAAACAATATTAATTATCTTTAGATATGCATGGTTTAATTTCATTATCTCTAGAAAATTGCAAGAATGTGTCCGGAAATCTTCAGAATATTTAGAGGTAATTTCAAAATTATGTAGGCATGAAAATAAAGTTGTTTTTTACTTCATAATGGCCCTGCCTGCTATTTGAGTTTATGGCTTAATGTTGAAGGGTTTTCCAAGTTCTTATTCCACTGATAAAACAGAATATTAGGAATGACTTGTGAAAAATTATAGAGTTGGAAATTATTAAAACAGCATACATACAGGGAAGGTTTTAAAAACAATATTTCTGAATATGAATTCTTTCTAGTATGATAATTAAATTACTTAGAAATGCTTTTTCTCCCCCTTTTTTTCAAACAGTTGTCCACTGTATTTACTGGGCAAAGTTTAAAAAAATGTTCATTCAATTACAATATGCTATCTTTTTTCAGTATAATTCCTACTCTGTTATTCTCTTCTCCAAAAGATAGTTATTTATATGGGTGTTACACTGCAGCACAATGTAGTCAGTCATCCCAGGTATGAAGCAGCAATATAGAATTATTTAATGCAAAATTAACACATTACAAACATCACAAGATAAGAGGAAAGGACACTTTTCTCCAAAATCCCATCTGGCAATTTATTAAGGATGAACATGTGATTTAAACTGCCTTTAACATACAAAATGAGATTACATACATAAATCCCTCCTATTGTTATTCAATATTCAGCTGCACTGGTTTAGAGTGTGTGTTAATGGACATGTACCAAATCCAGAAGCCCAAAGAACCCTCACCTGTTCAGGGAGCAGCTCCCTGCAGAGAGGTTACGAGGTGATAAACTTCCTGGCTAACAGACATGCACCAATAAACTAACATCATTTCAGAGATCAATTCAATGTCAGGGACAACCATGACACAGGTTCTAGGGAAGGAAACAAACCCCATAATCCAAATACACAGATTAGTCTTTAAACATGGTAAGAATAAGTCACTTAAATCAAATGTCTGATGTGTGCAAACATTTTTAAAAACAAAGCTCAAGGGAGTTACAATTAAGAGTGTCAGTCAAAGCTGACAAGGACCCTAGTTCAAAGCAAAATGAGCTAATTAGGCACTGTTGATTGTTAGTATTCAATAACATTGCTGCACAAAGGAGGCAGCTGAGAAACACAGACAGGTACTCCCCAAACTCAGAGCAGGCATGGGCTGCAGTGGTGTCACCTGCCACTGATCACTGGAGGCACAGCCAGCAGCTGTACAGGGTCTGGAAGTCAAGTGCAACACTACCATTGCTAAAAATGCCATACTTTTTTAAAGCATTTTGATTTTTTTTTTTTAATGCTTTTATATGAACCATTGGTTGCCTTTAGAGGTTTCACTGTTTCTTTTTTAAATATAATTGCTCAAAATTTTAGAACAAAACCACAGAACTTTTAATGATACAAAGGAGAAAATACTCATTAAATCTCATTTTTAGAGTAACATGAAGTAACAATGTTATTGCTAAACAAGTTCCTCATTACAATCACTACTTAAGTTACATACTAGCGAAGAAGAGATCTTGAATTTTGTGTTCAGGTCTGCTACAAACCAGCAAATTTGTCATAGCACTTTCTTACTACTGAAAAAACCAAATATTTCTTGTGTTCCCCATTCAGAAACACACTGCTGAACTAAATGATCAGTCTTAATTTTGTCATATTTCATAGTAATGAATATTTCAACTCTGGACTTCAATGTAATGCCTTCACCAAGAAATACAAATCTTTTAAAACAAAGATAACACAAAAAAAGTGTTAAAAGATACTACTTACAAAAAAGAAAAATTTCCTAGACCTTAGCCAGCAGAAGAATTTGACTTCTAGGCATCAGCTTTTAGTAATCTGTCTGGCATTGAATTTGGAAGGAAAAGACTGGACAGTTAGAGTCACAAAGACCATGTATGGCTGAATCATGTCTACAGGAAGAATCATCTTTTGAAACATATAGAATAAATGAGACTAGTAGGGATGCAGTGGGTTTGAATAGGCCAGGAAACAGCACTGAGTAAAAAAAAAAAAAAGGCAGAGGAAGGTGAACACAGGACAGGGAAAACAAGGCATGTCTCAAAAGCATTGGAAAGCCCTGGGAATCACTGGGACTTCTTGCAAAGTTGAATTCCTCCAAACTTCTCACCCATATGATGCCATGATCTCACCTGGTGGGAGTTGAACAGGACCAGAGTTTCAATACCAAAATTTTAATTGTAGTCCTGTAGGACCTGGATTTACTCACATTTATTGCAATATTTTGAAGAGGAGGTTATTTTTGTGTAGCATATTACACAGGTAATTTTGTGTTACCATCTACTCCCTCATTTAGAAACAGTTTCAGAGGAACTTTGGAGGAAGATATTACTGATTCAGTATTTATAGCCTGCAAAGGACAAAGAAGAACAGCTACCATACTCACTTCTTTTTCTTGCTCCTATTTGCATAAGGGATAGTCTTTAATTGTACTGCCACCACTGACTAGACTTCTACCAAGACATGATTGAATTCAAAGCACCCCCAAGCTCCTCTCTAGAGCAGACCTTTATAGATATTCCTTATAGACTAAAATTAAAGGCAAAAGACTTAGTATACTTTTCTTGAAAGCACCAGTTTCCAATGTAATTCACATGAAAAAGCTAAACAACAAATCTCCATAGTGCTTAGCACAACATCTCACCTTATCCATAATGTAAGAAAAGTGATTGTTTACATTGCGAGAACTTCTACAACATCAGGAGCTTTTTTTTGCCCAAATCTTACATTGCATGGGCCATTTATTCCAAGTCCACTTTCTCACTATAATTTAATGTCCTAAAGCATAAATGTACCTCTTTCATGGTCATGTAAAACCATGGTGTGGTACTACTTGGAAAATGCTTACTTTAGAAAAGAAAACTAACTACATTAATATTTTTTAGCAAGAAGGAATATCCTATCAGTGGTCACACAGGACAGGAAACAGGAGGCTGCTTTGCCTATTTCAAAGATTTGAGCCCCCAAATTGGCCCCTCCATCTGAGGGTTGTAAGCACTAAGCCAGCCAGGATGTCTCAGTGTATCTTTTTGGATCAATTATTTTAACAAGAAATTCCATACTGGAGCCAAAAAATTTCCAGAAAATAAAAGGTTCACCATATGTGGTGTGAAGACAAATACTGGTTTGGACTTTAACAAATGAACAAAAAAAAACTTTGCTGAAAACTCCTGATTAACTTTGGCAAATATCCACTCATATTCCCCTTCAGACTAGATAATGAATATATACATTAAGTCATGCAAAAAGTATTTCTGTTATTATAAATTTAAGGGCCATTAAAATCATACCATTTCTTAAGTACGCACACCCGCATGCACACACATGCTCAAAGATATTGTCTCAATAACCTTATAATATACATATGAGCTAGGCAAGAACTCTGAACTTTTAAGAAGCATTTAACTTTTTATTCACTGAAACAGATAAAGTAGACACTGTTATTTGTAGCAGTCATTAGCTGTCAGTCAAAGGTGTAATAACCTGTCAAGGGGCATTTCCCAAGTACTCATAAAAGTACTGAAACTAAGCATTACAAATGTTGGCAAAACAGTGTTTCTGGACATCATCCCATCTATGGCATAACTGTGACAGCCAAGCAAAAGCTCTGGAACCAGATATCTAAGAGCCATCAAAGAGTCACGATGCCAGGTAGGAGCAATTTAGGTGCTGGAAATGTCACCCATCACAAAGCTGTCATCAGCAGGTCTCACAACTCGTTCCCAGCCACTTATGACTAATAACTACTACAGCCCATTATAAAGGATTAGATGCACCTCGAGGCACTTGTGCTTCTATACAGATGCAAGTGTAATAGAAGATCATTTTAATAGAGCTATTACAGCAGAACACATTTTGTCGCTTATTAAGCCAAGACCTCTCCTTACAAACAATGCAGTCTTTGCATGGGAGCTGACTTTTTTTGACCACAATGAGTTTCATTTTACTCCTCAAGCCTTGTTTCTTCTTATCTTAATGCCATCTTAGAAGCCCATTTTATTTCTGAGGCTGCAGAGGTCAGAAGGAAAAATTGTTTCCCAATCCAGTGAAACAYTTTGTTCATCCAAAACAACAGCATGTGTCACCACCTTAGTTTTACTTGAACAAAGTTACACATAGAGTGAGCACTTTGGTTTAAATAAACATTAAAAATTTCAATTGTATGCCCTTATAAAAAGTCACCATATGAGGGGAGTGACTTGCTCTTGAGATGTACATGTATGCCTCTGAAAGGAGAGCAAAACACACTGTGAATTACCAAAGGCAGAATAAACTATGAATGCAAAATATAGCTGATTCAAACATGCACCTTCTGAGCTTGAAGGCTTGCTAATACATCTCTGGCATGAACATCTTTGGTGCAATGGCCATGATTTTTTCATGATCACCCAAGGAAAGTTCTCCAAGCAGGATGGTAATAAAGAGCATTTAGCTCAGTGACCTGAAAAGACTTAGGTAACGCTCTAAAACCAGAGGGACTCCAGTACCATCTACCATTATTACTACTAGAAATTATTTTCTGCCTATATAATGAACTAAATCACCATAAGAACTGGCTTGTATGTACAAATTTGCTGATATTAAACATGGGATGCCAGAAGAAATCCTGGTTTAAACAGAAATTTAAACCATCTCCAAAATAAGGACAATCCAGGTGAACACAAATGCTGCAGATGGCCAGCTAGGCAGGGTAGGAGGAATAGATGGATAAGATGTATATGAAATGGAATTGTAAATTCTGTGGTTATAATCTCCACAGAGATATGCACCAGACTCTGCAAAAATTGTACTAATTGTATGAGAACATTTATTGGYAAACTAGAAATGATCCTTAGGAAAGATCAGGGACTTACATTTTAAAAATGAACAAAGCAATAAGGGGATGATTACAAAATATAAAAATAGAGTTAATATAATATAGAGTTACACAGTAGGAAGTGACTATGGAATTATTCAGGTTTACTATAATAGAGGGGAAAACCTCAATCTCAACTACTGCATGTAATTCTAAGGAGAAAAAAATAGAAATATCTAGAAATGTCAGTAGAAAGATATAATGTCTTTTCTATTACAGAGAAATTTTAGACATCTCTGTCAGATATCCATCATCCCTTTAAATTCTCTTTCCTATTTTGTATTTGCAGATTTGCAGTATTTGTATATTTGCAGATATTCTATGTTGGAAAACAAAACCACAACTGATGAAAGTTTTCACAAAGAGAAAGCATACTCACAGCATGACAAAAAAATTCAGGAGAAGTTGGGGGTAAACAAGGGTAAAGCAAAAATCGAATAGCATAAGCTACCCTTCTGAAATGGGACTAAAACTAAACTTAGATGTAAATTGCTTGGTTTGACATAAACAAACCAAACAATTCTGGCTTCCTTACACAAATATATAGATTTAATATTGGTACATGTACCAGATGTGTACTCTGTTCTTAGCACACTATCATGGTTGATGTTTGGCATCATTGGATCTTTGCTTTTAGCTTTCATCTCAGTTCAGAAAAATCCCACAAAACCCCAGTAATTAAGATGTGATAAAAATGCCCATAAGGTAGCAGAAATGGAAGAAAAAGCCATGTTTCTTTTTTCAGTAGCTGCTTCTAGCAGTTTATTTACTACAGTATTAAAATTATTTAATATGCCACTCCTATCTTTTTATGGGACCATTCTCACACTATATTTTCTCTGAATTAAACAAAAAAGGAGATATCCATATCTGCTTCTTCTGGCAGTCTTTCAGGACTGATGCCAAGCCCTCATTCAGCCTACCAAATGCCATTTCTACATCTGAAACCCATCAGGCTTGTGAAGCACTAAGTTCAGCATAGGCTGGGTAGTCAAAACCTCACTGTTCTCTCTGCCTCTCTTCATAGGCCACTATGGCCTCCACGGACCACAGATATACTAAATTGTGTAGGGTTCCCTCAACGTGTTGAAACCAAGGCTCCACCTTTTGAAGCTAAAACAACCAAACATGCATAAATTTATGCATGTAACATAAATGGTATATTTTACACTAAAAAAAGGAAGTTCACCTCATTAATCTTCACAAAGGATTTTCTTCACATCAACACTTTTTATAAACTTGAAACAAGAGTGGATTTTCCCTTCCATTTTCTGTCACTGCCCTTTCAGTAGGATTTAGATGAGATACAGGTATTGTTTTGTTTTACATATCCACTTGAACACACAAACATACTGTCTTAGGGGTCCAAATATGAAAGTCTGGAGTTTTTGTGTTCACAGACACAAAGTAAGCACAGACAATACAATCTTTTCTATGTGCTCAAATGTAGCTGTATCTTGGAGAAACTATCTCTAAGAGGCAAGCTGCATATATTTGTCCATTCAGTCTGGGGCCTCCCTGCTGAGACAATCAATCATTAGAACCACGAGCAACATTGATTTTATGCAATGTGAATGCTTATGCATTCAGCACTGTTCTGAGAACAATAAGTTATTGTCTCAGGAGTTGCTGATCTGTTCTCTCTGACCTACCACTACCCAGTTAGCACACATACTGGCTGGCCAGTTGGCAAATATGAGGCTCAGAACCAGCTGAAACCCTGTTCAGCTGATAGGGGAGGTGTGACAGCACCAGAGCTCTGGAGAGGTGTGTGGTAAAGGATAAGACAGGAGGGGATTTGAAAATATAACAGAAGATGAAGTAAAAAGAGCAGATGAAGAGAGGAAGTATGAGAAATGCAAAATTCAACCATAATCTTGATCAGTTCTATGACTTTTAGCACTTATTTTTTTCTTTTTCATTGCTCCTAAACACGGAACTCTTTACACTTATTTTGAAAAACACCTTATGTAAAAGAGAAAGATAGACAATTTATTAAATTATTGGTAAATTGCAGCGTCTTGGGTAACAAAATATTCTAGTTTCATTATTTATTTATTAATTCAAAATTTACATATTTAACAGTAGAATTTCAGGCAACTGAAAGTGTCTGTTTAATCTATGTCCCAAAGAGGGCAAAAATCCATGAAGATTTCACATAACTCAGCACATCTGACCATTGGATCCACATTGTCATGGAACAGAACATACTCCTTTTCTCTGCTCTACATCCCAAGGGCAACATTTATAGATTCCACTGTGTTCTCTTGAAATTTAAGATCATCAAAAAGTTTGGTAAGATGATGGGCTATTTGCACCCAAAAATACCAGATGTATAAGGAAACCATTTACCTTAGATTTCTGCCAATCTCACTAATGTATACTTCTGTTAAAGTGGATGAATCTCTGTGTGTTGCATGATTACTGCACACAAGGTTTTTATGGGAAAAGCTAGGGCAAAATGACAAATCAGTGAATGGAGTCAATTACTGTCAGTTGTTAGAAGAGTCTGAAGGACAAAGATAGCTCAATATAAAACTGTGAAATCTTGACATTGTTATTAATTATGGCTAGTGCTCATTTCACAAATTGCTTATTCAGGTCTAAATGCCTTGTGAAACCACACATCTCTCCAAAGACTGTGGACTTTGAAGATCACTGCCTACACACCAGCATGCTCTATGCCTGACAACTAGAACAGAACACTTGTTAGGTTGCCTTATACCTGGATGGAACAAATCACTGAGATTTAGTTGTGTGAGGAATCTATGAGAGTCAACTATCATGTTTGAAAAGGCTCCGTGTTCAAGCCTCGCAAGGTGATGCTTCATCACCTTGGAAAGCATCAGTTCTTCTGCTACGAGTCACAGCCCTTCAAAAAGAGTCTTTGCCTGAGGCACACTAAAAACTGTAGCACTCAGTGAATTGATGGCTCTGGCTGGATAGTAACCAAGGCCAGGAGTATCATCTGGCATGTAGATAACATAGTAGGAAGCTTCTGAAATACATCAAAGTGCCTGTGCTTTTATACAAATTGGTGTCACAAAACCTAGCAGATTATTGTTCAAGGGAGGAACACAGAAGAATAGCTACAAAAACATTCCTTGTGCAAGGGTCAGCAGCTCAGTCAGTAACAGCCTAGTGCACACGGTAGATCTTTCTGTCTTGCTTATCATCACTATGCACTGCATGCCTGAAATTTGATCAATCCATGCTAGAAGAATAGATTTGGTGATCTCATCGACCTTTTCCATTTCTGATTCCTGCAAACCTACAGTCCAAAAATCCAAGTAAATGCAACTTTTATGTGGCTAAATTTCCAGGAAAGGCAGCCCAGGATTTGTAACGCATCTCTGATCTATTCTTGCTGAACACCTTGTACTTGTCCTAGCTGGGGGAAAAAGTGTTTATCACCTTCCTTAGGCAAAGTGTTCCTATTTGCAAAGTAAAGTAATGCTCAGTAAAGCAATGCTCAGTAATGCAAAGTAAAGCAAAGGTGCAGTTCAGTGATATTATCAGCTCACAAGGTTAGCCCGAAAACTTGCCTTTCTGTGGACAAAATGAGGTACATTAATACACAAAGAGGCTTGGCTGTTTTGGCTGTGTTCCTTTTGAAAGGATGTCTAACAAGTCTGCTGAAAAAAAATCAGAAGTGAGGAAAAGGTATGTGCTTGTTTTCTAAGTATACAGCCAAAGCTTTTTCACAAAAAGAAAGTCCGTAATTTTAATGACACATCCTTTATTCACCTTAAAGCCAAGAATTCCCTCTCAGTTAAGGTAAAAGTCAGACCAGACATTAAAACAGAACAATACAATCCACTTTTGATTTAAAAAATAATGATGAACACAGCTGTAAGGAACAGAGAGGGTGGCAAACCTTAACCATTTCCTTTCCAGAAAATGAAAGAGCATAATCGTTTATTCATTCAGACCAAGGAAAGCAAGGGAACGGATTTGTGCCAAAAAGTCCCTCAAAAGGTAATTCTGGCTAGACGGAAACTCCCCTTCAACCTTCCAAAGGGTCCAGCCTTGGCAAGTAAGGAACAAGAAAAGAGTTCTCACTCAACAGGGCAGTTATGTGCAGACAAATTAAAAAAAAAGCTAAACAAAACAACAAAGGAAGCAGTAGATAAGAATCATTTGAATGAGGGAGCAAAGTAACCACTTTTTTAAAAGATGCCCATATTTTTGATGTATGAAGGGTTACAAATGTTGGTATTGACACAAAAAGCATTAAGAATGGAAATGCTCAGATACATGCCTATCTGGAAAGGAAAAGAACCCACATTTATTTATGCATGTCTGATGCACTCCAGCTATTATCTTGATATCTGTCATAACAAAAGTGACATCTCAAAAAAGCAGGTTTGGGTTTGTTCTTTTTTAACTTCCTATTGCAACTTTTTCCTGCAAGGAGAAACAAACTATGACTCTAAAGACTGTTGCCTCTAAAGACCGGAAGAGTGAATGCCAGTGGGAAGTTCAAGTGTACCTTCAAGTGTGTGGAAGAAGGTCTTTGGTTGAACAGAATCCACATTCTCCTGTTGTAAGTGTGAAAGAAAGACTACCAGCTCCCAGAGTGTGGATAGGGAGCAAATTAATTTGATCCAAACAGGACATATCTTTAAGACCTTTCACAATTTTTACATCATGTAAGCCCTAAATAATGAACCAATGCCTAAAATTTAATTGATCATATAAAAAGCAGTACAAATCCAGTATGTCAAATAGAAATGAATGACAAAAATATTCTCATCATATCATCTCACACCTGTACAAAAAAGAAACATAATCTGACAGCTCTCATTTCCTGATTGTTCCAGAACTTCACTTTAGAACAATTGTAATCATACTGGAAATTTTACCTGTGCTGTGGAGCATCAAAGTTTTTCATTCACCTTTGGGTTTCTTGTAGTTTCCATCACATTATTTGTTATGTCAGTCACCAGCTCCTATACAGAGTGAAAGGGAGTTATTTCAACACGTGGAATGCCCCCGATTTTTTTGTTTTCTACTTCATATGGTTTACTATACTGGGATGAGAAAAACATGGGAAAAAGAGCTGGAAGAATACACCTAATCAGCTTGGTTTAGGTTCTATTTTTAAATGGAAAACGAAAAATAAAGCCACAAACACCTACTTTCGCAGTGTTTAGACTGAATATGAAGGGAATGTAAAATGAACAGTGAGAACTGCAAATACCACTGATGATACTATTAAAACTCTTCTAACAAGATAAAAATGACAGATTACAACAGAAGCATTAACTTGTAGAGTATTTCTGCTCAGGCATGCAAGCTCAATGTCTTTTTCAATATGCATCATGAAGAAACTTATGGATGTTAAACACCACAAGTTACTTCATTGTTCTTAACAGGGTTATCAACTTGTACAAAGGTTTGAATAAATATATATGTACATTTTTTAGCATACAGTAAGACATGCTGCTGTCCATGTTTTTAAGTTGCAGATTTAAACAACTAGAAATACATTTGAAATTTCAAGCACGAACCTCCCTATAGAATATTCTCATATGTTAGCTTTTCATAATTGTACATGACGAGAATTTACCCTGGCATCTGTGGATTGAATTACAGGTATATTGACAGCACAAAAGTTATCATCTTTACCATGCTAGGGTTCAGTGACTCTTTTTGCTCAGAACAAACAATTAAGGCACAATGTTTTGTGTCAGTTCAATTCTTTAGGTTGATTGCTGTAGTTACCTTTGGCCATTAATAAATAACAGACCATAAACTTGTATTTCAACCATAATTTTGGATTATGGTTGTTTGGCAGAAGAGATATCTCCAAGGATATGGAGTTTGGCAGAAGAGATTTCTGCAGTTCAGAAGTATCGTATCTCCATGTGGCTCCAGGAGGTTAAAAAGCTAACATAGAGTAAATAAAAGAAGGTATTAAAGACACATGAAGGAATGGCCTCCAGAACTTTGTCTCAAATTGTGTCACAAGCAACTGCCAGTCCATGTGAAACGAAAACAAGACAAATAATTACTCTGATTTTAATAATAAAAAATGCAAAATCCACTTCTGATATTCTCCCAAGTAAACCTGAGACTCGCATAACAATGTTAATTCAATGAGTTAGAAACAAGTATATCAAATAAATACTCAAATTAAACTGTCAATCGGGTATTATTTAGGAAATATGTATTTAATTAACCACTCTAAAGAATTCAAATGCAAGATATAAATTAATATAAATTAATAACTCTACTAACTTTGAAGTTTCTGTTGATTTCATCAAATTTGTTTGCATCTTCAAGGCATATGGCTTCTGATAGCTTCAGAGCCAGTGAAAATACTTTCTAGAAGATACCAGGTGTGTTGAATTTCCATCCAAATGGAAATGACAGAATCTGCCATGTTTACTTCATTCTGGCAGCCTTTCACTTGTTCAATGAAATGTACCACATTTATTTTTCAGAATCTTTTGCATCTGAAACTAGGAAAATTAAAAGAACACAGAAAAACTGAACTAATCAAAATTATTTATCAAACAGAGGAACTAGACGTAACAAGAGCTAACAAATTCTCCTGTAACCATTATTATTGTATATCATAACAGAAGACATCTTTAAAGACTGAGAATGGGCAGCATATCATTAAAGGATTTTAAAAAAAATGAAGGAAATACAAGCTGTTATTTTTTTAACTCCTACATGGAGACAGGAATTTTTTTAGAATACACATAAATTCCCAGTACTAACATCTGGAGAAAATATAAATTTGTAATAAAAACTCAAGAAAAAAGTTTCAAGTAACCAAGTGTTTCAAGGGAGTGAATAATACTGATACACTAATAATATTGCTATTAATYAAATCCTTACTTGATTGTTATTTAAAGTTTCAAGAAGCTGTTCATCTGACTTTTATTGAAGCAGTTTCTTTTCTCTAATGCTCTTGGTATGAAAGTTCCATGGCAGTCCATATTTGGCTGATTTCTGCCAAAATCTAGGAATAAGAAGAGCAATAATAACATACATACATACATATATATATATATATATATATTAATGTTCTCAACTGAAAATATGAAATGCGATAAATAGATCGAGCACATTTCATATTTTCAGTGATAGTAAACTACACCACAGACAAGAACTTCATTCTGCTAGGCTGTGAATTTTGATACCTAGGTAAGTCACATGAAAATATTCAGTTCTACGATTAATTTCCTTGCAATAAAACCTAAAAAACCAAATAGTTTGTTACATACTATTCTGCAAAAACCAAAGGAAAAAAAATGTGCATCTCTCACCTTTTCAGTACTCAACTCTTGCACAGCATTGACAAATACACTTTGCATTTCATCTTCTACTTTTATGAAACTGGTGTCCCAGAAGGTCTGACAAGGTAGTAACTTGTGCTACTGAAAGCCTGAGCTGTAAGACAAAGAGACAGCACAGAGCAAAATAAGTCAATGAACAAATAAAGTCAGACATAAGCATATAACTAAGTGTTCAAATGGAATCTAACTAAAAACCACAAATAAGTTACATACACTCTAGACACTCTGTACTTGCAGACTGGAAACCTTAGGGAGTGGTGGGGGTATTTGCAGTAGTTTGTTACTGCTTTGTAGGATATCAATTGAAAAAACTTTAAAATTTTTATAAATTATTTGAACAGATGACAGTCAATCCTTTTCTCATTTTCTTTTTCTTAAGAAAAGGTCACAAAAATTTTGTGCCAATCCTATTTAGGTGCTTTCTGCATTAAAACTAATTTTAAATGTGCTTTTATTAAAACTTTATGTGATAAATTATTGGTATATTGAAGTAGAATAGAACATTCTGTTACACTCACTCTTTTCTATGCTTTCAGCTTTACAGGTGTTTTAATTTTAAAATAAAACAAAATAAAAATTTCAAAACGTTTAAAAAAAATTTTATTCAAATTTTGAAAACCAATAACTGATATAGCCAAAATCACTGTGATTTTTTTGAGGAAAAAAAMCAATCAGAACTGGCTAAGTGAAGTCCACACTTCTAAAGCAATTTAGGACTAGACATCTACTATGAAGTTTGAGTTTTCTCTTAAAGAACTAATAATTAGGCATGTGATTAAGCTTATTTATTCCTGAATGAAAAAAATGTCTACAGGAGAAGAAACTTTTATACCCTTCAGCTTCAAGAAGGGTATTCAACTACAATAGTGTCTGCAAGCCACAGCTGTTCCTCTAGTGTCCTGCAAATAGTTTGGGGGGCCTTTGCTGTTATTTTTGCTTCATACTTCCCTTGTCCCATTAGAATTGTCTTCTGCAGGGCTCCTGTCAACAAAACATTGCAGATACTTCAAGCAAAGGAAGTGCTTTCCCTTTAAAAATGAGTGTTTTCCCTGTAGCTCCCAACACTCTGGAGCTATGTCTATGAACAGAGCAGATGAACCTCTGTAAATTCCATCTGTCTCTAAAAATGATTGTTTTCTGGTGGGGTCTGTCATAAACACCCACTCTCTTTTTTATTTCACATACCACCTCAACTTAGAGAAGTGACAGTGTGGTTTTACATATAACTCCAGAGGGGCTGGAAACTCATTCAAAAGAATAAAGTTTTCAAGGAAAGCCCACAAAACAAAGCATGCTCCAGAACATTCAGTTTGGACATGAATAATAAACCCACTGAAACCTCCAAGTGGGTGGGAAGAGTGAGGAAGGGGTGGCACTGAGACAGATAAATTGCAGAAATAGACAGCTATGGAACCTGCCTTGGCAAACCTTCTGAGCTGCACATCCATCTGTTCCACATTAATCTCTCTCCACTGGGTTTTAGTCCAATCATCAATGCTGCTCTTAAACAGAAAGTACAGATAAAAGCATCAACAACATTTGGTAAAGACAAGCGTCTGCTACAAAACAGATAAATGGATGCAGGGGAAAGCCCATCATACAGCAATAGTTTGTAGACCTTAATTTTTTCCTATGCCACCACTACTTAGAAAGCCCACATAATGATCCATCTTCTCTAAATTCAACCCAAAGGCCAAGCATTTTAAGAGTTTCACACTCCAGTATCTGATGAAAACATACATACGTAACTTTCCCATGCTATGAAACACGCTTATATCCACTGACAACATACAGGTGCACCTGGGATTTGTGGGGAAGCTGCCCTGCAACTCCTCCTGGGGGTGCTACACACAAAATTATGGAAAGAAAATCTAGTACACATATTTTTAACCTTGCCTATGAAAAGCAGCTTCTTGAGGGAAACAGAACTCTGCAAGACTGCTTTCCCATACTGGTCTGTACACTGACTTTTCTAGACTCTTGCTTCTAGCTTTGTAGAGGTTCCTAATGTACAATCCTGAGTTCTGAAGTGGAATTTTATGGATTTCTGAATTTTTACTCAGTTATTTTAATTAATCAAGCAAGTTATTGGTATTCAAAAAGCTCTAAAGGAAACTACAAAGTTTGTTTTGCTTTGAGATAATCCTGAATTTGGTGGGAATAGAGATATTTTTACTCTGGGTATCCTAAAGCCTAGCAACCATAATTTTAAAAACAAAAGGAATAGTAAAATCTTCAGTATTAATTTTTTTCTAAAAATCCAAAGTAGAACACTTCTAGGATCAAATTAAAAGCATAACATTAAAATATATTCTAAATTTATAAGTCATTTTAAGAAAAACCTTACATTAATATAAACGCAAATATCCCACACTTTCTGAGCAACTGCACTTCTTTTCAACATTGTTTCATGTGCTTGTGGCCTGGGATAGATACTTCAAATAGTTCTGCCGATAGATTCCTGCATTAGAAACATTTCTTTTTCCAGCATCTCCAGCTCTTAATTTGCCCCAAAGAGGGAAAGAGCACTCAAAGCACAGTTGTAGGGTATATTGAATTTACCTAAATCCAGCAGTGAAATCTATAGATCCTGTACATATGATTCAGTATAAGAAAAGTTGAGAGAATTATTGCAAAGAGGTTACAAAGCTGCATTTGCTTTGCCCCTGAAAGAACCCAAAAAACCATACAAAGGACTCTATATTTGACCCATAGAAGAATAGCTGCATAGAAAGCGGTTAATTTATATTCTTGTAGTAAATCTTTTAACTTATTAAACTACTTCTTCTTAAAGTCGTATAAATACTAGCAAAGTCACTTCACAGTGTTTTAAAAAAGATCAAATAAATAGCCCACTTTTGCTACTGTATTCAAGAGCACATTATGCTGACTGTTTAAAGGAACATGAGCAAGTATTCTGATTTATTTTTTTTTTTCAGTGAGCATATGCAACATTGGAAGAGAAACAAGAAACCTGAATTTGTTGGCACTTGAATTGTATCAGTATCTTGAAAAAAAACCAACCCCCAAATCAACAAGCAAAAAACCCCAAAACACCAGTAAAACAAAAAACTCTCCAAAACAAACAATCCCTCAAAAAAAAAAACAATCAAAACAAAAACACCAAAAACCAAAAAAACTCAACCCACAAATATTTTAATGTGTACATTGAAATATCATTAAATTTTGTTCTGAAAGATTACAAGCAAATATGTTTTTCTGAGAATCCTCATCACCTTATTGAGATGAACATATGGATTTTCTACTTCAAACTGAAAGGCAGCTTCCATTTTAAATCTTTCTCTGAATTCCATCTGCTTGCTCCTGAAGCACAGGTAATGACACTTGTCACTGATTATATTCGTATTAAGAAAAACCAAAATAAAAAGCACTGATCCCAGAATTCAACATACCTCAAGCTAAGTGCATTTTCTTCTCATTAACTGCAACGTCAGATGCCTGAAGAGGAGTTACTTCGTGATATACTGACACAGCTCTCCTCCTAACTGCTTTCCCTTCTTCCAGCAATTCTGATTTAACAGAGTAACATTTTCTTTAAACAAAAAATATCACACATGGTAGAAATATACCAGTAAAATCTGTATATTAACAGTGAGAATACTCCAACACCTAATTATGAATAAGAAACTGCAGTGGGTGAATTATTTAACCATGACTATACTCTATGTTATAGCTTTTACTAGAATTTTCGTCAACTGTAAAAGAATTCATTTTATGGATCATTGGTAATTATAAGCCATTTGAACTTAATGAACTCAGTTATTTTATGTATAACCACATAAAACTTCATTTAAATTGTGTTGGGAATCTTCCACATGGTAAAACAGAGAATTCTATTCCCGCTGTTTTAACACGCTTTCAAATATATAAATCTGACTTGGAAATAGCTTTCTCATTCCACAGATCTCCCCAAGATCTCTAGAAAAAAAACATTCAGTAAACCATGTGAAAAAAATTTCCACCAGGATGAAAAAAATACCTTGACAGGTGGTTTTTGTCTGTATCAAAAGAAAGGAAAGCTTGAATTTGAGTCACTTCAGAGTAGCTTGAAAACCAGCTAAAGGTACACATCAAAAATCCTACCAAAAATATTAGACCAGATGGACGTAGAAATAGATATTCCACTGTTCACTGGAAAACTCACTGAAACTGTAGAGAAGTTATAATTTTGACTAATTAGATTATTTGATCAAAAACGTTAGTTTAACTTTCACCCAATTCTATTTGACAGTATTTACAGTGCAGTGCATCCCCCAAAACAGACCAAATGTTTGCGTGTTTGCTTAGGATTGGGACAAGAGGAAGGGACAGGGCACAATATTCAAATAACTTGGATGTCCATGTCCCCCACAAGTATCTTTGAAAGTCTTGTCCCCACAGAACAATAAAACTGCTTATGTACTCCTATAAGAAGTAGGACCAAAATGTCTGTATTCATTCCTTCATTTTTTAGACCATTTCAGCTTTCCCAAAGTAACCTGCATATTTTTGTTAATGATTTAATTCTTCCCTCCCCCCCCCCATGCCCCTACTTATTAGAATATAAATTAAAGTATTATGAGCTGACAGGAAAATAAACTTTTATTTTTGCATTGCATTCAATACCTTCTTAATGTGTTCATCATGTTCTTTTGGAGTTATCCAATTTTTCACCAAACATTTGCAATGAAATATTGCAATTTGGGCTAATTATCTCCACAGACAGGGTTTTTTTTAGAAAGCTTCCAAGATGGTTAAAAGCTTGAAAAGACAATAAAAAGAGAAAAAGCCTAAACAGCAAAGTAAGCATTAGAGTTCTCTTTCTGTAATACTCCTAACATGAAATCTCATCCAAAATATTTCTGAAGTACAGAGATTGGAACTGTACCAAGCTATACTGTTGGTATGTGTCATGTGCTTACCAACAGACCACATATTTCCAAATACGCTCTCAAATTGTCCACAAGAGATGAATTATAGAATGCTAAAGAATGACAGATTAGCTCAGATCCTAGAAAGTATTGAACTAGGCTTTCCAGATCCAAACATATACCCCACGCTCTTGATGCTTTCTAAATCACAGAATCACGGAATATTCTGAGTTGGAAGGGACCTACAAGGATCATCGAGTCCAACTCTGAAGTGAAATCCTACCCTGCACTTTTCTAACTTGTGTGTTTTCTCCCTGTTTTTTCCTCAGATACGTCCTCTCTCATAAGTCACTAGGCTCTTCCTCTTGAGTCTCATGCAAATTCAAAGTCTTACTTGTAAGTTAATGTTTTCTAGGGGAAAAAAGTGCCTGCCCCTGTAAGAGCCTGCCAAACAAGTGGCAAGCAGAAGTGCTTTCTCTAAGTCACTTCCCATTCTCATTGATATGTTTAAACTTAAGACAAGCCGTCTGCCTTTTGAAAGAGTAGGTGTAATAATGTCTACATTATCTGAAATCACTGAGAAAACAAGTTTAGAAAGAAAAAGGATAAACATTAAATGCAAGAAACTTGTTTAATTGCTAACAATGTCAAAATGTCAACCCAAGAAAAATTCATTTACTCAAAATTAGTAGTTGAATATTCATTATTACTGTCTTATACTTACAACAACTAATTGGCAATACTTTGCCACAGTTTGAGTGTAATACAATGTCATATAAATGTATGTGTAAAAGGGATTTCAAGAGTAATTAGTCCATGTTCCTGTCYCAGGAAGAGGTTTGCTACACCTATGCCATTCGCACAAGAGGTTTTTCTAGCCGTCCCTGGTAGACTTTTCAGTCATGAAGAGCCTATCACCTCCCCTAGCAATCTGTACTAGCAATTCATTATGCTTGGCATAAAGTGGTATTCCCACTCATCAGACTTGAACCTTATGCACTTTAAATTAAGTTCAGTATCTTCTAGATGTAGAGAATAGACTATTTCCTTCCTGTGTGTAGAAATCGTTAATGTATTTGAAGATTTATGCCTGTTCTCTCTTTTCTTCTTCAGCCTCAATAACCATCAACAGATCCTCTTTCCTGAAGTGTAATGCCTATGCTCCACTAGAGGCCTCATCAAGGGTGACTGAAATGTGAGATTTCACATCCTTATGACTTTCAGGACAATCACTCATTTGAACATTTACATACTTATCTCTATCCTAGTAACATGACTTCACTCACTGATGTTCTACACGTGACAACTCCTAAATCATATTTTGAAGAACTGTTTCTAATCAGTTATTTCCTATCTTACACTTTAACTGTTCCTGTGTAAGAATAATGCATACTACCACAGAAACCTGCTCCAACTATCCAAGTTAAGTATATGCTACACTGGATGGAGAACCCGGACACATCTGCCATCCATGGGTTCTCTGTGCCTTATGTAGACAAGTGCAAAATACAGAATGTTCGTGAGCTGAAAATATCTCTGTTTCTTTGAATTACATTTTACATCTGGCTCTTGCTATGGGTTAGCTTCTGGAAAGAACCTGTATTCAGAACATCATTAAAGCAAGCATAAAATCATAGAACACAGTTTGATTACCAGCTGAAATACATATATGTCGGTATTCCAAGGCATTCAATTCACAAATAGCTTGACTAAAGTGTAATTTAAGCAATGCACAAAACTGTTTTCCTAATAGTAAATGAACAGTTTCATGTATATGGGTTCTGACTTTGAACACAAATTCTGAACTAGAACAGTCATGAAATGCAACACAAAGAACCAAGGCAACACATCTGTCAAGATCCAGGGATTTGGCTTTGAATTCAGTATAATAATTTTCAAACTACTGTAATGTTAAAAAAAAGAGAAAAAAGTATACAATGTTTGTTTTTCCAATGGGAGAGAAATCTAATGAATGGCATATGGTAGTGCTGAACACATAGCTCACCTCTGTCACTGAACACTTCTGAGATTTTTCAGTACTATTTAAACCAATGAGCAATGATTGATGCTTTAACAGTGATAGTTGTTTTTTGTTCTTTTTTACATAAACTGAGTTAGCAACTGAAGCATTTGCTTAACAATAAGATTGATTTTAAATAACAGCGTAAGATACAATGCAAGTGCACCAGTGCAGAATCAATACGTGTGTACTAGTGACACCTATGTTTAAGCAGCTTAGCAAGAGGGATAGCTGTCTATATTGCCCCTTTTATGCTGTTTCATCCTGTTAACCCTCCTGTTAAATAAAGACCTTCTCAACAAGTTTTTATAAGTCCAAATTAACTCTGTGTATTAAGAAGGTTATTATCAGCACTGAACTTCAGCTACTCAAATGCTTGAAGTCCACTCACTAAAAGTAAACAGTATCTTTTGACTCTGAATCATTGTTACATTTAATTAGATTATCTTAATCCATGGCTACCACATGTATCAGGCAACAGAGCAACAGTCATTTTCTATAGCACAAATGTACTCTATCAATACTCAAGGTAATTAACCATGTTTACAGATGAGGACTTTTGGAAAAATAATACCAGAGCAGAAAATAGAGGTGCTTATTAATGCACGCTCATGCCTAAAGCGAGAGGTCCAGCACCTTCTGCTTTGCTCTATTAGCAACTCAAACAGCAACATGTACATGTACGGCTACAATTAGTTCTTTGCTAAATATGTTAAAACATTAATCATCTCTGAGAAATTATTTTCTTTGCAGCTTGTCTGCATCTCTTTTCTGTTGCAAGCCACTTGAAAAATAAATAAATAGACGTACCAATAGCCAAGGTGGACATTTAAATAATATCAAGCATGTTTGCATAAGCATATCAAATTAACTCATTTGTTTAAGAATCTTCTTCCTTTTTACCTTCCTCCATCCCTCAACTAACATGGATTTTGTTCATTTGAGGTGTTTTTAAATATGCAGTACAAGCCCACATGTATATACACAAAATCCATGACAGGATGAACTATTGCACTTCTCCAAGGCAAATAAAGAAATTTAGATTTAATTCTGTGACTGGGTATTATACGCTTTTAAAAAAATATATATTTAATTCATCAAGACCCCATTTCAGACAGTAAGTCTGAGAAGGCCACATTTGTGCCCCGAAAGCTAAGCATCCTTTGATCCTCTTTGGGATCAGACTCCCCCAGTCACTCCACAAACTAGATCATTGCTGTTCTGGTTTTTGGGCAATTCTATTCCCATTTCAACCAAACACATACCTGCCTATCCAGAAGAATGTAAAACTTGTTCCTGGAAATACGTGCACACCATTCATATATCATGCACTTAACAGCATGATCCTTGAAGCTTCTGACAAATAAATTAGCTGTACGATGACAGCTTTTGTTTGATAAAACTCCTGAATAGGATTGTAAAACCCCAAGGCAAATAGTTTCTGAAGAACCTGGAAAATAAATATTTTAGCAATGACAGTAAAACCAGCACGGTAATTGGTGCTTAGTATTTCACCTGTACTCCTGCTGTCAGCACTAAGACTACATGCATGAGGAAGAGTGGCTCAGACTTGAAAGCTAATACTGATTGGCTGTGCTTTACTTGGCAGTAAGGTGGAAAGTCAGCAAACTTACAATGCAGAAATCTTGCTCAGAACTGGGCTAGAAAGGCTGCTTTTGTCCTAAGTCTGTCGTCACTAAGGAAGCACTCATCACCTCAAAAATGGATCAGTTCAAACTCTCTCACAGTCTACATTTGACAAAACATAACTTCTGTACTCTACCTAGCAGCTTAAAACTGTTATTCAAGCATCTCACCAACATTTATGTCTATATACCAACTGTGCAGGGAATCCTCCACAGGTAAAGGCAAAACTAGGCAAACTACACACAGACCTGAAGAAGGGGTGTCTTGAATCCACATCTCCCACAGACAAAGATGCTTCAGAGCATCCTGACATTACAGAAGGAAGAAAAAAGGTAGCAGTAGGTTACTGCTGCCACTCACTTCTTCTTTCTGAGGCAGCTTTGTGCAGGGATTAGCAGGAACTCACTGTGGATCGTAAGGGCTTTTATCAGGAGCGACGAAATTTGGAAGTACAGTAGAGCATGTCCTGACCCCAAACATGGAAAGCTTTGCTATGGATTTCAAAGCAGTACCAGGGTTTTAGTCCAAAGGCATTACAATTTTACAAGGCTTCTGCATGAACTAAACACGTGCCGTTAGTTTAGTTCAGATGTGGTTTACAACCATTCCTCTGGGGTTTTATTCGCCTAGATTAAGACATATACTTGCAAGAAAAATCAGTGTACGTACATAGAGAATATACTTCCTACCCCATCTAATGGAACACTAAATCTCTATATTCTGCTAATCATTTGCTTGTAAGTATCATTAATATATATTTTATGATATTATTTTTGCTATTTATTTTTTTAACAACTTTAATATCTGGGTCTCTTTCAGAAAATTTGCCTGTTTAAATAATACCTTATCCAAAAGAAGCATTCCCCACACATGCAGCAATCTCTCCCCTTAACACGCTGCCAAAATTGCCACACAGCAGATCCAAGCTTCTGGAGGCCAGCAAAGCTTATATCCCCAGGGAGGCTGAGCCCACCTTCTAACTGTCTGCATCTGGGCAAACCCAGCAAGCTTGTGGTGCCAGGAGCACAGGGAAATGGCAGGGACACAGTTAGGAGAATCCCTTTCTGGATGAGGACAGTGAAGAAGAGAATCATCTCAGGGCACCCATTACATTTGCACCTGGAGCTGGTCACACACCTGTGAGGAGGCAGACCTGGGTTCACCAGTCCCCTCACTTCAAGAGGAATTTAATCAATATCTCTCTGTTCCACAGAGCTGCAGGGCAAAAAGGAAGGAGAAGAGACAGAATCTGGCTGCCCTCCTGCCAGCTATATGCTCTAGCCAGCAGGCAACAAAGCCAACTACATAATATGATAGAGTATTTCTTTATTTGAATTTATGTTAAAGCGGATTAAATCCATTAGAAAACCTAATTTTCAATGTTCACAGATGTTGATAGCCATGAATTAACACCAAAATTTTGAAAATTACTAAAAAAAGTGTCTACAAAAAGAACAGTAATAAATATTGTTTTATCGTAGACATACCATGACTGTTATTGAGTATAGTGCTAGGAATCATTTTAGCTTTTATTGCAAGGCATTTCTAAAAACCAATATTTTAAAAACATTATCTATCTTTTGAGTAGAATCAACTGATTTTGTATTTACACCAGAAATTCATGTAAATTACATCCTAACACTCAGGAAAAAAAGCTTACAGAACTGACTGTCAGTTCTGTATATTATATGCAAATAATTAACTTTTTTTTTTTTAATTTTGGGCGGTATTGGTGTGGTATTTTGTTTCACTTTCTCCAAATTTAGTTTATTCACTTATATTTAGTTTATTCACTCCAATTCTTTGGCAACAGCCCTCTGAATATTTCTCTACATGCGACACTTCTAAATAATTCAGTCACTTGATCAGGAAAAAGCATCCAGAAATCTATTATTAAGAAAATTAATTTCTGGTTTAAAGAAGAAATAGTAGACACTGTACCCAGCTGTGTTGGAAGCCTATCTCATGCCTAGTTCCATTCAGGGCTATAAAATTCCCAGTGTCACAGCCTCCAAGTTTACAGATACTTTCGAATAAGCAAGGAAATAACAGTACAAATGCCCATCTACAGGATGCAGTATTACCATGTTACTGTAATCTGAAGAATTATACATTCTCCTTCTGAAAACCTTTCCAGAAACTATTGAATCTTTCTGCAGACCTGCTCAGTTTAAATATCCCCCTTGAGTCCACCAAAATCCAGCTTTTTCAGCTTTTGAAATTCCAACATAATAATGAAAATTTCCTAGATCACATGAATAAAAATTAATTAACCTCTACAAAAAAGCCAGTAAAAAAACCATGTTTGAGACGGTTTTTGCCATTTGACCTTTTCATTTGGCAGAATGAGCAGTTAAATCCGTGCCATCCTAAACAATTACTATGAAAAAAAAGGTGGAGGAGCAACAGGTTTTTCCAGCAAGGCTTCATCGTGGTTGAGACACTTAGAGGATTAAAAACACACGTGGAAACGAATTGTCCCATAGACCTTACACATTTAACTCCATTTCAATTTCATCAGATTAAGTGAAAAAATACTTCGATGAAAAAGAGCAAGCACTCCTAAGTACATATTTTCATGTATAAACACATGATTTATTATAATAACATAAAATATTGCTATGAAAATTAAACTTCAATCTTTCCTAGAGGAATAAAATTGAACACACTTTAACCTCTTTTGTAACATGTGCCAAATTAATTTCTATGGTCTCTGATTTCACTCAAATGAAGTAATTGTTTTATGCCCCAAAGGGATGAAAATAACTGTTTCCTTGTGTGTTTAGAAATGAACAACAGCTATTCTCCCTAGGAGCAAACCAGTCACAGGTTCCCCAAGCAGACTCCTGGTGGCTGCAGACCCCTCGGCTCACCATTGTCATCTACAGACTTCTTTCAGCTGTCCCCTCACCCCTGGCACAGGGCAGGGCTCTTTGTGGGCCCATCTGATTATCAAGAACCAAGACTGCCAGCAAAAGCTACTTCATGTGCAATGGCTGTGCGTGATGTCTCTGATGGGCACAAGTTGCCATGCTTGTAAAATTGCTGGCACAGGATGCTCTTCCCAGGTATCAACAGCTACCTCCCACCCAAAAGCACCTCACCCTGTCTTTCTGATGGCAGACAGCCAAGAGTCAACACATTCACCCCAAAACCCTTTCACAGATCACTCTGGTGGGCACTGTCAGACACTGTAAGATTGAATTTCTTACTCTCACATGGTATTTTAAAGCGATGGGATGGAGCAGCACACTGTCTAAATAACTGCAGAGCTGAAGTACATAATTTTCCAGCTCAGATCCCAAAAGTGATTCTCACACTTCCCAGAAGGACATAGGTCCAGAGGAGGATCACGAAGTTGATTAGAGGGATGGAGCACCTCTCCTATGAGAAAAGGCTGTGAGAGTTTGGATTGTTCAGGCTGGAGAAAAGAAGGCTCTGGAACACTTTATTGCAGCCTTTTGGTACTGAATGGGGGCTTTTAAGAAAGATGGGGAAAAACTTTTTAGCAGAGTATGTTGCTATAGGACAAGTGATAAAGGTTTTAAACTAAAAGAGGATAGACTTAGACTGAATACTAGGAAGGACGGGTTTTTTACAATGAGGGTGGTGAGACACTGGAACAGGTTGCCTGAAGAAGTTGTGCATGTCCCATCCCTGGGAACACTCAAGGCCACTTTGCACGGGCCTCTGAGCAACCTGATCCAGTTGAAGATTTCCCTGCTCATTATAGGGGAATTGGACTAGGTGACCTCCAAAGTTCCGTTCAAACCCAGACTATTCTATGATTCTGTAATACTATTCAGCAGCTGGTCTAGACTCCTACTAAACTACTTCTGGTTTCAATAAAGAATAAAAAAAAAAAGGACTCAGGAGCAGGAAGCAAAAGCTATGGCTGCTCCCATCCTACACAGCTGACTAACCACAATATTAGAAAAATATTCTACACTTCTTTCCTGACCTCAGATTTTTCATTTTCCCTTGCTTATCGGCACGGATTTAAAAAGAGAGGTGAAGGGAATTCTGTCTCATCCAAGGACTAGTCTAAAACTCTACATTTTTTCTAGCTATAAATAGATGACTCCTTAGCACTTAGAGGCAGATGCCATGTTCAGGAGAAAGTCCTAGCCATGAGCTGCATATGAAAAATAGCACTTTAATGAAGCAACATTCAAAACCCTCAAAAGGGTTGGATTTAAGAAACACCTTTGTAATTTTTCTTAATGCTCATTCTAGTCCACTCCTTGCACATCATGTGACATTCCCATCCTATTCAACACTCTTCTCTATGCACTGTAATTTTGTGTTCTAGATATTAGAAGTCTTGCTGCCTGCATAACTGAGAATAGCCCATATTTCTCAGATACTGTATTTATCCAGCAACGTAGATAATAAGTAATACCTCAATCTTCAGTAAGAGTTTGAGGAACATATCAAATCTGGAAAACAACATCTCAATTGCTGAATTTCAAAGCAAGTACTGCCTTGTGATAGTGCAGACCTCTTCACCCCCAATTCCTATTTGCACTTTAAGGATGAACAACACTGAAATTTAGAATTTAGTTCTGACTAGAAGAAAATCAAAAGAAAAAATCATGAAGACAGAGCTAAAAAGACTGCTTATTAACCTGTTATGCTTATGAAGATACAGATCACATTTCAGATGTATTTATGAATCAATACCATACCCAAAGACCCTCTCAGAAATTATTGGCCCCAGATCCTTTGAAGGGTTCCTTGCAGTTATTCCAAAAGTGGAAAATCTGCATTTTACTGTTTAATTTTCTAATGTTACAAGGTAATTTGGTTTTTTTGAATAAACACTGAGAGTTAACATAAATATAAAATATTAAATAAATTTTATTTAATGTATTTTTGTTACACTTTGCCAGTGTTACGAAAAGAGAAACTAATGATACACAGCAAAGCATTTTAATAAAATATTAATGGAACATTCTGTTTCACACCATTTTTTTCCCATTCATTCCTTTCATTTAAGCCAATTCATCAGTTCTGCCTCAGTTTTATCTGAGCTTTTAGTGCTTACACTATTCTGGCTGGCCCACCTGCTTCACTGATGACATAGGGCAAGGAGCTGACCCTGACCAGGACCTTCAGATCATTTGTTATTGACAAGATTATAAATCTTCACTTAGCCAGCAACTGATTATCAATCATCTCTGTACAGAGTCAGTCAAACCGAAACTGAGGCTTAGGTTTGCCTAARATGTGAGCTGTCTGGAACACAGCTGGTATTATTGCTGTCTCTACAGGTAACAGGTACACACCTGAATGATTAGTGACACTCTCCTTTTTGATGCCATCCTTTGATATTAGTGCTCATCTCATCAAAAACAATAAGATGCCTTTTATGATATGAATTTAGTTCACATTATACACTCAAGGCAACAGAGAAGTGCAATCTATTGAAAACACAGTAAAAAGGTAATTCAACAGAATAACCCTGTTTTGTACCCTGGAAGCATGACTTCATCTGATTCCAAATTCTGATGACTCTGCAGACAGCTTAAATCTTGCCTTTGAAATTAATAAACTCAAAATATAAATTCCTGGAAATTTATGTTTTAGCATGACAGAGAAATTACAGTGTATAAAATACTCTAATTGTACCAAAAGTACTTTAAAACATCTTTCAATGCTAAACATCAAAATCGATGAGTAACCTTTGAGTTACAGAAATCAGGGAGATGAACCCTTGCTGTGAACTCAGTTTTAGAGCTGTGGAGCTAAAAATGGGCTGCTACATCCATACCATGTCCCATTGATTCCTCTCTGTGCCAGTGATTTACAAACATGAAACTGAAAAATAACATAAAAGGAAGCAATAAGGAAATTAGTGATGCAGATCTGCTTTTGCACAAGTAGTTACAGACTCATGGTGCAGTTCAGCTTGTTTTGACAGTGCAAACATGAACAGCCACAAGAGCAACCTCAGCATACACACAACTGAGTAATAATTCCAAAGCAACAGTTAAGCAAGAGGGCAAAAATACAAGCTGGAGAAGCTAGGATGAGCACCACAGTGCTGTTTTAACCATCATCCCTCTTCCAAAATCTAATTTATTAGGGCCCGATATAGTAACAAACAGTTTCTCCAGCACTTTGAAGCTCATGCTCCATCCTAGCCTGCTCCTGAGCACCACCAGCTGCTCCAGGGCAGCAGAACTCTGCTCCCACAGCAGCCCATCCTCCCCTCCTAAAAGCCTCCTGAGGTCTGTCACGGTGCTCAGTTCCCATCTCATCCATGAGGAGGGCATTCCTTACACTGCTTGTGTGCTCCCTAGAGGCTCATAAGGCAGACATTAAATTAATGAGTTCATTTGTGGCTTTATGAAGTAATTTATGGTCCTGTAACATAATAAACTGCTTAAACTTCATGGACTTTGTAAATCTGATAGGATTTTGGCATTTGGAGAGTTATTTTTCTGGTTTTGAACACTGAAGTCAAGGTATGAGATGTCACTGGAGTTGAGAGACTGCATTTAAATAACAAAGCTATAAATGAAACTCCTGCACATACTGAGCGAGCAGTAAATTCATGTCAAAATGTCTAAACTTTCTTTTCTCAGTATCTCCTTTGCAAAAGGTTTTAAAATAAAAATTTCAAGCTCTTGTGCTAGCAACTGTTTTGTTGGTTTTTTTTGGTTTTCTTTTATAACACAAACACACGGAAATTGAAAATTATGAGATACTTAAGCTAAAATCTTTAGCAGGTGCTACTTCTAGGAAATTTTGTCTTCTCTTTGTAGAATATGTTAGTTAAATAAACAGCCTCCATAGTGATACAGACACCATGTGTGACAACCAAATCTTATATATTCGTTTCCCTAACATCAAACCAAGGAGAAAAAATTCCCATTCTCATTTGAAGCAGGAACACCTAAGCCAGCTGAATGCCTGTATCAGTTTTCACAAAAACCAGCTTCCTTAATAAACACAGATTTAGCAATGAACTGGGAACTTGGTTGTCAACTTCCTCTTCTCTTTATGCTAGCCATGATTTGCTCTCAGTCTTTTTCTTTTCCCTGCTAATCTTTGAAAAAAACCTTGACCTTTCCAAGATGCCTAACAGTGGATTTCAGATGTATTCAGGTTGCTGTGCTTGAAATCTTTCTGCTTTGAAGTTGATGGGAATTTTGTCATGGGCTTCAATCAGGAGGAGATTTCCTTCTCGGCGGGGGAGTTGTGGTTCTATCCCTGCCCCTATTCATAGCCGCTGCCTCTCAAGATCAAACCGAGGCGATAATGACCAGTCTGAAACCTGAACGCTGCTAACAAAGTACCAGCAGACAAAAAGAATACTTTTCATCTTCCTGTCATTGCCATTGTCATTGGTATTTATACACAATATCTGTAATACTACAGCATGTACGGCACACATTTATTCCGTCTTTGAAACATCATTTTTTTCATACAAATGCAGGAGTAATAACTAGAAACTCTTCTGTGAAATCTGTTTGGCTGTGCTGGTCTTAAATTCGGGTTTCCCCAAGTCTCAGCTATGGACATGAACCACT
Organism: Amblyornis subalaris; assembly: GCA_018881555.1. NCBI lineage: Eukaryota > Metazoa > Chordata > Aves > Passeriformes > Ptilonorhynchidae > Amblyornis > Amblyornis subalaris. Next base: position 1,778,674 of record JACAXG010000061.1, on the reverse strand, counting down.
ACATTCTTCTCCCTCAAACCAAAATTTGAACCTGCATCTGTAACTACAAAAAAATTTCCTCAGAACTAGAGTATTGCCATTTAAAAACATGTTATTTTGTTGAGCCAATATTTCTCAAAATTTTGGAAAACAGTCCCAGATAGTCAAGGTCAGGATCACAGGCACCTGGAAAGACCAGTACAAAACCTTTAATCCTGATGTTGCCTTTTTGTACCAAGTGTAAATCCACCATTGCTTTTAGGCAGTTTCAAAAGCAATTTCAAGTGAAATTTTATTGCAAATGAAGGAGCCTGGTCTGGATTGCAGTCTCTCTCTCCTTTTTCTTCATGCTCATATAGATTCAGTTACACTTGAAAATGAAATACTTCCTGTTATTCCCAGGACATTTACAATACAAAAAATACGTCAAACCTTTTGCACCCATCCCTAATAATTAGTGTCTACCAGACACTGTTAATAAAGCAAGAGGTTTCTAAGCAGCTTTATGACATGTACACTAAAAGAAGGTGCACCTTTATGAATTAACTACTTACACCTTCTTCTTTAAGAAAATCTTATGCAAGTAATTGTTTTCATAGTTTAATCCTAATAACTCATATATGACACATTTTGAAATCTTGTATACAAATCTCTTATGATTTAAATTTCATAAGGAGCACAATTTTGGGAAGACTGGTGCAAAATTAAATATTCCTTCTCTTATTACCTTCTTATGAGCTTTTCTCCTTTATGAGCTGTAAAAGTCTTTAATCAAGGAACTTAATAAACTCTTTTTACATCACATAGTCATCAGAGAGCTGATTCGAGGTGATGATTCCTTGTGTGCCCAACTGCTGGTGTGGCAGCTCCACATTGTTGCTCCTGAAGGAGAGGCAGTTAGTCATCACTGCCCACGAGGGAAGTGACTCATCCCTCATCTTTCACGATGACATACACTGGACAAGAAGTACATCACCTTGCACTGCACTGAGGATGGCTCTGGAGACTTGAGCACACGGAAGCACTGCATCTTTCATGCAGTAAACAATTCAAATGACAGCAGTCACATCCATTATACAAAAGGCAACAAAAAGAAAGCAAGAGTGACATGCTACACAGAACTAAGCCTCCAGCAACAAGCCATTTCTGATGATTATAGAGAGAGTGGGATAGCTGCTTTTTTAAGAGGCACTTTCATAAGAGCTATTGTGCATCAGTTGTCTCTTGTGTCAGTTAAAATACCTTTCTCTTTTTCTTTTATTTTCTTCTTTTCTTTTTCTTTTCTGCTTTATTACAAATATTTAAAAATAAAAACCTCTCCTATGAAGACCACTGTATGCTGGAGCAGGGTTTGAGACAGCTCCACAAACTGAAGGTCCTTTCTGTTGGGGAAAGGTATTCTGTGGTCTTCCTCATGTCGTACAGACAGCTTTCTGCACCACCTCATGTGGAACTTGAATCAAGTGAGATGCAGGTTATTGGTTTGACAATATCACTGTTGCATTACTGTTTAGACAGACTAAAGACGAGGAGAGCCTCAGTTGCCTATCAGAGCTCTCCAACAATTGATGCATAATAGAAGTTGAAATCTCAGCATGTTTTGTTTGGACAGAGTAGAGAAAGCTTGATATGTCAGTAGGCAAGTTGCAAATCCAAAGAATGTTTTCCTGAACACCTGTATGACAAAAACATATATTTATGCCTTGTTCTTCCTTCTAAACTTGCTTTTCCAGCTTGCCTATGAATATTCACTGACCTTTTCTAGCCCATGGGCTTGGAAATATGATCATACACATCATCTTTTGAAAATCATCCCTGGATATGCCACCCCACCGTTCATCAGTGCCATATTTTAACATACATAATTGCATTTAGTCATCTCTGCTCTGCCAAAAATCCATATAGTCTTATCTTCCAGAAAGCCTGACTGGCAACTAACAGATACAGAGCCAAGGTCCCCCTTCCAGATACCAGCAAGGGTGCATTTAGGAGATGAGACGAGACTGTCACAGACCTAACTGTTCAACTCTATACACATGACTCCTTAAGTTAGTGGGAACCAGAAGAATATTTCTGACAGCATAATTTCATCATAAATTGTGTCTTCATTTCCAAAAATAAACTAACTCTTCAGAATCTTCTTTGCCAGGGCTCTGTATTTCATGACTTGGCAGCTTTGCAAGTTGCTGTTGATTTCACTGCTTGCTCAGAAATACAGAACTGGAATGTTCATTGAAGCAAAATACTTTTAGCCTACCTGAAAAAGTTAAAAGCCATCACTGAGCACAGGCTAAATTGGGTGCAGTCTGGGACCATACCAACAAGAGATTGCTTCACTCCATCACACCAACAAGCACATACAGCATTTAGTGACTCCTATGATGAAGCTGTAGCCCACTGAATGGTGTCAGGCAGAGGGCTGAGGGACAGTGGCAGCTCCTCAGCAGAGGAATAATCCCCTCAGAGAAGGTCAGCATACTCCTGGCATAGGTCAGCAACTGGAGTTAGGAAATAGCAGGAATCCGAACCATAGCATAAGCATGACTGCATTGGTAGAAGGACGGGAGGGGGAAGGGGTGCTGTGCTATGCACGACTAAAGTGTTCACAGATTTTCCCATCAGACACTACAGCCATGAAAACAACTCATTTGCCACAAAGCTTTTTAACTGGGACCAAGTCATATTTCTAGTTCTCAAAACATCTGTGTCCGAGACAGTACAGCAGAGAAATCAATGGCCTTTGTCAAAGTAAATGGCACAGAAGATCTTCAAAACCATACACACTCAAGGGAGGAGAGGTCAGGAAGAAGACTGACACTGTAAAGCATCAACATTTCTACCTCTCAGTTTCTATCAGAGTTAAACTATTCTTAAAATGCATCCAGCTTGTTGGGTAAGAGATACAAGTGGAGCCTCAGGGTGATGCAAAGAAGAGTACATGAACGGTTAATTTTTGAGCCTGCTCTGCTGATCAAACCAAGGCTAAGGAATCAGTTTGAAGTTTTGTCCAACCCCCGTCCCCTCAAAAAACCAACCAACCAACCAACTTTTTTGTTTCAGGCTGACACTAAATTTGAGAGACGAAATTCTCACTGACTCGGCTGCTGCTCGCTCTTCAGGTTTTCCAAACAGCAAAACCCTCGGAACTGAAAACTCGCTGCATTTTCCCACCATCCTCCCCGGGAGATGGGGAAAGCACACCCTCCGAAATTCCCTGGGAAAAGCCTTGCACGGGCCGGCAGGAGGCACCCGTGGCGGCCGCCGGCGCTGGCCGGCCGCTGCCTCCCGCAGGACCGGGCGCCGGAAAAAGGGGGCTCCGCCAGGGAAACCGGGGCTCCGCCAGGGAAAGGGGGCTCGGCGCCGGCCCCGCTCACCTGCCGCTGCCTCGGGAGCCGCGTGGGGACGCGGGACGCGGCTCCGCTGCCTCCGGCGCAGACATTTATTCCCCCCACGCACACACCCCTGGCCGCCCCGTCCCGYCCCCCCGCTCACCGCGCCCGTCTCCCCGGGGATGGCCGGCCCGGCCCCATCCCGCTGCCGCCCCTGCGGCGCCGAGGCCGAGTCGGGGTCCGGCGCTGCTCCCTCCGCCGCCGGAGCGGAGGCGGCCCGGTCCCTCCGCCTGCACGGCCCCGGGGGCGGGCGGCGGAGCCCATGCGGGAGGAGCTGGGGGCGGAGGGCACGACAGCGCGGCGGGATTTGAGAGAATTCGTGACCGTTTACAGCATCGAGTCCCTACGGAGCAACACTGACGCATCCTCCCCCGCGCCGCCGGGAACCTGTGAAATACGAATCCCCGTCTCAGCATCTCTCTCCGCAAACGTGCGCAAAAGTGCCATAAATTAACTATTTGTTGCCTGCGCATACCTGGTCCCCACCATGCCCTGGGGATGCCAGGACAGCGAGTCGGGTGGGAACTCTTAGACACAAACCAGACCGCGAATGTCCGGCTCCCACTCGGGGCTCCAGAGCAACCACTGCGACAGGTCCCGCCGGGCCGCGCTCCCGCTGCGGSGCGAACACACAAGGACGGGCTCAGGAGGAAGCACTGTGCCGGCTGTGCTTTTATTTGGGCAGCTCTTCGTTAAACTTCAGGCCATGAGAAAAGCAACCGCCTCTTACACGGTGGTGTGAGGACAGCTGCTTTCTGAAGTTAAGCTCACCGTGCAATGAACATTTCCTACCGGGATTTAAAACTGCTTCTCCACTTGCTTTTCGCAGAAAAAAAAAGAACGGGTCACTAGTGTTTGCCTTTCCAAAGTCACAGCTGCTAAAGCTGCCTAATTGTATCTGATTAAGCACAAATGAAACACAGATATTTTCAGAATATATATTTTCAACCCGGTGAAAGCAAAAAATGGATGTTTGAGAAAAACATCTATTATGTCAGCTGCAAGGAAAGCCAGCTTCCTTTGGTGTGTGACAGGTTTCTTTCTGAGGTTTCTTCAGTTTGGCGCTTACAGGCTGCTCATTTCTCTATCAGCCCATGGTGGTCAGCCAAGCTGTAGAGCATCTCTGTAGACAGCCACCCATCTCAGAAAAAGTTGGGGTTTGCCACGTAACAATGCGAAAACACCCTTATAAAATACGTGCATGGTCCTAGCATGAGCATCTGGAGACCTCTGAGAACACGGAGTTGTTTTCAAGAAAACATGTAGGATGAAACTATGAGTTGAGTTCTACTACCAACATACCTGAGAAACCAACACCTCTGACTGCACAGAGCCCTGTGCTGCTGCATGTACAGCTCTCTCAGAAGCTGAGCGCAAACAGTGAGGCAATGCTCAGCAATCCACCGTGCGCCAGGCTGTTGCCCCATAGACCTTTGGAGCTGGCTTGCTTTCTTACTTTATGCAAAAGCTGTTGTGCTCCTCAATGAATTTTACTCTCATTATTTTGCAGCACAGTGGACGTTACATTTCTTCCCCTGGTGTGGATTTTTTTGTGGTTTTTTGTTGTTGTTGTTGGGTGTTTTTTTGCAAGCACCTTTGCTCTCATATTCTAGGAGAAGTGGATTACTTTCCCCTCTGCCGGGGTCAGCCAGAATTCAGCAGTGTTGCTAGGGCTTGGAGTTTGGCTCTCTCGCCGGTGCCATCCGTTTGCTTTTCATGCTTCATTTGGTAAACATTTAGCACATAACTAACTTTTAGAGCACTTTCCACCTTTCTCAAGGAAGCAGCAAGAGAAAAATTTTCTTCCGACTTCTCTTGCTCTTTGGAGACATCGATCTGYGTAGTATAGCTCCTCACTGCCAAGCTTGATCTACGTCTTTTCTGGAATCACAAGGTGGCAGAGAAAATAACTGTCTTGGCACAAGTGCAGGGCTTTTCCCAGACTTCCCCATAGATGAATCTGCCTCTTCGGTCACAGACAGAGGAGTCTACAGACTCTAATGGGCACTGATGAGAAAATTTCATCTATCTATCTGTCTATCTATCTATCTATCTATCTATCTATCCATCTATTGAAGGCAAGTAATTTCTCCATGTCCTTGTGATGAAATCAAATACAACATGCTTTGAAGAAAACTTAAAAAATCTACAATTAAACAAGGATGAAAAATCCTAAAGGTTGACACAAACTATCTTCCAAACTTCTGCAACCTCAGTGACTGACATAATTTGTCCTCAAGCTTTATTTGCCTTACTCCTTTCTCATAATCTTTTTGTTTCTTTAAATCTTATCTTAAATATTCAGCAAAAGGTCTTCTAGAAGTGTGCTTAAGCAAGAGTCTGTGTTAAAGCTTCAATGTAAATTTTGTAGTTAGCTGCTGCAGCTGTAGCACAATGAATAGACACATTCAACACAATATGTAGAGTGGATATTTGAATCTCCTAGTCGGCCAGTCAGAAGGACAATTAACAGATGATTAACAGACAAATTCAGCAGTAATTTGAAATCAGCATAATAAATCTTGAGGGACATAAGGTGACAGTTGACTAGACGTGTGTGAAAAAGATATTGATCTCTAGATTTCAGCGAAGTAGTAGAATAGAAGCTTTTGTTCTCTGAAATGAAAAAGGTTGGCAACTTCAAAAAGTCATTTTCTGATACTTATTAAAAACTGCTTGTAGAATCTTTGTGGAAAGCTTTGTCTAGTTGAGCTGAGGGATCACACGGTACATTCTGCCAAGTCATTCAAATGAAGGGATTCATGCAGATTATTGTGGTACATGAATTTTTATTTCTTCAATATGACAAAAAGATAATCTCCTTCAAATTGTTTCTCTGAACCTGTGACACATTTGAAATCTGTTATCATCTTCCACAATAACTGTCACTTTTGATTTTCCTCTATGTATCATTGCTGTCCAACTGGTAGGGGTTTGTTGCAATAAATATTTGTCTCAGTGAACTTTTCACTGCATGTGTTCTTGTGTATTTGTTAGATACCTCCTCAAGACCAGAGATTTTTTTTTTTTTTTTTTTTTTCTGCAGGGCACATGCAGAACTTGAAAGAATGGAAGAGATCAGAGACAGGATCAAATTTAGTATTTTTGTGGGTAATGCCTCTTTACAATATTGTCATGTTACATACCCCATTGCTCTCCAGCTTTCTACTCTTCACATGCACATTACCAGGTGATCAGTCAGCTACCACCAACTAGTTAGATAACAATCTAATACAGACTAGAGCTCTTAAAAGACTGAGGAATTTTGTTCAAACAGTGTGATAACAGACTACTGTGCTTGAACAAGCAGAAGATGGAGGCTACTGAACAGTCACAACTAAAGGAAGAACAAGAGTGCAATCACTCATTATTACTGGCTAAATAGCAATAATAAGTAGCAATCATAGTGGTTTCTAGGTGATCCTCAATGCCAAATTAGTTTTAAAAGCTGAGAGTGTAAAAATAGGCTACCCAAAGATTTCAATCCTAGTTTTAGAAGAGGCTTCAGGCATTTAATTCGACAAAAGCGAAACCTATAGATGTCAATGTAGAAGTGTGGATTGTGTTTAAAGCAAAAGTCATATTGACCATATTACATCTGAATTATTACACCATTTGAATGTTTTCAGTAAATTGATGTTGGATGCCAGTGAAATCAGTTCTGCTCATATTTAAGAGCAGGAGCTTAAATGTATTACTATTTTGTCTCTTAAGCTCTTACCATTCAAACCAGAGTATTTTTATTTCATCAAGGCTACCAACTCTATTTCTGTGTAGTTTCATGCTGCTACAAAACAGGAAGAGAAAAAAAGCTGAGGGAAATTGAATTTTTTCTATGTAAGTAGAAAAATTTCTCTGTTTTATGACGATCAGTAAAAATTGATTGCTTGTCTTAATGTAAACAGATGGTAACATCCAGGATGATTGACATTTACTATGTCCATGCACAGCTTCCAGGGGACTCTGCTTTTAACCATATTCTACTCTGTCTGCAAGTCCAGCAGATTAGAAAAATAAGCATTAACAAGGATTTCCACTTTTAGACCTTTTAGTGGTGAGTCTACCAAGTACTCTGTGAGTTTTGCTCAAGACAGAAAGAAGCTCCCTTCACCATGTGCAAGACCAGTGTTGTTTCAAAAGTCAAAAGCATAAAAAAATGTGTATTTGCAAAGGGACAATCCTACCTATTCTCCACTTCGTTCTACTTTTCCTGTTCCTGTAGTATGATTTTAGATTCCATTCAGGTTTCTTTCTGTTCTTTAATCTCTAGTTTTGTAATGTACTGTATATTTTTTTTTTTTTTACTAATGAAGTATTTTATCACCCCTCTCATCCCACTCAGGTAATTCTGGCCTCCTTCAATTATCTTGACTTCTTTTTCCTTTATGAGCAGCAGTAAGCTTTAGTGACAGCTGTCAATAAAAAACTAAGACTTTAGGGGGAAAAGGTACACCAACCATAATCGTGTTTATACTCTAGCTGACCTTCTTTCTCCCTTAAATAAACATTTCTTCCACATCTAGTTATGGAAGTTTCCTGTTAGGAACTGGCAGAAGATAATGAAAATCTTGCATGCCTAAGCAAAAATTTTAACAGAATAAAAGTAAAATATACAACTAGAAAACATTAATTTACTTGGTATGGCTTTCACTTTCTTGGCTTTTTTCCTCTCACCCGTGTGATTTTGCATATTAATTGCTTAGATTTTTAAAACTGTAAGCAGAGACTATGTATTTGTAAGAATGAAGTAGAATGGACTAAAAGGAGTTAGCAAGAGGATAGTGTTTTATATACTTGTTCATGTACAAACTCCAGAATCTTTAACTCCTGAAAGATGTATTTGCATCACTTAGCAAACACACATATTACCTATCAGCAGCAGTTTAAGTTAGTAAATTGAGCTATGAAGTAAATCAATACCTCATTAATTCAATTATATTTTTAAAAATCTGAATGTGTCTGGGTCTATGCAGAGCATGCTTCTCATACTGCTTGCTTTTAGTAGTTTTAAAAATCTTTCAAAACTTTGACAAATGTGTCAACACCAAAAGGTCAGCCAGCTTTGAGATCAGGTTCTACCTGGAATTTGTCCCAAGACTTTCCTTTAAAATACATGTGAYACAGAGCTATGCACTGAACTTAAAACAGCTTACAAATTAATGCTTAACAGAACTTCAGACCAGTAGAACAAACATTTTTTGAGAAGCATTCCCTGACCTGAAAACTTTTATTTTAAACTCTCCTCTGGACTATGCTTCCATAATATGTGGGGATGGAACAGAGACGTCCTTCAACTGGAATAATTGCCAAAAGAGTTTTCCAACATAAATATTTGAGAGAGTACTTCTTTTGTCTGGCCCATGTGTTTCTGCAATGGTTTTAGCAAGGAGCAGGAGACTATTCAAATAAAAACCTATAGTGTTTGAAAACGGAGTGAGAGAGGTCTTAATGGCAACCTAGGCTAGGATACAGCACGGGTGCAAGAGGGGACAGATGCAAGAGAGAAAGTGAAAAATTCTAGAAATGCTGTAAAACGTCTAGCTGGTAAAGAAAACTCTGTATATATATGTATCTCTAATACACTTGAGTTTAGAACAGTTTCTCCTTCCTAGGAGAAACCATAAAAGTTGAAATATATTTTATTTTTTAAAAGGTTGTGCTAAAATATTATTATAAGAAATTATTAAATGCTCAAGGCTAGGCATTTTCCATACATAAAAGTAGAAATGATAGCCAAAGCTTTGAATTTGTCTATTATGAATCTTACATTGCACACTGCTGCTCATTTACGTCAAAGAAATGCCTGTGTTCCTTGACCTGGCAATTTAGAAGTAGGTATATTTTGATACTTGCTATGACAACCACCCAACAAACCAAAATAAACTGAACAGAAAAGTACCTCAGTAACGGCGGCAGGATGACGTGAAGAAACATTTTACTTTAACAATTCACAAATATCGGAGCCTGTTAAAAATCTTTTTCAAGCTATAAATCTAACCCAAGTGCTTCTGGAGAAGTGACAGACAATTCAATGTAAAAATTAGGGACCTTTCAATATTTCTGTTACTGGTAAGTAACTTGCGTGAGCACACAGAGCCAGATCTCCCACTCATGGTCATTTACTGTCTACCCTGGCTGGAGCAAGTGCCTATTGTGACATCCACATCAGTTGGTCACAGCACCAATCCACCCATCTGGTCATCTTTAGTGAAGCTGCTCTAGAAAAGGTATCTTGCTGTCCTCTCTCCAGGGAAGTTATTCTAGCAAGCAAGGATTGCACATGCTAGCTCTAGGTCCCCACAGCATTTCCATTTGCATTGACAAATCTTAAGATATCAGAAATAATGCAAGTAGCTTTGGGGAAAGGAAAAGGAATGGGAAGCAGGGACATGGGAGGCATATGTAAGTGAAGGTGACAGCAGGAAGTTCAATATGAATTAATATTACATATAGATAAAATCCCATCCTGTTATATTCTACCTGGAACTGGACATCAAATTAAGCTAAAGGAATAAAAATAAAATGTAATTTTAGATAATTCTAGGAATGGCAGTGAATCTAGTTGCAGACAGAAATACTCAATTTGGTATTACACTTCATGCTTTGCAGAGTAGAACGATCACATTTGAACAATTAAAAGAGTAAAATATAACATGCACATTCATCCTTATGTCCTTATGTAAGAACTTGTTATGTTTTCTGATACTGTATATTTCAAATGGTGTAACTGGGGGATTAGTCTTTTACCAATAATGCAGAATTTGCTTGCACACCTCAGTGCCACAATATTAAAAAATTGGCCAATAGACATATTAGTTGGTCAGATGCATTTACTTTGAATTATGACATAGTTTGACTTCAGTTAGTAAGTTTTTCTGACAAAGAGGTTACTGAGACTTTAACAGGTATTTCATCAAACACACAATAAAGATGATGTATTTTATATCTGAGTTAAGAAAGATGATTCTGTCTTGCAGTGCAAAGCTAGAAGTCCCAAATTTTAAATTCCATATTCTTTTGGAAGATGAAAAAAGGAAGTGGCTTTCTCACATGGGACATGGTTTAGTGGAGGGATTTGCAGCGGTAGCTTTTCAGTTGGGCTCAATGATTTTAAAGGTCTTCTCCAACCTCAATGATTCTGTGATTCTGTATTTCTTCCTTTGTGAAATACAATTACTTATTCACTGCAAAAGTATGGTAAAGTCTACCATAAAAATTCTTTTAGTATTTAAAAAAAAGTAATTAGTATACTATTGCAATTAGCAATTTGGCATACCATGACATTTATTTAACACAATGCAGTAATCTGTTGACATTTTATTAAGAAAAACTCAATGTATTTTCTATGAGTTGAACTCAGTACTTTCAAGTTTCCATTTATTTGTTAAATTCATTCCCTATGTGCAATACAATGACACTTTATTATTTATCTCTGTCAAACTGAATTATCTTCAGTTTTTCAAAATTTTTTTTATCTCTGTGTATGAGTGTGTGTGTACATATTCCTTACCTTAGGAAATTTTTGCTTTTGGTTATTCCTTTGGTGTGTTCAGGAACAACCGTAGCTTCCATTCGCAAGAGCTGAACAAATCCCACAGAATTCATGCTGAGCTAGAATCTGCTGGTTTAATTCCCTGCTGGGAGTCTGCCAGTTGGGAAACGCTGACCAGCAAGTACAGGTCTTAATTACACAAATCCAGAAGCTGCTGCCAACCTTTCCCCATTGAGAAGCATTTGTTTTCTAGTGTTCTTCTTGCTGAACAGATTATCACACAAACATAATTTATTGCTGCTTTATACTGTAAGCAATTAAATGAAGAAACCGTTTAAACTCAAGGGAATTTTAATAGGTTACTTGCAAAATGTTATTGCAGGCAACAACTTGTACATGATTTTAGTTCCAAACCCACCAAAAAATTATACAAATCAGCATTGTAAAAGTGTCAGATTAATGCCTTACAGGCTTTGCTGGCAGAATTAATTTCTAAATTCTAGATGTGGGGAAACATTACTCTCATTTTTTTCCTTTTCCATTTTTTTTTAGAAAAATTTACAAGTGAAATATTACTACAAAACTTTTTTTATAAGGAATTTTTGCAAAACATTTACATTTTTACCATCAACTATTTTTCTGTTTCAAAATCATTATGTAGATTTAATACCCTATGCTGCACATCAATTCTTGCGGGATGACAATTCAGTGACATGCATAAAAAAACACCACAAGGCATTAAAATGAAGACTTAAATACAAATATTGTTGCAGTAAAACAGTTATAAAATTGAAAAATAGGACCTAAACATCATGCTTACTTAACTTTGACAAATTAACTTTTTCTCCTAGATTACACACTTTTATTACTGCTCTCGTGAAAGAATGTGATAAATAATGACTTAACACCAATTGCTAATGTAATCGGCAACACATACACAAACCTAACCAAAGAAAGTATATTGTAAGAAAAAAACTATTCTAACACTGGAGTTCTACCGTGGTAAATACACTTTGCACTCATAATTACAATAAAGCAAAATTTTTAATGGTGGCAAAGGGAATGAACAGTGAAATGCCATTAAACAAGATACTACTGCACATCTGTGCCCTATTACTTACAACAGCTATATCCCACTGAGTCAAATAAAGGACATTGAAATTTACGATCCTTTTAAGACAGAAAAGTGGATTCAGAATGGTATGCAGAACAGACTGGCAGAATGTTTCTAATTCCAGCGGTAAAATGTGCACCTGCTAACACAAGTTAATGTACTTGAGATGCTATGAAGCCAACCAGATTCAGATTTGGATACATCTATAATAGGGATTCATTGCAGATTAAAAATTACTTCAGTTTTCTATCTGCATACATAAGTATGCATGAAAAAATTACATATGAAATGGTTGTGCAGAATGCTTGAACCTTCAGTTTACAAAACTGTTAACTTTTAGGAAATATGATATTAACATTAGGAAAGTTCTTTGCATAAAGTAATGTAGAGCACTGATTGTGAAGCATAATGATAAAATATATCTTTGACATTTCATTTCCTATATAATAAAATTAACAGTTAATACTACCTAATGTTCATCTGTATTAAATGTAACACCTAATTGATTCTGATGTTTTAAATCCAGATACATCAGTTAAGAGTACTTTAAATAAAATATACAAAATAATGTACAAAACCCAACTAAAATTTAAAGACTCTGTTACAAGTCTAAAAAAGCTTTAAGAAACTTGAAATTTATAACCACAGTGTAAAATTGTTTTTCTTTAATCTCAAAGCTTTTTATGTAAACTGAAAGTATAAAATACCCTCAGCTTAGTATTTTGCTACAAAGGGCTGGCCTAAAGTGTACACAGTGTAAACAATGGTACTTCTTTTGCTTCAAAAATACAAAAAACACCACAAGATTGATAAATCATTCAGATGAGAAGTATACGTTCTTGAGGGAATGCACAGGGTACCTGTTACATCTCACAAACCAACAGTTACCACACACATTCTTCCTTTCATAATTTGCAAGGGGAAAAAAAGTCTTATTCTTCTTGCACTGTACTTCCTTTAGTTACATCAAAAGTATTCTGGTGTATAAATCTCCTTAAAAACTGGTCATGAGAATTTATTAACAAATGACTGTAGATGTAAAAGGTTACATTTATGCCTATGGGATGTAAGTAAAATCCTGAGTATGAAATATTTGGCCATCTTTCCTCCTTGTACCTACTGGAATTTTCACATAGAAAATGCAATTTTTGTTGTCATTTTTTTTTCTTTACATTTCCTCCATATTCACTGTCACATCTGAAAATGTAACCAAAGCTTTGAAACCAAAAGTCATGTCCCAAAAAGATAACAATATTTCTCTTTTCCCTGTTTGCTTTGTGGTTGGAGGCTCAATATAAGACTTGATAGGTAACAGATACTTATTACAAGCCCACAATATTATCATTGAACAGAAAACAGAGACAGTAATAGTTCTGGGAAAAGAGAGAAAATGTTTACTTACTTAATTTTTTATTTTAATGGGATAATTAATTCTTTTCTTTGGCTATTAAGTCAAAGCACAAAGAACTCAGCACATTAACCACAACATAATAACCTAGTATTTACAGAGAGGAGATACTGGAGAATGAGCTACAACACTCAATTGTCTGATTAATTTCCATGAATTCTAACAAAATTAAAACACTCAAACACCTAAAGTCGAGTTTTTAAAATTCAAGTTACCTATGAGTTAGAAATGGGCCACAGATGTTTTAAAATACAGAATCATAGAACCACAGAATGGTTTGGGTTGGAAGGGACTTTAAAGATCACCTAGTTCCAACCTCCTTGCCATGGGCAGGGACATACATAATGAAATGAATTACCAAAAATTGACACAATTTTTTTTCATTCTACATAAAGATACCATTACTTTCGTAAATCTTATGTTAATATCTTTCTATGGTTTTCTCTTTCCTACTGTTTACACTAATTCTACATAACCCTAGCTCTCAACACAAAGAGAGGAATTAGAACTCACTGATTGTCATTTATACACACTACTATAATGTAGTGGTCAAAATTAATCTGAGGTCCACCTCAGAACCACTTTGCAGCATGCATCACCCAGCTGCTATTTGAGTAACTCCAAAACTTGAGAAAAGATGGCCAAAATTAGGTGATGTGTTGTATGGACTGAGCAAAAACCTAGAATATATATATATGAACTGTTGTTCATCCTGTGTTCTGTTTTGCTGTGCCTTATGGAAAAGAATACTTTCATGAAAATATTACAAATTTATGTTAAAAAAAAGTACCTTCATCAAATGGTATTAATCCTAGTCAAGGTCCACCCTGTTTTACATTGATACTATTCGATTTTATAAACACATTAACATACAGTGCTAAAATAGGGGGGTAAAGTTCACTTAAAATCATTACAGAATATACAGACATATAACTAAAAAAGTACAGTATGGAAATATTATTCCTCCATCTGTTTATCCAGTCATCAATTTGCGCTGTTTGTATTTTTGAAATTTTTGTCTTGTTGCACCGGTGTACACTTCCCATGCTGACCCTCCAACCTGGAACACTTACAGAAGTCATGACAGAAAAAATGATTTCCTGCTCTGTAATCCACTTTACCAGCCCACTTCCATATCCTGAAAGGTATGTAAACTTAAGTGCAGCACTAGGTGTCCATAGAAATAATCCTTTCAGAATTCTTCCATGTTTGTTGAAACGTTAGGGGTTGCTGGGTTTGAATCTTGAGAAATGGCAGCAACAGTGACAATTCTTGGAGAACCAAGAACCTCAGTAACTGAAGAGTCCAGTTCTCCTGAGGTAACAATAGCAAGGGCTGTTCCACCACCCTTCTTGTTCTGATGAGTTTTGACATGTTTTGAGAGGTGGTCACTTCGCATAAACCTTTTAGAACATTCTGGGCACTCAAATCTCTTTTCACCTTTTTTAAAAGAAGAACAAAACCAAAATGTTACTACAAGAGAGCACCGAACACTGCTTGGTCATTTGAATCTCACCCTATTCTATTCAACATTCAAAGTGTCTTTAAAAGGATACAGTGTTTTTTTTCCTACCTGACTCATTTCCAGGTGTGTTCTGTTCAGTCACAGGCTTTTGGCAATCTACTCTTCACTACTAAAATGTTCTCAACAAATGTTTGCTATGCTGTGACTATCTGGTGAGAAGTTTGAATTTCAGGTCACCAGAGAATTTTCATAAACTTCTATAAACCTACCAGAGTGAGGGAGGTAAAAGCTCTCAAAGAACAACTTCGTAGCATTTTTTAAGAATACTTTTGTTATCTAGATAACAGTGATGGGAAGGGAATTTCGAAACACAAATCCCAGTGCTGCACAAGGATGTATGAAATCTACATCAAGAGAGACAAATTCAATATACTAAAAGGTCCTGTCACTGTTCAAATGTAATTAGTGCTTAAACATCAGGTGCTATAAGTTGGGGGAGGATGGACAGGGAGAAGGAGAGACACCCTCCGGGGGCTAGAAGCATGAAGGCTCATAAAATATTCAGCTTCTAAAAGGTTGACTTTTCCAATATGAACTGTTAGGAGAACTTGAAACTTCAGGAAATTTCCCAAGAAGACCAAATCTAATGTATGGACTAGGTTAACAAATTTCGTAACGATTGAGCTAGTCCCAGCGAGGAAACAACGACCCTGGCCCATGGCCAATCCTACATGCCTGACCTAAATTTGTTACATTTACATCAGGCACCAGCTAATGTACATCAGCTACCTATGATGAAATGGTCACCTTTTCCTAGCCTAGGTACATGAGAACAGTCGGAACAAATCCCATTTATATGCTCTCACAGTCAGCTTGAATTAATGAAAACTGAAATCAACCACTTCCTTGTTTTAAAGCTACTTTATTTCTATTTAAGACTAATTTTCAGATAACCTAGTAAGTGAGAACCTTGATACTATTGTTTAACTATGGCCACTATGATTCAGACTTCCTGTACTATGCCTACAGAGAGGGATGACCAACCTGTATGGGTTCTTCTATGTCTTTGTAACTCATCACTCCTTGTGAATCGCTTGCCACAAAAAATCCAGTTGCATACAAATGGTCTTTCACCGGTATGCCAGCGCAGATGTGCTCGAAGATGAGATGTCTTGCCATAAACTTTTCCACATCCTTCAATATGGCAGATATGCTGCTTCTTTTTTCCTGGCTCATTGCTGCCTCTAAAAAGATCATATTTAAACAGCTAAGTAGTTATATTGTAAAATATAACCAGCTATTAGGAAAAACATTGCATACTGATAGAGACGATTTTAATCCCTGTCTAAAAAAACCCACACAAATGTACTTTCTATCAGAAAGCATTAAAAATCTAGGCAATATAAGACAATCTCATTCCCAAATGAGGCAAGCTGTGATAAGATGCCTAAATATATACTGATAAAAATTACATTTACCTTCCTTCTCCCTCTCTGCAATTAGGACATGAGCAGGCAACTCTTCTCAGTCTCTTGCCAGGCTGCACTTCCTGGTCAGAAGCTTGTTGAGCTTGTTGCAGCTGCACTTGTGTTATCTGATCGGGACTAACAGCACCAATTGCTGCATTAGCAATGCCACCTACTGCTACGGTTACAGGAGCTATTGTGGCTTGCTGTACTTTTACTCCATCCTGTCCTTGCTGTTGACCTGTAAAATAAAAATTGTTTGTACCTTTTATCAATCATTTCAGTAAGTGAAATGCACATATAAACTTTATACATTTTATAAAACAAAAATCCCCCTAATGTTAAGTGAAGCCACAAACAAAATATTAAATCCGGCCATTTTCCTGAAGTACTACCTATCTGCTAGCCCTGTTTAATGTAATATGTTATTAAAATAGCACAAGACTGCAAATTATTGATACTAAGAAATATTAACTAGTTTAACAAGTCTCTTCTTTTTCTCAAAAGCTAAAATAAACACAATCTTACACAGAAATATTGTTCAGTCAATTGCCAATTCATGTCTCTCTAACAACCTCTGAACTATATCTGCACTAAGAAAACTACAATTAGCTAATTAAAAAGTTGCTTTATGGTGCTTACAGAATTGTCACTTCTCTTACAATCTGTCTTGAATCAACATTGAGTCATAAAGGAACTTTTGCAAAGAAAAAGAAACATTGGACCAGACTTGAACAAGCTAGCATTCCAAAGCTTTCCTGGGATTGTTGTTTTGCAGGATTCTCTGCCTGGATGGGGTAATCCCCATTATATGTACAAACTGGGAGATGAGAAGCTGCAGAGCAGCCCTGGGGAAAGAGATCTGGTGTTTGGGTTGATGACAAGTTGAATATGAGTCAAGAGTGTGCCCTGGCAGCCATAAGAGCCAGCCATATCCTGGGATGTATCCAGCCCAGTGTAGTGAGCCAAGAGAGGGAAGTGACTGTTGCACTCTACACTGCACCGGTGCAGCCCCACCTCGAGCACTGAGTGCTGTTCTGGGTGCATTAATGTCAGAAGGACGCTGAACTATGAGAGTGTGTCCAGAGGAGGGGACCAAGATGGTGGAAGGTCTCGAGGGCAAAACTGACAAGGAGTGGCTGAGGTCACTTGGTTTGTTCAGCTTGGAGAAGGCTGAGGGGTCACCTCCACACAGTCTACAGCTTCCTCGAGTGGGGCAGTGGAGGGAGAGGTGCTGATCTCTCTCCTCTCTCAGGTGATCACTGATAGGACACAAGGGAATGGCATCAATCTGCACCAGGGGAAGTTCAGGTTGGACATTAAGAAAAGTTTCTTCACTAAGAGGATGGTTGGACACAGCCTCCCTGGGAAGGAATCAAATGAAATTCTAAGACTAACTTGATGAATGAAGAATTCAGCTTCATTGCATAAGTCCATTCATCTCATTGGCTTTCTTGATCAAAGGAAATCAGGATTACTGTCTTGATGTTAAAGCAAAATAAACTATTCCAATATAGGTAAGAAGTGTAGTTCTTGAGCAACAGAGTAATAACAGGTTTGCTATAAAAGGTAGTACTCTACAGGCTAAGAAAATAACATAATAAACTAAATCTGACACAGAGATGACTTCCAGCCGCAATATGACAACACTGAATGCCAGCCCTGCCAGTAACAGGAATGGGACAAAATACAATTAGATGCTGCCATTTTCAAAAATTCAGGGCCTTCACACAAATGTGAAATTAAAGGAAATACTACCTCCTTACTGAGAGAATGTAATAGGCAACCAGAATTCCTGAGAGCAGACTACAATATTTGAAAGTCCTCAGTATTGAAGCATTCATTTAAAACTTAGAAATCCCTCAGAGATAACATGATTCAGAGAGATTTTAATGAGTACTCTGATTTACTTCTGAAGCATCCATAACAGACACCCCCAATGGGGATAATACAGGGAAGAACACTCTCTCTGAAGTCTAAACTGCCCAGCTACTGAGCAAGTTCACATACAACCCAGCATGGGACAATGATGCTTCATTCACATGATTGCTGAGGGGCAACAGACACTTGGACAGGCTATCCTGTATGATACCATGCTACCAGCCACAGATGAAACCTAACACACACCACCTAACACCGCTGCATACATGCAGATGGGTTAGGACTGAAGAACATGATATACAGAGAACCTCCCTAAGTGACTTGACTTGTCATCTAACAGGCCTTTGTTGGCTACAGGAAATAGAATAAATCTGTTTTCTGGCTAGGTCAGCACCAGGTTATTTTCACCAGAAGCACTTATCAAACCTTCCCGGTTATCTCCCTTGCTCTACATCCGGAAGTTGCATCTGATCTGCCCATGTATGCATAAACATGAATTCCTTGTCTTCTTAAGAAGGCCACAAATATTGACAGATGCTGAGTGTTTTCAGTTCTCTGAAAAGAACAAGGACGAACCCATAAGAAATAATGTTTGAACCCCACTTGCTGTTGAACAGATAGATAGTAAAACAAACAAACAAAAAAATTCTAAAAGAAATCTGGTATTTGCAGCAGAGGAAAAATAATTACAGGCTTAATCTTGATTGCAGAGTCTCCATATGTTTAGGATAGAACCAAATGTTTCTTTTCAGAATAGCAATGTACTGGAAATATATTTATTTCCCATACTTTAATGGGAAAGAAAAGCACTCATCATAATCCTTGAGGAAGAATACGATAGGGTAAGGAGAACTTCATTACATAAATGCAAATAGTAATATCTAGTACTTTAGTCTAACAGTGGCTGAAGAGGATACTAGAGCTTCCAAAGAAAGTGTCAGACCAGGGGCAACTCCTTGTCAGGCTGTTAAGCTGTCAAAATTCTGACTGAGTGCTATAAATAGCCAGAGTAAAGAAGTGGCCAATCGTTTTTTTTTTTCCTACTGCTTATCTTAATATGATAATATGATTGCCTGTGTTGAAAACCAGTTGCACTTTTTGGTGAGCCAAAGGTAAACGAAAAGGAAGAACTTGCTCAATTTGTAGTCTTTCACAGAGCACAATCCACTCTCCGTCTGTTAAACACACTCAAGACAAAAACTTTTTTAATTCACAGAGCAGCACTACAAATGAAGAGTCTGTGAATGGTCACTATAAAAGTTAAAGATGTAACAGATATTATGGCCACACCTACTGCAGCCTCTTATTATTTTCACTATCAGTCACATTTTCAAGTACATTATTAGGAATTATACTTTTTTGTTACAGTCTGTTAGAAGGATGACTCCATCTATGTCACAAAGTCCTCAGACCTAATCACTCTGTGGTCAGAACTCAGTTGAAGAGGCTGATTTTCTCTTAATTTTCCCTTTCTCTCTGATTTTCTTGAATTGATACTAAAGGAATTCAATGCAACCATTCCCTGGGCTGCCAAACCAAGGCTTTTCAAGCATGACGTGAGTTGAGGCACTTGAACCCCGAGGATGACTCCTTTTCTCACCCCATGACTAGAGGTTAGTATCCAGGATATCACTCTTCTTGGATCTGACCAATCCACATTTATAGAGAAGCCTGTTCAGCATTTCTAAAAATCCAATATATTTTGCTGCTTCAATACGAACCACCTTTCACTGTCCTAGTCATGAGATGACCCAACAAGGGTCTTCTGATACTTCTTCAGAACATCATGTACTACTGTTACACACGCTTTATCTGTTCTGAACTTTCCTTCCACCATGTGAGGAGCAGGCATATCTTGGAATACAGGATACACACTACTGAGCCACAACCTTAACCTATTTATTAAACATAATACAGTGATACATTTGAGTAGAAATTCTTCACAATAACCGTAAAATGACAATAAAAATATAAAGGGGACAATTCCAAGTAAGGTTGCTCAGGCAGACAATTCCATTACCCACATGATTTCAGTTAAACAGTAATTAGATGACTGCTTTTTAGATAGCATTAACTAGTTATAACATTTTCTAATGTGAGATTTATTTAAAGAAGAAAAATCAACATTCACAGTCACTATTTTAAACTCCCTTCCCCTGAATTCCACTTACTGAATTCAGAACAAAAGGTTCTGAAACTCTCAAAATATCATACAAATTACTTCATTTAAAGAACCAGGCCACAATATTCAATAAGCAAATCTAATTTTTTGAGGTAAAAGAGTAACTGAAAAAAGCACACATATACAACAAACATAATTTGTCAGAGATTTACATAGCTATCAGAAAACACTGGCAAGTTCAATAATGTCATTCCTGGACTTAATTTTTGAACTCCTGAGAGAGCATCCCAACAAGCTAGCACACAGGATAGAAATTTATCTATTCTTATTTTAAAGCTGTTAAACATAAACCTCTTTGTTCTTTGAAAGTAAAAGGAGGGTATTTTAGACCAGTTGAAAAATCTTTTATCCTGAAGAAAAATCAGAAAATTTTCACACAACAACTGACAGAACATGCCCTAAATCTCAAAGTGAGCTTGCTATAGTCTTGAGTTGTATGGCATTTTTATTTTTTTTAAACTATATATTACAATTCTATGGATCACTATGGGCTTTAACTTTTACATCACTTATACTTATTAAGAAGAAGAAAAATAAAGGGAGTATAAAGGGAAGATATAAGAATTTCATTATTTCTTAAATCACACCTACCAAAGAAAAGATACTGAGAAAACTTAACTGTTGATATGAGTTTGTCAGCAGCCTACTAAATTACATCAGGGCGACTTCTAAAAGTTTGAAACAAGGAGGATTTTTCAGTTGAGAGGATCTAAGTCTAAACTGGCTTCTTATTTGAAAAAAAAAAAAACAACAACCCAACAACAAACCTGCTTATTCCAAAAACAGGTGGTTGAGGTAATGTTATCCATACAGGAACTGAATGACAGCCTGACACTTCCTAGATGTAGAAGAAAAGGCCTATTGGAAATATTCCTTTTAATGTCTTACTAGAGGCACTAAAATACGATTTAAAGCCTTCCAGAAATGCTGCTACAATCCTGAGATCACTTGACATTGCTTCTTCGTGACATACTCCAAACCACAAGACCTGATCTCACTACACTTCACCATTCCTTTCAGTAACATGAGCTCTCATGTTTCAGCACAGGTTTCAGAAAGAGGTCTAAACAAATCACTACGAGGGAACAAAGTCACACTTCAGTTCATCTATGTTATTCTGTACGAGTTGTGAAAGCAGTCACAGCATATTGACACCTGCTTCTGGAAGATAAAAAGTTTTTCTCAAGTTCCCATGATTTCTTTAAGAATGATTTCCTGAAATTGTGACATATCTTGATTAATGAAATCATCACTGAACTTGCATATGACTGAGCTTTATTGTACATACTGTCAGGATACAAAGTTAAGTTACAACCAAATGTTACAAAATAACATTGATACAAAATAACACTGATACCATCTACTCTCTTGAATTTCATTTCCTCTCAGGTCTAAGTTCTCTCCTGCTTTTGGATAGTAACCATTTATTTGACCACAGGACAAAATGCAAACAGCTAGGAAACCTGGTATGATATTCACTTTGCAAATCAAGTGCATTAGGAGTCTCACTTACTGCAATATTACAAATATGATTATGACTGAATAGAATTTTTTTAAGTTTCTCAAATAGAAGAACCTGCACGATCTTAGTCACTAATCTTTCCTATTTAAGCCATCAAATAAATGCATTACTTATTAACACAAGACAGAGGGTTATCAAGATAAATGATTGCAAATCCTTTATTCTTCAGCATCACTTGCTCAGCGTTCCAATTTTGCAGTAAAATTGCATCTTAGCAGTTCAAACTCACATATACTTTCCCATACACTTGAGTTTGTAACACATTCATGCAAGAAAACTCAACAATTTTAAGTACTTACTATGAAGCCAAATACTATATAAACACACACACATATATATATCTCAATTACATTTTGGGTTAAAAACTAATTTGCAAGACAGTAACTCCTACACCAGCACTTGAACGATTAAAGAAAGCTAATGCATGGTATCTAAGTACCAAGGACTTTTCTACAAAGTGATTGACCACTGGTTATTAGGCTTGGCCATCCATCATAAGTCAAACCAAGTTTTGTTTTACTACACACTACACCTGCATTCCTATTCTTGTTCACCTGAAGTAGGAAGCATGAAAGACTACCCCCTGAGGCAAATAGGGCACAAGGGGAAGAAAAGGACTTACTTTAATGACCTACAGAAATCATGACAATAAAGCCTTAGAAAAATGGATCTTGGAAAGAAGAGAAATTTAAGACTAATAAAAGGATGCTTCTAAGTTCTGGTACATAGTCCCTCAGAACAATTTCATATATTTCCTGTTGCTGTTTTGTAACCAATGTTCAGCAGTCCAAAAGATGACAGCATCAATGACAGAGTTATCTCAGTAGGGCGCACCTTACTGCAAAATCTGAGAAACACTCTGCAAAATGTACCTAGAGCCACAGTGGCTAATGCTGCGAAAAAGAAAATTTGTTAACTGCACATTCTAAAAAGCAAAGAGGAGGTTGTAGTTAGCATTCATAATTCAATGCATATTACTACAAGACAACTAACTAAAGTTAATGATGGTCTGCAGAGTTCCAAAGCTCTACAGGCATCAGAGCTGATGCAGCAACTTACCCATTAACAACTTACTCATGCAAAGCAATGGGGAAAAAAGCTTCTCTTCCCCCTCGCCCTGCATACACCAGATACAGTAAGCTTTACAACATCCTTTAAAATTCTTTTTTCCACATAGACACAGATAATTTATAATAATATCTATACTTTACATATTTGTTTATAATAAATTATTTATTTATAATACAATATATTTATAGTAATGTATGTCTATATAATAAAATATAATGCTTTGATTAAGATATAGCCAAGATTTAAATGTTTTTTAAAAGTCTGTGGCAATAGTTTATAGTTAGAGATCAATTTTTTTCAGAAAAAAAATCTACTAGGAAGGAGGTTTCACAGTCAAGAAAGAAGTGCAAATCATATTTTAAAATTAAATATATGTGAAGACAACACTGAGTTTCAGTATTTACACAGAAGATTATGCAGTATGCAGACAATTCTGCTCTCTCTTCTAACCAGTGGTTAATAAAGGTTTATGAAGAAACAATATGTGGCAAAAGAAAACTTCCCCAGAACAGGAACTGTGCAAGCATTGACGCAAGGGATCCACACATTCTGTAGAGAAGATCAGTTTGGAGTAGAGAGAGGAACTAGATTCACCCAACTACTACAAGAAATCTGGGTCATCACAACTCACTGCATTGTGTCCACATGCTACTACAAGCCAAGAGTCCCCAGTGCAAACTGCAGCACCAACTACCTCCTACAGGGGCACTGCAGCAAGTTTCTATCTTTAGTCCATGGCTAACTTTGTCAAGATTTGTAAGAACTTGTTATACTCTTTCCCAAAAGCTTCCATATCTCAGTGTGTTAAAAAATTACTGAACAGCATCATAACTAAACTTCTGTTAAAAGTACCACTTAAAAGAGTGAAATTTAAGGCAATAAAGTTTGAGGGGTTAAAGCATCTTAAAAAACGAATGAAGTCTGTTTCCTTTAGTGCAATAATCTTATGGGTAACACAAAACCAAACCAATGCCCCAAAACTTTCACCAAGTTACTTTAATGACTGCTCAAAAATCTAAGGCTTTACCCAAGTGCTTCAGGACAACCTGAGGTAACATCAGTACTTTGAGCCAGAAAAGAAGTTTTCCCACCTGGTAGTATCTTTCCTTAAACTGAAAGCAAATTTCCTTTTTATTACTTTATTAAACATAGGAAAGAGCTACCACAAATACAACCCAGAAAGACGTATACAAAACCAACATAAAAATCAACCACAGAGCTACAGTTTCACAAAATTTAGTCTTGAATAACCAAGTGGTGGTTTCAGTTAAAGCAAAGCAATGTCTCTGCTTGTTTTGGATATTGTGACTTCAAATGAAAAGAAAATATGGTCAATTTATCAACTATTCTAAAAAAGGAGGCAGAATCAGAAAAACAACTTGTTACACTAAAGACAAGACACCTTTCCAAAAAACCATTTATTTTCATCATCATTGAATAAATGGTCAAAAAGAAAAGTATATTTAGGGTGAGTGTCCAAGAACACTTCTCTGCACATGAACACAAGTCATTTCCCGCATACTGAACCTTAGAGTAACCACTGAAAACTCAAGCACCAACTGTGCTGCAAAGCATCAGATACATTGCATGGAAACTAGTGGCAGATGTAAGAAACTGAGGTTCTTAGATTTACTTTTATGGAACATCTCCCTCTGCCCTACCTCCTTGCCCCAAGTCTCAGATTATTCTACAGCTTATAGCCACAGGATGTGGCCCAGTTCTTTCCTTCAGCTCTTCCCCCTAACTCTTAAACAGGGATAGGACTAGAAAGAAACTTGTGGACTGTCAGTCTCCATAGTCTAACTAAAGGACCACAATACTTGACAAACTGAAACAAAAGAGAACAACAACAACAAGAACAAAAAATCAAATGCCTATCTTACACACTTGTGCCACATGGAAACACAAACACTGGTCTCAGAAAGTGTGGTTTTTTGCATCTCCATTCAATTTCTGAGTATTACCATGAAATAGTAATAACTGAATCTTGAAAGGACAGAAGTACGCTGACATGAAAACACATAAACTAAGGTTCCAGTACTCTATTTGGATTTTGGGAGGTAAGGCTGGAGGCTTTTTTGTTTGGGTGTTATAGGATTTTGACTATGGTTTAGCTGGCTTACATATTTCATACTTGTCTAGAAGGTTCATGAATGCCCTTGAAGTAAACATTTTGGCTATATGAATTATGTTGATCAGGATAAAAGTAAATATACCTCTACACACAGGAGGGATTAGTTAACAGGTACATCCATGGAAAATCGAAAATCCTTTCAACAGAAAGGAAGATTGCTGACTTTAAAACTCGTTTAAATTGTATATCATTTGACAATTTATTCAGAACAAAAGAAAAATGGCAAGGTGATTAAAAGTTATCATCTGGAAAAAAACCAAGATTCATAAAACATTTTTAAAGATCTTACACAGTAAGGCTAAACGTGAGCCACAAGCGTTGGTTTTACTAAAAGCCTATGGGTAAATAGGCTGACCAATATTAAGATGAACTTGTTTATCAAAGATGTAAAAACTGAAACTTTGTTATAGCACTCATCAGGCAAGAACCAAAAAAGCTACAGAATCACAAAAGAAGGGCCACTTAAATCTCTAAGATCCAAACCCACAGAAGTTCTGACATCTTCTGTAGCACTGGTAACCCTATAAAATTGCATACGTAGTCTTGTTTTTTGGATCAGAACAAACTGAAGAGCTTCATGCTTTTGTCAGTTACTTCCCGATAACCCAAGAAACAAGAAAATCAAGGCCCATATTTCTTAAACTTCAGTATTTTTCTCAAGGGGGAAGTGGTCACATCATCACTGGAAACTATAATTAGGAAACTCAGCTTGTACTTAACATGTATCCCAAGGGTTTTTATGGCATGAAGATATTAACTGATAATTCTCTCTTTACAACAGAATAATATTAGCCTGCCAATCTATGAAGATGAAATATGCACGTTGGGGTGAGACAGTTTTCCAAATGACCAGCTGAATAAGGTGTATGACTTATCAACTCTCAGTAGTAATAAACATCAACGGAAACTCCATTGTTAAGAATAGATGCATACAGAAATCAATATAACTATAAAATCATACCCCAAACTAACCTAAGCATGTCCTCAGATGCTACATTCCTAAAGAGACTACACATGTCCAGAGTTATTGTTTTGGTGAACACGTCATGACCAGAGCAAAATATTCATTATAAAAAAGATACTTCATTATGCAGTCTTGACTACTTCCAAAGCTACTATGCCATAGCATATGAATCAAGCAACTTTTAATAACTACATTATCTATTAAAAATCATTGACCACTGAAAAACATAGTTGTTTTTCAATAATCATAGAACATCTTGAGTTGGAAGGGACCCTCAAGCATCATCCAGACCAACTCCTGGCTCTGCACAGGGCAACCCCCCAAAATAATAACATTGTGTCACTTGAAATTAATATTCCTCTTAGAACACAAGACCCCATTCCATATATACTTAGCTTTTTCAATCATTACCACTATCATTAAAAGGTTTTTAATATATTAAACCCATAAGAATTTATTTATTTCATCTACCAGCTCAAAAATCATATGAAGCTTAGTACTCCAAAACTTAAGTTACAGTAAGGAAGCTGTTGAAATGAGATTTTGAACATGCTTTTTGTATTTCCCTTGCACCAGGTGGCAATGGAAGAACAAGAAGGTTGGCTTAGTGCAGATCTAAGCATGCTTTAAAAAAGAAAAAAAAATACAAGCTGTTGAAGATGCGCCATATCACTCAGTTCACTTGCTCGGCATTTTACGAACAAGAAAGCTCAGCCAATTCATTTCCTGCTCTATATGCTCCAATTTCTGACAATAGGGAGTGAGAGAGGGGATGGCAAAACCCAATATTCTCAGAGAGTGCATCTGTATTGATGAAACACATAATCTAATACGGAAATAAGAGTTTTAGTAACATTCTTCTTTGAAGACTTTAAAACTCAGATTTTCTTCTTTAGGTTTATAGCATAAAAATAGCTCATTATAAACCTATTTTACCTGGCAATTATGAGCAAAGTTGGTACTTGAAATGCTTCCCCTTCCCACTTTATTTTAGAAGTAATGATAAAGTCATGCCTTGCTACTCACAGGTCAGGCAGAAAAGACAATTTACTGAGGAATATTTACCAGGTTGTTCTCCATTGGGAATTCGGCTGAACAGGTAGATTGCACATTCCTTAGGCATCAAGTTCAGGAACAGTATATGGACGCTTTTATTTTTATGCTACCATCACCAAGGCAAATATTTGTTTTCACCAGCACAGTTTGTTGTTAAACTGTTTCTGGCACTRTATTGAATTTCAGTATAAGAAAATCCCATAACCAAAGCAATTTTGTTATTAGAAGACTAAATGCTTCTCCTGTAATTACTTTGAAACATTTGAAAAGGATGCCAGTACTATAATATTTAGAACACTGTGGTTCTGCAACAATTCTCAGCTCAAGGCAACCTGAGAACAGTTGTGACCTTTCATGACTTTGGAAAAAATATGCTACATTTCTACACTCCTCCCATCTACACTCTCAGAATGCCAAGTCACACACTATGAAGTAAAAAACGAAGAAAGACTCCTTTTTTTTCATTGTTTTTTTTTTTAATACAGTTCAGTACTTTCTACTTCTCTTTTTACTGCAGATTCCATAGCTTGTAGCTTGTTTGTTTTATGTTTGCTGCATCTTGCTTGTCAATGAACATCCAGGAAAACACTAGATGTTAGTTAAAAAAAAAATCATGCAACCCGTATCCTTCAGCTCCTTTGACTTCCACCTTTGGTGTTGATATCTGCCAGTTTGCTTGTACGTAACGTGGCTATTTTAAATCCTTTTCACCTTCTTACCACCTCCAGGCATCCCTTCTTGCTTAGCTACACCACTCKCTGAGTTCTGTTTCTAGACATACTCACTATTACTTTAACATGAGAGGAGCCCCAAAGGATACATGTTGTCACAAAAATGCATTTTCTTTCATTCAACAATGTAAATGTAATATTCTAGGACTTTAGACTAAACACCTTCCCCTCCCTCAAAATCTAGCATAAGTAATAGAGAATAATAGAAGAATGTGAGTAGTATGAAGATGAATAATATATTTTAAGTTTTCATAATACAGGGCCTTAAGAACATTAAACAAAAATGTCTTACGCAACAATTAAAACACAATATATTGCAGACAAGTATTGAATGTGTAAAAAAAAGAAAATTAGGTAGACTCAGAAAGAACAAATTCAGAGAAAATAAATCCATCAAAGACTATTAAACATGTTAAAAAAAAAATCCCACTTCTGGCTCAGGAAGACCTGAGCTGCAGATGACTGAATGGTGGGAAGAGTATCTGAGCACAGTTCTTGTATGAATCACCTGGAGTCAGCATCAGACAGGGTCAGAAACACTTTAGATTCTTACATTCATAGAATCATAGAATGGTTTGGGTCACAAGGGACCTTTAAAGATCATTTAGTTCCAATCCGCCTGCCATGGGCAGGGACATCTTCAACTGTATCAGGTTGCTCGAAGACCTACCCAATCTCACCTTGAACACTTCCAGGGATAGGGATCCACAACCTCTCTTGGAAACCTGTTCCAGTGTCTCACCACCCTCAGAGGAAGGATTTGTTCCTTATGTCCAACCTAAACCTACACCTTTTCAGCTTAAAACTGCTGCCCCTTGTGCTGTTACTACAGGCAGGCTTTGGTAAAAAGTTTTTCTTTCTTACAAGATCCCATTGCATATTAAAGGGCTGCAATAAAGCCTCCCAAAGCCTTCTCTTCACCAGTTTGAACAACCCCAACTCTCTCCGCCCTTCTTCATATGAGATGTGTTTCAGCTCTCCGATCATTTTCATGGCCCCGCTCTGGACCTGCTCTAATAGATGTATGTCTGTCCTCTAATGGCGATCCCAGCACTGGGCACAGTACTACAGATGGGGTCTCACAACAGTGGCAAAGAGGGAGAGAATCACACTCCTTGAACCACTGGCCTTGTTTYTTTTCACGTAGCCCAGGACACAATCGGCTTTCCAGGCTGCAAGTGTACATTGCCAGCACATATCTGATTTTTCATCAAGCAATATCCCCAAGTCTTCCTCCACAGACCTCCTCTCAACCCCTTACTTCATCACACAATCTATATTGATATTAGGGATTGCCTCTCAGAGGTGCAGGACCTTTCATTCGGCCTTGCTGAACTACAATGAGGTTCCTATTGGCCCACTTCTCAAGCCTGTCAAGATCCCTTTGCATGGCATCCTTTCCCTCAAGCACATCAACTGCACCATTCATTCTGGTGCCATCTGCAAACTTGCTGAAAGTGCACTCAATCCCACAATGTCATTAATAAAGATACTGACATTACTGGTCCCAGTATGAACCCCTGAGGGACATCACTGATTACTGATCTGCATTTGGAGATTGAACCATTGATGGCAACTCTTTGAATGTGGCCATCCAGACATTTCCTTATCATCCATAAAATCCATATCTTTCCAAGGCTATTGTGAGGAACTATGTCAAAAACCCTTACATAAGTCATGGCAGATGAAGCAGAAGATTATCAGCTGCTCTTCCTTTACCTACCAACACAGTCACTCCAACACAGAAGGCCAACAGATTGGTCAGGCACAATTTGCCCTTTGTGAAGCCATGTTTGATGTACACTTGAGACAACATGTTGGCTGTCTCTAATCACCTCTGTACCCATATGCCTGGATATAGCTTGCAGGAGGTGTTCCATGATCTTACCAGACACAGAAATGAGTCTGACTGGTTGGTAGTTCTCAGGGGCGTACTTTTTACCCTTTTTAAAACGGGTGTGATGTCTCCTTTTTTCCAGTCACTGTTCCTGAGTGACATACTATCATCTAATCCATTTTTTTCCTGTTTAAAGAATTTGGTAGAATGCTCCGAACTGCTCATCAAACTTTGACCAAGAATGACAGTAATATCTAAACAATATATTCAGTCTTTGAACTCCAAGTTCTAAAACTAGTTACTGTCACACAAGAAGAGTTAAAGAGGGTAAGGGAAGAGAAAGCCTTGAAGACAGGCTGAAGCTGGACGCAGAGAAGTGGGAAAACACACAAGAAATCAAGAGACTTCAAGGTACTGACAAATTGCAAACTACTAATCACAGTGACATGAAAGTATCTGGTCAAAGAGAGAAATGCCTTAGCAGCTCACATTACTACAGAGCATGAAACAGAAGGGCAAGGCTCGTCATATTTTTAAAGTACCCCAACAAGAACACTTGGCAYTGGATTTCATTGTCATTAATAACCGTTTTGGAGCCCACAGCGCATCCCTGCAAAAGACCTAAAACTCTCCAGTTGCAGGATTGCCAGGCAACAGACTGTTCCACTGAACAGAAGTCATTGCTCCAGGTTATTTTGGGTGGATGAACTCCAAATTCCCCATAATTCAGGCCATGTCACCACTCATCTTCAAGAAAATGGCTTGAACTTGTGTTGCAAGGTGATGGAATCTGGTGACTTTTGCTTAAAGCATGTAAAAAAGCTTGGAACAAGTATACATAAAATACAAAAAATATTTTTCAGTACTTTAAAACAAAAGCATCTCATTCACTTTTGTATGGGGCAAACTCTTCCATCACCATGTAACAAAATTACTCCAAGATCTATAATTAAGGTAGATATGAATTTGAACAATTACTTTTTTTCCTCATAAGAAAGAGGGAATTATTCTGAGGGMCAAAAAAAAAAAAAAAAAAAGAGAAAAATAACAAAACCTACCAACCAGACAAAACAACTCAGCCTACCAAAAGGAAACAATTTTATGAACTATATATTCTTCTTAGAATCAACTAGTACTAAAATAAGCTACTTTCACATAGTCACTTATATTGTCAATTAACACATCTGGACAAATCAAAGGGCCTGAAAATAAGCTTTAAAAGGGCAAAAGATACCTTATTTTAAAAAGCGGGTGGAGGCTGGGGACAGGAGTCCTTTGAACTTGCATCTGCAACTCTCACAGCAGAAGCCTTCATAAAAGGCAAGGGTACTGTGCAGTACCTGCTTGTTCCCAAGCTCACAGGGGCTAAATTCAGGAAGTTGCTACCCATAACATTGCAGGCTACCCCCTTCCACAGGGAACCATGTGTAAAACAACGACTGACACAGCACAGAACAAATACTTTGTACTGAACTAGCTTGGTAAAAGGCTATGACAGGAACTGATCTCTTAGCAAGGCAGGTATTTGTAGACCCCTGAATATTCAAGTAAACACAGTTGCTTTTATGTAGCCAGTTGTTTGATTATTTCTTAATTAACTGACTGTTTAAAGATCTGATTTTAAGGCTCAAAAACTTAGCTGGATGAGAAGATAAAAACTTTCCCCTGTATATTTAATTATTCCTTTGACTGGCACTTTGTACATCTTAATAAAATTTCACAGAATCACGGACTGGTGTAGACTTTAAGGGATCTCTGAAGGGCATCTGGTCCCATCACCCTGCTCAAGCAGGGCCACCTACAGAAAGTTGTCCAGGACCATGTCCAGACAGTTTCTGAGTATCTCCAAAGATGGAGAGTCCACAACTTCTCTGGGCAACCTGTGCCAGTGCTCAGTCCTTTCCTGCATAAAAAAGTAATTTTCATCATTGATATTGAAGGAGCTCTCCCTCAGGCCAGAAACTGTAAGATTGTGAGAACTTCTCTGCTTTGCCCTGCTTTTTGACCACATGCAACAAATAACCCAAAGTATGGTACTTACCAAGATCAGTGTTTGAACTTTTAACTGAAAAACACAACAAAAAACCCCAAACACACTTATAAATGTTGCTGGCTTTACAGTAGACTTTCAGTAACAAAGCTTATAAAAAGCAGACTAAAATATAATATTTACTAGAAGATTCTAATGTTTTTCTGCCCAATGGGAAATTTTTCTCTTTTGGAATTTAGAATCCATTTGACAAAATGAAACAACAACAGAAAAAAAACCCCCACAAAAGCGACAACCCCCCCATTTCTCAAAATTTTGTATAAATTAACAATTCTGTTATAATTTTTAACTATAATTTTTTTTGCTTTACTATTTCATTTACTACTGAAAAACTAAAGGAAAAAGAAAGTGCCTAAATACCTCACTGTGGAAATAATTAGAAACCACTATTCATGGAACAGAAATATGACACAAATACAAGAACAGTTATTTATTGTGATTTTTATTGTGATTTTTAAAGTTTTTTTTCCTAGAAACTCACTTGGCTTGATCGAAGGGGTTTGATTGAAGGACAAAGTAACTTCTTTTCCCTAACAAAATCAGGGAACCTGAATCAATGCATGAGATGAGTTCTTCATTCAGCCTTCTCCTTAATATTTTCTGGACATCCTCCATACAGCTAATTTCTAACACCTACTTCTACTGCTCATTTGTGGAGAATTATCTACTTGACGAGAGTTCAACTTATTTTCAAGACACTTCACACTGGCAAGCTCAGGTACTGCAGAAAAGAAATACCAGTCTGCAGATATTGAGGTAGCTGACCTGTTTATTTTTCAAAAGGTTTCCTGTAACAGTAATAACAAAAAAAAACATTTCAAATAAAAACCAGCAAACCTGAGGAAGTTAATAGCCCTGATCAAGTCAGTTACTCTTTTTAAGTGGCAAGCAAAGTTTAGATCTCAGCATGTTTGCAATTTTCTATTTCATAACCATTCTGGGGAGGCCTTATAGCACCTTCCAGTACCTAAAGGGGCTACAAAAGAGTTGGAGAGGAACTTTCTACAAGGGGATCAAGTGATAGGACAGTGGGGAATGGCCTTAAGATGAAAGAGGGTAGGTGTAGATTAGATACAAGAAAGAGGGTTTTTAACAACGAGGGTGGCAAAATACTGGGACAGATTGCTCAGAGAGGTGGTGGATGCCCCATCCCTGGAAACATTCAAGGTCAGGTTGGATGTGGCTCTGAGCAACCCGATCTAGTTGAAGCAACCCTGATCGCTGCAGAGGGGTTGAACTAGATGACCTTTAAAGGTCCCTTTAGATCCAAACTATTCTATGTTTCTATGATTCACTGCTGCCAAAAAATTATGGAAACAGCCATAAGGCCTAGTGGGAGCAGGGCAGGGGGCGGGTGGGCACAATGAAGAGGAATTCAATGGTCACAAAGCTTAAGTCTAGTTAACATACAAACACTGTATGACTAAGGCTTGGCTTGTCCAGGACTATACTTGTGACTCATTCCCCTTCTTTCATCCTCAAATTACAAATCTCAATCCCTTTATTTTCCAAAAGACATTATATGCAAGCACAGGTAAGGCCAATATAACCAACAAGGATGATATTCAGAATCTCTTGCTCTACTACCTGTTAGTGTGTACTAAACAGTTGTAAACCTTTAATAAGCAGGGAAAAAAAACTGCATGCAGAAAGGTTGTTCCTGCATCCTCAAATCTAGGCTGTTCCCAAAGCAGGCTTCCTATGAAGAGTCCCCTGCCAAAGTAGACACTTCTATCTAAGAACAGTGATCAACCAGCACCTTTCCATCAAGAAAAAAAAAAAAACGTTCCAAGGCAAACAGGATTGCAAGATGCTCAGCTGCTCAGCTCCAGCTAACCGAAACTTCTCTTCGAACCATTACAGCTAAACAAAACATCAAGATTTTAATTCTGATTATCCAGATTAACATTTGTGTGACACTCCTTAAACAAGCCAGGTTTAGTGTATCTAACTGAGCTCTTAGTTTTTCAACATGCCATCCAGTGCCAGAAAGTACCATAGCAAATAAAGAGAACAATCTTTTGCCCAGTCAAACATTTCTCATCTTAGCATATGACTACAAAAAGCTGAACAACCTTAAGAGTCAATATGATACTAACATTTGCTTATGCAGACTGGACAGTAGTTAAACATGATGGGTTCTTTCCTCCAGTTTTATACTAAAAAACTGTGCCTATAGTCAGGCTGTTGTTATGAAGACTTCCTTGCAGCTAAATAGAAGACTTCTACTTGTACGACATAAACCCAACCTTATATAAGCAGTTATCAAGCTGGCAAAGAGAACTCCTACCTAAATCAAGTTTTATCTCAAACATTAAGTCAGCCAATTTTACATATAGAGCTGCCCTTGTGGGACACTGCAGAGACCTTGCACAGAATTTACCATAGAACTAAGCTTAGTTATCCAGCCTAGAGCCTTTTAATAGCTCCTTTCCCAACTAGTAGACCAGCATACCCAAACAGGCATCTCATAATACATATCAAAAGCTCAGCAGCAAGTACTGAGGTACAGTTACCAATTGGTTTTATTTTTTTATTTTAAGGAAAGTCACAGAAACTATGCTGTGGCAAGCACACCTTATTCCACTCGATCTCTTTGCAGAACTCAAACTTTTAAGAGAACAACTTTATAAGCTAGAGCAAAATGCAACGAGTTGTTCCATGCAAATGTATGCCAGGACACAAGGTATCCCAGTTCATATATTGTCACTTCTCATTCTACATCCCCCAAAAGAGATTAGGAATACTGCCTGGTTGGAAAAAGCTTTTTCTTGCTGTTTTTCAAACATATCAAAGCTCTAACAGTAAAGTCTCATATTCACTTCTGGAGCCTACATGTCTTTAGTAAGATGGAGGACAGAATCATTTAAGTATATGTATCAAATACAAACAGTTGCATTTCAATTGACGCAACTGGTAATATTAGCTCAATGTTTAGCAAAAATGTCAGCTATTTTCAAATCTGAATTTTAGTGATAAGTGTAAGAGATTTCCTAACAGTTAAGGGTTTAACGTTTATTACAGAAAATTCTCAAAAAAAAGTGTTAATTTAAAACCATCTGGTTTTCTTGCAATAGTAAAAAAACCCCAAACTAAAACCACAACCACCCACCACAAACAAAACAAAACAAATCACAAACAAGCAAAAACCCAAAACTTTGTCAGACGACTCACCTGCAACGCTGGTAATGGTAACAGGAACTCCTTGAACTTGAACACCTGCAGCACTCAGGTTGGCAACACTTACTGTTTGAAGATTAGGTACTGAAGCAAGCTGGGCAGCATTCAGAGTGATGGGGGTACCAGCAACAGCCACTGGAGCAATCTGGGCAATGGTTGTGCCGCCACTTGAAGACACAGGGGTAATGGTTAGCTGTTGGGGTAACCCAGCATTTTGAACTTGAAGATTTGAAAGGCTTTGCAGATTCTGAACCTGCACAGTTTGCCAGCTGATCTGTCCTGATGGTGTTAAAGTCGGAGCCCTGATGAGCACCTGAGTTGGGCTCACTGCCTGCAGTTGAACATTCTGCAAAGGCTGCTGCTGGATGGTCTGTATAGTCTGCCCTGACTGAAGCTGAAATGACTGTGGAGGAATAGCCTGAATAATCTGCTGTTGAGGCTGCTGGATCTGTATCTGCTGCAGAATAGGCTGACCTACGATTTGGACCTGCTGAAGGGAACCCGACTGATCCTGGACATTCTGTAGCCCATTGGACTGAAGCTGACTGGAGCTCTGGGCTTCGGAGTCTGTAGCAGTTGTTTGAGGTTCTTCAGTCGCCTGCTCTGAAGTGCTGCCAGCCGTGCTTGTGTATTGGCCTGTTTCTGCAGAGCTTACCAGTGTGTCACTGCTAGTCAGAGATGTTGAGGCAGTGGTCGTAGCAGTGGAAGATGAGGAAGGCGACTCTGGCATGGTACTACCAGAGGCTGAAGTGACAGGGGTAGATGCCAGCTGATTTCCATTGGAAACTCCACTCTCAGTAGACTGGCCAACTTGTCCTGAACTTCCTCCAGCGGCCACATTGTTAATCACAGGCAACGCCAGGGTTACCCCACCAATGTTTATAGGTAGTGTTGTTACAACTTGCGCCTGAGTACCAGGAATAGTTTGCAGTTGCAGCGGTATGGAAACACCAGGCCTAATTTGGACCGGAACTGTCTGATTTGCTAGGTTTTGAGCAATAACATTTCCCGAAGCTGTCCTGTTTGCAGTTGTAAGGATAGCTTGATTATTYCCTGCAGGAATAAGCTGAATTTGACCCTGTATGTCTTGTAGACCAGTAGCATTAGATGGATTGATTTGACCTTCCGTTGCCTGAATCTGTGGGATCACTTGATATTGGACACTGCCGCTTGGATTTTGTACTTGAATGACTTGGAATTGTCCAGGGGTGGTCGTAGAAGAATTGCCCGATTTCGTTTTTGAAGGAGATGTACTTCCATTATTACTGCTGGAGGGACTTGCTGCACTCGAGGCAACAGAAGATCCTTGTTGAGCAACATTATT
Source organism: Amblyornis subalaris (assembly GCA_018881555.1). Lineage (NCBI taxonomy): Eukaryota > Metazoa > Chordata > Aves > Passeriformes > Ptilonorhynchidae > Amblyornis > Amblyornis subalaris. The sequence continues at coordinate 1,742,429 of JACAXG010000061.1, read as the reverse complement.
TTCTTTTGAAGCAGAAGGAGCAGCAGCAACGAGTTGCCAAGCATTTCCAGCAAGTTGAGTTGTTACCAATTCCAACTGCTGTGGCTGATTCTGAAGTTGCACTAAACCTTGATTTGGGTCTATAATAATCTGCTGCTGTCCAGTTCCTTGACTCTCACCAGGAGTTCCTATTTTGCTGCAAGTGGCTGCTAGCAAAGCAAGAGGTGAAGGCTGAGAATCCTATCCATAAAGAGAGAAAACAGAAAGGATTCAGGAGAAGAGCACAAGTATGAACTTCTGATCAGAAGCGAGCATCAAGGTTTGCACAGGAAGCAAAAAAAAAAAGTGCTTCTGCATAGAGACCAATGATACATCTCTGAATAAGGAAGTATGAATAGCTGTAAATAATCTTTAAACATAATGTCCTTGAAAGTCCCTAATTATCAGTGAATATGTGACAGCCAAGACCTCAACTGCATCATCAATTCAGTCTTTTTTCCCCCCCTAAAATAAAGAAAAAATTAAAAAATGCTTCTATTACATGGAAAGCGGCTGATCACTGCAAAATGCAATCAAACAAACATGTCCAGGCAGTAAAAACATTGCACCCAACCAAGTGTGTTTCATCCAACCCAAAGAAAGATGCCCTGAGCAGGAAATGCTGTTAGCTGAACATTTCATTTTAAATGCTAATAGTTTGGGCACTTCCCTATCCGGGTGTGTGTTCTTTACCTGTGAGCCTCCAGTTTTCCCTTTTTTATTATTATTGTTGTTATTCTCTGCCTCGGGAGATTTCTCTCCCTCTGTGGGCATAGTTTCCTCCTTCTTTTGATCTGCAAAAATATCAAGTGTAACAGGTTAATTATTCACCTTCATTTATACAACAACAAAACCTACGAGCATATCCTTTTCGGTTCCCAGCTTGTCGCTTTTGCCTCTTCATAAAAACAACAGTACAGATCATTATTACAAAAGAACGAGTCCTAAGAAACGTGGTTTGAAACCCAACCCATGGGGGCTGGAGAGTTAACACCCAGAAAGGGGAGGTTTGGTTTCCTCTCCCAGAGACAGCAGGAAAAAACCACCCACAACCCTCCTCCTCCTCCTGCCCCCTAAAGCATCGGCGGCCACTCAGTGGCCGCCGATGCTTTAGGGGGCAGGAGGAGGGTTGTGCATGGGAGGGAAAGAGGGAGGAAAAGAGGAATGAAGGAGGGAGGGATGTGCACAGGAGGGAGGGTTAGCGAAGAAAGGGGGAATGGAGGAGGGAGGTACGGAGGAGGCAAGCCGGAGGGGCAGGCAGGAGAGGAAGAGAAGAAAGGGGGCATAAGAAGAAGCAGCACGGATGGGCGGAGGGGCAGCGAGAGAAGAGCGGGGTAAGAAGGGGGAGAACCAGAGGGAAGAAAAGGGGGAACCCGGGAGGGCGGGATAGAGGGGCGATGAAGGGTGGAGGGAGGAGCAGAGGGAGGGAGGGGTGTGCACAGGAGGGAGAGAGGGAGGGGGTTACATACCGCTCATCCCGCATTAATGCCCCGCTGAGGCGCCGCTCTAGGGGGGAGGAGAAGGAGGAGGAGGAGGCGGAGGGTGGGGTGGGGGTAGCGGGGAGAAGGCCGGTCGCAGCCGGAGCTGGGAGGAGCGGGACGGCCTATTTTTCCACGAATGGCCGCCGCTGGGCTGTGGCGTAGCTGCCTCTCTCTCCGCCCGCCGCTGCCGCCGGCCTCAGCCCGCCGCCTTGAGTGACAGCCGGGGGCCGGGGTGGGCGGCGCGGGGGCGGGGCCCGCCGGGGTCCCAACGACGCCCACTGAGCAGGAAACCGAGGCGGCCCCTCGGTCGCCCCGCTCCGCCTCAGCCCGGCTCCCCACGCCGCAGGCACAGGGGGCGGGCCGGGGGCGGGCCGCGGCCCAGGGCCCTCGGCCTCCTCCTCCTCCGGGTGCTCTGTCGGTCCGCGCCGCGCGGGAGAGGGCGTGGCCGCCGAAGCGCGCGCGCTCCGCGGGGGCGGAGGCGTGCGGGCGGCCCGGGCTTCCGCGCTCGCGCCGCTCGCTTGACAGCTCCGGGCGGGGGCGGGGGCGGGGCCGCGGCCGCGGCGGGGCGGGGCCAGGCCGAGCCCTCAGCCCTGGGTCCCGCCGCGGCTCGGGCCGATGATTGACGGCGCGCGCKCCCCGGTCGCCGGCGAATCCGGCGTGGGGGTGGGCGGGGCCGCGCGCGGCCGGTGACCAACCCGGTGGCGCCCGCCCGCCTCGCTCGCTCGTAACTGACAGCGCGCGGGAAGCCCCTGAACCGCCGCTTCCCCTGAGATGCGGCCCCCGCGCCCGCTTCCCCGGCAGCCCAGGGAGCGGGGAGGAGACACCCCTACGGTTTCCATATGGAAGCCAGGGCCTATTCCCTCTCCCGCCGCTCTACTCCTTTGTAACAGACTCCCGAGGCAGCCCCCTGCCTGCGGGCGGGGGAAGGGCGGGGCGGGGATGGCTTCCACACCTGCTGCGTGGAGGCGGGAGCTGCCTTCTCCCTCCCCATTGGCGCGGGCCCGCGCGGCGCGCCGGGATATGTAGTTCTGGCCGGGCGGTGGCTCATGCGCGGCGGGGGTGTCGTGCCCGGCAGGTGCCTCCGGCGCGGTTCGAAGCGGGTCAGTCCTGAGCCCTCAGTCCTCAGCGTCGCTGCGGTCCGCAAAGCGGGAGTCAGTCCCCGGCAGCATGTGACGGTCCAGGCTGGTTGTCGTTGGATTAAAACCAGATGAATCACGGCTGTGCTGTTGTTTTCCTCCCATGCTTGTGCCGCTGTTCCCTGCGGATCCGGCCCCGCGCAGCCTGACACTGGTTTGGAGCGACGACTGGGCAAGCCGGAGCTGCTCGTGGCAGCCGTGTGGTGCAAGAAATGGTGGATCTGCAATAACCGGCCCCGTGGCGAAGCCTGTTAACCCTACCGAGATTTTGGAAGAAAATTGATTGAGATGGTGCACGTGTGCAAAGATTGTCGGTTTAAATTTTTGATACTACATGCCTAAGTTGTTTTTTGAGTGAACACAGAGCACTTACTAACTGCAAGATCATCAGTGTCCGTGATGATTAGTGGGATGGAGCACCTCTCCTACAAGGAAAGGCTGAGAGATGTGGGGTTTTCAGCCGGGAAGAGAGAAAGCTTAAGGGTTAACCTATTTGCAGCCTTCTAGTACCTGAAGGGAGCCTACAGGAAAGATGGAGAGAGACTATTTGTAGTGATAGGACCAATATGGTTTCAAACTGAATGAAAGAAGGTTTAGATCAGATACCAGGAAAAAATTCTTTCCTCTGAGTTTGGTGAGGCACTGGAACATGTCAGCCAGAGAAGCTGTGGATGTTCCATCCCTGGAAGTGTTCAAGGCCAGGCTGGCTGGAGTTCTGAGCAACCTGGTCTAGCGGAAGGAGTTCTCATGGCAGAAGGATTGGAACTAGATGATTTTTAAGGTCCTCTTGTATGCAGGCCATTCTATGATTCCATGATAAGTCAGTGACAAAAGTGTCAAAGCAGTTCTTTACCAGCTGTTCAACAGTTTCATCCTTCAGAGGGACGAGGCCACCCTTAATCTCTACTCCAGGTCTCCAGCAAACCCTCTGGAAGAGAGAAAGTGTAGAAATACCGTTGTAGAGTAAGAAAGTGGTCAGACATAAGCATGGTACAGGCTGTTTCCAGACATTGTACAGCCAGAACACACAGGTCATGAGTAGAAAATCACAGCACAGAATAGTTTTGAGCTGGAGGGACCCACAAAGATCATCAGTTCCAACTCAAGTGTTACACTGTCATAGCAGGGAGCATTTGTCCCTATGAACGTAACACAACCAAGCTCTGAATCTCTGCTGTGTTATGTTGTACTGTAATGCTGAGACACCAGAACAAACAAACTGGTAGGCCAGAGGAACTTCTGTCACAGGAAGTTTTGGAGATATTAGCATGTGGGTGTCCCAGTGTGGTCTGGGAGTATTTGATCCCACCTCAGTGTAGGGCTAGACAGAGTGAGTTTCTGAAATCTCTCACGGTTCTACAGTTCTAAATGTTTCTGTTTTCTAAAGAGACAATTTCTCTGTGTGTCAGTCAGTGTGGTCTTGTTTTATCTCCAGAATGTTGCTCCATACTTTTACCCAGCAGTAGTGAAAATTAAAAACTGTGTTCCTGGAATTGGCCTGTTTCCTGACAACATACTAAAGAAAAGTACACAGAAAAGGTATCACATATAATTTAGTTAAGATTGCTTCTTCTCTGCTTTTTACAGTGTAAACATATTTTCACTTCTTGCTCCCCCGAATTGTCCAGCCCAGTTGTGAACTGTGATTCTAACAACATCCCACTATTGTGCTTTGAGAAAATGTAATTAAAGCTTCTTCCTTTCATCTATAAATTCCCCAAAACTGCTTGAAGTCCTACTCTGTCTACATGGAAGATTTTTTTTTCTCAAAAGATGTCAATTTTAAATTGAGCCTGTTACCTTTGTTTCTGAGCACAGTAGCCCCTATTTGTTTAGCTTTCCTATTTGTTTCACAACAACTGTTGGGAAGGGACCATGAGTTTACAAATGCTGAATAAATTGTGTTCAGATAAGCAAGTGGTAGAAGCTCACAGTTTACAGCTCAGCCAAGTGTCAGTGCCTCCTAGGCAGTGCCAGAGAGCAGCAAGAGCAGGGCTTCCCTTCAGAGAGTCCACTGCCAAGGCAGGGCAGTGCCCTGCTGGTCAGGGTGCCATCCTCCGCATCCAAGCAGGCCTGAGGTAGTGACAGGACCTGCTGGTGATCCAGTGGTCATCAGATAAGCAGGAGACTGGGCCACCTCCACCACAGGGTCAGGTCCAGGGCCAGGGCTGAGCTCCTCGAGAGGTCCAATCCCTGGCCAACGTGTGGGAATCTGTGGCAAGGGTGTTCAGAGCATCACAGCTTTCCCGTGCACTCCACTCTGGGAGGCACAGTATGGAGCAGCTCCTGAAGGAGGGGTTGAATGGAGATCGGGCAAATATACTATCAAGGTCACTCTCCTTTTTTTTTGTGGGAGACAGAGATTTTAACTCCTATGGAAGCTTTTAAACTTTCACTGGATTTCTGTCTGAGGCTGTAAGTACAGTGCTTTTGAGAATTTGGCTCTAGGGTGCAAAAAGTAAAAACTGTCTCAGCTCAGCAAGTGATTGAAGTGACAGATAAAAGATGGTAGAGGTGTAGGTGGTTTCAGTAGGGGCACCATGATTTTCATTTTTTTATTTTTACCATCCACAGTTACTCCTATACCACCTACTCTTTCCCAAATTCCAAATGTCATCCTTGCTCAAATTCTTTCTGSCGGCTTAAGCTTTCTGAGTCTACCCCTTTCACTATTGTTCCCACATGAACCAGTGCCTTCCCTCTGCACCCTGATACTGGTTGTTCTCTGTGGGCTCTGATTGAAGTCAGGAGTAGTCACCTGTTGAATTATATGGAAGAAAGATCATTCATCTAAGGGTGGGTTGGCACAGGAGTCCCGACTGCTATGGGGATGTATGAAAGCAAAATATCAGAAATACGAAAAATTAAGCAAAAGGCTTTCGTCACTGCTTTCTTTCAGGCTCAGAACTTTAGAAGTGTTGTCACCCAGGAAAACAGCACAGCATGGAAATGTGTGGGTGAGCAGAGACCCACTGAAATATGAGGTTTCTGGCAAGATGTAGCTCAGGCGTAGTATCACATGAGGGTGGTTGGTTTGCACAACAGCCCAAACTAAGAAAATCCACGAAGTGTTGAGTCTCTGCTGCTTGGTGTCTCTCACAGTGTGTATATATTTTGTTTAACTACAAAGAACTTAACTTATGTTTTCGATACTTTAATTATCCTTTCACTGCATCCATATGTGCCGTTTCCTGCCTCTCTTGTTTGTCAATTCTTCTTCCTTTTGTTTCTGTTTTCCTAATCTTTTCTTTTTCTTTTTCTTTATTTTCTCCAACTTTTTCCTGTGTGAATTTAATTCCCTGGGTCTTGCTTTTCCCATTATTTTTTGCTACTTTCTCTCCTGGCTCTAATACCCACTCATTTCTCTGCCTCAAAAATATTCTCTCACCCCAAATCCCCACCTGTATTTTGTGTTCTTTTTTTTTTTCTCTTTTCCCCATTTTTAAGCTTCCAGACTATCTTCTGACTTCCTCTCTAAGCTGTCCTTAGCGTTCATTGATTTTTCACCTAACACACTGACTGATRTTTTTGGACTTATTTAGGCATGGCTCTCTAGAGCACAGTGGGGCTTGTAATGCTGAACAGAGCAACATCCAAATATCTTTACAAAGGGAAAAATAAAGAGGGGGCATGAAGGGGAAGGGAAAGACAGCTGTCTGCGTGCTCCAGTTTCATTGGTTCCCCTCTCTACTCTCTGCCAGCACTTCCACAGGTTTGGATAGAGAGAGACGAGAGGCCGGCAGCTGCAAACAGCAGAGATAGTAATGACACGGTGGCTTCACAAAGCTGTAAGTCCAGTTGTAGGGTTGCTTGTATTAGGTTAAAAATGCTGCAGCCCTTAGACAGAAGGTGCTGAACTACAATAAGTCCACATCATATGACTGAGGCTGGGGGTGGTGGTGAGAATATTTAAATAAACATATGAAGGAGTAATTTTTATGTGTCAGGGTTGTGTAAGATCAAGTATCACATAGCCGTATCTCTGAATGAAACTTCTTTGCCAGCCCAGAGGCTCTTTTCCCAGTTCTTTCATGCTCCCTTTGTGCTCTTGATGCTGCATTGTCATGGAACTCAAATGTTTCCAAGAAACATATGCAGGTTTGAGTGCATATTTTTCCCTCTTTTACTTCTGGTGGTTTTATTGTAAACTTTCTCAACTCCATCAACAGCAATTTTGAAGAATTTGGTGATGGCGTAGTGTTACTGATCAGGCAGAGCCTGGACCAGAGCCACAGTGGAAATCGTGTACTTGGCAAGCACCTCCCTTCGGCATTGTTCCACACGATCCCAAGTGAACCAAGTGAGAGGTATTTGACCTACTTGGATTCTGTGGAAAACATCTATCGTCAACACCATGGGAACTCGAGGCATGATTTCATCTGCGGTATCCTCTCTTTGCAAACGCATCAGCCTGGGGAACCTCAGACAGCACAGAGACWGCACAGGACTGGATTAAGAATCCTGCCTTCAGGAAGACCAGCAGAAGAAATGAATGCTTCAGTTCTGCCTGCCATGGCCCTAACTTGTCCAAGGCTGAAACAAAAAAGCTCTCCTTCCCTTCTACTGCATCTATGCCCATTGCACCTGTTTCTCACTCACCTGATGTTCTCCTGGGATTTTCCCATGCCGTAGGTGTGTGGCAGTTACTATGAGAAAGCAGATATGTCTCAGGCACTGAATCAAGCACTTACTTATTCTAAAGAGAATTTATGTGACTCTAGAGAGGGCCGATGCACTCCCCACCCTGCTACTGTAGCAGCTCTGACTATTGGAGGACATTGTATCTGACATTGTAAAAGTGAGCTTAGGATAGGAAAGCGAAATCTACCTGACATTGCTCAGACATCAGATTTTATTCCTTGCCACAGTAACAGGTCACAGCTGCAATCCAGGACTTCAGCATATCCAAGGACACAGTGTAGATATTGAGTTCAGGACATTCATTGATGGGCTTCCCCTGCTAGGTCAAAAATGTGTTTTTTCAGCACCCAGAATCATGTCATCCAGCATAAAGGTGATCTGCATACCTTAAGGGCATGATAATTCTCTTCTGTACACTTTTCTATGCCCAATGTATCACAAGTTTGAAACATAAAATCGAGTCTTGCCCGAAGTATGTTTGAACTCAAGGAGTTACTTGATTCTGCTTGCCCTTGTTATGAGGTATTTTTGGCTTCTTTCCTCCTATCCCAAACTTCTGACAGACCTAAGTCTCTGCAGGTATCTTGCCTTCTCCTTTCTCCCAAGCCAGAGAGCCCCTGTTGCTAAGTATGTGACATAACCTACCATCATTCAGCAGTGAAGGAAAAACCTTGACATGTAGTTCCTCATGAGTAGCAGATAGGTACTCTTAAATATGTAAAAAAAAATGTGGGAAAACTATGAGTAGAATCAAGTCTGACAGAAAATTAAGGATTTTTCTTTGATATGGACAAACACACACATCCAACCACCACTTGACAGTAACTTAAGCAGTAATTGAAAAGGTCTTAGTGGAGATTGCCAATGGATGAGCTCATGAGCTTGACTGTCAGGGTGCAGGCACAGTCCCTAGTGGCTCTTGATGGCTCAGTGTGCTGGGAACTTGAGAGTTCATAGTCTGCTTCTGTCAGCATGGCCAGGAGAGAGCGGTGGGACACCCAGACATCATGCATCTTGCTGTATCACCTAACACTGGCTTTGTTAGTTACATGGTTAGTTACAAAAGCTTGCAACACAATTCCTCCTTCCTTTCGGTCTCCTGCATGGAGATTTGAATATGTGGACGTCCTGGTTTAACCCCAGCCAGCAATTAAGTAACACACAGCCACTCGCTCACTGCCTCCTGGCCTCGGTGGGACAGGGCGGAGAATTAGAAAAAGATAAAACTTATGGGTTGATATAAGAACAGTTTAATAATGAAAATAAAACATAATGTCAACAACAACAACAACAACAACAACAATAATAATAATAATAATAATAATTGTAGTGAAAATGTTGGCAACAAAGAGAGAGAGAAATAAAACCCAAGAAAGAAAAATGATGCACTATACTATTGCTCACCACCTGCTGACCAACATTCAGCCCAACCCTCAGCAGCAATTGTCCCTTCCTGTCAACTCCACCCAGTTTATATACTGGGCATAACATTCTGTGGTATGGAATATCCCTTTGGCTAGTTTGGGTCAGCTGTCCTGGCTATGCTCCCTCCTGGCTTCCTGCATTACCTTCTCACTAGCAAAGCCTGGGAAACTGAAGAGTCCTTGATTTAGAGTAAGCATTGCTTGGCAGCAACTAGAACATCAGTGTGTTATCAGCATTATTCTCATACTAAATGCAAAACCCACAGCACTGTACCAGCTGCTAGGAAGAAAATTATCTCTATACCAGCTGAAACCAGGACAGCAGAGGGATTTTTTTCGCCTTCAATGACCCTGTTGCAGCTGAGGAAGTATTCAAGTCTACTACCACTTCCTATCAAAATGGTTGTTTTCATTTCCTAAATAATCTTGCTTGCTGTTGATTTTCCAGTCTCAACATGCTGCCAGAGCAGAGATAGGGGAATTGTGCTTTGGGTCTCTACATGACTAGTTATTCTCCTTTACTTGTTCAACAACATGCTTACACACTTAATCTCACCAAAAAGGGCTGAGCTTATCACCGTTAATATTGTACTTCCCATTCTAGAAATCTCTTTTTGCTGCTGAGCTGCCCCACCTGCATTTGCAGAACTCTTCTCACAGACCCAGACGTGATGCTCAAAAGGATCCTGTCTTTGTCATCATTGACAATATATGACTACACAGAAAGTCGTGTCTGATGTAACCAGCTTTGCAGTCTCATTTTATGTGGCCCATTGTGTGCAGGAAATGCTTCTAGCTCAGGAAGTCTGCCTGCAGCTGTGCTGCCACTGAAAGCACTGCTGCCCTGCCCACATTCATGCTTCTTGCTCAGTTCATCTTCCAAAAATGGAGACACTCTGATGACAGGTGTGGTGATAGGTCCAGGCACTTTTTATGAGTTTTTTTAACTTGTTCACCTTAAACAGTTCAAAGACAGGATCATAGAATATGCTGAATTAGAAAGGACCCTTCAGGATCATTGAGTCCAACTCCTGGACTCATGATCTCTCTCACCTATTCCCCGCGGTGAAACTAAGCTGGCGTTTTACAAAGTATCAGAGGATGGGAAAGTGGGATGCAGTTCAACTAGGATACTCGTTAACATGCCTGTAATACACCCAGGCATAAACAGGATACGCTGTGCTCTGCGTAATTTGCAATTTGTGATCCAAATTTGGTATGTGGTGCCAGTGACCCAATTTTGCACAGGTCTTGTATTAATAAATGTAGAAAAAAGCTGCATGAGAGATGTGTCAATTACAATGATGGTTCTTGTTTGAGAAAATCAATGAATATACCTGTAAATTCAAGTCTACAGGTACAGCAGATGGAGGGGGGGTGGGAGGTAGATTTTTTTCCTCCTTGAACTCTAATAGAAAAGAAAACGGATGAAACAAGCACATTCCATAATCTCAAATATATTTTCTAATCTAGACTCTTCAATATGATACAGTTTTACTTTCAGGCAATTTCTGAGGAGAGAGAACTGAGAACATGAGCCATAGACTCAACTTTTACCTAGCTCCAAGTCTCAGTCCATTTTATTGTAGAAGAATGATCCTCACAAAAGAAGTGCCCAAAAAAGGGTCCAAATAGAAGTGAACTTGTAGTAAGAGATAATTTCAAGTACTCAGGATTAATGGTTCAAATACCGCTGAAGGATATAGTTAGGAGCAGCAAATTCTTGTTACTACAAAGGACTGCTTTAAGCAGTAGGTGGCTTTGCTGGTGCACAAGAGATTTAGTCCTAAGTAACAAATGAGATCTGATTTAAGAAGTAATTACAGCTGACTCTCTCTGTCACAGTAGCTGCGAGATAGTGAAGATTAGTGTAGTGATCTTAACTGCAGAATGGGTGTCCAAATGCATAAAACCATGAAATCAAAGGCAAAGTATTTAAGAAAATAAAATCCTTAATATGAACCCAGTAAATATTTAAGCACGCCATAGTAGAATGGTTAAAAGAACAAACATGTTGCATTAGATACCTTATTTGAGTAATAAATAAGCCTACAGAGAGTTAAAAGCAGCCCCTGTGATGTCAGGGGGAAGCATCAAGAACGGCGTCATCTGAGTTCTGTAGCTGATGAATGTGTCAGAGGGGCTCTGTGAGGAAATGTAAAATTCAAGTGGTCAGAAATAAATCCAAAAGAAGATAAATATTTGGAATCAAAGACCTGCAGGCATCAAGAGATGCGTTAAGCTGTCTTGAGAGAATGGATCAAAGTCATCAAGAGATCTAACCTCTGCAGATGTTCCTGCTTAAAAGGAGCAGACCACCAGGGCATGCATTTCTGAAAGGCAAGTCACTGTCAGAAACTGTAATGAAAATATTTAGTATTAAAAAAATAGCTTATTTAAGTTACAGCTTTCTGTTTCTTTGAGACTGTAATAAAAGTTGCTAAAATGAAAATCCAGCAGGATCCACTGTTTGTCTCTTCCTCAAAGGAATGGAGAAACTCTGATGAGTATTTTTCTAACCTCTTCTTAGAAAGCTGAATGGTGGAGATTATACCTCAGCTTTTGGTGACCTATTTCTGTCTGTAGCTATCCTTAGAGTCAGAAGGTTTTCCTGTTTTATCCTAAACCGTTCCAGCTGCAATTAAAGCCAGCAAGGTTTTGTCATGTCCTCAGTGTCATGAGGCACAGTCAGTGGGATCCCTGCTTCTGAGAATTTTCTCATGTTGGAATGTTGTCATATCACCTCTAGACCTGCCATCAGCCTTTATTTTTTCGAGCAAATATTACCTGTTCCTTTTACAATCATTCTCCATATTTTAGACTTCTTTTTTTAAAGTACCATTCTTTATGTACTACTGTATTAAACTACCCCAAACTAAGACTTCTGAAAGGTGAGTTAATAAAAACAATTACTAGTCCTGCCGTGTATTTGACACATCTATTAAAATGTCCTAGGATGAGTTTTTCTGTTTTTTCATCAGCATGGTATCATTGATTTATATTCAATATGTGGTTTATTGTAATGGCCAGGTCTCTTTCTACAGTGTTGTTAGTATTCTCAATTTTGTGTTTATGCATTTGATTTTTTTCTTGCTTCTGTATAGTACTTGGTCCTTATATTTATTGAGTTTCGTGTTATTGATTACAGACCAGTTTGTCCATTTATCAAAGTAATTTTGAATTCTAATCCTTCAGCTCCCTTGCACCCCTTTTCTTTGGCATCTTTTGAATGTGGTCTCCATTCCATCAACCAAGTCATAAGTGAAAATGTTGCATTGTATCGGATTTTGGCCAGACCCCAGCAGAATTCTATATTATGTATCCTTTTTGTTTGAAAACAAAATATAGTAAGTCTAGGAGTATTTTCTGCAAGCAATTGTGTACCTATTGTGTAGCAAGTTAGTCCAGAACAAAATATTTCTGTACCCTGTCTATGAGATTGTCATGTAAGATAAAGATAGTGCACAAAGTCAATGCAAATCACTTCTACTGCCTTTTTTTTGCTACAGGCCAGGTACTCTGTTAAAGAAAGAAAACACAGTTTAATAAACTCTTGTTTGCAACAAATTTTTCCTATCTGTTTCTTTTTCACTGACCCTCCAGGTGCTTTAAAAGTGGCAATTTAATAATTTATTAGAGTACTGTTCTTGATGTAGAAATAATGTTGACTGCTGATTTCTCCTTTCTGAAGATGATATTTTATTCTCCTCTATTCAGACTACCTGTTGTTCAAGAATTCTTGAAAACAGTGATGGCAATGCAGTGTTATAAATGTTTTAATTCTAGAACTACTCCACAGAAAATATCTGAGATAAATATTTAGATAATGAGTGAATGTAAAAATTATGTCTCTGTGCTCAAAATTAATATTTAACACTTGCTTTATGAAGGGCAAATTATGTAAACACTTTTAAAGGCAAAATTTGCAAGACAGAAAAGAATAAAGTAAAATAACTTTTCAGAAGGAAAATTGTATAACCAGTTTATCAGTATTCTTCGCAGCATTAACAGAATTTTCCTTCTAAATATTGCCAAAAGTTATCAGAGGAAGTTAGATACCTATTAATTTTCTCTATCAAAACTACATTATAATAAATTACTAGTTGCCAAATTGCTTCCTTGATATAAGTGAGTTGCAAAATGAGTTAAAAGGTGGGGGAAAAAAAAGAATAGAGGTAGTGAGATATAGAAATACTGAAGTACACAGTATTTACACACAATTGGCTCTTTTTTTCCCCTTACCCCTCAAGTTTCCCACTCTTGTTCCTGCCCAAATCACCTAAACCTCTCCCTTTTCTTGCCTTTGGTTCCTCCACTAAACATTGTGTCGTAAATCCTGTTCAATTCAAAACAGCTTTTCTCCTGCGTCGAATGATGTATCCCACCCCTGGGCATCACCTTCTCCTGGTCTGAAAGGGGATCCAGAGAGCTGCTTGCTTGCAGCACCTTGTCATGATGGGTTTTCCTCCTGGACATTGGGTCTTTGCTGGGACAGTCCAGGGAGGGGGCTGAATAAAGTGTTTGTTCCTTGGCGGTCCTTTGTTCAGGTTGTGCTGTGGTCAGCAGGACCAGGGCAGTGATCATCCTCCTGTACTGGGAACTGGTGAGGTCACACCTTGAATCCTGTGTTCAGTTTTGGGCCCCTCACTACCAGAAAGACATTGAGGGGCTGGAATGAGTCCAGAGGAGGGCAAAGGAGCTGGTGAAGGGTCTGGAGCACAAGTCTGGTGGGGAATGGCTGAGGGAGCCCGGGCCATGTAACCTGGAGAAAAGGAGGCTCAAGGGAGACCTTATCACTCTCTACAACTGCCTGAAAGGAGGGTGTGGCCAGGTGGGGCTCAGCCTCTTTTCCCAGCTCACAGGGATAGGACATGAGGAAATGACCTCAAGTTGCACCAGGGAAGGTTTAGATTTGATACTATGAAAAATTTCTTTGCTGAAAGGGCTGCCCAGTCTTTAAACAGGCTGCCCAAGGAAGTGGTGGAGTCACCAGCCCTGGAGGTATTTAAAAGAGGTGTAGATGTGGCATTTAAGGACACGGTTTAGTGGTGGACTTGGCAGTGCTGGATTAGCAGATGGACTTAGTGATTTTATAGGTCTTTTTCAACCTAAATGATTTTTGATTCTATGATTCTAGGTTCTTGCCTGCCACTCTTGCCTCCCTGCACTCCTCTGGGCTTGTGGAGATGGGTCTTCAGTGGGCTGGTGGCTTTTGTGGTGGATTTGACAGGGTGTAATTTGGGTTCCCCGTTCTTCTACTGTCTCTCTGAGCATCTTTGTGGGTGTGCAGGTGAGCTTTGTTACACAACTGAATAGCTCTTCTGCCACAGATGACACTCCAGATGACAAAAAAAAAAAAAACAACAAAAAAAAAACCACCAGAAAAAAATGAAACGAAACACCTCTCCTCCACCAAATAATTATAACCTTTTGGTCGTAACTGATTTTAGTCGGTGAAATTTAAACCCCTCTGGAGGAAAGCACTCATTCGCTGTTGGCCTTGTAAATACAAGTATCTCCATTTGATGCCACAGGTTGTGGGAGGTCCAATGATTACTGGAATCTGTTCTTTCTTCCCTTTTAAGGAAAAAAAAGCCAGAAAAATGGTGAAGAAAATGTGCCATTTTACACTGGTCATATTTTGCTTTAGTGTTTTTTTTTTTTACCTTGTTTTTGAGTTAAATTATGATGGAAATATTAGAACTTATTTCTTTTTTGTAAAGAGCTTCATGTAGATTGTCCAAATCCACCTGCAAAGAGTTAAAAGACACATTCTAAACTGTAACAAAAGTCTTCTCTTTTCATCAAGTTTTAGTTATTATGTGAGAAATAAAAAAGGAAATTGCTTTTGGATACTCCTTGAAATTACGTGGTGCTCAAAGAAGCTGTTGCTAAGAAATTGCAGAGTTCAAGTTTTTCTTCTTAGCTGAAGAATGTGGCCATGAACAGCTCTCCATCTGCCTTAGAAGGGCACCTTAATTTATAGCTGTATGTTTAAATTTTTATTTTAGAGCACAAACACAGTGCTCCTACACAGCGAATTTATTGAACTTTGCTCTCAGTAGCTGCACATTGGCAATAAGCAGCTCACAGAAGTGGACAGAACCAATGTGACATCATGCAGCCCATTCATGTTCATCTTCAGATGAAGAACTACTAAAGAGTTTTAATGTCAGAGTTATATCTCCTGTAACAGTGGATAACAACTCTGAACTGGCTAGGTGCATCAATAACCTTCTGCTACTCTCTAAGTTGAACAGGAAATCTAATGCATGTCATGTGGTTTCCTGCTGAAATACATATTTGCAATGACAAATATATGAGCACTGCTAAATTCAGTTGCTAGATAGTGAAAGATATCTTTTGGGTTTCTTTTTTTTTTTTTTCTACAATGAAATATTAAACTTTTCAAACAAATTACTAAGGTCAACATAAAATATAATATGGAAATTGTTTCTCTCTTTACCTATCTGAAAAAAAAATAACTAAAGTATAATTAAGAGAGAGAGAGAGAGAGAACCTTTCTGGTTTAATGTGTATATTTTACATATTAAAAAATGGAATATTCTCAGTGGAGTGACATCTGTCCTGAAGCTTCACAAGGGCACCTAACAGCTCTGGAGTAAGCTCTGCTCTGGTGCTTAGCTGCGATGACTAAAGAGCATGCATGGAGAGCCAAACTTTTTAGGTACCATTAAATATCCCTCTTTGGGAATGTATGCATTCAATCACTAGGGAGAGGTAGGGGCAGAAAACAGCTGGACAGTGGCTGCTGGAACCACACAGTGATGCAGGTGAAATATTTGGCTATGAGCAGCTGAATTATTTTGTCAGTTTGGCAACAAATTTTACTCTAAGTAGAAATCCCTGGTTGCCATCCCTATGCTGACACTAGCTATTTTTCCTGGTTCAAATAGAGAGTGAGAAGAGGAATGAGAGGGATAACCAAAGTCAAACCTGACACTTTCTGTTTCATGTGATCAGCATATACTTGGTGCAAAGTTCCTGCAGTCTCTGTAAAGCTGAGATGGCTGTCTATGAGCAGAACAAAGCAGCTAGCAGCTCTAGCAGCAGAAAGCTGGCACACTGGAGCTTATGCTAGTTTGATCCCTTCTGCTATCCTGTATCAGAGGACATATAGTGGATTCCTTATTTTCTACTCTTATTGAAAAAATTATTCTTGCTCTGACAGAGTTCGTAATCTGTTGGTAATGTTAGTAACAGAAAGACTTCAGACACGTTTAACATGTATGCTTTCTCTCAGTTTGCGTGTTCTTGACAATGCACTTCTCAGTCAGAAAAGCCACGATCTTTTAAATCACAGTGGTCACAACTAATCTCACTGGTCATTGCAGCACTAGTCATTAACAAACGCAGTGTTACACTAACTAATTGAAGTCTTCAGTTAGGGTTTGGCGTTTAGTTTTATGTGCTGATTCACGGCCATGTACTTACCTGTGCTGGGTTTGTATTCAGCTATGGAGCTTCACAACTGTCTTTAGCCAATTTGAAAAGATTCTCTTCTAAAAAGAATGGTTCTCCTTTCCCAGGTGTGCATCACCATTGACATCCTTGTGATTGTACCAGTGCTTGTGTGGCCATGCAGCAATTCAGAGAAAATCACTTAACCCAACTGGAAAAAAAAGTCACAGAAAGGTATTTTCTCAGCTAAGCTGTTTCAGCTGCCTGTGGTGATGAAGCAGCGGTGCCCCAACACAAACGGAAGGTGAGAAGATGTGGCCAGGCACAGACTGGTATTGCACCTTCCAGCAGCGGTGGAGATCAGCTACAAGAGGTGTGACACCATTCCTTCACCGTGGGGTTAGCAGAATAGCTCTACACCAGTTCTCTTTGCTATCATGAAGCCTTTTCTTCTTTCTCTCCTTTATATGAGGCTCAGCCATGCTGTGAGACTGTGCTTGTATCATAGCTGGAAAGAGAGGCATGCTGTGTTTGGACTCCTGAGCTGCCTTTGCTGGCAGCATGACTCACATGAGCATCTTATAGCTGTTACTCCAGCTCAGGTTTCAAGCCCAGACTCCACACTTACCCACACTGGTTTTCAGATTCAACTTGTGTATAGGGACAAGTTGACTGATGTACTAGGAGGGAAAACTTAAGAAGAAAGTGCAAACAGGAGAAATTAGTTGGACCTTAGGACATATGGGGCAGAATTAGCTGAAGTTATACACAGTGAGCAAATAGGCCCAGAATGAGGAATTTCTCACAAGGACTCTGCATGAGACATGGTATACAAGCAGCATCAGGACATGTCATGGCCTCATAGCAATTTAAAGCATATAATTAATGTTGCATAGAATATGTGGATGAGCTTAAAAATAAGCAAAAAGAATGAGAGAGTTACTGTTCTCAAAACATTTTTGACAGTTGGTCCCATTTATCATGTTGCTGATGCAGATATTTACGAAGAGAGGCTGATGCTGCTTTAACTGGTACAATACAGTAACACTCCCTGGAGAGCTACTGTGGCAGGTGAGACATTGGTCTAGTATCCTCTTTGGCCTTGCTCCTAGCCATTTCTCTTATGCCAAAAGCTGAACTGAGTGACCAGGCACTGCCATTTCACTGGGTTTACAAGTCTCACAGTACTCTATAATTTGGAGAAGCTCTGTGGCTAGACATTTCATATTGTTTAAGAGTTTCAGGTCTGGGGTGTGTCAGCTTTTTTTAAAATTATTATTATTGTTATTCTTTATTGTAGACATTTTTTACTTGTTTTCAAGAAAAAACAGTTCTTGACCAGCCCAGTATCTCCCAGTCATACACACAAGTTAATGACCATTATTGCCAATTCTGCTATTTGGCTTCTGGGGAGAGGATGGTTATGCCGATAGCTGTTTAGCTGTGCTGTAGTTTGGGAAGAACTTGTCAAGGCTGGTGTTAGCCCAGCTCTCTGATCTTCTAATTCATCAGAAGAAGACCCAAAAATCTGAAGAATGTGTCTGGGATGTGACTCATCAGCAGATATCAAACACACTCCAGAAAAGAAGCACTCAAAGTATCCCTTTAGCATGAACAAACCTGCCCTGCCTCCCCATCTTTTTAGCTTATATTTGCTATTAGTGAAGGAACACACTAAAGGCAAGAGTCAGCAGTGAGTGTAAGTGATCTCAGTGGCCAAGAAAGCCTTGCTCCCCATGCCCTTGCTGCCTTTCTTCCTCATCCACATGTTCTTGTCTTCTCAAACACCTATCCTTGCTTGTTCCAGTTATAGCAGGCTTTGCTGTAAATTGATGTGACCCACTGCTTACTGAAACTGGCTCCCAAAAAGACCACAATACCTGTGGAGCTGGCATGGTGCAAGCACCAGGAGTGAATGGTCAGTGCTGGGGCAGAAAGGAAGGGTGGGAAGGGCAGGGAGCAGCATGTGCATCAGATGTGGAGGGGTGTTAATTCACCTGCCTATAGCTGTGAAATCATCCCTTGAAGAAGAACAGTGTGTCTTGCAACCAAAGGCAGGGAAAGTACTAATCGGTAAGGTTTTATAAACTGTGGTTACAGTGTTGCTACAGTTACTAATGTAGACAAAATCAGGAAGGTAAGGCTCTTCAAGCCTTCCTTCGCTGCAGATATACCACTGATAATAGAGTAATATGCAGTTGAAACTTAATTGGAACACTAAGGAAAGCTTGAGCTATTTATAGTGTTTAATAATTTAATAGTACAAAGTGCACTGATTGTAGTAGTATTCATTTTTCTATTTAATTTAATTATTACTTCTATTTGTTAATTAATAATGCAAGAGTGTATTTCTGTATAGGACTTTTTTCCCTGTAGTTCCCATTTTGCACTAGAATTTAATAAAGATCTTCCTGTTGTTTGTAAAAAATGAGCACATTCCTATTTACATGCATTCTGAAAAACTGCTTGAGATTGTAATCTATGAGATCCCTGCAACACTCATAAAGAGGTTCTTCTCACTAAATGTTTATTCCAGGATGTGTAAGAGCCCTCTAATTTTTTATATTCTTGTGTTCACAACACTCAGGTAAAAACAGGGAGTTTTATTTCTCCCACTACAGCTGGCATATCAAAACACAGAGATGTTGAAGTCTGTATTCAAAAAGGTTATTTAAGATCGTGGATCCCACTAGCTGACTTGCCTAGAGTGCTAAGAAAATCTTTTGTGGAACAAGCACTGAACTTGCATCTGCCAAATCCAAGAGGATCTTCCTTACTACCGGACTTTGTTGTCTCACTAAGGTTGCAATAAAGAGTTCTTTTAAATCTGGGTTTAGAGTACTTTACCGAGAGTGAAGAAAGATTTTCATGTAAGGGAAGTTTTGAATGGAGGTCATAGGAGGGCAGAAAGGATATAAAATAGCTGCTGGTGCACATGATGGCTTTTATGGCCAAGGAAAATGAAAGCTGTAATGTTTTGGAAAAAAAATATCTTCCATTACATGAAAAACAAGCTTAAATTAAAGAATACTGGGTTATACTGAAGCCCTAAGGGATCGAAGTCAGTAGAAAATAGTCATTCTTTTGGAAAAATAAAGGAGGTACTCCATAGATTAACTTACCATTGCTCTTGAACAAGTTGTTGTTACTTAGAAAGCTGGAGTGCTGACAGCCTGTGCGCTGACAGCCTGTGCACATATTTGGAATGTATAGCGCAGAAAAATTTATAAAATACTCCATTTTAAAGTTAGGTCTAAAATGTGAAGAAATAGGGTGCTGTTATATTTATGTTACAGGCTTGCTTTGCTATATTGTTGGTAAAAAGCTTCTCAGTGTTTCAGATAATTTCTGAATATAATCATGGCTCTAAATTTTGTAGCTCTATTTTATACGAAATCAGTGTGGTTGAGATATCTAGAGGGAACCTGCATGCAATTTTTATGGCTAAGAAAACAAATTTTAAATTCAAGTGCATAAAGCAAGGAACAAACATTTTCCAAAGGAATTTGCCCTGACATGAAAGATATTCTTGGCGAGACTTCGAATTTCCTATGCTTGATGTAGGAGACCAGCCTAAAGGAAGAAAAAAAGGTGAATTCCTAACAGGTGATGTAGACAGAATATGCTTTATTCTGATATGCCTTGTTCTGGGAGTTTTAAGGGTCATTGGTAACAGAATAAGACTTTAGATCTGTGCACGACCTTCCCCAGGCCTATACGCGGTGTGCAGATTCACACACAGATATGCTGACATTGCTTCTTGAGAATGGTCCGAAGGTTGGCCTCAGGGTCCAGCCTCAGGATGCTCAGAAACTCTTTCCATTGGTGACCTACAGAAGTTGTCAGGCTTTGCGTGAACCAGCTCCATACCCAGCAATGTACAGAGAGGCAAAGAATGCCACACTTCGGACTGGTGTGTAGGTGTCTGCTCTGTGGATCTCCAAGGTCCCGTAAATCTGTTGTTATTATTTTTGTCTAAGTGTAAGGGTTATTATAGATGGACAAAATAGTTTTACTAGTCTTACTTTCCAGAATATAATTTCACTCAATAAACTGTTTATATTTTCATAATGWAATATTCTAATTTTTATTTTGTTTTCATTTTTATTATGACATTTTGTTAATAAAACTGATTTTATGAAATGCATAGTATATAGAAAATGAGTATTTAAGTGTTGTTATTTTACCTCTTCTATGAGTAATGTGTYTTCTGTTCACAATATTTTCTTATATAGTCTATATAAATGTGCTGTAATAATAAATTTTTGTTTCAGGATGTTCAGAATATTTGATTTAATAACTGAAAACTAGTTTTAAATGCCAGAATTAAAGACAAATATTATTGGGTCATCTTGAAACAACAGAAATATTAAATATATGAAAATTGTCAAAAAGCAGCACTATATTTAAAAAAAGGAAAAATATGTTGGAGAATGTTCTGTTTTTCTGTGCTCGTGTGCTATGTTACTGAGCTGAATAGGTCACAGAGAGGTCCCGGTGCTACCTACATGGTGGAAGCACATGCTAGGGAGCACGGAGAAGGGGAAGATAAGAAGTGATCTCCCTTTTCTGTGGTGAGGAGYGGTTTCATCAGTTCACCCTGCTTAATGTAACTTCAAGTCAGTTCAGTGTAAAAGAAAAGGGCTTTTTTTGCTGGGTCAATCATAGTGAGGACAGATAGGGGAGATCCTAGAGGGACTGTAGCCTGAGTGACTCCTAGTGGAATACTGATCATGATTAAACAATCATGAAGGTATTGTATTCAGTACCTTTAATATGGTACTGAATTAGCCAATGAGAAGTTTCAGAAATTGTTTGATCAGCTTTATCTTAAAATGATTTAGCTGGAGATCCTCTAATGAAGACTTTTTTACAACAAGCAATGTCCTTTTTATTTTTTTTTTTTTTAATGAGGCTGTCCCACATTTCTTACCAGAAGTGATTTTTAGCTCTCTGAGATTCTGTCAATGTATACACTAACAGCATCAGCTCTTCACAGCAGCCTAACAAAGTTTTGAGGACCCAGCAGTTTCACTGTCTATTGAGGGTATGGTTCAAAACACCTACCTACAGTCAGCACCTACCATGTTGTATCCCTAGTCCCTGGATAATTCTGAGCTAATTACACAGTTGGTGTTCAGAGCAACTGGGAAATTGAAATTGCAAGAAGCAGAGCTATTTTTCAGTGTCTTTATCTTCTATTCCACACAGAATGACATGGCTTGTTCCTTCCACCAAGTGTGCTAGATACTGCAGTTCCTTTATCTCCTCCCAAACTAGCCTCTTGTCACTGCTGAGGATGAAGGTGTTCATAACTTCAGGCAGTGATAAACGCCAGATATGCATCAGTGAAGGCATGAAAACAAGCTAAAGCAAAGCCAAAGTTCTACTTTGTTCAGCCTAGAAAAGAGAAGGTTTTGCAGTGACCTAATTGCAGCCTTCTAGTACCTGAAGGGAACTTACAAGAGAGAGGGAGAGAGACTGTTTGCAAGACGATGGGACAAGGAGGAATGGATTAGAACTGAAAGAGAGTAGGTTTAGATTAGATATGAGAAAAAAATTCTTTTCTGTGAGGATGGCACGGGAACAGGTGGCCCAGAGAAGTTGTGGACACCCCATGTCTGGAAGTGTTCCAGGCCGGGTTAGATGGAGCTCTGAGCAGTCTGGTCTGGTGAAAGATGTCCCTGCCCATGGCAGGGTGGTTGGAATTAGATGATCTTTAGGTCCCTTCCAGCACAAACATATTCTATTCTATTCTATTCTATTCTATTCTATTCTATTCTATTCTATTCTATTCTATTCTATTCTATTCTATTCTATTCTATTCTATTCTATTCTATTCTATTCTATTCTATTCTATTCTATTCTATTCCTTCCTGGAGAGGTGGTAGATCTCCCATCCCTGTCAGTGTTTAGGAGGCATTTGGACAATGCCGTTAATTATATATTTTCAGTTTTGGTCAGCCCTGAAGTGGTCAGGCAGTTGGACTGGATGATCATTTTAGGTCCATTTCAAATGAAGTAGAAAATAAATAAAACAAAACAACGGTTTAGAACAGCTGATCATCTGGGTCTTGTCTGGGCCCTTGCACAATGGGCTGTGTAAAGGGGACCTGCTCTGGCCAGCSCCTCTGCCCCTTCCAGCTAGCTTCCCTGCCAACTGCACAGAAGGCACAAGAAGAGGCTAGGTTTATAAATAGACATCTCTTCCAGGTGCAAAAAGATTAATTTTGCATTAATGAAATACTCTTGAAAAATGAGCAGTTTTCTCTTTTAAAGGAAAGTAACAAGTAACAGTTATTTAAAAGGATGTTAAAGCTAACAAGAAGTGCATGTTTCAAGAGACTGTAAGCAATGTCACTTGTGGCTGTCAGACACCTTAAATATCTGTGATTAGTCTTGAACGGGAAGAACGACAACTGTGGCTTTTTAAATAAATAAAGTCAGTGTTTTTTCTT
Source organism: Amblyornis subalaris (assembly GCA_018881555.1). NCBI lineage: Eukaryota > Metazoa > Chordata > Aves > Passeriformes > Ptilonorhynchidae > Amblyornis > Amblyornis subalaris. Next base: position 1,719,849 of record JACAXG010000061.1, on the reverse strand, counting down.
TTCAGCACTGAAAAGATAGGATACAGTACTTTGGTATTGAACAAGAGTTATTTTTTTGTGTGCCTGGTTGAAAAGCAGAATGAATGGAGAGAAAATGACAAGCTCAAAACCCAGATCCTTCTGTTAGCTTACTTAGGTGGAAAAAAGAACAGTTATTGTGAAGAAGAGGTAGGTTATAAGTATATCGGGTTGCAAACAACACAAGAGATTATTCTCTAATGACAGATAGCAAAACCAACTTACCAATATTTTCTGGAAACATTATGTTTTAATTTTATAAGGCAGATGCTTCCCAAGAATGTCAAAGACACTTTCAGTTACTTCTTCAGTAGCTATAAAAGCAACATCTAATCACAGACAGATTGAGCTAACCATGTTAAAAAACCACAAACACCAATTTCTTAAGCTGCTTTTAGTTTCAGATTGCACTTTTTGCGTAAGGCAAATATAAAGACTTTTTACTTAAGTTAAAGTAATTCTTAATTTTGTTAGTGCTTCTCTGCTTCACTCAAACCAGGACATACTCTCCAAAGTAGCCTAGGCTTAGACTAGTTCTGATCATGGCTCAGATGTTGGGATAGGCTCTGGTTTGCTGCATAAGTAAAAATCTGTTCAGAGTCAGTAGGTGTGTACAGCTTTCTTGTGGCTTCCTTTTGTAACCTGTCTATACTGGTCAGGACAAATACAAAGCAACATCAGAAGTCATAGTCATTTGTTGTAATTTTAGTCTTGAGTGAGGAGATGGAGGTGGCAGAAACTTAAAGACAAGGAAGTGGTCATGAGAGAATGAGGCATGTGGTGATGTGGCCCTGCAAAACTCCCACTGATGCAAATGCACAGGACTTTTAGTAACCACAGTTTGCCCTTGGGCTCTCCAGCTTTCCCCCAGCAAGGTGATCTATCCAGCCTTTCTTTAGCCACATCTCTGTATTTGTTACTACTGCAAGAACAGCAGTGTGCCTTTGTGGCCCAGAAGGCCAAAGGAATCCAGCATGCGTTAGGAAGAGCATTGTCAGCAGGTCAAGGGAGGTGATCCTGCCCCTCTGCTCAGCCCTGGTGAGGCTGCATCTGTAGTACTGTGTCCACTTCTGGGCTCCTCAGTATGAGATACATGGAGCTTCTGGAGCAGGTCCAGTGGAGGGCAACAAAGATGATTAAGGGACTGGAGCACCTCTCTTACAAGGAACAGCTGAGGCAGCTGGGCCTTTCAGCCTCGAGAAGAGACCACTGAGAGGGAACCTAACAAATGTTTATCAGTATGGGAAGGGAGGGTGCCAAGAGGATGGAAACAGCCCTTCTCGGTGGTTCCAAGCAATAGGACATGAAGCAACAGGCAGAAACTGATGCACAGGAAATTCCACCTGAATATGAGTAAAAACTTCTTTATTGTGTGAGTGACCCCACACTGGAAAAGGTTGTCCAGAGAGGTTGTGGAATCTTCCTCACTGGAGGTATTCAAGAACTGCCTGGATGCAATGCTGTGCCATGTGCTCTAGAATGACCCTTCCAACCTTACCCATTCTGTGATTCTATGTTTCTGTGARAGTAAACCCAAATCTACCCCTTTAAGTACCTAGAAGGGGGACAGCACCCCTGTGAGGGGATGTGCCCTAACATTCCCTTTTATTTCAGAGTGAAAACAGATATCTTCTGCAGGAACTTTCAGGCAGATAAGGAAAAGATATTGAAGACAGATAAACAATACATTATTCTCTAACCTTTTGGTAGCATAGAATATCAGAAACTGTGGAATTTCCATGGTCACAGGCACCATGTGGTCACAGATGAAAACAACTCCTTTCCAACCAAATTTTGCAACAACATTGTCTTTGAAAAAGGAGCAAAAAAGCTGATGGCAAAACACAAAACATTTGGTCTTCATAAATGTATCATTTTAGCATGGGTGCAACCTGGAAAACTATATGTCAGAAACAGATGATGTTTATATGAAAGATGATGGATAACATTACTGCAAATATTTGTTGCCTCTGCAGAAATTGTCTTGTCATTTTCCGTATTTTTCATGTGTGCTAGCAACATAAACACTGCAAGAATTTTCTTCTAATATTATTAGAATTATTGTTATTAAGTGTCTCAGTTTGCATGCTGTCTTATACTTGACAGTTCTCCACAGACACCTCTGCATAAATTTCAGCAGGTTTTATCTCAATTTTTACCCCTCTATGCAAAATAAATTTTTCATTTATTCAGTTAAGAGAAATAATTGTTTTTCTTTTTAAGAGTTTAACAGTTGGCAACACTATTTTCATTCTAATAGATCAAACTTGGCTAAAATTAATTATAAATGTGATGTTTTTTATCAACCTCAGGTCTGTGCCTACCTTTGCATAGCACAACTGTATATAAAACCAAAAGGTTAGATACTTGGGCCTTTTTTTGCTAGTATTTACCATGTGATAAATATTTAGCAAAAATCCTGACTAGCATGTGAAAAGATAGATATACAAGGAGGCTAAGTATATACCTGAGAGCGATTTAAGTTACACAAGATACCCAAATGTGCTTTAAAAAAAATTAGTAGCAATGGGGTTAATTTCTACAGGAAGCTTGTAAGAAATTGAAAAATTATTTGTCTTAAAGTAGCTGCATAAATGTTATCTGTTATTTGACATCAAATCTCTGAGGTACTTTGTAAGTTTCTAATGCCTTCTTCAAAGAGCTACTGTCTTCTAGTAGCCTAGATCAAAGAGTCTACATTTGAGTGTAAAATTGTGGAAAGGCAGTCACCAAAACTCACATGTGTATCCTTTCCTTTGCTGAAAAATAATCTACCCAATGTTCTATTATGTTCTTTTGCTGACAAACAGAATCTCATTTGGAAGATAATTTACTTCAAAAGAGACATATCGATCCATTACCTAAAATCGACCACATTTTTAGATCCAGTCCTCCTCCCTATTTTAATTTTAGTCTCTATTATTGGTACTAGCAGTTTTAAATAGGTTGGTTTTGTGGCAGAACCCCACATACAAGTGACTTCTGGCAAAAATAGCTCCTGGCAAAAAATTGCAAAAATGGAGACCAGCCAAAGCTAGAGTGAAAATATCTGCTGTGTACAGACACTAAGCGAGGAAAGTGAGTCAGTCTGGAGAGGGAAATTTAGAGAGGAAGGGAGGCAGTTCTGCAAAAAGATGATATTGTAGTGTCTAGAAATCCTTTTCTAGCACATCTGGAGCAGTGACTTGGTAGAAGAAAATAAGCAGTAACCATAATATATGGCCTCTGGATTTATCTCCTAATCTTGGCTCTAGAAATAGGTTGTACTTGCTCTGACATGTACCCTCCAGCAGACACCCCACCTACTGAAGGCAGTCACAATGGACCACCATTCCAGCACAAATAGCAGAAGGATATGTCTTACCCATCATGGACAAAATCCCTCCGTTGTCACTTACATTTGTTCACTCTCTGTTTCTCTGTGTTTGAATTACTATTCTAGTTTGGGAGCTACATGTGCAGTTATTATTGGATCTGTGGTGAGAACATGAATACTTTTTAACCATTTATCTTCTCAGATTTTGATGCTTGGCCTTTTCAGACACAGTATTAAACAAACCAATCTGTTAGTCAGAATTAACGTAGTGAGATCATGAAGCAGTTCAACTGTGCACAAAGAAGGACTGGCAATAGTGGGATGTTAGTACATGGATATTGAATTAAGCATTCCAGGTTGTAGAAAGCAAATAAAAACCATTGATTTATTCATTGAATCCCAAACTCTTTCCTTTTTCTGCAACCTACCAGTCATTATCAAGCTCTGAAGGCAAATGAATGAGCCATTCTCCTTCAGGCTCTAGCAGGAGAGAATGACAGCTCTTTCCAACAACTGTCCCTCATAGTCTTAGAGGTCACATTACTGATTAACAGCCCATATGTATTAGTTTCAGTTTTGTCATGTGAATTATTCTGGGTCTTTAGCATGCCTCTTAGACTTTAACTTTTCTCTGATTGCTTAATTTATTACTAAAGCATTTACTTCCAATATCAGTGTAAATATCATCATCTTGCTAAAAATAATCCGCTGATGTCAAGGTGACCCGTGAACCCCTGACTGTGTGGGGCAGAAGAAAAGGGGTAGGAGAATGAATTAAGGCTGGGAATACCATGCAAAGGCTAGCAAAGGTGAAGAAAATATGAGAGGGGTATGATAAAAACCTGTTACATTTTTCTTTTTTAGAAAATTCACGGGGTGGATGGGAAGCAGGACCAGGATAGTGACAAGATGTGTCTGAGCACTGACACTTTCCTTGACAGTTCATGGAGTGAACTCTGTGAAGAAGCAGGGAGTTGGTTGATGCTACCCATTTTACATCATCTGTCATTGCTACAGGGAAAGGAGCAGCAGGGGAGAAGAGGAGCTTTACCGAGTGTACGTGTTACCTCTGCTTTTCAAAAATCAAGTTGCAGCATGAAAGTCATACAGGTCCCTGGAAGATCTATGTCTCCACCTATGGATAGACAGGTGATAAGTGAGTATGTTAACTGTATATCTGTCTTGTCTTAAACACTCTTATTACTTGATGTGTCTGTATGCACTAGGGAAAGTAAAGCCATAGACCTGTCCAGGCTAATTTAACAGCTCTAGAAGGTGATTATTTTACTCCCTGAAATTCTACACTAGGAACATGCTCATCCATTTCAGCTGGTACTTAAGCATCAGGAACTGGACATCAGACTCCTTTCAGCAAGTGAGACTGCTGTGGCCTTTTTGCTTGGTTGCTTGTTTAGAAGCTACTTTTTAAAGGTAATTGGGAGATTTTTCTACCTTAAATTCTGTGGGATCTGATTCAAAACCCATCCAGGTAACAGAGTTTATAGTGAAATGCAGGGTTTTGTGTTTCTTTCCCTTCAAATCTTACCCCAGACTGGTGATGAGCAACACCAGCTCCCATTAAATCTGATACAACTGCAGAGGCAGTTGAGATCACCCAGCTGAGAATTGTCCGTCTTAAAGCAAATGAATGGTAAGATGTAACATAACGTTCATATAATCCGTAGTATTTAGCAAAACTGCAAATATGACCTTTTGAAATAATGTCTTCTTTCCTGAAATGGCTGTAGTCCTAGTGGCACTGTTTGACAGTCTTGTAGTAAAAAGTCTTATTAGTATGCCTGTAAAAGAAAGGTATACAGAAAGAGTTTTAATGCATTCTGCCACAGGAAAATTTACTGGCTGTGTACCTTCATGAGTTACATATGTTGAATATAGTATTACGATGAGGATAAGAGCTGAGATATATTAATAAGTAAATGAAAATTGCTTAGCTGTCTTTTTGCAATTAATCTCTGGCATAAATCTGGAGCGAGATCTATGGAAACTTCAACATGAAAACTTGAAATATAAGATTAATAACCTGAAATTGAGTAGTGCTGTTGAATTGTAAGTAGAAATTTTGTATCTTTAAATATAATTAATTTCATTCAAATTCTGCCTACATAAATGATGAATGTGCCACAGGACAGTATTAGGAAAAAATAAATGGATTACCACGTGCTGCAGTTCTTGCCAAACGATGTTAGTTTTGCTGTAAAAACTTTAGATGTATGGGGATTCTAACTGAGGAATAAAGTTTAGATTTATCTTTAAAAATAAATAATCATAATATATTTTTAAATTATTTTAAAATTATTTTCAAAAAATAAATTATGTAAAATTAAATGAAGAGTTTAATCATTGAAATTAAGTAAAATATAATACTAATAACTATTATATTAATAAGACAACAAAAAAAGAGACAAAAATAAAACTCAAGGAAGACAAGTGATGCACGATACAATTGCTCAGCACTTGCTGACCAATGCTCAGCCCAGCCCTAAGCATTCATCAAACCGTCCAGCCCAGCTCCCCCTGGTTTATATCCCGGGCATGGTGTGGAATATCCCTTTGGCCAGTTTGGTCCAGCTGTCCTGGCTATGTTCCCTCCCAGCTTCTTGTGCACATCCTCTCTTGCAGAGCATGGGAAACCAAAAAGTCCTTGACTTAGCATGAGCACTGCTGAGAAACAGCTAAACATCAGTGTGTTATCAACATTATTCTCATGCTAAATCCAAACCACAGCACTGTACCAGCTACTAGGAAGAAAATCAACTTTATCCCTGTGGAAAGCAGGATATCTGAACACATCCCAGACAACCAATATTCAGGAATCAAGAAAAAGAAAAAAAAGATATCCCAGATCCATTCTGATTTTTCAAGGGTTTAGTCTTGTGTTTTTCTTGGGGCAAAAATCACAGAATTACAAAAAAATGGCTATACTGAGTTCCATGCATTGTTGTATTAACTTGTACAGTTATTTTTACTCCTGCAAGTCAGCACCAATATCTTCTKCAGCTTTTAATATGTAATTGTTTTTGTTCTCTTGGGTAGTTGACTTCAAAAGAATGTTATTTGGGATAAGCCTATACAGCATTCAAGGTTATGCCATCACTTACTCAGAATGCTGTATGATAATATGCACCTAAGTAAAGATGAGTCAACAGTTTAGAAAAAGAAACATTATTCATGAATATACGTATTAAATCAAGTGTCTATAGGAGGGGGAAAAAAGTGAGATTCTTTGTGCTCTCTCTTCTAYATAGATTGCCTTTACAAGGGAAAAAAACATGCCTTCTCTTTGAACTCAGTAAATGCCTTCTGTGTCAGTTATCAAAAGGGAAAGGGACTTCTGTACAGTCATCTTACCCAAGGAATTATAGAGCTCTTCGAGGAGATGACATGCTTCTGGGGACTGTAACGCCCACATCAATAATATTAAATAGCATTTGCTATTAAGGGGAATCCTGTTACAAATGATTCTCTGGTCTAAAACTCAGATTCCATCTAATCTTTTAGTTGGTTTCATTCCTTTGAGACAGTCTTGAATAGAAGCGTTAGGTTTACTCAAGCTGTATAGCATTTCTTTAGTGTCAGAAACCACAAAGAGGTTTTTGCTCAAGGTCTTAGAAAAGGATCTGGAATTTCAGATATTCTTTTGGAACTTTTTCAAATCTGTTGTTTTCTAGTACTATGAAGTGTTCTCTTTTTTCTCCACACAAATAAAAAATCTTTTCTGCAGCTGTTTTTAGAGTCCCATTTTACACCTACTCTTTCAAATCACTAATAACCTGTAACTAAATGCCTGTCATGTCCTATCCTTCCTTGACATGGAAGATTTGTGCATTGATGTGTGCACTCTCACAGACAGAATCACCAAAAAGGAATGTTGGAACTGATGTAAAGCGATCATCTGATCCTCTACCCATATGCTTATTGATATGTGTAATATGTGTGTTTTCATGTGCATTGTATGGGTATATCTTATCCAAGTGCAAGAATAAGTAGTCAGCCATTTGGCACCTAATTGGTAATTATATTCTGCTCAGAGTTCTTTTTCATCAAGAATCTTAACCTTCTGGAATATAAATTGTCTGACAGATATGAGATAAAAAGCTAGCCAAGTATTCAAGAAACCTGTCAGTTAAACAAGAGAAAACATCAGCTCTTGAACATTTCCTCCTTACCTGTGTTTCTCTTTATAGCTGAAATCGCTTTTATGAGAATGCATAAAGAAATTTATGTGCTTTGTGTTTGTGAGGAATAACACCTCTGATAAGGAATAGTGTGGGTTTATTTTCTGATTAAGTATTAAGAGCAATCCTATTGTGCATTCTTGTCTCTGTGTAGTTTATTCTCCCAAGTCATTAAAAAGCAGAAGACACTTCAGTTCTCCCAGCTGATCATCACAATGAAACTGTGAGATGAAAAGTGATCTGAATTGTACTTTTCAATCTGAATACACATTTCCGAACCTGTGTGCTAACTGCTAACTGCACTCACTGACCTATTTTCAGGATTCTATCAAGTCATTCCAATGATGAGATTTTTAGTAAAACCACTATCAGGAAAATAGTTTGGGGAAAGAAACTCCAAAACCAGAATAGACTCTAGAGTCCATCTTCAGAGACAATTATACTTACTGCTACTTAAAATTTTCACACTGTGATCTGCAGAGTGTTGCCAACAATCCTCAGAGAGGAGGGTTCTCCAGCGTAGCTGCCAGGTGAAAACACATCATACTTTCTTTAAAACTCTGCCCGTGTGTGCAGTTGCTATTGTTGCCACAAGAAGGTTGTGTGACTGTGGCCGAGGGATGTAAACAATACAAGCAAAGGTAAATGACAGGTAAAGTGTCTCTGTGCAGTTCTTGGTGGGAGGAAGGAAGGACTCAGAGACATTTCCATGCTATCAAAAGATTTAAAAGTCCTGCTTCAGTACACCACTTAAAAAAAAAAACGAACAAAAACACCCTGTCTATAAAAATCTCCTGAAACTATTTTCCCATTGGAGGCAAAGAACAGGCAGGAAGTGTGGAATGAATTGTGAACAAAGAAAACATTCCCTGAGGGAAATTTCTCACATAAATCACTAGCACACATATCTGCCTTGTCTCTCACTAAACAGAATGGGTAGCCGAACCCATACACTTTTCCGCCTCCTCTGAAAATGCATTTTTTCTTTAAATCTGTTTCCCCAAGCTCTGGGAGCAGTGGGCGGTCCCGCGGGGTTGGGAAGGCTCTCTCCAGGGTCCTGGACAGAAGGCTCCTGTCGTACTACTGGCTGGGTCAGGATCGTGGGACAAGACCATTCCTCTGAATTCTAAATAAAGGAGACCAGAAAGTAAGAGGCTTTCACGCAGACAGTCCTCGACACTGTTTCTGCTTTTCTCATTAGTAAGCAGAATTAGTAATTTAGAGGAGCATATGGCTCACTTCTGATCATTTGTACATTAGCACTAGGAAACAGGTTCTCTCCCCACAAAAAATGCTTCATGTGATATGAATTGCACATAAGGAAAACTAGCCAAAGAGACTGAAACAAATGAGAATAGACAATGCAGTGGGTCTGCTGTGCAAATGTGTGAAATGGGAGTTCAAACTACGATTGGACAATTTAACAAAGAAAAGAAGGTCACCCTCTGACTGAGGAAGTGAGCAGAAATTTGGGCGTAATGTACTAATGTTCGCCTCTGCACACCATATGGGAGACTGTCACTGTATTTCTTCTTTATTCAACAAAATAATATAACTGGAGAACTAATACTTGGTGTATCCCAAGGCAGATGAGCTATTTCTCACGTGACTGGTGACTGTGGATGTAAAATTGAGTTGCAGAGAAATCATTTGCTGCTGCTCTGAAAATGAGTTGAAACTTGCAAAAAAAGGTTGGACCTATTTGGGAAAATAGCTACCAAAATGATACCAGGAGAGAAAGAGAGTGGATTAAGTTCTTTCTTATGCAATTTGGTTGTGTGTTATGTTAGTTCCCAGAGGGAGTATCTTTTTTCCTTTTCTGAATAAAAATTCTGTGTCCAGTATACTGTGTCCTGCCTCCTCTTCTGCTGATCTCTGCTGTCATCAACTTTGCTTAAGCTGATCTTTGTTTTCAAGGTAAGGAATATTTAAAAAGTATAATTGTTTTAGGTTGATAGTGGAAAGTAGAAGGTGAGACTGAGTTTTGGGGTGAATATTTATATGTATAACACTAGAATGATCTTACTACCTTTTTTGAGTATACAAGGTGAATTCTCCAGCTTCTTCTAGGCTAGCATTGGGAGAACAATGGTAGAGAGACAAAATTAGATGCCTGAAAGCCCATTCTAACATTGGAAATACAAAAAAATGCTATTCCAAGGAACTTTGAACTTGGAATCCAGTTTTCCTAAAGACATTATCCTCTCTTCTCTCCAACCAGTGGTTCTTTCAGGAATATGAGTTCCCAGTGTGTCCATGTGGTCAATAAGACCAATCACATCCTAGCCTGTATCATCAATAGCGTGGTCAGGAAGATCAGGGCAGTGATTGTTCTCCTGTACTGGGCACTGGTGAGGCCCCACCTCAAATCCTGTGTTCAGTTTTGGGTCCCTTACTACAAGAAAGATATTGCGGTGCTGGAGCATGTCCAGAGAAGGACAACAGAGCTGGGGAACAGTCTGCAGCTGCTGAGGAAACTGGGAGTGTTTAGCCTGGAGAAAAGGAGGCTCAGGGGAGACCTTATTGCTCTCTACAACTACTTGGAAGGAGGTTGTAGCCAGGTGGGGTTAAGTCTCTTTTCCCATGTAACAAGATGCTGGATGAGAGGAGTTGCATCAGGGGAGGTTTAGATTGGACATTAGGAAAAATTTCTTCACTGAAAGGGCTGTCAAGCACTGGAACAGGCTGCCCAGGGAAGTGGTGAAGTGACAGTCCCTGAAGGTATTTAAAAAATGTGTATATGAGATGCTTGGGGGCATAATTTAGTGGCAGGCTTGGCAGTGCTGTGTTAATGGCTGGACTTAATGTTCTTAAAGATCTTCTCCAACCCTAACAAGTCTATGATTTCTTCCTCAGCATTTGTGCAAGATTTGGAGATAGAAGTTGAGAAAACAGAGTATCAGCTAACGCTCGGTTTGCACGGCGATTGGTTCCTGACCTTTGTCACTGATTATGCGACAATTATCACTTGCATGAGGCCAATGGCTGACAGTCTCTGAAGTACACCTGGGTCTGGGAACCCCAGATTTCCCAAGAACTGCATCAAGTTCACCAAGTAGATGAGTCAGATGCCCGTTGTTAAGCATTATGAAAAAGTCATTTGCAATTTCTGTCTGTGTGAAGTGTTTTTTAACTAGAGAAAACATAAGGCAATAATTTTAAAGTTTACCTAAACTGTCATAAATAATAACTGTGTTGTATAAACCTTTTTTTTGGTGTGTTTACTTCATGTCATTAATTGCTCAGGAAATAAAAATCAAGCAATTAGTACCTCCAAAGAGAGTATGTACATACAAATGTAAGACTTGGGAACACAGCTGGTAAAGAGAATATGAAATAACCTTGCTCTGTCCATTCTTTGTATAGCACATGCTGTGCCACTGGCCAATCATGGTATACCACAACACTAGTGATCACTTCTAATGTAGTGTGCAACACATGAAAGAATAAAGACAAGAAGTCCTGTTTTCATTCCAATTGCATTTTAAAATAATCATTAATAGCTATGATCCATTACTGGGAAACTATTGTCAAATGGTATAATAAATCAGTATGTTAGACACACTCAGTACTCTGCATACACATCACACACGCTTTTTAGAAATGTTCTTTTGTACACTGTAACATTTGTAGATAAATACAGATGTGCATCTTTATGCAGTTCATTTTCTAGTAACTCCCTTGGTCCTAGTCTTTTATCACAAAAATCTTTCAGCTTTTGGCCCTTCTTCTCATGATCTCCTTTCAACACAATATGCAGGTTGCCTAACACAAATTATATTCCATGCCCTGCATCAGGAAGTTTGGAGTGAATTCCTTTCTGGCAATACAGTGCCTGGTAATGGGACTGCAGAGCATTTGCCATAGACATAGGGTAATCCAAAATGCTTTCCAAATGCGCAGTTGAATGGGACTACTACACACCACCAGCGAGGAAAACCTGGATGAAGGAGTCATGCCTTGATGAGGAAATGCTGATTTTGCCTTTTTTCACTATGATTCTTACAAATGAGGCAAACCCCACATAAACTAATTGTTCTTTCTGAATATAATATGCTGATTACTCTCTGTACAAAGCATACCCTTGAACCAGATAGTTGGCTTAGATTTGCATGGATGTATGCCAGATAGAGAAAAAGTTGGATCAAACAAGTACCTCTGTGACACGCAAGCACTTCCTCCAAAGGCCAGCAGCCCACAGCAAGAGCGAGGCTGTGGTGCTGCATAGTTTTAGTTCAGCCCTATTCCACTTGACTGGGAAGGCAACTTCTTTTGCATTGAGTCAGCACCTGCTCTGCTTCATGTGCTGTCAATGGGCACCGTGTGCTTGAAAGTGCTGTCGGAGGAGGATGTGGGAGGGGACTTGGGGTCACATGTGGATGAATGAACCTCTCCGCTTAAGAAATGGAATAGAGGAGGCAGTCTACCAGGGAAAACCAAAATTAAATATGTACTACCTGTGTGTTAAAGTATAATCATATAATGAGTTCCTCTGGTCTCCCAAGTCTTCACGACCATGAACAAAGTGAGGTTCTAGATGGAAACTGGGAAGACCTTTTCAGTTCACAAGGCATTCCATTATGCATAAATGTGTTGGGCAAGATTCAACCCAGCTGACCTGGGTAAACTGGTCACCTCATCTAGCAGCATGGACAACAGTTCAAATGCTCAGTTATTGTCATAACTTGTTTACAAGTTAAAATGATCCCCCAAATAAATGAAAATGCAAATGGTAAGGAGGGGAAATTATTTACCTTTACTCTCTCTCTTTTTTTTTTTTTTTTAATTTTCATTTATTCTAGGAACCATTCATTATACATTGAGATCTGATGGTTTCCTATTTCATCACTCCTGGTATGTTAGGCAAGGCTTCCTTCCCATCTGATGAAAGACTCTATAGAGGACTTCTTTTCAAAGTGACTCTTCTCTTCAAACCTAAGAGTTAGGATCATAAAGCTAACATGCAAAAAATTCTAGAAATAAAATTAAGACTGTGTTTGCAGCTCGGGCTGGGACCCTGTATTTTCACTGTTCTAGGGAATTTACTTATATTCTTGTAGACTGCAGAATGGAAACATTGAGAAATATCTACACTGGATCATTCTTATAACATTGTACATTCTGTTATGAGCAGACTGGTGGAAGACAGAATGTGAAAAAGAGAACCTCTCACTTTTTTTTCCCCCTGATTCTTTAGGACATTTGCTTAAATATTACTTCCTATGAAATATGAGTTAAACATAATTTGTAATGATACACTTTCTAAGATTGAGAACTTTTTTCCTTCTAGATTTTGTTGATCTGGAACTCATTTATGACTTTGCCATTCATATAAATTACAGCTATTCATGTGTATGTATACATATGTAAAATTTCCCTTAAAATAAAGTAAACTTATCTGTAAAAAAACCCTACAGCATAACTAAGTTCTTTTGCCAAGATAAACATACCCTTCAGTGCAAAGGTGTGACTGTGGTGACACTAGAGGTCAGAGTGTGTAAAGTAATGCTCATTATTCTGAAATTTTTCCCCAAAGACTATGACCTTCAGTGAAAATAAACAACATTTTGAAAGCAAAGGTAATGCAATTATTCATTGGCTGTTTTGGATTAGTTGGCAGAAAAGCAAATATTTCAGTTTCAGCTGGAAAATCAAGCCATTATTTAACTTTCAGTGTGCAGTTCCCATAGTAAATTCATTTTTAATGGGATGGTGTACCTGGTTTGTACTTGGTAATTCAGCTATAAGAAATCTGAGCTGTGCTCCATAAATCAATCTGAATGGTATGCCATAAGACTGCAATAAATTTATGAGATGCCTTTAAAAATAATAAAAAAAAGAACATAGCATGTATTAAGTATTTTATATCTTGTACAGATCACAAGTCAAATCTTTGACTCTAGAAATACGACTATGGGAGATTTTAAAATTGTAAAATCTCATTCGAGTCCCCTGAAATTCTTTGTGTTTAGTCTACCTCCAGCTTGAAACGGATCTTTGGGATCCCTTTCAGATTTACTGGAAGATCTGGCTTTAAGTCACTTCCAGGGAGTATTGCAGAAGTGTAAAGACAGTGTACATTTGTGCTCCTAGAAAATTTTTACTAATGGGAAAGTGTAGCTATGCTTGTGACAAGCTACGCTTGTCTCAGGTCATTCATTTCCCAGTGGACAGTAGGAGCCCGGAGTTATATGACAACAGCCCCTCACACAGGCTCTTTCTTCTGTATCCTAATGATGCACACAGTAGCCAGAATGAGAAGAAAGGTGTAGAAGCCTAAAAAGGTGGAGTAATCTTTTGCTAAATAACCATTAATAACAAGCAATGATGTAAAAAATACAGAAAATAAGAACCTATGCGTTTGCTTAAATTCAAAATTTGGATTCCTTTTTTGGTAGTGTCTATAGACGTATTCTAAATTAAAGCTTAAAGATTTACAACCTCTAAGAGATCCATGGAGATTAGGATGTTCCAGGGAGTGGTGATGAGACTGCTCCTGGCAGCTCAGATCCAGCAGGACCAATGGTAAGACAAAAGTCATGCAGTTGTCCAGAGCTCACATGGCTGCTGCTCGGTGCCTGTGCGTTCTGGTGCTGAGCTTATTAAGGGTTAGTGGTGACTCTGTGTGTGTGCTCACAGTTCAATGAACATGCCTTCAGCCAGGCTCCATATTGAGGTGTTTGGGCTGTCTCTGGTGTTGGATGCAGGTGCAGGGGCTCAGCCTCCTGGTCCAGCAGAGCTGCCATCCACCAGCATGCCATGCTGGGGCTGAGCACCAGAGCAGTGTGCTGGCTGCAGCACACCAAGCTTAGGAAACGTCGTGCCTGAATTCTGGCTCTAGTCCTGCTCAGCTGCCACTGAGTATATGGCAGCAGTGTGCATTTGGGGCCAAAGTTTCTAAATCATCCAAAGAACAGGATTGGTAACGGCCYTGGGTGAGCACACGGACCTGCACCTTTGCTGAGACACCAACCTGGCTTTGCACAGGCGCAGACTCTCTTCCAGTGAAACAGAGCAAATATTATACTGGATTGATTTAATGACCAGTTCATGCAAAGCTGAAAATCTGACAGAGCGAGCAGTAATAATATCATTGGCCTCTTTCTACCTACAGAAAGTGAAAAAAAAAGAATTCACTAATATTGAAATCCTGAAGAACACGATGAAAAGGGGACTTTTCAATTACATGATGCTTGATTTGATAAATCAGAGATCAATATGCTATGTTGTTGTACTGAACTTTTTCTCCTCTCCTCTTGCATATGTATACCTTCACTTGACTATCTCAGGTTCTGTTTTGAGTCATTTTAAAATGAAACATAATTTTCATTCAAGCATAGTTGGTTCAAGCCATAAAAAAATGATGTCATCCCTTATTCCATAAAGAGATAAAAATATATAAATTAGGAATAAGAATTACCTTGTTAGATATGGGATAATTTAAATAAATATTCATGTACATACAGTATCTGATATCACTGTGTACAAAAAAATGTTCTGTAAGGGAAACAAGTTGAAGTTTGTTTGACTTTTCATATAATCATGGAATTGTTAAGGTTGAAAAAGACCTCTAAGACCATGGAGTCCAACCGAGTAACTCAGTGCTGTCATGTCCACCACTAAGCCAGGAGCCCAAGTGTCACATCTACACGTCTCTTAAATACCTCCAGGGATGGTGACTCCACCGCTTCCCTGGGCAACCTGTGCCAATGCTTAACAACCCTTACAGTGAAGAAATTTTTCCTAATATCCAATCTAAACCTACCCTGGCACAACTTTAGGCCATTTCCTCTTGTCCAGTTGCTTGTTACTTGGGAGAAGAGACTGACTCCCACCTGGCTACAACTTTCTTTCAGGCAGATAGCAAGAAGTTCTGCCCCTTGAGCCTCCTTTTCTCCAGGCTAAACAGCCCCATCTCCCTCAGACATTCCCCATGAGTTGCTCACCATGTGATCCAGACCCTTCCCCAGCTCTGTTGCCCTTCTCTGGACACGCTCCAGCACGTCAATGTCTTTCGTGCAGTGAGAGGCCCAGAACTGGACACAGGATCCAAGCGATGACCTCACCAGTGCTGAGCAAAGAGGGACAATCACTGCCCTGGTCCTACTGGCCACTCTATTGCTGACACAGGCCAGGATGCCATTGGCCTTCTTGGCCACCTGGGTACACAGTGGCTCATATTCTGCTGCTTTCAACCAGCACCACCAGATCTTTTTCTGCCAGGCAGCTTTCCAGCCACTCTGCCTTCAGCCTGTAGCACTGGGTAGGGTTGTTTTGACCTGGCACTTGACCTTGAACCTCATACAGTCGTCCTCATCCAACTGATCTAGCCTCTCCAGATCCCTCTGTAGACCCTTCCTACCCTCCAGCAGATCAACACTCCTGCCCAAACCAGTGTTGTTTGCAAACTGACTGAGGGGACACTTGTTTCCCTTGTCCACATCATTGATAGAGATATTAATCAGGACTGGTCCCAGTGCTGCACCCTGGTGAAAACCACTTGTGGCCAGCCACCAGCTGGATGTAACTCCAGTCGCCACTACTCTTGACTTGGGCATCCAGACTTTTTTTTACCAGTGAAGCATATTTTTTTTACCCATCCATGCCATGAGCAGTAGTGTCTCCAAGAGAATAACACTGGAAATAGTGGCAAAGGTGTTACTAAAGTCCAGGTAGGCACATCTACAACCTTTCCCTCATCCACCAAGTGGATCACCTTGTCTTAGAAAGAGAGCAGGCTGATCAAGCAGGAGTTTTTCATGTTCTTGACAGCTAATATCATGAACAATACTGGTGGTGTAAATGACTTTTATATGAATCAGTTTATCCAGACTGACATACGTGGGCTAGACTTAAGGAGGAAAAGTATGAAATGAAGATGTTGATGCTAGACAGTTAAAGACTCAGACTCCTTTATTTGTATTGCCAATAAGTGGTTAATGAGTTAATGTTTCAATTCTGAGGATGTGAAAGGATGTATCTTTTTTTTTCTTCAGCATCTGGATGGCAAATTTTGCTCTGTATCAAGTTTTATCAGGATTGGTCCTTGTGTTTTGCCACCTGCATGTTTCTCATCTCCAGATATTTTGAATCTATTTCTCTCCAGAAAGCAATAACTTAGAAGAAGTAATAATCCATCATGCTTAACCTTTCATACAAGGTACTGAACGTGTGTTTTAAATCATGCAGAAAATGTTGACAGGTATTTCAGTGAAATGAAATTTCCTTATTAAGAGCTGCAGTTCATTTAGTTATTTAGCACACTGGGAGAAATATTAAAATGCAAAAATCTGAAAATGCACCATTGGTTCCACTGTACACCTGAATTTGCATCATCAGTTTCTGGAAATGTAATGCTTTTTCATGGTTTTATATGTTTGAAGAGTTAAGAGTGATTCTGAAGAAGCTTGCTATCTTAGAACTGAGTGGTCTAAAGATAGAGAGGAATAAGTCATGTGGTGTCTGTTGTAGGCAATCTACTGAGACAATGAAATRGAATGGAATGGAATGGAATGGAATGGAATGGAATGGAATGGAATGGAATGTTTCAATTGGGAGGGAACTTCAATGATCATCTAGTCCAACTACCATTCACAACCTTCAGATAACCTTTAAATAACGAGACTGACTATGGGACTTCATTCACAGCATGCAGAGTCTAAATTTAAACCCCTGCAATTTTACCCTGTGTGGATCTGAGCAACAGGCTATATTCATTTTGATTTGACATTACTTCACCACAGTCATCTGGTTTTTGGTCAATTTAGAGAGTGATCAGTGAGGATTTGTATCTTGCATTTGATAAAATTTTGATATAGCCTCACTGATATTTTAAAGTTCAGCATGACCTGGTTCCAAGGAATATATTTTTAAGGCTGTGAAAAAAAAAAAATCAAAACCAAATGAGAGTTGCTATAAGCAGACTATATTTTCCAGTTAAAAAACAAAGCCCTACATGTTTCTTCTTAACCTTGTCATGCAGATAGGTCTTRAGCAAGATGAATTGAAATAATTTAAAAGAATAAAATTGATTCAAATGTTGACTGAGACTTATTTTCTCAGCAGGTGTAGTGAGGCACTAGGTGAGATCCAGAAGATCTGGAGAAGTATAAACCATGCTGTCATCTATTTCCCACCATCTGTCTCTGTTCATACAGCTACATATAGGGTGATGGAAAGGTAAGGTTGTCCTCCTTTCACAGAAGACAACCCTTAGCCGGGCTTTGCTTTTCCTGTCTTGATACACTCAGGTGCCCTACACACAGCCTATGAGGAAAGGAAGGAGTTTGGCTGATCATTACCAGCCTTTACTCCCATTCCTCTTTCCTGTGCCCTCTCTTCCACCAATATTTCCTTACCTACAGGCAAAGAAGAGAAATTCTGAAAGATCTGAGTACAGGATTTATCTTTGATTTATGTATCAAAGGAAGCACAGCCACATTGAAGCAACACACGTCTTTTCAGCCTCCATATTTTCCTTACAGAACTGGCAGAACCCTGTCCTTTGCATGTTCTCCTAAGACTTTTGCTACCTTTGAAATATATGTAATGAGCTAAACCTCCTGAAGTTCTTCATGGTAGTGAAACTTGTAATTTGTTTTCAAAAAAGTCTTGTCTGACAGAAGACATCACTATTTCCTTTTCATTTCTTCACAACTTTAGAACAGAATGTTGGCAGTATCTGCAGATTTCTCGTCCTGTTCCTCTTGCTCCAAAACCCTTGTAAGTGTTGAAACATTTTTGTTGAGAGAAATTGCTAAAACCTATTACTTTCCTCAGATGTTTTGAAAATTAGCCAAAGAAATACCTCTAAAAGAAAACAGTTTTCCAAATTTGCTTTCCACAGTAACTTAGTGTTTTAATGCATGTTATTGGCTACATACCTCCAGTTCTGAAAAAACACTTCTGAAGGTAAACTGGATGTTGTCAAGTAACAATGTTTTTCCTGATGTGTAGTCTTAATATAGCAATATAGATCTGATCTGGCAGAAGTAGCAGCAGAAGATATTCTCCAGGCTATGAAAACCCTCCTCCAAAAGCCACAGTATAGCAGATCCCAAGCTGCTTGGGTGTGTTGGTCTCATATTTCCTAATCCAGCAAGTTTGGATGTCTTTTAAATGGAACTTTCAATAACTGAATTCCATGAGTTTTTGCAAGATTTAACATTTCTGTTTTTGGAAATAACAGCAACCTCTTAGCAGCTCCATGCTTCCTCACAAATATTTCTTGTCAATCCTACTTCTATTTAAGTATACTTCTAGTGTTCAGTGTATTTTTAAAATGTTAGAAATTCCCTAGATGTTTACGAATGTCCAAAAGTGGTGTTAGTATTTCAGTTCTGCCCCTTTGCCAAAACAATGCACATCAAGTACAGGTTCGTCATGTAAGCTGTGCAGCACTATCTTGGTGCTACTTGAAAAGTAAGATAGCATTGACTAGAAAGGAAAGTACATGCAGCGCACAGCAAAACATCTACTTCTGCAGTAACAAGGGTTTTGATGGAGCTACCTAATCCTTCAGCTAATCCAGACCTTTCTTTTTAATGGAAAAGCTGAAAAAATCAGATCTTGAGGTAACGGAAATGTAGATGTTCTACTCTGGTTTTTCTTTTATCACTATATACATAGACATGAGATGTTATCACATACTGCTGACAGAAGTGTTTCAAATGAAGAACAATAACTGTGTGCAAGATAAATTAAATTATTTTTCATTGTGTTACTGTCTTGGAGTGACTTTATGATGCTATATATCCCAATCGCCTGCTCAATGAAAAGTATTAACTCTGTGTCTTTAAGCTGGCTTGAGAAGCCAGGAGTTATGTTTTGATTTTCTTTGAAGGATATTTACATTCTTTCACCTTTATCGGCTCGCTATGGTATRGTTCTGAGAAGAGAACACCTCGGCAGTCACTTTCTATAGTTGAAGGTGAAGGGACACTTTTTTTACTTTTACCTTTCTGTTTTCTTGTGAGCTTTTGCCCGGTTTTTACTCAGCTGAGGGATATTTGGATGGAGTTAAAACTTGCTTTTGGCTTTTTCCCTCCTCTGCCTGAGGCAAGGGAAGAAGACAGTTTTTTTCTGGGATTGTATTTTCTTTTTCTTCTTCCTTTGGAACTGTACAGCAGACACCTGGGCTCTTCTACATACCATCTCTCTGGGGCCTACAGCCCACGGGCCTGGACAGGGCCTACTCCGTACTCAAGCAGCTAGCTGGAGACAGAGCAGAAGACCACACCTGCCAAGGACTCAGGACTTTGATTCATYCAGGTTATCCTCCTCACGAGAGGTTTATTATCTAACATTATTAATTTTTATTTTTATAAAWTTTTTTCCCTTCCTCTGGTGCCTGTGTGCACCCCCCAGCAGCTGGGTTTTGCTAAATAAACAGGTTTTTTTTCACTTTCCTCTGAAAATTCTTAAGGGGAGGAGAAGGGAGTGCAGAGGAAGCTCTTTGAGTCTTCCTCCTAAGTTTGTCCAGACTGTGACAGTAACTGTCATAGATATGTCACATGATATTTTTTCTATTGTAAGGTGTAGTGTAAGGATTGATTGCTGGTGAATTTCATAAATGGAAACCATCTTAATTGTTGAATGTTCCATCCCTTTCTTTATTTTCAAAGGAAACATGAATGAAATTTTTAAATAACATTATGATTTCCAGGCACAATAAAAAAAGAAAGAGAGAGGACAAAAAGTCTCTCTTGTATTTTGCTGGTTTTCTTGTATTAGCAAGGTTCTCAAAGCGCTTTGCAAGACTAAGTGAAATAAAGCTCATCAGACCAATGTGTTAAGCTCATAATATTGTCACTCCTGTATTACAGCTAGGGAAAATATGGAATGAAGCTATCAAGCACAACATGTGAGACTCAGAAAAACCAACATCTGTTTCAACTTCATTGTGCATTTTACCAACTGTCCTGTGTTTTTCAGGCAGTTTCCTCAGGTGTGCAAAGGATACACATGTTTTCCTTGCAAAACTGGAAAATACAGAGGGAAACATTCAAGTTGCCACGCTCAGATGTTTTATAAGTTATATTGTCCCTTCACAAAAATGTCAGACATGTTCTGCCAAACATCTGCCAAACATTATTCTGACATACACAATAATACAACTTTCCTTTTGAATCCTTTAGGAGCAGGCACAAGGTAAGAGGGCGTGGGCTAAACACTGGCACCAAATTAACGTGAGAGTGAGGCAGAAATCATCAGTGAAAGGGATTAAAGATTTTTTTATATATAAAACTGTTTTCCATAACACATTAGGTCTATTTGCAATATTTGATGTGCCACACCATAAGTACCTGCATCATAAATAGTACTGACTCTAACTTCTGCGTGATACCCTCACTCTTAAGGGGAGAGTAAGCAGAATAGCAATAGATGTTGATGTTGTCTGGAAGGCCTGCAGCTCCCCAGGGAGTTTTACTGGAAATAGTGTTAAAATGCAGTTGTATAATCAGTGGCTCATTATTCAGCACACAGCAGTGTGGGCAGTGACCATCCTTGAAGTGTCTGGAATGTGAAAGAACACAAATATGTGTTACTGAGCATAAACTCTTCTGGCACTAGTTGAATCTCCGAGTGATTGTTATGGTGACACCAAAGCATCAGGTGGATACAAGAATTAAAGCCAAGCTTTTACGCTGAGAAGTGATGTGTGTAGACCGGAGGCAGACTTGCTTTTCAAGGCTGCCATTTCAGCCCTTGAGGAGAGGAGTTACTGCCGAGCCATTTAGTGRCCACCACCACCATCTGCCTGCAGGGAAGGGCTGTCTACAACTTGCAGGGCTGGTCCCTTCATAGGTAGCTACGTGATAATGTCTCTGCCAGCTCACTCTAAAAATTATCAGAGCTCTTTCCTGTATGAAATAAGGACCTTTCTAAGAGGCAAGAGGAAACTGAAGGGATTAGAGCAGAGGAAAGAATATCTGACAAATCCATCCTCTAACCAGGTGCTCTGTTGAGTTCCTGAAGATAACCCTAATATCTAGATCCATTGGATTTACATGAAAGACATTACTAGGAAGGATCTTTCCTTTTTTCCCTTTCATCGCTTTGAGGGTGATTAACAGTGCCTGTACTTTCACTGATGCACCTGCAGGTAGTGAAGAGATGTATTCACAACAGCAAGCAATTTCACAGCATGAGCACTCAGAAACATTATTTATTACTACCGTTCTAGCTAAAAAGTCTGAGACTGCAAAATAGTAACACATACAAGATCTCATCACTCATCTGTAATTTGCATTTTTCATGGATGCAAACCTGGCTGGCTAATTGGGAAGTCATTTGACTTGAGACTTAATATACTTTTACCTTATGATGGATTCAGCATGAAGAGAATATATTGTGTTTTCATTACTTAGAGCCAGGAGCAATTTTCAACTATGTGTTTTCTAGTTTCAAACAAGAGAAAAGATTTATCTGCGAGAGTAAAATATTGGCCCATCTAATTCAGCATACTTCCAGCAGTTGCCACCAATGCAGGGCCTGTTGCTGAGTGTGCCCTTTCCTTATGATTTTATCAAAGAACACACAATTATACAAAAATACGCAGTGATAGCACACCAGGGAAAATCCTTCTTTGTTCAAAGAGCACAGGAGATGAGCATTGCAACAAAGGAAATCAAACCTTCAGTTGTTGYATTTTCTATGGTCAGGGTGAGGGAAAGGAGACTAAAACTTAAATGTAGAAAGATGGCTAATTTCTAAAACATGCCGTAGACAAACCACAACTACAGAGTGAAGGTTATCCACGTTTCTGTGTGACACCACATACCAATACCCAGTATGGACCTGGTAAAGGCCCACCTAAAGGGACCAAGCTTGCTTGTGGTTTTGTTAATGATGAAGTGCAGAGAAAGATCTTCCAGATGGAGGTAGATTGTCACAAGTACGAAAACATGGGATCGGCATCCCTCCCCTTGCTGTGATGCAGCTCTTAAAGAAAAGCATCCTGTACTTCTAAATAGGAGAGATGAATGGGCACAAAAAGGACTGTCCTGTTCCTTTCCCGGATAGATTTCCCCTTGGAAAACTGACTTGGAAATCTAGTTAGAAGATTAGTCCTGTATGGTCTAAAGATATATATGGTCTCCTATACTGAAAATACCAAGGAAGCCTTCTGTGCCTAGACTAGAAATATACGTATTAACTTTTGTTAGTGCTCCTTGCTTATTGTGTACAGCAGAAAATATTACTTATGCCAATAGAAAATAGTCATTGAAAAAAAATGCAGTGTTTGTGCCGTTATGTATCACATTTAAAATGAATAATAGGATAGATATTTTAGGGGCAGGTACAAGAAGTACAACTTACAACTAGCTGCTGGCTGTAGAACATGTTGCATTCAAGGCATAGCCTGACAGTAAAACAGATTTCATGGAGGTGTGTTTACACCCACACCTTCTTCCTTCGATGTAGTCCCTCTTCTCAGGTGCCACAGGAAGTCTGCACCCACTTCTGACATGACTCAGAGAAGCGAGTTCTGCCTCTGTTTAATGCTGCCCAGGAGTCCAATCTGTCCATAAACCAAATCTTATGAGTGGTGGCTTTGGATGTATCCCATACACTCAACGCAATAGAACTGTTTGTGAGCGCTCGAGTAGTGCAGTTGCAATAGAGAGACATCGAGTGAGCCGAGTTGTACAAGTGTAGTGACACAGGATTTTGGATTCTACCATTTCATCAGCTCGTTATATAAAATCGTGAAATATACTATCTTTGAAATGGGACGAAAAGCATAAAAACCCCACAAAACCAGAAAGTATTCCTTGTAAAGGGGCACATCCCTGAACTCCCGAGGAGCCGAAGCGCACTACAAACAAAAGCAGAGCGCCCTCTTGTGGCTCCTGGGACAGGTGAGACCCGCACAGGACAAGTGTTTGGTGGTGTCGTGGGAATATCCTGCAGTTAGGATCTTCTATTCGGGAAGAGATCCCCACTTATTAATCCCATCATTTTTGAGGGAATTTGTAAAAGCTGTTCGGGTAAGCCTAAGGAAGCTTATTTTAATGCACACACTCCAGAGTGTTTTTCTTCCTTTCAGTTTGGCAGTATTATACTATATTATTTTTCATAACTGTGAGAATTTCCTTTAAAAAACCACAACGACTATTAGTCTAATTACTTTTTTTCTTTCTTCATGTTATTAAATTTTATTTTATAAATGTAGTTTACTATATTGCAAATTTTCTGAAACATCCTTGTGTTTTCCTTTTGATATTTATTGTCTTTTTTTTTTTTTTCCCCACAAAAATGCATTCGACATATTTCATTTCAGAACGGAAATGAGTTTAATCTGTGGACTTGGTAAAAAGAAGATTACATGCAAAATGATATTGATGAATGTTCTTAAAAATTATATTTCTGTGTTCCCAACTTAATAAAACCTTCGTTTCATGAATATATGGTTTATTTATAAGATTCGAAAAAAACCATCTTTGCAGAAAATTACAATGCAAGAAAGAGGTAAGATCATCGGAGAACTGCATTTCTGTATGTTTCCTCTTTAATTTCTGGACATCTGGTTTAAGTCTGTATTTTATATTAGGAAATAAATGTTAATTTACTGGATTTACTAGCGTTTTAACCTGATTCAACAGGTGAATTGTCCACGTGCTTTTATAGTTGCCACCATATTTCTGAATACACAGACATTCAGAATTAGAATCCATTTCTTTAGCAGCTGGAACCAAAGTCCTAATACAGTAAGAGAAATTAAACTACACAACTTTTTTTTTTTTTACACATTCAGATAGATACAAAATAACAGAAACTGGTCTTCCTTTATTATCAAATATCACAGAACAAATATTCTACAAATGAATCATTATCTGTACAATGACACAGGCACAGGATAAATTGAACTATTTAATTAACTTACACATTATTATTTCTCTTAAGTTTCATCATGAAATGAGAGTCTTTTCTCAACATTTAAATAAAGTATATAAGAAGATATTTTAATGCAAGTCAATCACTTTCAGCGTTGACATGCTCAATCAATTAACGCATGAAACAGTCCTAAGTATAACAATGCTTTCACTCAGCCAACAGATGAGAAAGGAAAAATGATATTAAAAAAAAAAGAACTTTCTCATCCTCCTATGAATTCCTGCTCAGAAATTGCAATAAAATTTACTGCTTTATCAAGGCTTGCTGGAACTTATTTTCCAAGAGTCACCGGCAATCCAAGCCATCAATTTTTCTGTGTCATACCGAGACAACATGGAAGCTGAAAGCTGCACTGAGCTGTTTTGCTTTTTGGGAGAACATGGTAGGATTAGGAAATCAGCATTTATCACACATTTTCTGTTGCTCACTGTATTCTGTGTCATGCGGTATCTGTGTCTGCACCAAGTTTTTTAAAATCCTATTTTTTTCATGGTATTAATAGAAATGTGCATGTCCAGGACAGTAGACACCAATGAGCAGACATGTGCATACCTATGCACACACAGGGAAAGAAATTGCTCTCAGCTAACATTACCAGGTATGTATCTTTCCAATAACCACTATTATGTGTAAATATTTGGTAATGTGGTAGGTTGCGGTTTGGGTTTTTTCATACTTCTGTATTCTAATACCAGTCTTTAAGTGAATATGTTCACTTTAGCAAAATTAGCAATTGTTTTTTAAGTGAAACATTGGAGAAGAAGACATTGTAACATTTTCTGTGTGAAAGATTTGATATATTAAAGGAATATGTTTTGATCAACAGAGGGCACTCTATGGTTTTCAAAGGAGCCTAATAGAAGCTTAAAAGGGTTCAGACGGAGATGACTGAGTGTGGTTTTCAAAGAGCCTTTAGTACTGGTCAATCTATAATTTATTGGAAATGCTACTGATTTCCACAATAACATAGGGTATGGGAATGAAAGAGAACCCCATCATTTGATAAAGTCAGATACTAGGATWAAGGCTGTGATGTACACAGTAGCTCTTAGTTACATCTTCAAAATTGGAAATTATGTGCAAAAGTTGTAGCATCCTCTGCGTCAAAAGTGTACTTACTCAGTAATGCAGTAATGGCGTGTTTTACCCCTGCTGTTTGTTTAAAAATGATGACTTTGAATATCATAAGTGTTGACAGGTCAGGCCCTGCTGCTATTCCATACCGGATATTTCTTCCAGTTCATAAATAGGTTTGTTTCCTGACACCAGCCTACCTTGTGCTATTGACTTTACTGACCATTTTTACTTCTGTTGGTCACTTATTTTCAAATAAAATCATTGCATTTAGAACTAGAATCTGGAGGGGAATTTTGTTTGAGCAAACTAGGTATTTTTAGCTTATCTGTCTAGAGTGCATGGAAATAAAGTAATAAAGATATAGAACAAAACGATTCATTGATACCACGTAAAACTTCACAAATTACTTAAACTGAGATTTTCACGTAGAAGCCAAACTATGAGAACTTGGCAGGAGTACTGCACGCAGAACTATCATACATTAAGGTAGCATGCATGTATTTCTGTAAAGTAGACTGATCGTGCTTAAAACCCTAAAACTCAAATAGACAAAGCCATGCTACATGCCCGCCCTGGAGAACACAGGAGTTAAGCTCTGACACAGTTTTAAGTAGGTGCATGATTCTCTTTAACAAACCTTCAAGCATGTGATCTACGTGTAAAGGTGGGGCAGTACAGGCACCTCCAGCTCGAGAGAAGACACTAAAGGTTAAAGCAGAGAGAAGTGCAGTAAGCCCTCGTTTTATCCATTCCTCCGTAGTAACCCCCCTGAGAATTACTGTATAACATGGGCTTGTAATTACAGACAGTAGGAGAGCCGGTGAAGAGCTAGTCAAAGTTTAGAGAGCGAATTCTTATCTCTTTGCCGTGCCTATGAGCGTGGAATGAATTGAGGGAAGCAGCTGGAAGTGTACGTCAATCAGAGCCCAGCTCTCACAAGGAGCGAGGATTCCTTTATCGCAAACCTGACGCATAGAAGTTAAAAGCTGTTTTCCTTGCTTTAACACTTACATTTGCCAACAGCTGTTTCAACATTTATAAACACAATTCCCACTGGCTGCCAAATTACCATAAATTCATTTCTGCATATTTTTGAGTAGTAGGCATAAAAATAATTACGTCTGATTAAATCCATTTATGCTTTCACGTCTTTCAAATGTATAGTAGATATGAATTGTTGCCATATATTATATCTAAACAAAAATTTCATGATGAGTTTGAGGCAGGTTATCTTCAGAAGGTTAGGAAGCAATAATTTATTAGATACAGTCAGGTCACTGTATTTCATAGTTTCATTCCAGCTAGAGTCCACGGCGTCTGGTAAGAGACAGCTCAACTCGGGGCAGCAGCATGCTCTCAGAGATTCAGGTGTTCTTTCTGTCTCCAGCTTCATGTCAGTGAACTGTTTTAATGTTATAGATACCAAGAAAAATTCTGTCTGTAGGAGAAAGACACCTTCAGGGTGCTGCTACAAAATGCTTCTTCTGTAGTGAATATGTTTTCTCCCCCTGGAAATTTAAACTGTGGCTAGTGTTGCTGAGCACTTGTTCCTGCAGGAAAATGTGCGTTTGACTTGTTCGAATGTGAAGTGTGTGTGATGCTGGCAGGCACYGTGCTTGAGACTGTGGAGCTACAGGGACCGAGTTTGCTTCTTGCCGCTGAGCACGAAATGCCTTTCATCACGGAACGTTTAACCTTACGCATTCTACCGCAGTCCTGGGTAACACTTCATTTTAGGTGTGCCAGCATTATTAATTCATTTGGTATTCACTGTAATAACACTGATCATAATTAACTCATTCTCTAACCTTGTGAGTGTTTTAAGTGTTCACACAGAATTCCAGTGCAATTCAGCATTAATTACGGTACCACCTAATTTTCGCAGAGAAACAAGAGTGTGTGATCTGCCTCATGAGGTAGCTCCCTTAACATCTCAGAGCGGTCCAAATATTTGGAGTGTATGGGTCTTGTGAACATGTTGGCTATATTCCCTCTCTGAGGAAAATTGTGTATACCATGTGGACAAATTATGAAAGAACAATATTATCTAACATGCAATATACACATGCCTATTCTGTATGTCACTATGTAGAGTATATTGCACTGCATTTAATACTCATAAATGTGTCCACTTTATAAAATATGAAACTAGCCAAGCTGCTTTTCAAGAACTTAAAAGAAAAACTATAAAACAAACGTCTTTAAATTTAAGAAACTCCCTCCTTTAAATTTTATAAAACTATAGCTCACATATACATACTAATATACAGCAGCTGAAGCAATCATGTGATATCAAATGCCATGTATTAGTTTAACCAGACTGCTTACTGAAAAGATATTTTGAGCTAAATAATCTCCTTTAATTGAAAATAGGTATAAAATTGTTATGCTTTTATAAAGTACATTGTAAATCTGAAAATTAGTACACTGTAAAGTAAAACTACGTGCTCCATTTCATAGCAACTTAGTAAAGTACAGATACAGCTACACGATTTTAATGCATCCCTTAAATTAATATTTTCAGGGATGACTAACTTTGTTGGAGAAAATTATTCTAGGCAAAACCTGGGCAGGTAAGGGCTCAGCCTGCAAGCTGATTTTCTCTGCTGCAGTTTCTTGAACATTCTTTCAAAATTACCCACCTTTGCTCATTTTCAAATGATGGAGAGTGCAGATTTACATAAAGTATATCTATATATTGTGTACTCACACAAAACCAGATCATTATCAACAAAGTATTTTGGATATGTGTTTTATCTTGTTTGATATTCCTGGACTTGTATGTCAATTTTTCATTTTGCTATGCTAAGCCCCACCTTGATAATAAAAGGGAAGTTTGAAAACTGAAAGCCATGTCATATGATTTAGGCTGTTGCCTCATGACTACCTCATATTCATTAAACTATCTGTCCACAAAGTCCTCGGAATGAATTTCTCTTGGTCTACATGAAGGAACCAAGGGAAYTAAAAATAAACAGAATTCAGCCAGTAAATGTGTTAAAATAATATTGATTTTTTTTTTATAGTCCAAACCTGTATTGTAGAACACTCTCACCATTGGAAATCAATGGCAAAATTTTAATTGACTTCTACGGAGCTAGCATATAATCTATGAAATTTAAGATTGAGACTGTGCTTTATTTTTTAACCCACTGCACTGCAAGCTGCAGCTAGAATAGTGATCTACTGTTCTTTAATAAGTGACTATGACTCCAATTAGTAAAAATGTGTTATGTACCAAGTGGAAGAAGAATCCTGATATTTTATACTAGATTAATTAGTGAGACAGCAAATACAAGTTATTTAAACAGAGCATATTGAGGTTCAAGATTGCTTCTTGGAACTTACAGTATCTTATAAATTTCAGTATGAAAGACATTTTATTTTTGAACAAAGAAATGCTGAGGAAATGTGATCTTACTTTAGAAAAAAACCCACAATATTTGATTTATAACTTTTCAGGCAGCAGATCTGTCACACTGGCTCCTTTGGAGGGTGATGTCCTGCTTCAGAGGTGCAGCCAAAGGTGTTTAGGTGCACATTAGCGAGTTTTTCAGAAAGATTAAGGGTGAGCCCTGAATCTGAAGGGCAGCTTCCTAATCTGAACAGGTGTGCCTTTCACTCTATGCTTTATATTTATAGAGTTTGGGGTTTTCATTTTCTAGAAGCACTACAATTCCTGCCTCATAATCTTTCTGGATTATGTAGTCTGAATTTATTTAGGCAACAACCTGCTAAGAAGGAAATTCATTTTTAGAGCCTTGTTGTTGCAATAAACATTTTTTAGCTTGTCTGGTGATTGTCACCTCTTAATTACTCCCAGAGCAAGAACTTTCAAAACCCTTTTGACTGAGACACTAATTGAATTTAGTCTTGAATTTCTGTAGTGTTTCTTATGTGGAAGGAGAAGTGGATCCTGAATCATGCAGCTCAGATCTCAGTTTGACCTTCCCAAGGGCCATTTATAGCTTCATCACATGGAGCTTGATCTAGTCACTGCCTTGCAAATGCTCCAGCTGCAATTTCTATATTAGTGTGTTTGGTGTTATCTTATTATTTTGGTGAGCAAATACATTTCCTTTCTCTCAAAGTTCTCTAACATGAAAAAATGTGAAGCATTTTGTCAGTCTCAAAAAGATTCAAACAAACACTTTAAATATATGACAGCGATCCAGATGCTCCTTCTCCTTGTGTTTGCTGTTATGCAGTGGTATAACATAAAGGAGCAGAGAGGCATTAGGTATGTCTCCG
Source organism: Amblyornis subalaris (assembly GCA_018881555.1). Taxonomy (NCBI): domain Eukaryota; kingdom Metazoa; phylum Chordata; class Aves; order Passeriformes; family Ptilonorhynchidae; genus Amblyornis; species Amblyornis subalaris. Next base: position 1,690,092 of record JACAXG010000061.1, on the reverse strand, counting down.
TTTGCTCCTTGCTTATGAAAAGTAGGATGCAATGAGAAGTAGTTAGACTATGTGTTTTGGAAAACGTGGCACAGTACCGATGCCAATAAAAAGAACATGTAGTTGAGACAGAATTAGATAATGCAATCAGAAAATGATACTTTCTCTTAATGCTCTAAAACAGACTAACAAGTGAAAGCATACAATAACTGTAAAGTTGGTATGAAAAGGATAAATAGAGTTAGAGGGAATACCATAGAACTGATTAACCCTGCAAAAATCTCCTACTAAGGTAGTGTTTACTATAGTGGGTTAGTCCCACGTTAATGAAACATTTAATTATAATGCTTAAAACCTCAGTATCAACACAAAAGGGGCATTCTTTCAAATTAAATAGAAGGAACATGAATACAACATTGTCGTATGCTTTTGCTTCATTTCTGATTTATTTAGTTTCTCTTCACTAGTAGAAAGAACTCATTTTTCTTCTAAGTAGACATAGTAGCTTTTTATTGTAATAATTAAAATACTGATAATAATAAAAAAATGATGATGCAGAGTAGAACTCAAACTTATCCAGAGCATGAGCTACCACACAATGTAAGTGGTATCTCAGAAGTTTTTTAAATAATAGAGAAGTTGCATCCATTAGATTATACCAATAGTCAATAACATATAGGAAGTAACCAGATAATAGTAAGTCATAGTAGATTTAAATCAGATCATGAAATAATAAAATATATCCCCCCCCAAATTGCTTTTCCATACCGTGCTTCTACGCACAATTTAAATAGATTGCTCTCTAAATCAAAAGGAAAATACTATTTAAAATAAATATAATCTTCCAAGAAACGAAGCTAGTAACTGAATGTACACTACAGTCTCTATCTCATGGTTATCCTTCAGCAGCCATAAGGTTTTCTCAATTCCTTTAGACTTAACCACATGACATCTGAATTCAGGATAGTGACATCTATGAGCAACATCTCTATTGCTCCTGCCTGACTTAGCATTTGGTCTCCTCATCCATGTCAGCTGAAGCAAGTCTCAGAACTCAGATCTTGGCAGATCAGGAAGGTGTTCTTGACATTGCAGCATTTAAGTGCGTCACCTTGCATTCATAAGCACATGTATTTTCCATTAGGGAGTGAATAAGTGGGTCCATAAGGACCCACATGAAGATGAGTTCTTTGGTATTTGTGTGTGACTTTCAAAAGCCTAAGGCTATCCTCAGCACATCCCTGAGAAGTGATGTAGGGTATTTTTAGCTTCAAAAAACCCAAAATAAAGGATTGTTAGATCTTTGTCACATTTTCTTTCAAAATTATAAAGCCAGTGAGCGAAACACAGAACAGGGAAAAATGATGGAACCGTGACAGTATCACCAAGTAGTTGAGGTTGGAAGAGGTCTCTGAAGATCATCTGGTCCAATCTTCTGCTCAGAGCAGGGGCAGCTCCAGTAGGCTGTTTAGGAAGAYGAAACAGCTGTTCTGGGCATGAGGGTAGCAGGTTTTCATGACCCTCCCCTCAGCTGCTTTATCTCATCAGGCTATTCATTATCTACTCTCTATCTCAGACATCCCATCTGTGACAGAAAGATATTAAATTCTAGCACAACTCCTAAACTTTCCTATACTTTCTAGAAACCCTCCTTTCCCACAGCAGTGGGAGATTCCTCTAAGGTTATTTTAAAAGCTTCTTAAAGACTTTAAGACTACCTAAAGCACTTGCATGCTACACTTAAACACGGTTGTAACTTCTGTCTTCACAGAGTGTGTCAATATAAATTCATCCATCCATCCGTCACTATTGGAGGAGACTTGAGCACGTCCTGCTGACTCCCTGCAACCAGTTGCAGTGTAGAGCATAGGGAAACAGATAATCTGAAGGATCAGGAACTTTTTCAATGGATGTTGTGAGCAACACTTCAAAAGCAGTGCTGTCAGCCAGCATTCATTATGACCCCACAGTAATTACCCATTTAAGTACCACGCAAAGAGTAATGGGCGATGATAATTCCCATTGAACACTTTCAACATCCCCTCTGTTCTAAAAGAACGTGCCCTAATTTAAACCGAAACTCATGAAAAAAAACCCCAAATGTCAAACCCCAACCCAAACCCTAAAAATGAAAATAAAATCAACACCCGAAAATATTTATGGTTCTATACATCTGCTTCAGAAAAGCCTTCAGACATATAAGGCCAATGTTTAAGTTTCAGCTCCCCAGGAATTCAAGGCCAACACTCAGAAAAAATGCTGGTGTTTCAAACACTACCCACTATAAAAGTTCTCAGAATTGGGGTAATAAGCATGAGGACTTTCCAAGGCCATGTGGTCAGGGTGTGTTACGTTGACAGTTCAGCTGAGGTTTGTGCTTATATAGCAGGTGTCCTTGCTGTCCTCATTCAGGGAGCCTTTACCTGCCAATCTCTGTGTAGCAAAATCCTTTGGAGTCGGCATGCAGACCACAGGACCAGACTAGAGCATGTCAGAGGTGGAAAAACCCTGAACAGGCTGGGGGTACAACCCACAGGGACTATCTCCATTAGCGCTGTTTCCAACAGGAAATAAATTAAGTTGCTTTATGGTACAATAATTTCTTGCATCTCTTCTTTGAGCTGCTGCATAGAATCAGAACAGGAATTGAGTTAAAATCCTTGTAGGTAGTCCTTCTACTTTTCCCATCACTTCAGCTGTGACGCCAGCGGATGAGAAACCTTAGAGTTAGCACAAAGTTCCAGATGCCATTTTTTCTGAGATTTTATTATTGAAAAACACTTAGAATTTATTTAATCCTTATGCCTTTAAAAGACCAAGAGGGAAATGTGCAATTTTTTTCCCCTGAAAATTAATACGAAATTAAAAAAAGGGAAAGGGAAATGGATGGTAAACTGCCTCATCACCCATCATTCTCCCCTTCCTCTCCCTCCCCACCAAAAAAGAAAAAAAAATACTATAGGACAAGTTTGAAAGAAGTTTTGAAAACAAATTCATCATTTTGGGGTTGGGCTCAATCACTGCTTAGGGAGACTAGGAAATAAATGTGATAAAAAAGAGCTGGTTCTTTCTATATGTTGCCATTGGTGATTACTTTGTATTTAAATGTTTCATAAATAGTCAGAGATTAGCCTTTCACAGGATCCAAATATGAAATTCAGCCAAACTCAATGACTAACTGACCCCTGTTAGTCATATGTCCTCTTCTCAGCAAATTACTAATAAATGCTTGTAGGAGGAATGTCAGACAAGATTACACGTCAGTACCATTAGTAACTGAGGATCGTCTTTCTTGTTCTGTGGTTAGATAAGAAATGTTTTGTCATTTTCAGGAGGCATGCAGAAGTGAATTTTGTATTCATTTACACCGCTTAGCAGAGATAACATGGCAAGTAGCAAATGGATCATCATTTCAGCCCTGAGGTCCTGAGGGCTCATTTATAAGATTTCCTGCGATGAAGCATGCAGTCTGATAAAACACATCCTGTTCCTATTCTGGTTTCATATGAACTTAAATACTGCCCTGATTTTAGGCCTGAATATGTGTGTGCATATAAATAAATATATATATGTATATATATATACACACACACACATGAATTCTTCATCCTTATTGTATTCTCCATTTTTCTTTCTATGCCATTTCAAACTCATCATTATTAATTCAGTCCTTTTGTATCTCCCAGCAAAGGGTGAGCAGAGGCTTGAAAGTTCCCTGTTGCCTTTTAGCAGGACTCCTCCATCATAGCTGTCTAGATGTCTTTAGATGTTTAAAGATGCTATTAGGTATCCACTGGGATCTATAGACATGCCCCAGTGACACCAAAATGTAAGGGAATCACATGTTTAATCTACTTCAGATTTTTTTTAAATCACATGCAACATATATCTCTGTTTAACCATCAGAACAGCTTTGTATACACTTAGACATTGCTCCCAAGTGTCTAGCACCGGCTATGCCTTCTGCTTATTGCCCTTTCAATATCATCTTGAAAAACATGACATTAAAAACCAAGTAGTCTTTCTGTTAGTAATATTTAGGTTCATGGGACTTCAATTCTTATATTCTATAATTTCAAAATCTGAGTGCATATTGCTATGTACTTTCTTGTCTTGTTCTTCAAAAGGATGAAACGTATTGTACATTACTTCTATTACAATTGACTATCTCCTTTATATCTATGAAAGAATAGGTTGAAATACCCATCAATAAGAAAATAGTTTAAAAATGTAGTCAAGTACAATATAGCAATTGCAATAACTAGCACATGCAGTAGTAAAGGATTCCACTAAATTGTATGATGCTTCAGAAAAGCAAGCATTTAAATCAGTTACACAAAGACAGAAAATAGGTTTATGCTTCTGAGGTGGTAGTAGGAAAAATAAGTAAGTTTGATAGAAGAATAGTTCAAAATGGTTAGTGAGATGGTAGACTGAAAATAAACCAGAGTAAGATGTTCTCCCCTCATAGGAAGGTTATGTGAGAACTACAGAGCAGCAGGGCTGTAGTGGTCCTTCAGAGGGGGAGGTGACCATGGAGTGAGTCTGCAAACAAGTAATTCCAAGCAAGTGGTGAAGCTGTGGCTGGAGAATAAGCTGCAACATTTGGTCTAAAGCAATTATCAGGCCATAGCCCCTGGGATTAGGAACCGAGCCAACTCTGGGACTGATGGCCAGGTGCAAGTTGTTTCACACCATGCCTGGAGTCCATTGGTGGTGAATGTTGATCTCAGCCCCCTGAATGGCTGCAGCTCTCAAAGTCTGTGAGCTCCTGCCTCAGGCAGGGAGCTAAAGCTAGAGGTGCCAGCAGGTTTCCATAGCTACTCCTGGCTGGGAAGCGCAGTCTGAAGTTCCCAGAATCCTTCAGTTTCCTGGGAGCAGCCAACTCAGCAGAATAAACTTCTGTCGCCAAACTCTCCAGAGCAGAGCACAGGGCAATGGCTTTCAAATCCATTTGTTGCTCAGACTAAGATCAGCACCTCCTTCCACATAAATCAACACCAGACATAATTCCTAGTCCTCTCACTGCTAAAGGGGACCCTACAGCTGGGACCAGTTGTCTTACTTAAACCACATGAGGAAAACTGACTTACTTAAAAGGTAATTTGTTTCAACTTTCCTGACCCAAGCAGCAGGGACTGAGTTATGTTACACTTGCAAGAGGGAATCCTGAGAGAAGATGGTTTTGACGATCACTGAGCGTTTCGGTCTTGACTTTGTCTTTTAATCATACTGGGCCTAATTTTATACGTGACTCTGCAAGTGCTGAAGCACAAACACATTATCCCAATTAGGGTGTCAAAAGGGGATCATACTTCCAAGCAGAGATGAAATCTTCTTTGGAATCCCTTTCATGAAAGACTCCAAGGTGGATGTCTCTCCTGTATAGGCCTCAGTGATGCTACTTGTGGTTCTCAACACATGCAGCCAGGCAGCAGGGGAGAGCTGGGGCTTGAGCTGCTCCTACTCTGTCTCATTTGTACAGTGATGGCACTAAGAGTTCCTACCTTTACCTATCTGTGCCACACAGAGTTACTTGTTTACCAAATAGGCCATAGAAGGGTTTGGGATACTTTGCATGTGTTAATGCTGCCTTATGCTTTTCTGTTGCATTTATTCTTGTAAGGTCTACTTCAGCAAATATACAGTTCACCATATTTTTCATTTACTTGAGATGAATCTGTTTGGTAAACTTCTGAAATGTTTCCTCATAAGGTACATTGTGAAGGAGTGCAAGGTAAAATATAAGAATCTTTGTAGCCATCATTAAATGTCTTCACCATAATATTTACTACTGCAATCAGAACAAAGCAAATGGGTTCTTTTGGCAGGAAAAAACCAGTCTTAAAAAGACAGAGGGTATTGTTGTTTTCTTGCAAAGTATAGAATTCCTCAAAAATTACATAGTGTCACGCAGCCTGCCATAGCTTATAAAAAAAAAAATGATGCACTGCCTTTAGTTTTATTAGGAAAATTACACTGTGTTAACTCTTTGTGTCTTTGAGGGCAGGTCTCTGCATTGCACAGTAAAGCTTCTTGCAGACAGATGTGTGCCCTGTACCCAGCACAGACTAACGCTGTGTGGAGATACTTGCTCTGGAAAGGTTGGCTCAGATAACTTCATCTGCACAGGCAAAACCTGCGGCCAGTGGCTGGGAGCCAGACTGCTCCTGGCCTGGGAAAAGGAGAGCTCTGGATAATGGGGAGACCTGCAGGGGAGCCTTGCCGTTGCTGCTGGAGGAATGAAGGCATGGCAGCACTGAGGGAGGCTGCAAGGATGAAGCACATCTTTGATGCCTTTTTCAGAAGCATCAGCCAACTCGGTGTTTTTTGTCTCTGGCAACAAGGTAGGCAACAGAGTAACTCTCAATGCAGCAATAAACTTCTTGACTTGTCTGTGCTAAATCACCTGATTTACTAAAACCTGCCTGCAGCACAACACACTAACTCCAAACACAAGTCTCCACATACAAGCCATCCTTCTAGTGTTGAGGTAGCCTGGCCAGTGCTTCCATGRGGATCTGTGCACCACATATCCTTGCACAGAGCAGATCATCTCTGATACTCCAGAGCCATGCATTTTCAACCAAAAGTCCAAAAGCTCTCTGTGAGCTTGGTGTTCAAAATGGGAAGCCCAAAGCCAGTCTCCTAAGAAGTGTTTGAAAAACCARTCTTCTAAAATTATGGGACCTTGATGACCGTAACACAACTAAAACCTCCTATAAGACAAAATTATGAGACAGCAAAGCAGACGCTAACTCTTAGAGATTTTATTACATAAGTGAGTAAGTACCCTCTTGTAGATGTTTGCTAGTCTTTCAAATAGCTAAAGGGTAAGGTCAGATGTTTTGTGGCTACACTGTCCCAAAACATTGATTTCCCATCTTTTTCACAAACGGTTTAACTTTTTCAGGACAATCTACCCTGTACAAAGTATTTAGCTGGACAAGTATTTTTTCCCATATGAAAGACATGGGTGCTCACTGCTTGTTTGGATTCTCATGTTGAAGGTGCCTTCCAAAAAGCATAGATGGGAAAACCATGGTGCCAATTTGTCTTCCTATCTGTGACAAGGGAGGAAGGAAAGCGCAAGTGAGGTGTTTCTGCTTAGAGCAAGAAATGTGGATTCAAGAATCAGTCCCACTTTTCACACAAAGGACTTCAAAGGCCTCTGCTTAAAAGGCCATGTGGAAAATAACATTGGTTTGAGAATGTAAACGAAGCATGTTGTAAAGGGAGGCATGATGTCTGCATCAAATAATTTCTTTGAAAGTATCTCTTGTTGGCAATATTGGTAGATTCAAGTGGCATTGTTTGAAGACTAATATTCATGTCAAAGGAGTGTGGGGCAATAAACTGCCATTTTGGTTGACTGAAGGTAGTATGAAGCTGATGTATTCAGTATGTACACAGCCATTTATCGCAAATGAAGTATAGAGTAATAGAAAAGATCCTCAGGACCATCTCCTTGCTCCTCAGTGTAGCCTTGGGCAGTGGGATCCAAATCAGAAATAACAGGCACAAAATGTGCCTGTTAACTGAGTTAACTGAGTGACTCTGGTAAGACTACAAGAAACAAACCACATTATGGCAATGTTGTTCTACAGTCTGTCAGCTTTGCCATGCAACACCAAGACCTATTCCATACAGAAAACCTAAATAAAGAATATTTTTTTAAAATGCAGAACTTGATCAAAATACAAAGAATCATTAGATTCAAGGATTTCATGTCTGTCCTAACCAGTATATTGCAACATTTTTCACAGTTTCTTACTGATTTCATAAATCCAGTGCTCACAGACATTCAGTAGATAAAAACTTAGAAATTAATGTCTTTGGTTCAAGAGGCTCGTGAGGCACATGGTTCCAACATTTTTACATATAAAGAACCAGAAAAAAATTGCTGCTGTATTTCAACATCATTCAATATAAAATTTTAAATATTGAGTGATTGCGTGCTAAAGGCAGAATTGAAAAAATCTGATCAAAACTCCATCTGTTGTTAAATTTCTTTGTTAAGGACATGCAGATAGGAACTCATCTGCTGACAGCAGGAACTGAGTCACCGACTATGAAAAACAATGAGTGCAGCAAATGCAAACAAATGTCTCATCTAAGTCATTAGCTAAAGAGGTCATTGTAGAAGAAAATGTTTAAGTGTGTTATCAAGAAATCACTCAGATTTAAAATGCGCAATTACTGGAAAATATCTACTGAAAGGCAGAGTAATTCTCCCAGTTGTCAGAGACTTCTGGCTGTTTGCACCAGCCTTCATTCTAGACCTCTATTTTAATATATTTTCAAAGAAAATCTTACAAGACCTCCAAGGCTCATGAAGATGACTAAAAGTGTAATAGATCGATTTGTGGTTTGCCCCTAGCTTTTCAACCTTTAGGGGTTTCTCAGAATTTCTCTGAAATCTTTAGGACTTTGAGTTTGGTTTGGGATTTTATTTTTCTCTCTTTGGCGTCTCTAAAGCCGGGTGTCTAAGTCTGCCCTTGTCATCCTTAGCTCCTTTTATAGTCAAGCAGGAGTAAAAGGCGATTCCAGGGGGGATTTGCTCTACCCTAAGGAAAATGTTTAAATTGTGTGAAATAGATTCCTTCTGTGGACACTGCTCCTCTTTATCTTCTCTAACTTTAGATGAAACCAGGAGTAAGTGGTATAGACTTCAGCATCTCTCTCTGGGACACCTACAGTCAGATGAGATGATTCTTGTCTTGCAAGAGAAATATTTGTTCCAGTGCCAGCTTGTCGCCCTGGGTTTTGCAGTTCCTCAATGTTTTTCACTTCTGTAACAGAGTTCTCCTGCTCTTTCTATAAACATAGCCATGTTTTGCTAACCGTCCTCTTATTGTTTACATTCCATTCTCCTAGGCGGAGACRTTTGATGAAGTTTTCCTTTGACCAGTGTGATTGAGAGGTAGTAACCTTACCCTCCAATCCACAGTAGTTTCTAAGAACATATAAATAAACTAGCTCGGGGTCGTCTGGCCCCTTTCTTGCTCCTTCTTAACAGAACTGAGTCCATGTAATTCTTTTCGTATCCAAGTGCGACACCAGCTGAGGTTACTATACAAGGTGCTGCTTTGGGGACCTGGTGGTGTCTGGAAAAAATAAATAGGGACCAGATCACAAAGCATGGCTGCTAATATTTGTATTGTTAATTCCATCATTTCCTGACTGTTACTTTTGACCAACATCTCTAATTAGATTTTTATTTTAGGAGGTCCAATGTAGTCCATATCTACTACATTTTTTTTAACCCTCATACTGCAAACACCACCATCTTTTATCAACCTSTGATACCTTGCTGCATACATTTATTACCATTACATAGTGATAAAACTCAAGAAACATATCCACAAATGAAAAGCATTTCAAATTTTTGTGCTATTTTTGTTCAAAACTAAATTGTCAGGAATCATTGAGTACTTTGATGCAGACTACCTGCCCACCAGAGATGGCTGGGAAAGGGATCATGCACAGAGCAGCTACATCAGCCTATGTTTGTTTTCTCTGCATCAGCCCTTATGGCAAGCAGAAAAGGAGGTAGAGAATGAGCCCAGATACCATGTGAAAAATCCAAACACAAACAGAAGTAATAAAASAGTTTAAGAAAGGGAACCTTGGTCAAAATCTGAACTAAACTCTGATTTAATTTACATTTCCGTAGATCGTGGCCAGGACAGAGATGGTGARATGAATGCCCCCCCCAACCCACACACAGTTGTACATACAGGCAGCTTTTCAAATTGGGAGAAGACGATGCTTATGTCTCTGTCCTGGGTTCTGTCCTGCTTCAAAATCTTACAGCCTATGAGTGTTTGTTATCAGTGACATTACCAAAACAAGCACTGTAATTACTTCTTTGCATTAAAAAAAAAAGACATRTCTATATTACCTACAAGCAGAATTGCCAATATTCCTTGTTGACATGATATCTGACATCAAATGGGGCAATAACAACACAGAAACAGAGGAAATAAAAAGAACTTTTTCTTAYAAAGGACAGTGTACTAGAGTTGGGGAGATTTAAATGAGGGGAATACTTTTCTATCCAAGAAGACCTGCTACACCACCAGCACATTTTTTGGCTCTACTTTTTGCATTGCTGCCCATTATTGATTTGCCATGCCACTTTCAAAAGAAATGGAGGATCTCTACAGAAGAACGTGACATGACTGTGATGCATTTGCTGGGTGCTAGAGGCATTCCTCAAGACATTAACCTTGTCTCTAAACATGGGGAAACCAGCAAAGTTCACAAAACATGCATGAATTAGTGTTGCAGATGAGTCGGGCTCTGCAAAATGAAGGCCTTGTTACTCTTGTAAAATCATGGCTCACTCCTGTTACTTCAGCTATGATGAGAAGAACTCTGGGAACAACATCAGCTGACTTAGAGATAGTAAAAAAAAGTTATATAATTTTTGCGTGATCACCTTGTGCCTTATGGTGATTGGTTGGATTATTMTTTGTTGTATCGTTCTGGTATGCAGTTGATATGGCCTTAACTGCTTACAAAGGCCTGGTTTTTGCAATAGAGAAGCCTTTCTTTCCACTGCCTCCGGACTCTGTGTTGTTTGTCATCACGACAAATTAGAGACTACAATGGAGTGCCAGGGTAGCAGGACCTCTTCTACCCTTTGTGTAACAAAAAGAAATTACCTCAGAAGAGACCCAACCTGCAATCCATGCTCAGGGAACCTTCACTCCAAAGTCTGAATAGGTGGAGGCATCCAAAAAGAGAAGGAACAGAGTTGTGATTTTGGGCAACCGTGGCTTCCAAACCAGTGTTTTATTAAGGATGACAGGCCTCTCCCTCTAGTCTTTTTCTGAACACTTGATTGAGTGGATTATTTTAGATTTACATCTGTTCTATATTTTTATAAAAAAGAAATTCTTCACAATGGTGGTGGTGATTTTTTTTTTAAATGAAAGGATATGGTTAATATTAATGATAAGTGTTAATAAATTCAGTCAACTCCTGTGCAACGGACATAATGCTCTTGGCATCTCTGCAAGAAACAAAGCAGAACAATTATGAGTCATCAAATGTATTTGTCAGAGGATTTTGTGTGGTAAAAAAAAGCCTGTTCGTGTTAGCATAGTGCTGAAAGACAAGGAGTGAATTATAGCTTGGAAAGTGATGGGATAGATATAAAATCCAGGGGTCCAGAGGCCAACTGACTATATAGACTCAGCTGGAGACAGAAAATACATGTTATGTATTTTTTCAATGGATTCTTCTATTTATCCTGTTAAGAAGTAGTGACTCCCCAAATCAAATGTGAGTTAGGCTAGAATTTTAATCGTACTAGAAACGTTGCCACTGCAATTGGTGTTTGAAGCTCTCCTAACTGATAGTTATGCTATTTGTTCTACTGTGAATGCAGAGAACCAGCAACACAGAAACAGGAGCTGTGGATAACAGAACAGGCACAGCGACACGCAGGCAACTCTATGAGAAGTGTATTGTTCCTGATGAAGTGGTACATATGTGTCCTCCTTTCATGGATGCTGGCATCAAGGGGACTCCTGGACCTTTCTGATGACCTAGAATTTATAGCACCATTCTCATAAACCTCTAAATTTGCTTTGTACTGTTGTCATTGCCCTGAGAGGTGTCTCCAGGGGTACAGGCAGGTAAGAATCTGTCTGTTGGCATTCTAATTTTAGTGACTAGGGCTAATTTAGAAAAATTACATAATTATTTATGGTACAGCAGAAGAGCTTTATTACTCTTTTTTATGTTTTTTGAGGAAAAGAAATGTGGCTGCTATTGGAGATTTTTTTTTTTAAATGAAGACATGTAATAAGCAAAAAGCCTAGTATTATATGTACCTTCAGGGTTTGATTTTAAGATAACTAATGAAGAATTTGAAAACTCATGGGTTGAGTTCCTTCAGACATGCAAATGTACAATGAATTGAACGTGCTGCCATGATATGAATGAGATAATATTAGCAGTTTGTTAAAATGTATTGTGTTTACTATTTTTCCTAATCCAGTGAATCAGATTTGCGCTTTCCAAACACTCTATACTATCTTCCAATCGTGCAAGAACCCAAGTTTCCTATGTGGGATTGCCACCAAACTTGAATTCTCCCACTGTGATGGAGGTTGGATACAAGTGGACACTGCCGATGAATGGCTGAAGTGACAATAAGCTGCGGATGRCCACACCTCCCTGAGGGAACATGGAGCCCTTTCAAAAGAGGTCTGGATGAAAAGGTCGTGAAACAGGTCCTGAAACATGTATCTTCAGCTCTGTGTACGAAAATAAACTGATCTGAATTTCACCTTTTACTTTGTAAACCTGCATGAACTCTGGAGCTCTTTCCTAGCCTTTCACTTGAGTGGCTGGATGGATGAGTGGTGTGGTGATCACATCAGCCAAAATTTGTAAGTACTTTCATATGCAGATTTAACTATTTTCAACAGGAACATATGCTATGTAGTCAGATTCTGATTTTGCTTCTATTTATGACAGTGTAAATTCACAGACCTAGAGGTACTCCTTGTTTCAAATAGTGTCTGGGAAGGATATTATTCTACTTGCATAAATCAGAATTTCGGTAAAGACCAAAGCATTTTGTTTGTAATATTCTCAAAGGTTAAGAAAACTCCAGTACGACTGAATATATGCAGAGCAGCAATTTCAAATAAAAATAATAAGATGTTTCAATAAAAAATTTAATGCTAAAAATATAATAGTTTATCAGACTAATTCAGGTACTTTTCAATACTTAAAGTTACAGAATTTTTGATTCAAATGTCCAAATATGTCCAAATAAAATACTTCAAAATTTATACCAGGAGGCAGAATACTAAACTTTCCAGTGCAAGCACTCAATGCAGTACACAATGAAGAGAGGTCAGCAATACCTAAGCGTTTTTTCAAAGAAATAATACATACAAACATACTGCACAATACTACAGTAGTAGCAGATGTGATGTTATCAGGGTTTGACAGCATTTTCACATAAATTATTGTGTAAGCACAGTTAATCATTACGTACAGGTGGTCAGCCACCTGTTTAATTCAGTTTCAAGCTGATTTACACAGCTTTTAAGGTAAACAATCCCCCCCTCCAAAATTACAGTCTTGCCTGTGTATCAGCTAATGTGGACAATTTTATTTCCCTTCACTTGCCACCACCCCACAAAGACACGGASAGAAAGTTGCAGCTTCTACTCCCCCTTTACAGCCTGGTTTCAGCTGCCAAGTTGTAAGAAGTGCCATTATACAGGTAGTAACAGATGGTTCCAGCCCCTCCAAAATGAATTTTTACCTGCTATATAAACAGTGGTGATTTCATCACTTGTGTCTCACCATTGTGTCTCTAGCTCTGTGTTTCTGGTAGTAGTCTGCAGCCTGTGAGAAAGACCAGCCCCACTTTACAAGCTAAAACTCCTCTTCTGTGAGCATCATATAACCCAAATAGTTATGACATACAAATCCTGGTTATTGCTTGGGTAGTCCTGATACTTAGCACATGTAAGTTGTGTAAGATGTCAAGAAATGTTAACAAGTAAAGCAAAAATGAAGCAGCAATCTCATTGCTCCTGCAGGTGGAAATCCCAGCATCAACATGAGCTCAGTGCATAGCTATGCTCATGCTAATACGAGAAGGGAAATTAATTCTCACCCTGCTTTTGGACAGATTAAATCTGCATTTCAGTCTATATTTTTCATTCCCTGGTTACCTGATTAAACCTGTATTGTAGCCTGGGTTAGCTTGCTGCTGTCATTGACCATCTTTGTTTTGGTGTGTTTTTTTGGTGGGTTGTTTTTTTTTTAATATTCCTTTTCCCTTAACTTAAGGTAAAGGTCTAAAATGGATAAACAGACCCTGTTCCTATCAGGTGTTCTAAAATCTATCAAAATATCCAGAGAACTGTTAATATTATTAAGTCTCTTCTGGAATCATTACTATACATCCCCTACTTGCTTTTTGGGATATCAGCAATCTTTTTAACTTGTGTCCTGAGCACAGGGGAGCACTGAGAGGGACACTTTAGAGCTCTGAGAGAGATCCACATTTCACAATATTCTCCAGCTTCTGTGTTATCTCAGCAGCACATTTTAAATCTACTTTCTTCATCTCTATTTGTTACCACCTTTCAAACTTGTCTCTGCAGTTCCCAAGTCAGGATGGGTGCAGCTTGCAAATCCTTGTAGCTGGTCCTCACAGCTCACTTCTCGGTGAGGACTCCAAAGGGCCAAAATATTCCCCTTCTTTCCAGCTTTGAAATCTTCCTCTGGCGCTTTTCTCTCCAAATATGTCCAAGATGATAAAAAGTTATCAAATTATGTTCTGTCCTGATTCCATTCTGTGCCTTGTGCCTGTTTCAAGCTGAAGGGGAGGCAGCTTTGCCTCCACTTACAAGAGAATTGTGATTTTGTAGGAGTTAAAGTAACCCCCTGATGCAGATATACATCTTTGCACGCATCCCCACTAACTGCGTTAGAACATTATGTGGGCTGCTGACATCAAGTTTTCTCAAGCTGAAATGCCAAGTTTTTACCAAATGTCCTAATCCGGTACCCACTCTGTGTCCATCCTGTGAAAAACATAACCCCAAAACTGAATTTCTTTTCTAGCCATTTGTTTACTGAGGATGTCATAGTTTACAGATAGAAGATCACTTTCACGTTTGTGTGTGAATTTGATGTTTCAACAGTTGCTTTTTTTCTGTGTATGTGCGCATATATGTACAAAATATGCACATAGTATGTGCATATTCTGCAATGAGCACCTCAACAGGATAAAAACTTTGCAGCACTGCAGGAGGCTGCTACCACCACAGATAAGAAGGCAACTATATAAACAGAAAATAGGAGGAAGAAATAAATTCTTGAACATGCTGAGGAAAATCTCAGCTGTGTGTCCCTAAAACCAGGCAAGAAATGTAATATTTGCCTGTGTGGTGTCCCAAGACGACATGCTCAACACTGTTTATCTTTATAGTTCTCAGGTCCCTGTGTACTCCCACCCAAGAGGCTGCTAGCAGTAATGATTTCGTAGTATAATAGGCTCAGTCTTTAAAGGTTTGTGATCAGGGTTGTTTTGTTTTTCTTTGGTTGGGTGTTTTTTAACATATAAATATGCTGCCACAGGTTTTCTGAGGAATGCAAATGTCAGGAGGGAAGGAGTGATTTTCAGCACTTTGTCCTAGCAAATGCTTAGTTAAATTTCATGAAATAACCAACGTAAAACTGACAACAAAAGGACAGTCAGACACATTGTTCCTGGTCCTTTATCAAATTTCAAAAACCTGCTTGGGTAGGCAAGGTGTAAGTGCAACCTCCTGAAGGTTGCAAAAGCTTTTTCTAATGCAGAAGGTTGTATTTGCTGTTGGTCTCTCTCAACATACAACAGAATCTGGGTCCTTCCATTAGAGCTGGATATTGCACTGCTGACATAGACTAAGAAACAGAAAAGACATCCGTCTGTTGATTTAATGCACCTATGGAAAAAAAAAATTTCTATTTAGTTCTATAGGACTGACCCACATGTGGAAGGTGATGACGTGGGTCTTTGGGGAACAGGGTAAAGCTGTGACCATTTGCAATATAACGCTATTTGGACATGAGCTTTACCTCTGTGCCCATCATCCAAATTACCTGTGTGGCTGGGAGCTGGCAGAGAAAGCAGACCTCTTTCACAATAGTGGAAGAATCTGGCAGAGAGGTATAATGAAGTGCTGTACAGAATTACAGAATTACGGAAGTTTTAATATTCCTCATTTAGATCATGGAGTAGGAATAGGGACAACACATGATTAGGGAAATCCAGTGTCTGGAAAGCAGATGGGCTAATCTGAAAGGCTTTTTCTGCTGTAAGGATGTGAATGAATGGTGGTGACAAGTACATTTGTCTTCTGTTTGCTTGTCTAGTTTATTGGAGGGTCCCTAAGGGTTAAGTCTCCCTGATTGTTTGAGTTTTTTGTCCAGACATTTTTTGTCTTGGTGCACCCAAGAACAGACATTGGGCATCACCTGGAGTTTTTGGGGTTATTTTCCAGGAAAACGGGAATAGCATCAATTCATTTACATGGGATTGAGCAGAGGTGGAATTTTACTTGTGTGTTTTGTTTTCTTGCAAACAGTCTGAAATGAATTTTCCTAGTCAGAACAGGATGTAAGCACCTTAGGTTAGTGTATAGGTAACAGAGGTGGCCTATTTTATTGCAAGCTGTTAGCCCTGTTGAGAGGGTGCAAGATTTGTTTGATTGTACCTGACTATCATCTTAATGTGTCATTTACCTTGCTGCTTCTCCATCACAGCTCCCTGTCCAAATATTAACAGGTGTGTTTACACAATTATAAATACAGGACCAGAGAAAACATTCTTGGCGGTGGTCACTTAATGAGGGGACATATTTAATCAAAATTATGAATTTGAGTAAGTTCCTACTCTGATGTGATGTGACAAAAATGATCATAAGATAAAATTGCTGCTTGCTGATCCCCACCTATCTTGCATCTCAACTTGCAGCAAGATTGAGGCAAACTGCACCAATTTACTGCTCCCAACTGCCTGATAATGGACACTTTGCTGTGCACTCTCCCTTCATTACAGCACAGGTCATGGCTGTTAACAGGGCTCTTGCCACTTTTGACAGATAGTCACTACCAAGATGAATGGCACTAGCCACATGACCACTTAGTACTACGCTTTTTCTCTCTAGCACCTTTAAAGCACTTATATTTTTTAAAAACTCACTTCATCCTTTAACTGTTTATTAACTAGGGGAATCAATAGGAATCTGCTGAAACTGAACTCATGCAATTCTTCTAAACTTAATTGGGTGCATCACTATGAATACATCTGGGCATTTGTTGCAATGCCAGTAGTGAGAGATTCATTTAAGTATTTATTTTGGATTCCTTAAGGACTTCCAGAAAATTTGCTCAGATTTTCTCTATGTATTCTAATGCCACGTTTTACAATGATTAAAGATGTAAGAGCTGCAAGGACTGAATCAAAACACTAATTATGAATTTTTTTTCCTTTTTAATGAAAATATTTTTACTTGAATTTATGGCTTCTTGAAATGCAAAGTATTTCTATTTTCCATATTTCCAATGTCTGCTTTTAACACTGTCAGCCTAAATATTAACAATTTTCTTTTTGGCAAATTAGTGTTTTACTAATGGACTTGCAAAAGCATACCTTAAGCATGCAAATGCCAAACACTTAACAACTAAGTTGCTTAGGTGCGTTCAGTTAGCTAAGAAAAATTGTTTCTGAGACAGTGCCAGGCATAGTCTGAACACAGGTATTTTTGGTTAGCTCACTGCATTACATGAGAGATCAGTAAACAGCATTTATTTTCAAAAACAGTAGGAGTGATTAGACAGAGAAACTTTTTTAATAATACATTTATATTCCTGTATTTTTTTGCCAATGATATTTTTTATTGAAATCTCTCAGAATTCCTAGTTATAGAAATAGAAAATTAGTTCTTTGTATCAACCAGGATGTTATACTCTCAGCATGCAGTGAACCAGTGCTAGAAGCTGACAGAAGCATGATCAGCCAAAACAGGTTCTTTATGCTGAAGGTCCTACAAAATCTGATAGTACTTATGGCTTTGGGCACTGAGTGAAGGGGCTTTCTTGAACCAAAACCATCAGTTAGTTGATAATCATATTAGAGACAATGGGTATGTCAGGAATATCAAGCTAATTTTTAAGAGCCAGAAATGAAAGTTTTGGTGAAACTTATGTTTCATTACAAATATCAGGGAAATTCTCTGACCAGCCTTGAGTTACTGCACCTAGGTGCACTGTTTTAAGCAGTAGCACACAAGAAACTGCATTGAATCTGCAAACATGTTGATGAGCCTTGAATGAAGTTCAGAAGCACTCAGTTCCTTTAGGCTCTTTGGCAGATGGATGGAAAACGGGCTGGTATGCTGGAGAAGACTAATGCATTATCCAATTTGATGATGATCTGTTTTCTTTTTCTGACATTTGTTTTTCTCTTCTTCTTTGTCCAGCCTGTGTATGTATCTGTTTCCTATCTTGACTTTTCTGTTGTGCTTCCTCCTGTACAACTGATAAGAGTTGAGACCCCAAAAAGAGCACACTGGAGGGCATGTGCAGCCAAGGGGGCTGCTGTTTTGTTTCTTCTCCTCTCCTTTCTCCAAATCTGAAGAGACTAGCAGAAGGCTGGGAACTTAAGGTTTTCTTTCTTCACCTTAATTCAAAGTATAAATGTAAGGTTTTGTGCCAGTGCCTGTCTTCAAGAGCCAACAACAGTGTAAATGTCTCTCCTACACACGCAGTACTCAGTGCTTCTGGGATAAGAAAAGTGGGTATAGAGGAGAGGACTCACAAGAATTGGTATCTTGCCTTGTTAGGGAAATGCTGGGAAGTCCTTTCAACACTGAATGTGAAAATTATTCTCTCCTGTCCAGATCTGCAATTCCTGGATGATGTCCAGAAACTGCTTCTTCCATCTTTCTGTTCAATGTGCCAAAATTGCTGTTTGCTCTTCAAGGGTAAGTTGAGGTTTTTAGCTGCCTTTAGTAGAAAATGTGAAGAATCAGTATCTTCCATCCCTTTGGCATAGATGGCTGGTGGATTTTCACACCCTGCCCTGGCAGCTTCTTYATCTCATGTGTTGGCCTGTGTACCTTGAATCCCAGCCATTGGTAAAGGAAAGGGGAATGGGAACACATGTACTATAGGCCGGATCACATTTTCTGGCTTTAATTACACTAACAAGACTTTTTCTTCAGACTATAAACAAGAAAAATCACCCACAAAGTTGTTATTCATAGAATCATAGAATGGTTTGGGTTGGAAGGGACCTTAACGATCATGTGGTTCCAACCCCCCTGACATAGACAGGGACACCGTCCACTAGACCAGTTTGCTCAAAGCCGCATTCACCTGGCCTTGATTCCTCTATATTTTGTTGTAGGAAGAAAACCACTTTGAGTCTTTCTGATGTGTTTTATACAGTGTTTTTCTCCTATTAACATACAGAGGTGTGATGTTCCTTGATTCTGTAGGTTACTACTGTGTCACTATCAAGCGAAAGAGATCATTGCTCTAACGACAGACCTGTATCCATGGTAACGTGTATTGCAACATGTATATTTTTGAACATATAAAAGGGCAACCTCTTTATATAACATTTGTGCTCTAACTTAATCGTTAAGCCATGACGGCCATGATCTTGCTGCAGGTGCTCCACACTCTGTCACGCTCAGCCTCCCACAGCTGCCATTTTGCTTGTCAAGGCCTCACTTTTGTTCTTTCCTGTTTTGTTTTCTTCCTTAACCTGAAATAAACACCACTTGGATGGAAAGCACATGACTGCTCTGTGTGCATGGAAAAATAACCATAACAATTATCATGGTTTCGATTAACAGCAACGGTGACCTGGGGGTCGGGCATTTCTCCAACGTTAATGACCGCACGGGTTAAGGGGCCCCTGCTCGACGTTGGGTCCTCAACTCTTTCAGCCGGTCATTAACAGGCAGAAATGCCGGCTCTCAGGCCCATTATTGATTAATTAATGCAGACTATAAAACAATTTTCACATCATTTCAGTCTATAAAATCACTGTCAATTGCATAGCTCTCTGAATTGAAAAAAATCATGGAAAAGTTATTTTGTATTATTTATTAATTTGCCTTCTTAATATGAATACATAATTAATGATACAGAACGATTTTAGGGAGAGATCTAATAGAAATAATTACACTGAACTCACAGGCTTTTAGGGTTACAAGAAACTGTCACTCAGTTTACACACAATTAATGTTTTTCTCTCTGTGTAATTCTTGATCATTTCACTATGCTTTGCTCTTGACAAACAGTCAAATTATGTGGTTACAACTGCTATTAGATTTACATTGCATTGTCTAATTCACTTTGCCTCATGAAATTAGATGAATTATTAAACACATAATCTGTTATTCCCTATTAAAATTAATTGATTTTCATGTCAGTTTAAAACTAATGAATTGTCTAGGGATATTCTCATAAACCTCATCACATAGCAGAAAGATTGTTTTATTTCTCATCATTTCTGATAATGATCATTAGAATGCGATACCTCTATCACAYACTGCTTTCACACAGTAGCAAAAATATGGTTTTTCAATAAAAAAGGTTTTTCAGCTCTTTTCACAGAGTGCTTTCAGTTGTTCTACATCCAGGAAAAAAAATACAAACAACAACAACAACCCCCCCCAAATTTACAGGTTATGTGAAAAACAGAACAAATACCAAAGACCACAGAATGGTTGAAGGTTATACATTTTCTAAAGACGCTTTAAAGAAAGAAAGGAAGGAAGGAAGGAAGGAAGGAAGAAAGAAAGAAAGAAAGGAAGAAGAAATTTACTGGGTAAATTGTTGGTAAAATGAGGCAATGTTGTCCCCAAATTAAAGCAATAGCTTGACAAATCAAAAAACAAACTGTGTGCACTCTTAAAATGCAGAAAACTATGAGCAGTAGCTTCTGAGAGACATGTTCGATGAGTCATTCCTCACAGTATTAATATTTCAGGGATTGGTCCAGCTCTGTCTGAATTTACAATTAATTTTATTAATTAATTCTTTTATTCAGATGTCCTACCCTCATCTCACCTCTCTCCCCATCTTCTTTTCTAGGTCGGTTACTTTAACGTTGCTCAATTCATCTGCATCGTTTGGTATATTTGACTTCATTATATTCTTATAGACATGTATAAAACCCCATTCAGTTCTTTTGTCTGTAAGCAGCTCCACTGCTTCATGCAATGCAATTCACCAACTCACTTTTAATACTCCTGATTGCAGTGCTCATCTAAACTAGTGGCACTGGCATCAAACAGTGGTCTCCCGTGTGTAGCATTGACACAATAGCTTCCCACGGTTTCGAGAAAGCTGCTAATTTCACCTTTCAGCTGAGATAAAGCACTTGCAAAACTGGAGCAGTCCAACAGTGTTCCACAACATTAAAGTTCCTAGGATTTCAGTTGAATAGACTTTCTCTTATTTATTTCTTTCTACAGCTCATTCCCATTTTATGCATATGATTGTTATTTACCAGGAAACAAACACTATTTATGCCTCACATTTTAAAATCTTGAAAGGTTATACATTCTCTGACTTCTTTCTACCTCTGACTTCTAATGCATTCTTTGACTTTTCTTTCTTTCAAGTCTCAGAGAAATAATTTCAAACAAGCCCAATTACGCTTTCTTCTAACGTCTCTGTTTCACTTCAATCGAAAAAATGTAATGGCATGATGAAAATTAAAAATGTTTGAAGGAACAAAATAGTGTTTTGCTATTGTTTTCATAGTCTTATCATGTATAAGCCTACAAATATGTCTAAATAATATTTATAGTATAATTTTAAGCAGTTTGCTTAGCCTATTGAATTTTACCCTGCATTAGCAGTTTGAATTTCTAGGAATTTGAATTCAAACAAGGAGGAGTTACAACCCTTTTAGAAATGTTTGGCTGAATACCTAAAGAGTAGTGCAATGGCAGAATGAAAATGCCTGTAGTTAATCTGTATACTGATACCCAAACTAAGGTTTTGTTTATACGGTTCTTTCAGACTGCTGAAAGGTATGGTGAGTTAAGGGGGCCTTATTGGTCCTCCCAAAGCCAATTTGTCTGAGCTGCTGTCCAGCTTGGGTATCACAGCGATTCTTTACAACTATTATTATCATAAGATACAGGTACTTTTTGCATAAACTGCATCATAAAATGAGTGACACTGAGGTACTTTATCATAGAGTCCCTCTGAGTCTTTTACAAAGGTCATTATGACACAGTTCTGCTAATAGGAAAACATGAATAAGACAATTCATTATTTTTCCTTTTGTTTTTCACTATCATTCCCCATTTCAGTTGTGGTGGCAAGTCTGCATTGTCTCTTTTTCACCAAAAGTCACACTGCAACTTGCAACATTTTGTCCTGTAGTCTTGGAAAAATGCTTCATCTGTGTGCTCTCAGCTACATTGTCCTGGAGGAGCACAGCTGGAGACTGACTCGTTAAAGACCTTAAGCAATAGGACCAAGGACCTGACATGGTATTTTATCCAGAGAAGAAACAACTTGCCATGCCTTCTACTTTCTGCTTTCCCCAGTATCAGCTACACCTTGCTGATGCCTTTCCCATTTGTTCRCATGGTTGCCAACTCGTCCCACGCAGTGTGTCTCGTTACCAGGCTCCTGTCASACCTCTCTGTACAGTGGTGCATGGTCTTCCATGTTCACTGGAAAAGAGCAGGGACAAGATTCATGCCTATAGAAGAGGTTCCTATGGGGTTTTCAAGGCTCTGTTTTTCACACATGGCACTTATTCTCTCCATTTAGACATGGTGAAATAGATGCGGTGTGTCAGGTACTCCCATGGTCGAGAAGACAGAAGCCAAGAGTCGTTTGCAAGCAAAACCTGAGTTGAGGAGGTAAGTCACCACAGAGGTGACTTACATCACCAAAGCTACTTCCACTCTGCAAGTTTTCTTACAGCTGAGTGGCAGCTGCTGTCTTGTGATGACACGGTTTTGTTGAAGCCTAAGTGACATGTGCCTCAAAACAGGGGCGAAAAGTTTCACACAGGAGCTTCCCACAGCCACCTTCTGGAAGGCGGAATAGGCCAGTGAAGGTGGTTGGTCCTTGCTGGCTCCATTTTCTTTGAACTCCATCTCTTTGTGAGTGGTGGGACTAGCTCAGGGGGTCACATGAGTTCTTTCCCCAGACTCATTCCTACGGCAGGAGGCAGCCACTGGACCTGACCCACGAGCCTGCAGAGCCAGGGCAGAGAGGGCCTCTACCCAGCCCTATAGGAGATGAAGACTGTCACTTAAAAGGCTGATGTCCCTTCCCAGGAAATATGAAATGTGAGGGAGAGGAGGTGCTCAAGAAATGGCCTGAAATCTTTGCCTGTAGGAAGGATGAGGACTGCCCTGAGTGAGCCTGTGGGGTCTTCCCAAACCAGAATTTAGGGATAGCACCACAATCACTATCCCCGTATAAAACCCCAACCAAACTCTACAGTGAATGAGGCATTTTTATCCTCCACAGTAGGGGGGATATACCCACTGAATCAAGCCATTAAAAGAAACTTTTCCAGGTCAACACTGTAAAATGCTGTTTATATGTTATCCAGGCCCAAATAACTTGCTTGGTATTACTAGTGAAAATTAAGATTGCACCTACCTAATAACATTCTAGCAGCAGCAAAGTTCCAGGGAAATAAGTCTCTGTGAAAGATACCATGGAAAATGTGTTTATTCTTGTATTTATTAAGAACACTATAAAAACCTCACTTCATATCAGCAATTTGGGTCTTTATTTTTCTGTGATAATGTGTAGCTTTCTAATATCTATGATCAAAAAGAAAGGGATACTTTCAATTATTTATTATTTATTCAATAAAGATGTGTATAATAAATCCAAGAAGGTATTTACTAGATGATTAATATTATTATTTATTATTTTGCACTGCTTTAGCTATTAGTACAATGATTATTTTCTGAACTGTAAATGAGAAATGAGAAATTAATCCTCATTTTCATTTCAACAGTTCCACCAGTCTAGTTTGTACAATTTTTTTTTCATTATATTGGAAAATAAAGAAAAACCATCTCTCTCTCTCTCTTTCTCTGTCTTGAATTTCTCCCTGATTCCAACATTCAATATGATTTTCCTGAAGATAGTGTAAATAATAAAAKATTGTTGTTTATGAAAGACAGAATATAAAATTAAATTTAAAACTTTGAAAACTAGGATAGAGGTATTCAAACCCAGATTATATTTGGGACTATTTTTCCTTCTGTGTAAGCTGCAACAAAAGTTTTGGGATCATCTTAAGTCCAAAATGCTAACAAAAAATAAGTCATGTGGTAGATTCAGTTACTGCTGAGATTATCCCTACAAGAATGCCAATCTATTGTGTTAATGTAAGATTTTTCTGTCACATTATTGAAGCAGAAATTTAATCTGTTTCTTTAGACACCAAGTAAATTCTTTGATTTGTTAGCATGGATTCAAATTTCATAATTTATTTGTGTGCACAGTGTAACCAGTTTATCAAGAAGAGGTAGCATGGTGGCAACTTGAAAATTCTCCAGCTGTGAATATTCAAGTGCTAAACAATAAGGAGCAGACTGAATGTTGGCTTCGATGCCAATAATAATATATAGAGGAAAACAAATATAAAACTTTAAAGCCTTATAGATGTAAAAATATATGTACTTTGCTGTCAAACCCGATTGCTAAAGTAAAAAAACAAAAAAAAAGAAAAATCTCCATACACACCCAAATGCATAAGCTTGCAAAGAGAACAAAGACTGCTATAAATATTCCAAGAAGCCAATAAAAAAACTAGGAGTGGTTAGTTCTCCTGTGTAATGGGCTGCCATAAAAGCTTTTATTGTTAAGGGAGTTACTTTACTAAGAGCAGTATGAAGAAAACTGAATGAATGTGAAAAATTGCATGCAATAACCTGAACTGAAAGATGATTATCAACCTCTGAGTTCTATGCTTTTGAGTGGGTGCTGCTGTTAGAAGATTGCCGTTGTGGTTAAAGAAAAGCTTGTTTTGTACTACTATCCCTCCTCCAGGTGTAGAGAGTCACTGTGTTCTTCTCCACTGCCTTTGTCTGTCCATATTAAATGTCATTTTTTAAAATTGAAGGGCCTGATCCTGCAGTTTTGCTTTCAGGAGGCACTTCTCCTGTGAGCTGGAACATTTCCATTGAAATAATTTTTAGGATTTAAAGGTCTGATGGCCCAGTCCTGGACAGAGAAGCAATCATGACTCACACTGCCAGCTATGTTGCACTGAACTGAGGAGAGTGTTAGCCTGCAGGCCAGAGTTTGTAAGTGAAACTTGACCTAAACCCACACAAATTCGCTTGCATGACTCAGATGACTGCTGAAGCCACTACTTCCCGGGAATAAAACCAGGTTTTCTCTCCATGACTGTTGATCTATCTATTTTTTTTCACTTAGTGAGGTATTTACAAGTACATCAAATGCACACATCGGTAAAAAGCAAAACCCCTGAAAGCTGTTTCACTTACAGCTGCAAAGGAAGGAAGTAAAAGCCATAGTTATTTCTATACTTCACTATATGGGAAGTGCTCTGAGTGCTGTGCTAATTAGGACCTTATCAGTGGTTAAATGAATAGGCAGGTATCATGTGCATTCCATGTCACTTCAAAGGCAGCTCCAAACTGAACATTTACAACATCAGGCTTTTAGACATTGCCACTTTACAGAATATCTTTCTGCCTTTGCTTTTTCAGCTTTTTATTTTCCCAGCACTTATCAAACACAACAGGAGCAGAGGATGGCTGAAAATCAGAAATCCACTAGATACATCTGCTTAGATTTTCCATGGGAAATGCTAAGACACCATGGTTGGGGACTCTCACAGTTCCACATGCATTCATAATTTTTTATTGTCCTTTCTGACATTTGTAGTGATCAAGTCAAAGAGAAAAGCACTAACATCAGTGTTACTACTTCTCTTTCTGTTCTGTTCCCGAGGAATAAGGTAGCCTGAAAGAAAAATTGAAAGGAAGATATTATTCGATCTTGTGCAAAATCAGCACGATGAGAAATTGAAAGCATAGGAGTTGAATGTGCTTTCATAAATGAGAACCAGATTGTCCTAGATTTGCTCAAATTTGCTTTCTTTTTCTACAAATCTCCAAGAATTGTTACACTGTTTTAATATAATTTTAAGTATTATTGATATTTATAAWTTTAATTTATCCTAATAAAAATACCATTCAAAATCTCTGAAGCACTAACTCATTTTCAACATTACCAGACCACACAGGAAGTTTAGCTAATTCTCCATACCAGACACTATTCCTTATATAAATAAGTTTTGCCCCGTGTTGGCCATTAGGCTAAAGTCCTCAGAAGCTAACAAATCAACGCTGCTGCCAGTGTACCTGCTGTGCCACAGCAGGAGCCTATTCCAGTGATGTGAGGCTCCTCTGGAGACCATCTAGCATGAAATCATGTCTCTCAAGAAAACATCTCTGGGACTACATAAATGCCCCATGGGGAGAGGGAAGTCTGGTTTCAGACCTCTTGATTCCCTATATGTAGTTTCTGGTAAACAGCTATAACTTGTATAAATTTCAGAATCCCTGAAAGAAAATATTTCCCACACAATCCATACTTCTCTTTACCCGTAGCTGCTTTTGGAGGCAGTTCACTGGCTCTAATAAGGTACTCCAGGCTATTTTAACATCTTCAAAAAAGAGCAGCGAGATCGGCTCTTTATTATTATCAGGTAGTATATGCGATTTGTACCTAGGAGATTAAGGATACTGCAAGATCTGCCTTTTGCCTATAAATCTCACTGACTCTCACCAGGAGAACAAGCTGCACGTGTCTGATTTAAATGGGCCATTTTTGCTACTTAGTGTCAGGAACTACTCTGAGCCCAAATCTCCAAGAGGGGCTAGTAGGTACCCAAAAAGGAGTGCTTGGCCAGGTGTGTTAGACCCAGCTAAATTTGCCACTTTTATGTGGTGTGTCCCTGATGGAGGCCACCTTTGACAGGGAAATCAATCACATTTGCCTCCTTCAGCTCTGGCCATGCAAACAATTCGTATAACCATTAGGCTGGGAACAGAATACTGGAGGGGACAAGTGTTAATAGGATACATGTTCTCAGCAAAACATGTGACTGGTGGTGATGTCACTGGAGACTAAAATCACTCCTGGGCATGTGGGATGGAGAGCACGGTTTGACATATCTCTACATCTCATCTGACCTCTGCAGATTCAACCCCAGCTTCTTTCTACTGCTTGCACAATACGACTGCTACAAATCCCAGTCAACGTTGGTAAACATGTAAGTTGTTTGCAGAATTTCCAGGTGAAATTAAGTTCTGTTTCTCTCGCTGTCTTTTGTCTGGCTGAGATAATAGGTTGCTGCAGACCAGCTGCAAAAACCTGGGTGTGTTCCAGCCAGAGGAAGTCTTCTGAACACGACACTGAACTAGAAATAGCAGAAGGCTATTCCGAGCTTGCAGGCAGAGGAGCAGCTGTGTTGCAATGGTTTCATAGCTTTCTCGGGATAAAAACTCAGCCTTTGAAATTCCCTGCAGTGTACTTAGAAATTTGTTAGGTATGTTAAATCACAATTTTGCTAAAAGTTGCTGTGCACATGGATCTACCCATAACAGTAGTAATACTATGGATGTGTTCGAGAAGGATCAGCATCTCAAGCATTGCAGAGCTGTGCAATTTTGCTTCCCAAAATTGTAAGGTATCTTCTCATTCTTATCCTCCCACTCCTGAGCATTGCCTTACTTCTTTTCAGTGAGTTCCTTAAGATGCCTGTAAGGGAACAGCGTTAACTAAAGAGGTGTACCCTTGTCATTTCCCAAAAAATCAAGTGTATTCTTGAAAGCCCTCATCATAAAATACTTGCTGATTTAGAGAACTGTTATGGCTAAACAAAAGGGAGTATCTAAAAGGCCAGTGCTGCAACATCATTCAGGGAAACTTCTATTGCAATTAATGAAAATTTTGTTTGAGAAATTACTTAATATTTGATGTATAGGTACATAATTAAGGAAAAAGGCATGATCATGTTGGGCTACATATGGTCACTTGTTGAGCAACAATAGAATATTTAGTTCGTAATGAGAGCTTATTGAGTTTGGTTGCCTCAAGTTTTCAGCTTCTAATTACGGTCTTTAGAAGACAATGGAGAAGGCTTAAAATAAAAAGAATGCTGCTAAAATTGCTATTGCTGCTGCGGTATTACAAAGACGTGTTGGCTCCCTGTATAGTATACATTTAACCTGTCACCAAACACGGAGCATTTTACAAGTAAAATGCAAAGGGATGCATTTAATAGCTATCAAATGAACATTTTTTGTTGTACTTGAAAGTAACTACTTAACTTAAAATACTACTTTATTAAATTAGAAATTAATGTATGCTGCATCAAAAATGCTCGAAATTTCTTTCTGTTATTACATGAATCATTCTAATGCAAAGTTACAGGTTTCTGGAACACAATGAAATTCAAACTTGCATTCTTAGTGCAGTTGCCATGGCCAATTCAGCTGAAAATGAGAATTATAGTGAGAGCATTTCCTGGTCTTTGACCTCTCTTATAGGGTTTTAAAAAGCATTTTTGTAGAGCATTAACCTCATTCCCAAGCAATTCATTTCTCTAAGTAATATGAGAGGTGTTAAAACACTTCAATAAAAGGAAAAGTATTTAAACATCTTTTATTCTCTGTTTCAAAAGACTGGACATTTAACTTCAAGGATTTCTGGCTGTGTAATGCAAAAGACTGACAATAGAACCAACAGTAATAAAATACAGTCTCTGGTATACATATACATATTTATCACGATAATGTCTCGTGACAGGCAGTAAGAGACAGCCATATATGACAAGTTACAGTTACAAATACACTTTGTATTTKTTTCTATTTTAGAAAGAGGGGAAGGGGGAAAAAAGATTCTGATCCTGGACAATGAAAGGAAATTTCAAGGGTCCTGATGGTATTCCATGAACCTAAGAAGTCATCTTATGTATTCTATAATCCTACACACCAGCTGAGCTAAATTAAAATGCTTTGAATGTGTTGAAAGTGTGTAGTTTAATTTATTTTGCTTTCAGGATCTCTATAACTTGCACTAAATTATGCCCATGGATTCTTGTAAAAGCAAACTCTGCTGAAGTAAATGGGAGTTGTTTTGTATTTATATTTWTATATATATATATATATCAGAAATAAGTTTTATCATCTCCAGCACAAAGAACAAATGTGTCTGAATAAAGAACCCAAAATTAAATATTAAAGATTGGATGCTAAATATGAAATATTAAATACTGTATAATGAGCCTGATCAGTTCCAACATTTTAGCTGCTTTATGACAGAGGTAAGAATGAGTCATTGCAAATACAGTGTTATTAATGAAATGGACTAAATTGCTTGTTATAAAGTTAGATCCTATCCAGTTTTTGTCCCTATAAACTATATTCGCATTTTGTGGCTTCTGCTTTATTATTTTTCAGCTTTGACAAACAAGCACCAACTTATCACTTAGGTGGCTTGTCATAGCCTGTACTTTTCAGACAGTGTTAAAAAACACAATGAACTTTCTACAAAAAGTACTAGAGTACTAGAGAAATGATCCTACGTATACAAATAGCATTATTTCATTATTATGAAAAAGAATTATAAAATTGTGGTGTAAAAATATCATGCTGGTTCAGGGGAGACTTAACGAGCTGAAAACGTTTTCAAGCCAAACTGCAAAAATGTGGAAGTGTCACCTAATGTGTAAGCACCTTAATCTGTGGCTTTGCAGGCTTTCGAGGCAAAACAGTGGCAGAATGCTGTTATATTACAGGGGTCGTCCTGACAGGTACTGTTATGTGTACATAAAATTATGCATCTGATGGGAATTAATGGAATTTCTCCTAAGGAAACCAGAGTTGGTCTCATTGCATGCTTGAGATTGGCCCAGTATTTGGGAAGATTATTTATTTTTTATCTCAGCATGTTTGATGTCCCTGAAGCTCTCTTTTGGCTTACTGGTAAATATTTACCAACCCATGAGTTTGAATGTAACAATGCATTAATTGCAATGCAAAAGAGAAACATGCAGCTCTCAACACTATTTCTGGGGGCATAGAAGGCACCACGTAAGGGTGCACCTCATGGAAATGGTGAAGCTGCAGCTACAGACCCAGCTCCAGATGCTTTCTTTGGGGAAAGCCAGACAAATTCATGGAAACATCTCCTCTAACGGTAAGTAACAGGGCATAAGGGAGCTGTGTGCACCTCAGAAGAAGATGTCTCCTGCTAAAGAGTAGGGCTTGGTCACTTAGTGAAATGACTGTCAGAAGTATCTTTACAATAGCAACACTTCTACATGCAGAGGAGACAATCCCAYGAGAAGGTACCCAAATGCTGCTGTTATTAAAGTTCCAAAGGATGTTAGCTCCTGTAGATTGAAGAACCAAAATCTATAAGCTCCGCATCTGAATCCAGCCCTAACATGAGCATCTGTGATTTGCATAAGATGGATCTGAACCCTTCCACTCCCTATCGTGTGCCATGCACTAGGTCCACTTGGCTGCTTCTGTCATAAGTGTTGCTTCTCCTTACYGCAGGTGAAAGCAGAATCTATCCATTGAAAAAACATCCTCAAAATGTTAAGAATGGAATTGCTATGTAAATACATTATTTCTTTCCTTATGCTACTGGAGAATAAAAACCCATCAGTTGGAGAACTGGTTTACAACAGAATGACAACTACTCAATAACGTGTATTTTTCGAGACACATATCTCTTTTGGAAAAGAAGAGAATGTAACTTAATTGACACTTTTGCAAGCAATGGTTGCTTCTTTTTCAAGCATTCACCTTGCTGAGGAAAAAATTGAAATGCAGCCCAAGATGTAAAATATTGATGCTGCATTATTCAAACGAGAAAGCTTTGGTAGGTGTCTCTTTTGTTTAATCATCCTAAAAGCAGAAGTGCACGGGGCATAAATGACAGAACAATAGGGCTCTTATGTATTTAAATGACATCAGACTCATAATGCAGAGCAGAAAATAAAACGCCTCTAAACCTAACATTTCCTGAAAAAATCACAGACACATAGGGAGATTAAGGTTTATTAACATGATCCTGTTGTGGCTTTTTTTTATTAATGGCAGTCTTTTTCAGAATGATATTATGGTTATATGTGCTAAAGTACACAGAATAAATAGTAGTCTATATGTTAAGACCATCAGCTTAAACATATGAAATTAGGCAATTCCTGTGAAATCCTTGTTCGGGCCATTTTAATTTCTCTGCTAAAAAAATAATTACTAATTATATGTTCATGCACTGTATTTGCCACCAGCCCTCTGCCTCTTTCAGGACATCGGATGGACAATGCTCACTTAATAAAGCACTATTCAACATTACATTTCATCTCTATTCAGCATTACATTTCATCTCTATTCAGCATGTGGCCTTATGACGTTTATTGTATTCATTTCTCTGAATACCAAACTGTTAATATTCTCCTGTTTTTCTTCTTTTGTTGTACTCCTCACTGCAATATTTGACTGCATCACAAATGACATTGAATTTATCTCAGTGCTCCTGTGAAGCAAGTTGACTTTTTTCTGTCTTACAAATGAGAAATAGGTTTTCATGCAGGACAAAGGCTCTGATATTGAGTCCAATCTGAGATCCCTATAGTCTGATTTTTCACAAAGTTTCTTACTTTATAGTTTTGAACAAGTCTGCATTATTCAAGTGCATGTATTTCATAACATACTAATATTGGATAATTGCCAACACTTTCTAAAATTCATGTTAAGGTGTTATTTCCATTGTTTATAAGTAAAACTAATTAGAATTAGATTTGAGCACAAGATTTTTTACTGCTGCTATGGCTGAACACTGGAACAGATTTCCCAGAGAGGTTGTGGATTCTCCATCCTTCAAATCTGATACCCAAAACCTGACTGGGCATGGTCCCTGATAATGTTCTTTGGCTGACCATGCTCTGAGCAGGGAATTGGACTAGAGGGTCTCCAGAGGTGCCTTCCAGCCTCATCTGTTCTGTGATTCTGGGCTTCTGTGAGATTTTAGGTAGGTCAGCTGAAAACATGTATAAAAAAGCAGGAGTTGAAAAATACACCCCATATTTTTGCTTATCTCAAATTAATTAAAATCCTTTACTGAAGTAGTTTTTATTTAGTCTGATGCTTCACTTCAATCAAGATAATGTCAGCATAAATTTAAATTAATGAAAAAATGTATAGCTGTGTTTAATAAAACATGAATAATATTCCATATCTATTTTTCTCAGATTTAGTACAAAGATAGTGAAATGAAGCTAAATATTTTCGTATTTTAAAAGGTACTTTCAATGAAGGAGAGGTGACTCGTTTAGGATCATGAAAATTAGCAGCTTAAAAATTAAATTAAAAATAGTTCCAGTGTAAATTAAAGATTTATGGAAATACTATTAATTCCATGATTTAATTAAAGAAAGCAGATTATTAGAATTTGAAAAACAATTATGCTTAACTACCTATGTTCAAATTACTTCTTTTTGTAACATAACAGAATGGAAAATGCAAATTATTTTTAATACAATGTAACTTACACTAAGTATATGTTGGAGCATAATGCACAACATTCAAAGATTCTGTAGTTCAAGGCAGACACCTAAATAAACAGGTGTGATACAGAAGGACTTGCCTACTCCTTCACTGTCCAGGTGATAGGAGAGATCAGGTAGGACCAACATGGGAATTACACCACCTCTCACTCATTGAGGGACAGGGAAGCATCTCACAGTGTTGGAGAACAGGACAGAAAGCACCTTCCTGCTCCGTATTACTTGATGTGATTGGGGCGCCATGAAATGGAGTGGGGGCTCTACACAGTGAGATTGGAGCTCTGTGAAAGGTATTGGGACATGATGGGATATGGAGCTAAAGAGTCCAAGCTGAGTATTGCAGTTGGAAGACAGGACTAACAGGGAAGCTGAAGATGCCTCAGCAGCTTCATCTCTCTGTCTAATGCCCAACCAAACACTCCTTACAATACTGTACAATTACATATATACTATACTTACTATACTGTGCCATAAAAGGGCTTTCTGAAAGCTTTTGGCTGGTAACCTATTAGCTCCCTAAGGTCTTGCAGTGTGGTGCATGATAGCTCTTAAGATCTTGTATGGATTCCTCCATTGATGCTCAGTGGAGCTGTCTTAGGCCCTGAATATTGGTGTGATGCTTTTATCATGAAGAGAGTCCAAATGAAACCAAGCTGGAGTCTGCACAAGACAGGGATGACTGTAAAATTCTATTTGCCCACCAGAGGGTACATCCCACACTGTGCCACTACTTAGGTCAGGAAAAARCTTCAGTTTAAATAGTCAATGAATGTGATGCAAAACTGGTCACACTTTAGATGCTTTATCTCTTACACTGAACAAGACAAAAGAAAAAAATCATGGTGTGGAGTTTCTAGAGAGAGGAAAAAGAAAAATGTTGAGCTTGACAAAATTATACCCATATGGGCTTAAATCCAATCAGGATAGAAATAAGAAAACAGAACAGCATCATCATACTTTCTGCAGGTCAGGACCCTATTATGCTAGCAGTGCCCATCCACAAACATACAAATTGGTAAATATTTGCCTTATTAATCTAATCTAGCAAAAATGTCTTTAGAATTTATTTTTAAAGAAAAAAAAATTTTGGAAAACTTAATCGCAGAAATTATATCTACCTGGTAGACAGCTGGTAAACATAAATAAACCTGAGTTTAAAACCATAGTATTTCACACTTGGTAAAATCCTTATGTTTTGCTAGACCTTAACAAGAGAAAGARGCATTTACCTTTTATTTTTAATAAACTTCAGCTTCCTTTCATAAACTCTACAAGCATCCCTTAAGCTTACAGTCAAAGCTGTCGTGTCTGGTGACTTTTAGGCCTGTACTTTGTGTTCAGTCAAATAACATGAAATTATGGTGCACTGATTAGGCAACAAATGTATACATATGAAAATAGAGGAGAAGAGAACCCAAAGGTTAAGGAATGACATGTTTGCATGGCAGGGAAGCTTTATGAAGTGATCAGTCAAATCCATATTTCAGTTAAGTTTAGGAGTTTAGAAATGATACGCAGAGTTTGCATCTCCTCAGGCAGAAGAGTGATCTAGTGGGATGAACCTGACCTGGGACAGAAGGTACAGAGGGGCCTGGTTTGGCCGAGTAACTTGATGACCTACTCCCTCTTTTTTCATCTCAACCTTCTTCTCTTGTGTCTTTTCCTGTGGGTTGAATGAATGGATGCTGTCTGCTGCGCTGCCTCTGCCCTGAGAGTGTGCACATCCTCTTTGTATCATGGATAAGTAGCACTTGACACCTACATCCATGTCAGAGTAGAAAGGATTTATTTCATCTTGAACCTAGCGCTAAAGGACCAGTTCATTAAGGCTGGGTAGCATTTGTTGACCAGAGAGTTCCCTAAACTCTGTGATGCTTTATTCAAGCCTTCAAACCCCTGATAAGGAAAAGCAGAGACACGGCAGACAAGGCACAGAACCACAGTCTGCTGTGTGTAAAGATTGGTTTATTTATAACCTTTTCTTGTTACTATATTACACAGAAGCTATGAATGGATAATTCCATGAATGACATGTTAATTCTGACTGTTTAAGAGGAAACAGCACATTGTTCTTGCAGCTGCCATGAATTTCCGAGAGTTGTATTACTTTTACATAGTTTTTCTCTACATTATACTCCTGCACAACACTATATGTGCACACCTTTGCTCACACAAATGCATTTCTAGGTTGAAAAAAAAATTAATAAAAATGTTAAGTTTTTGCACAACCCAAGTTTTTTTCCAGATTAGCCAAATATTTATTTCTGTACTTCTGAGTCTCCCAAGGAATTAATTTCCACAAGCTCTCACCCTTGCTGATTTAACTGTGATGGCAATGGAAGTAACTTCAGAGATCTTTCCATCACCACTGGAGTCCATGTGCAAGAAAATAATATCCCTGAGTTTTAGACTCTTGAATACTAATGCCTTATGACTCATAGCAGTTTAGAAAAAGGGTTTCCAGAAAGAATGGTTGTTTTTAGGATTCTGGTTTCCCTATATTTTCTTGGACCCAACTAACAGTTATACTCCAAAATAAATGGACATACAGCTGAAACACAGAAAAGCAACTTGACTTAAGCAAGTGTTCCTCAGTATCTAATAATAAATAGTTAGAATATGTGAAAGGAAGGAGAAAAAACATCGTGAATTCATGGGTTTTCCTTTTCTATTTGTGCAAGTCTTCAGTAAGTGTTGTTAGTTTTAGTGGAAGTCACACTGTTATCTATACATCTCCACATCTCCAGCTCTCATACAGTGTCTAYTGTACTGATATCATAAACCAGATATGCAGCAATGAAAGAGCCTGGGTCTTGAATAAGAAAAAGCAACATCTCTAAGCAACCACTTATCATATTCAATGGAAGAGGTTGTTTCTGAGGATTTGTGGCCTTCCAACACACGTGGGAAAAAATAGAAATGACAGACTGTAATTAAAGACTGCATTAGTGCATGTGGAAAAGCGGACAACAGGAAAATTTGAAGACTAAATTTAATTCTCCCATTCCTGACCATTAAAGTGTTTGGCTTTGTAATTTCAATATTTTAACATCATTTTTGTTATGTTGTGTATATCTGTAGGACCCCACTTTTTAGTTTACACCTCCTGAGGGACTGAATGCTTCAGAGTTAATGAACTTTCTCATCAGTTGGCCATTAGTTTGAACTGAAGCCAACTCATCAGGATGAAAAGCATCTTGCATCTAATGGATGTTTGGGGTTCTGTATAGAATGAGTTTGGCAGGTCTCTTTCTCTAGCTGCCACAACACAAACATGCCATAATGCTCTGCACTAATTGGCAGATTCAGTGAAGAGGCCAAATGTTGGCTGATCTATTGAGTCTGATCTACCCTTTCTGCCCCTGRAGGAAATCTTCCACCTCAGGTATGCTGTCGTGGTTTGTCAGTGTTTGTTAAGCTTACCAGACTGCCTTTTTTCAAAATCCAGAGGATATCTGTCATGAAGGATGTCTGGTGATGCCTCTCATTATTACTAAAACCACACAAGCACTTAAAGTTGCCATGAATGCAATTTTTGCAYGTAGGCAAATATTTCATTAACTAAACTGAATAAGATATCACCCGCCACTATACAAAACCTGGCGGCTTC
Organism: Amblyornis subalaris; assembly: GCA_018881555.1. NCBI lineage: Eukaryota > Metazoa > Chordata > Aves > Passeriformes > Ptilonorhynchidae > Amblyornis > Amblyornis subalaris. Next base: position 1,654,339 of record JACAXG010000061.1, on the reverse strand, counting down.
ATAAGTTTGCAAAACTCCTACTTGCTTTAAGGAGAGCTTATCAGTTTATGCATGTCTGGGTTTGTGTCCCAGTCTTGTATCAACAAGTGTTTGTGTATACTCAGAATTCCCTTATATTGTAATTCTTCAGCCTTTTATTTGGACATTCCAGGATGTGTGCATTTTTAATATATATATAGGTATATAATATCAGTACATTCAATATTTCTCCTTGGAGGAGAAAAACAGAAGTCTGTCTCTGATTGTATATATTAATTGGAAATTCTTGGTATGTCAGTGAATGAACAGGTAAAAAGTATATTTTTCAAAAGAATCTTTTTGATTCCCATCCTTTAAATCTTTTTTTTTTCCTCCATTAATGGCATAAAGTAACTGAAACTTAGACCTTCCTAGCTTTCAAAGATCTGTTTCCTGAGTTTATGTTCAAGATAGATATAGAGTCAAATCCTCCCCCATTGCTGGATCAAATGTCACAAAATGGGGATGAAAAGAAGAGGAATTAAAGGATAATCTTTTCYTGTATTTCCTTGCTCAAAAGAAAAGCTACTGCAAAAGTACTTCTGCTCTTCTGACTACCTGTCCCTCCACTCAAATAGGACAGTTATCTAAATCCTTTCATTTGCGCTGCCTGCAAACAATCAGAGAGATTCACCACCAGAAATCACTCATGTACCCAGTGAAGCACAGAGAGCTTTATTTGCATGTGTTGTCTGATGTATCATGCTGTTTTGGGTGTCTCCTCCAAGCTCCATGGACAAATCTGTGGTGCACACTGCTGGAAGGTATCTGTTCTTCCCGAGCTCCTCTTATGTTCTATTAGTCAGTCAACAAATAAAGCGTGTGCGTGGAGCAGATTTCTGTTTGCTCCAGCTATTTCCAAGGTATAAATCTGCAGGTGAACTGTGCCAGCTTTGAGTATCCTGTTCGCTTTGCAGTGTGCAGACTTCTCCCTTTTAAAAACACAGCAGCTGGCATCCATCCTCTTCTACTCCCTTCATTCATACCTGCTCAGTGTTTGGCTATGCTTTGGGCACTTTACCCCATTTGCTCTCTCTCTTTCATTCCCTGTCTGCTTTTACTTCTGCTAATGCATGAGCATATTGGGTTTGTTTGCATGACTTTATGTTTATGCATAAAGCTCTAAAAGGTAATATTTTTATCTACCTCCATCCAATATAAATTCTAACCATTCTTATGGCTTCATATGAGGCAGGAATATTGTTTCTTAAACCATTACTTTTTCTTAAGTGATCGATCCTTTTTTCTCCCTCACAATTCATTTCAACTCAGGATGCCTATGCACTACTGCTTAAAAATTTTTATAAGAATTTAACATTTATTTAGTCCATTTGACAGGCAAAAGTTTGGTGATGTGCTTGGGAAAGTGGGACATAACACCATACATAATTTAAATACGTTAGAAATGCATATAAAAAGTCCAAAAATACATGATTGTACATGCTAAACCCATAATTCCAGTTGCAGAACAATCAATTATTACTAACCATCATATATTACCTTAAAATACTTTTAAATTCTAGATTTATTTTTATAGAATCATAGAATTGTAGAATAAGCTGAGTTGAAAGGGGCCCATCAGGATCATCGAGTCCAGCTCCTGGCCCTGCACAGGACACCCCGAGAGTCACACCATGTGCTTGAGACCATTGTCCAAACACTTCTCGAACTCTGTCAGGCTGGTGCTGTGAACACCTCCCTGGGAAGCCTGTTCAAGTGTCCAGCCACCCACTGGGTGAAGAACATTTCCTGGATATCCAACCTAAACCTCCCCTGAGGTTTTGCCCCTAGGCTGGGCAGTATCTTTCATCAAATATGTAATGAGTTAAATAGAAGAGGGGACTGTAAAATTGACATGTTTATATTATCAACTGAGTCTGCAATGAAATAAAAGGTAAAAACTTTCAAATCCGAATAACATTTATTTTTGAATGTCAATGAGTGAAGCCAATGGTCTAAAATACATTTCCATCAATGCTGTAATTTTTTTTTAAAGTAATCAAGAGTACTTTTTTCACTTACTCAGCTGTGGCACCAATTCCACTGTCTCTTTCTTTTCCTCCAAACCACCTGGAACGTGTCAACTTTGGGCACTGGACTATCCTGACAGACCTGTTTCAGGACCTCTTCCAGCTCCTATACTTTCAGAGTTGTTGAGGTGTTCTCAACTACACCAAACTCTGTTAGACTGTTCTTCATCCAAAAATTCAACAAAAAGGAAGGATCAGCCAACAAGTCAACCAAAAAGTCCTTAAAGTCAAAGCTGTCATGTTAGAAGCAGATGGATAGGGACTTTCAGAGTTGTCATTGGCATCTTACATCTTGAGGTTTTAACATTTTTTCAGTGACGTGATTCCAGACTTACTGTCACAAAGATCCCACTTTTAATTAAACACTGGTAAGAGCAGAGCTTAGATCTGCAGTGAAGGCACATGTCAATGAGTTGTGTCTAGCAAAAGCTTTGTATCTGTTAAAAACCCTCCCATTCCATCCCAATTGAACCATTTTATTGTAGGACACATTGCAGACAATGTTGTTTTTTTAAAAATATTTTTGTAAAACTGCAGGGTGGTGGTTTTTTTTCTATTTTCAGCCCTCCTCACAGGTTACCTTTATTCCATGTAGTCCAGTGAAATTTACTGCGCCATAACCCTTTCTATTTTCAGTGTATGGCTTCTAAGAGGAAAGAGAGGAGTAAAAAAAAAAGAGAAAGAACACTTGAAAGTGCAGGAATTTTGAAGAAATGAAGATTCAAAATTTCTCAAAGGAGGTTGGATCAGCTTTAGTAGTAAAGGTTATGTTCTAAAGGCACACATAAATCTGAGCCAATAAGAGACTCTGTGTCATTTGCTTCCTGATTTGGGGCCAGAAACCGCTCATCTTGTAAGAAGCTTTTACATAGCTTTTCAAAAAGCTACTAATACRTACAATTCAGATAGGAATGTTGCCCTTTTTAGTTACATTTATATAGATATTTTATTTGTGTTTAGGCAGACACTTTAAATGGTTACTCTTGATTRCCTGAAATAGAGAGACTTAGAAATTGTGTATCATAGGCAGGTATGTATCAAACACTCCATAAGGCTTTGCTTGGTTTCACATAAAGATATTCCTCTACAAAGGTAGATATTAAATGATTAGGCAGTGATCTATATTAAAATTTCTACAATTCTTCCATAGGTCTAATTAACTTTCCTTTTGTATTTTTGGTATTCCATGTGTAAATGAGTGTAATACCACAGGAATACAATTGTTATCTGCAAGTAGCTAAAGGGGACCTTGGTGACTAATGCTATATTTTTAGGATATGGTAGAATATCCCAAATCCTCTATCCACAAAATGGTGCATAGTTTTCGTGTGTGATTACAAAGTGAGTTAATAATTCATATTTTAAAATATTTACTGCATAAAAGGGGTCATGCTACACTTTTCCCATTCACAAGCTCTGGACCCAGACTTTCCAACCCTTTATTTATCAAAAATGAAATATTATGCTAACYATGACCTTTTAACGACAGCCCATTCACAGTGGCCAAAGGTTTTTATTGCTGAACTATTAACCTATTATAAAACAATAATTTCCCTGAGTAGCCTTTTTTTTATAAAGAGAAGCAAAACAAAACCACAAAGATTAAAAGAATAAGGATTAAAATTCCCTGAAACATTCACCAAACACAGAATTTCTTCTTGTTTCCTCTGCCAGAATACATCAAGCAAATACTATAATTTATAGCTTCCCCCCCTTACAAATCATGAATCCACACAGAAAAAAAAAATCTCTTCTGTACATACTTCTCTTCTAGTAATTTTAAGTTTTCCCATGTCCATTAGGCCCTTACAACCTAATCTTGCTCTGCCAATTGCTCCCATGGTGAGATCATTAAGTAAATTATTTAAAGATCAAACAGCCTGCAGTGACAATGGAGTTCCATGTAAGGTAAATGCTTCAAAGCCCCCCTCCCCCCTTCTCAAATTATAGCTCTACAGGCTATTCATCACCTCTGGATGGGGCATGCCCCACCATTACTTGGCTTTTTGCTGCAGGCTAAGGTAGCACCACTAATTGGCCTTTGTAACAAAACTGACCTGTGGACAGGATAAAACTTGTTTGGAGCTTTAGAGACAACAATTATTCAAGGTTAAAAACACATCAATGCCAGAGCTACGTCACTATAATAAGGGTGAATGAATTTCTTCCTCTTGGGTCTTAATGTGAAAGAATGCGTTCATGTTGTGCCCATGCCAAACAAAAGCTCCTTCAGGTAGTTGAACGGGTCCACTTTTCTTTCTTTCCTCCACCCCTTCTTTTTTAGCTCAAGGACAAGTAGGTCTATCATTTTCTTTATTTCTTCAGAGCCCCTCACAGTGAGGGCCCTTTGATCTCTGAGAATAATGGTAGATGGAACAATTTAACTGCTTCATACAGGTGCAGGAGTTTATTTGACAGGTTGTGGCTTTTATTTCTAGCACATTAGCTGCATGCATACAAATGGGGTCTTGACAGATTCAAGCAGGTAGATCAGAATTTTTTATTTTTTTTTTAAGAAGCCTCAACAAAAGCCTGACCACACCTGCAATGATGGCACAATTTGAAATGCAGCATAAATTAAAGACAGGTAAGGCCAATGCATTCCCTGCTGTGAATGAATTTTTACAACTAGGGAAAACAGCAGGTAGGAGGAAAAGCAGAACACATCAAGCAAACAAAAAGGGATCCAATCACTTGTCTCTCAAATTAAAGAGACCTTATTTGATCTGAGTTACTTTAAAATAAATAATGCTACTACACAAGGTTTTATGTTGTATTGCCTATAACAGGATAGAATGCAGGATAGAAGCAAAGTGAAGGAAAACATTTTCAAATCTCATTTACTCAGACCAGCACTTTTTTCCCAAAGGAAGATTATCTGTACGAATTTTCTTGCATTTACAGTTACTTATGATTATGACTAGTAAAGTGAAAATCTGCCCTTAGAAGCCTTGTAAAATGAGGGTTTCTTCACTCTTTTTTTTGGTTTTTCACTTAAAGTGTCATTGAAATGGCTTGCGTAAGGGAATGTTATTCAATAGTGTACCAGCTAATAACAAGTCTGCTAAAGATTGCTTCTTCAGACTGCTGCCACTTATGGAAGCCACACATACATTTTTATGTTTATTGTCTCCACTCTCCTGTTTCGAGCTTGGTTTTTTTTCCAGTGCGTTGCAGTTTTTCAGAGAGTATCCTGCCCTCAAAGTCATGTATTCAAGAAAAATAAGGTGTGGGATATTGTGCCGACATGAACAATTTGTTTGGAAGTGTTCTATCAAGACTAGTAATACAGATGCAGTTATGCCAGAGTCAAGATATTTTATATTGGTTTAGTTTATTTGACTTGTGGGAGTATTTATGCTAGACTAAMAGTCTTTACGGCAGTGTAAGTGCTTTAGCTTTAGCACTACAGGACCGCATAAATGTGTGACACTGTGCTAAAATTTTAAACCTCAAGGTCATGTTTACATCACTCACCTCTGCTGTCGTGGCTGTGATCCAATGCAATGCGAAGAGGTAAGAGGTGGTCTTAGAGACCACCCTTACAGAAAACGAACTCTTTTTCTCACCACTAGAGAAAAACCCTAGTAGTGCTTTCCAGTCTGAACTAGTGCGTTCTTAGTGAGTGTTTTGTCACTACATCAGTTTGGTAATGTGCTGCTTCTTAGCTAACGTGCTCCTGGAGAACACGTGGCCCGTTTATCAGCTGTGTGGTAACTATAGTAGCTATTAAACAGATTTGGTGAAAATTATACCCCAGTTCTCTGGGCAATATAATGTTCTCGGAGAGTAACAGAAGCACAAGATTGCACCAAGGAATAAATACTGAGGATAACTATTAGTCAGTTTAACTGTTTCAAATTTGTGCACAGTGAGTCACATTCAAATGTAATTTAAACGTGGGGGGTTTGTTCAGGCAAATTGGTGTTTTACTCCACATAAACAACGCTTTCCAGAGAGAGTTGGAGCCACACTTAAATGTTTCAGAGGGAAAATCTTAAAGTAAAGGTGAAGGTCCTGGAGTGAACTTTTCACTGATAGAGCACAGAATACTGAAATTCTGAATTGAATGTAAAACCGCAATCTTCTGCTGGCACAGTATAAGCCAGTATAATTATCCTGGGAAGATTTCTGTTGTTGGCACATCCCTAGAGGACTTTTGTAATCAGCTGACGGGAGAAGTAGCTTAACTACCCTGTTTTGTTCATCTTTTAGCTATTACAGTTCCTGGGGGCGCTTCACATTGCTGCAATGCTGCAGGCTTTGTGTAGGTCAGTAACCACCTGCAGAGTTATGATTCCTGACAGTCTTTCAAGAAGTTCTGCTGCTCACAAGTTGGATTGCAAACAGCTGCTGTAAAGCATGCTGACACAGAGCCTGCTGGGGCCACTTCATCATGGAAGATGCCACTTGGTAGCAGAGCAGAAGGAATGTGTCCTACCCTGGAGAGCAGAGATCACTGGAGACCTCACAGTTTCCATGTCACTGTGGGAAATGCTGGCCAAAGCCTGTAACTCAAAGGCTCCCCCAGGCCAGACCACAGGCTCTGCTGAGGGACTCACTGAGAGATCAGTATCTGAAAACAAACTCAATTCCATATTAAATTCTTTCTTTTCCACCCTGCACCAGCTGTCCTAGGATGCTGACCAACAGGCGCTCCTTGTTTTAGAACAAACAGCCTCCTTCTTTGTTTGTTTGCCCATTAATTAAAAAGCAAATTCTCATTTGGAAAAAGCCAAACATCAGGATGTCGGAAAGACCGGCTCAGAGACATAACAATGAGTCCTGTCGGCAGTCTGCTGCTCTAGCTCCAACAACCAGAGTCCAAGAGATAAATGTGAGGTGCTCCAGCTGCCAAAATAATTTCAGTTTAAAAAAAAAAAGTGAAATGCATTAACGATCGGATATTTCTTAATAGCTAATGAGAAAAAAATTGAAGACTTACGCTATTCTGCCTGTTTTGCCTTTTCTATTTTAACATTGGAAATAAAATATGCTGCAGCAGATTGTATTTCTGTTAAAGCTATAACAGGTTTATGACAGTACTAAAACAGTGCAGCAAACATGGAAATTAGTGTAAGAGTCTTTTAGCATGCTTTATTACTCTTATTTAACCAAATATATAATAGCTTTGTGGCACCTAAATGTACGTAAGTAGGGGCTTTTTTTTTCAAGCATTTGAATTTGTATCTGGTAACCCATCAATCAAACTTCATTTCTGGAAATTTTAATATATAAATCTTAAAGGACTGCAGTAGCTGTTACCTAATATTCAACAGATTAGAAACTGACCCACAAAAACACAACTTCCAAAAGCTGATATGTAATGATGTACCAGTTGATACACCACGTGAGGCACTATTTTAAACAGGACTACGAAAAATTTTTTCTCAATGCTTCATTTTTTTCGAGGAAGACTGTAACATCAAATCAGTGGTGTTGCAATACGGCAGTCAGAGATCACATCAGATAATTTTTTACTTGTTCTGGGTTTCTTTGCAAGGGATTTAAAAAGAAAAAATATTTCTGCTTCAATGGCGAGCATTTGCCCCTTCAGTGGATAATTAATCTACAGTGTGACTTCATGTTTTGTGTCACTGGGCATCTGAAATGACATTCTTTCTCACCATGACATTGACCATGGAAACATCCATGAGTTGTTCTCATGATCCCAATGTTCTGTCCAAATGCTGACTGTGACAAATATCTGCAGTGACTCACTCTGGAATCACCTTGTCTGAATAATTTCAGCTGGACTGGCATTCTGCTGCAGTGATGCATGTGGAGAAGGTACTGTATTTCCAGGAAAAATGCAACAGGAAATATGCAGAGTAAGTAACTGCAATCATTATTTTTAGTAGAAATAGGTTCATGTCACAGAGCATGTGGTTGTCTTACACAGCCATCTCCAAATCCTGCAGCTGCACACTCATGCTAAGGGTCATGCTACAGCTACCTGTGGTTCCCAAAAATATAACAGCTCCACAGAGCTCTGAACTGTACCGCTTTTATCTGTAATTTTTGCACCTCGTCTCAGTGTGGATCCCAGCTGGACAAAGCACTTTGCTGTGCTTCTGGAGAGGTCTGCTTTCAGGGCAAGATATAATTGGTCCCCAGGTCTTTTTTATTCTAAATTCTCCATCTCTGTCAGTTGATCCACTACAGAGAACTCAGAAAGTAGCTCAAATATGCAATTATTTAGTTTCACTATTGGAGATTGAAAAGTTGTCCTCCTCCTATATTTTTCAGAAGTCTGGGTTTATTATGTTATTTAAAAGCGATGTTTAAATGAGAATTGAAATTTATACTTGCTCTAGCAATTAAATTCTGTAAGCTCTGCTTTCTCTATGCAATTGAAGATGTAAACTTCTTAACCCGTAGTAAACAAAGCTTTGTTTGAAGTCACAGAGAATGCAACACAGAGAAAGCTGTTACTTCTCAAATGACCAATGGAGAATTGTCATGACCTGCCCATAAGACTCTGCTCCAAACTGAGATGAATTTCAGGTAGGAAGAATCAAAACTGCTTATGGCATGAATGGTTCCTCTCAAGCAATTAGCTAAAACAGCAAAGACTTTGGCTTGCTAAGATCTGTGTACAGATAGTACAGAGAATCTGTATACAAAGTACAAAGAATTATTAGAGTTGTTATTATTATTTAATTTTCAATACATATCAACCATCAATTATATACTCTATTTAGTTACTACGTCTAAAGATGACAGGTTAACATATCCAGTGTTTCTTTTTAGCTATTATTTTGCCATCAAAAATTAATATGATAATTACGTATTGGTCTAGATTAACTACATGTAGAATATTAAATAGCACCAAAATAAGAATTGTTTCTTACCTACACAGAATAACAGAGAGTTCTTGGTTTTGCAGCTCCTTGAGTATCTACTGCATTAAAAGTTGCTCATAATTAAGGTGTAATCAACCGACCTTTCTATAGTTCAGTGCCCGTGCACCCACATCTAGCATTCAGTGGCCATCACAAACAAAACTGCAGTTTGAATATTGCTGACTGAGGTAATGCTCATTTTTTTCTGTTACAGAGCCTTAATCAAAAATCTTCTCCTGTTCATGAACAGACCTATAGCCATCACTTATACCTGAAAAAGTTTATAAAGCCCTGATATTTTGCACATCTCTGTGAAAAAACATGCATCTCAACAGTTTTAAAAATTACACAGGATATGACAGGTACTTGCAATGGTCAAACTAAAATRTACCCAACGTGTACCTACTTAATGCTGCCATACTTTCCTGTTGAGGAGAGGTTTTAAAAATTATTCAAAGTCAATGAAAATAGTTATAATCTTTCCTGTGACTTCACGTGCTTCAAATCTGAGTTCTAACTTACTCACAATTTTCTGGATGTTTCAACTMACGAACATATTCAGCCAATTTATATAACTTTGCTCTCCTCGTTTTTCAGTCTCTTTTCTTACATCTCCTGTTTTTGTTTTGCCAAATAAGTTGAATGACTATTTTGCCCATTTGCTTTTTTCCTATTTCACAAGCCTCCTCCAAGGGGTTTTCATTTTAGGTTAGCTGTATTGTCAACCTGCTCCTGAAATTTGTCTATTTTCAGCAGATTTCGTCCTGCAGAGCAAGCTGCTAATAGGTAGTATATGAACACTTTCTTTGCTGGTTCCTAAAGGACAGAAACTTTGGGATTTGGAGTAACTTCTACTGACTATCTTTTGTCCTCAAATGTACAGTTACATCTTGTTGCTTGTCTAGCTACACCTGAATATTCCTGAAACTTCCTGTGCTCACAAGTGGTCTTCAAAATTCCCTGGCAAAGCTGTAATTGATTATGAGGACAATATGTGGGAATGCCCACACTACTAACTGGTGAAGTGCAAAGAGGGAAGGAGTAGGGTTTGATATGCTACAAGGCATTTTGAATTTAGGACCTCATGGCTGCCTCATAGTTTTACTGGCAATGAAGTTTGCTTTGGCCACTGGTCCAGGCTTGCCCTGTGCCTTTGTACAGAGCTTGCTGCTGGAGGACACTGGCTCTGCCTCGCAGGGAGGTGGCTCTGCGTGGTGCCCGGGTGTGGGACTTCAACCTCACCTCCACCAAGGGGGAAAACATTTGGGTGGAGTTAGTGGTGAGTTCAAACCTGTGTCACCAGACTCATGTAGATACAAAGCAAATTTCCACTGGAGAAATCCTTCACCGGGTCACTGTATCACTGGTGTAGCTGTACCAATTAGATCCTGCAGTAAAAAGTTCGTGCCAAATCATAGGATTTTCAGTCCAGGTGAAACTTCGACACCATGAACAAAATTTCTGTTGGCTTCAATGGGACAGGATGTCACTGTCTGTGCAGTTTAGGATTTTTCCTTCTCTAACAGTTATTTGCAGAGAACTGGTTGGCCACAGAGCTCTTGCTGTTCTCACTTCCAGATGAYCACCTGTACTACCAAACAACAGTACAACCCTGACACCCACCCTAAATGTAAAAACAAAACCAAAACCAAAAAACCCAACAGAACAAAGTAAATGTACTGGTTACTCTTGTGAAGGCAGTATCACTTTCTTAAAACTTTTAAACAAATTTTGATTGGCAGTCTTTCACAGCAAATTAAGGTCATATTAAGGTATTATATGAGCCAAAATATTATTTTGGCATCTCCATGAGGAAAGCATTGTATTTCTTTAAAAACAGTTACATTCTATTTTCCTATTTTGACACAGTTTGGTTTGAATAGCACTGATCACTTGTTGTGGTAAGCACAGTTACAGGACTAACAGCGAGTCTTCTATTGCTAGATGATTTCTTTAATAAAAACAATTCTATATTATTTACCAGTTCTATGGGTTTATGTAAGTAGCCTATTATAATTAATAGGAGGTGCATTTGACTGAAAATATGGATTTTTCTCTTCTTAGCCTATGAATGCTATGGAGYATTATCACTTTCACCCAGTAGACTGAACCATAGCACTGCATAATGCAACTTCAGTCCATTTTGAGACGACTGCAAATTGTCGTAATTTTTTGTTAGAGTAATGATCAAATATTGATATTTCTTCAGTTCATACAAATGGATAAAACCTTTTTACATGCTACTTAGTCAATATATTCTGATGTTCACATTAGGGATTTAGAAATCAATGTAGTTTTCCTGTTATTCTTTTATGATTAAATCAATTGGGGTTATTTACTCATAGCAGAAAATATGGGTGATTGCAAACCCTACAGCTTGGTGATTTGCTTTCTCACTACTGCTGCCCTGTAATGAGAAGGTGCAGGTTCTCTTCAGGGGTTGACTAAACTTTCTTATGAATAGAAGCAATTTGAGGTGCAAAAATTGTTTGTTATTAAGGGCTAGCAGTGTTTCCTGCCAAAGGGTATCTTCATCACTTGCCATTACATTAACATTGACAAAGCATGGTAATACTAGAGCCCAGCAGTGCTGATCATATGGAGAAAAATAGCAGGTACTTGGCAATTCAGCTTAAACCAGCACACTTTGACTCCTAGGTTAGAGACACCAGTTAAAAGACAATGGAATAATAAAACGGATGCACAATAGGAATTTTGGAAATTTCATTCCTGAGAATCAGAGCTATAAAAAGGTAGAAGGTTGTGTACCAAATGGATTTATATTAAAACTAAAAAACATAAAAGCTGCAGCAGCATCTGATATTCTAGATTGGGCAAACAGATTTTGTTTATATTTCAGAGGCAAGAATAAATATTAACTTGCAAAATAGCTTTAAGTAAAGTTGGAGTTAATGCATTGAAGTGCAAAGCTTATATTGCTGGAGTCCAGTTTTCATGTTAATTTTATTTCTGTAAGCATCGTCCATACTATTCTTTGGGAAGAGAATTATGTGTATGTACGGAATGTATGTAATTGGCCATTTTCTTGGTGCATTTAGAGAAAAGCACCCTCTCATTCATTAAAATTACATAAGTTTGAGACTACTTGTTTAACCTAAAACCTGATTAAGCTTGTAAACCCACTATTCTTATTTTGTGCAGCTCATTCCAGAACCTCAAATTTGAAAGCACTATAAGTCATATATCTGATGGAAAAATAGGTTTTTCATCGTTTAAGCTACAGAATATATAACCATTCATAGACAGTTTATCAGAATTTAGGGGCCCAAAGATCCCAAATCAGATTGTCTCCTGAAAAAAATACTTTCCATACATGAAAAATGGAGGAACACAAGCGGGTGTATCATAGTTCTTTGATTCACTGAAACTTTTGTAAGTTTAAGCATCACAAGCCTTCTCCAGGCTTCAGGAGATGGAGGTGGTCACTGCCTAGTTTTGTATCACTCAGATTATTTACTGGATATAGAACACATCTCATAAAGCAAAATTTGGATTTTGGAGAACAAAGGAAAACATAGGATTTTTAAAATGATGCCTTGGAAAAATATCATGATTGCCAAGACTTTATCAAAATTATTTCTTGGCTGGCTTTTAAACTTCTGAAATCTGAGTCTGTGATGAAAGAACTTACAGACCCTTAATTATATCAGTAAGACTGAGTGCCTCTACAATAAAACTCAGGTGCCAATTCCTATTCCTACATCTTAAACTTAACACACAGACAAGTGCAAAGGTGAACTATGGCAAGCATGACAAGGGAGCAGTGTATTAAGATCTCACTTAAAAATTAGTGGAGGTAGTTTCTCTTCCTTCACAGCAGCAATGTCATAAATTGAGCTCATTTATGAATGCTTTAAACCGTATTTTCTCTTTCTTTCTCCTCTTTTGACCCAAACTGGCAAAGATCGAAACCTCCTGTGCATAGAGGTACTGAAGCCCATCCTTCCCAAAGCGCCACCAGAGTGCTGTTGTTCCTGTGCAAACCGACCATCCAAATCTTGTAGTTTAGAGAAACTCAATCAAGCGTGGAAACAAAGTGGGAACAGGAGGGACAAAGAAAGCACGTGGATCTTTTACGCGGTTTATATCTCTGGATTCAGTAGTGTTTTAAAGTTAAGAGCCAGACCTCAAAATCAACACCAGCATGAACTTAGACACTGAAGGACTGACCTAAAAATGTGAGTCTCATGGCTAAAATATTTGAAATGGAAAACAATGAGTGACTGACACATGTAGTGAAGTCTGCTCACAGGGGCTGCCAGGATCCCTGCCAGAAGGCATGGCTATAATTCAGTTTGGAAGTAGTGAAGGTGTACACGTGTCAAAATACCTGAATGCTTAAGGAGCACTGCAAATATTTTTAGCAATGGTAGAAAAGTGACTGTGTACAATACTGAGCTGATTCCTACCTTGATTTATTCAACTGCAAATCTAGTGTAATTCTCCTGATTTCACCATTGTACCAGAAAAGCAGAATGTGTCTCTGGGACCCTAAAAAATTGATGTCAAAATTGATCACACTTCTGAAACCAAGCACCGCAAAATTCCACATTCAATAAAGCAGCTTTTCACTAGTGCAGGTGACTCCTTAATTTCCTTCTCTCTCTCCCCTCTGTGAAATGACTCTGCATACCCTTACATGTTGCCAGACAGCAGAAGGAGGCTTCCCTCATAGCTCGTGAGGGAAGCCTCACAGCGTGTTTGGAGTCTGTGTTAGTGGTGAGCTGGAAAAGGGCTGCTTCCCTCCCTCCCCAGTACCATCAGCATCTCATCAGCATCCTCCTTCCTCTCCAGCCTGAATCTGGCCAAACATTCCAAGACAATTTCCAAACCTGGCTGTCCTTCAAGCCATCATCTTGGTACATGTTGCCAGTAAAGTGCTGGTGGCCAGCTCCTTCTGGGTAAGCAATCTTCCTAATGAAAATAGGTCTGAAGTAATTATCAAAAACAGTGTTTTGCATACAAGCAACACTGTCAGATACCTTGATGGAATCTAGTAAATTTTAAGCACATTTTTTGAGGGTGTGACAGGTTCTTTGAAAAGTTGGGAAATATTAGTGTTCTGTGACTGCAAGCTTGATTTGCTAATAAAGACAATACCTTACCCTAAAGGTTTTTTCCAGCTACAGCCCCTGAAGCACAGACGTTGAGCATGTATCACACAGAACTGTCAGTTACKACTGGAGCCAGAAAATTGTTGTTTCAAATGTTACAGTACAGGAAAATCGCCTCTCTGCACTTGCTGCCAAAAAAATGACAGCTTAATTTATGCCATGCTGAAGCTACATTACAGAGCCATTCAGCCTGGCAGTTAAGTACACTCCATGCTCACATCTTTCCCCTGTGCAAGTGCACTGGGGAGAAATACACAGGGACTGTAATAAGGACAATTGGCTGCAGTGTTTTCCATGTCACCGGAACTAAATACAGGTGAAACAGTATCAGCAATAAAATACATCACCTGAACCTCGTATGCAAAACACCACTCCGCATGTGGATTCAAAAATAATCAGGAAGGACATGGGACAGAATCGTTATGCATGAGGTGGATTATAAAGAGGTTTGCTTGTGTCAGACCTCTGGGTTTTATGTTGAAGGGAGGTGCTGAGGTATTACCCATGCCTTTGAAAATTATGTCAGTATCCTTGGTTCAGACCTTCAAAACTTGGCAATGTTTACACTTTCCGAAATTAAAAATCTGACAGTATTAAAGCACAGCCTAGTGTTGATATTTGTCATCAAGGTTTTCAGAAGATATTAAAGATGCACATGACATTATTTTAAACGAACCATCAACCAAACAAATCCCATAAAATTATCATCCTAAATACATCCCAAGATTGCTATGTAGTTTTTTAAGGCCAAAGCTTAATTTTGTTTGACGTTGAAACAATGATCATCCATGTAATAGAATGAAAGGAAATTATCATGTCTGTTTTCCTGCTTAGTTTATTCATATTAATCACATGGTAATTATGTCCAGAAAGATTGATCTTAAACAATCTTGCAAATGAAGAATTGTAATTAATTTGGTAAACTCATCAAGATCAAAACCAGTTGATCTTGATGTCAGTTAATTTATTTCCCCTCTCCTTCCTTTTCTACTCGATGTTTGTACCGATATTACTGCGTACAATATTAATGCTTACCTTTAGAAGGCGTTTGCTAATAGCTGACCCATTCACAGCAGGCTGGCTTCACAGCCGTTTTCTGAGGTGCAGGGCAGTAAAACAAAAGACTTCATGAAATTAATCAAATGCACTGACTGAGATTTTTAAAGCATAAATGGTCTTCTAACCTAGCCATTGTTGTTTGTGCTGTGGAAGCTACTCACAGGGAGTAGGGCCATGTATAAAACCACTGTGGGTGGTTTGAAGAAAATATTTCTTACTAACTTGGAAATTCTGTGTACAACTAAACAACTTCAGAATTTATCATAATGTCAGAACAATGTTGGGCTTAGAAGTGGCATGGTTTATCTGGGAGTACTTGTGTCCATGTGAGCTTGTGTCCACATTTATTTTAACCTGAATGAAACATTTCCCATTCCTGTTTTCTCAGAGTTTAAAATTTGAGTGAACCCCAAATCAGGAAAAAAAAATCCCAGTGGAAATGAGTGAAGTGTGTCTATTGAACCAGAAATAGTCAGAAATTTTCACAGTCTTTATGCTGAATATTAAATCTYGTTCACTCAGAATCAAATGCTTGGAAATCTTTCAGCCAGATAAGATGAAGTCTGATATTTAGTAAGGTAAATCAAAATGAAAACAACATAATTCCTTAATTTTACTTAAATTTCAACTGCAATTTAGTACATTAATGCTAAAATGTATTTTAGTCTTTTCTTGAAACATCTCATGAATTTCTAAATGCAAACCTTTTTAAGCTTCTGTCATGTAAAACCCTATTCACTCCAAATTGAGCATATTGCAAGGTTTTAACTTACAGCACTTGTGGTTTTTATTCTCTCTCTCTCTGTGTAAAGCCCTTGAACCGAGTCACTATATTATTTGTGCCTGTTCATAGATTGACACTATCAAATCCATAATCTCTTAACACATATGGAGCATTTCACACAAGACATTTTCTGTGTGATTAGGAATGCTGTAAATTATCCATTTTCATTTCATGAGAAATAGGTTCCTGTATTACAAAGGTCTGTGCCAATCCTATTCTTTGGAGAAAGAAACATGACATTCTGTTTCTTAGGAGCCATAACTCACTGCTGGTTCTACCACATAAACAACAGGCTCATCTTTAGCATGTGTATCTCCACTTATACAGACGTGTACAAATTGTCTATACTTCAGCTATGTCAGGTTTTAGAATATTATTATCACACATGAAATAGGGGAGGCAATGCACTACAGGAAGAATGAGTTTCACACTCATCAATGATTAACAGCCAGTTAATCAGACACTGAATGTGCTTCCTTATGAAATTAACCAACAAAGACATAGGAAGGTGCAGAGATGTGCCAGGTTTCAACTATATAGTCCTAGTAATTTAGTCTATCAGCAAGGAGAAAGGAGCTTTACAAATATGATGGCTGCATTTTACAATTTTTCTCCTGAGGAAACAGAAGCACACTGATACTGCACCCAAAGTCAAACTGAAACTCCTGCTTTTATAGTATTAGCTAAACTTCCTTGGTTTAGGTGAAGAATTAGAACTCTGAGAATCCACTTTGTCCTAGGAACTCTCCAAAATCAGTGGATGCTTGGTCATCGGGAAGAGTCATTAGACGAAATTTAGAATTGTAAGAATGTTTTGCTCTTTCAAATTTATAATTAATTCATTCTAAATGTAGTCCAACACAGTACTATTTGGAGTGAGGTTTCCTAGACTGTTTTTCTGTATGCTGAGATGCCTCAAATCATATTCCAGTAACAGAAACCCAGATACAAGTGAATTACTCTCTTTTGTACACATTGTTATTAATATTGTTGCTGTTACTGTTTGTTTTCTTATCTCATTGCTGTTTCCAGCAAATTGTACTTATTTTAGCTTGTGATCTTTACCTTTTGTGCCCCTGATTCTCCTCTCCAGCTAGCTGCAGGGGGAAGGGGCGGGAAAATAGGGGAGGGAGACAGCAGCAGCATGGTTTGGAGAGTCTCGGTGGGAGCACGAAATTGCAGAGTACCAGTCCTAAACCATGACAGTTGGGAAAGCTAGATTTTGCTTTTTTGCCTTGGGGTAGTCTAATCCTTATGATATACGAAGCGTGAGGATTCCATTGCAAAGGAAATCAATGGCTGTACACACAACTACATTTGTGTGTTGACAGTCTCAAGCTGACTTTTCAAAATTGGAGACAACGCCTGAGTATTGCAGCGTTCCACAGGCAATCTTTCAATCAGAGCAGAAAATAGCATGACATGAGAGAAATCCTGTTGCGATTTTCCTTTTTAATTAGGAATTTCAGCCTTTCCTGTACCTTTCAAACTCAACTCACATAGTCATGATCTCATTAAGGTATGTCATTAGGAAAATAAGGTACCAGCAGACGTTTTTTCTTTCAGGAAATTCTGGGTTATATTCAGGAATATAACCCAGAGCCAGTACCTCTAATATACAAACCAAAAAAAAAAATTCTAAGGAAGATGGAAACTCTGGAAGGCCTTGATTTTTCATGCAAATGAGGGAATGAACGGGAAAATGGAAGAAATGCATCCCCACAGGCTCACTCTGAAAATGTGTATTGAGAGAAATGCAGAGTGCAGCTGTCATGACGTCTATTGATTTCTGTAATATCATGTAATTTATTCAAATACTTCAACCAATTTAAATTTTATTTTATTCTTAGGGAATAAGTTTTCTAGAAAAGCTATATGAAAATAGTGTTTCTCTTCTGATCCCCAAAAAGTCCTAAAGCACTGAAAATTGTTCATTAATGGACAAATGATCTTGTTTTAATAACATAGTCATAATATCCTCTAATAAAAAAGAGCAGATACTGTAATAATAAAAACTCTCGTGTTATGTCCATGTATCATTCCTCTTATTAGCTTATCTTTAGATTCACAGAACCGTTTGGTTTGGGAGATCCAAAGATCATCTCGTTCCTACTCCCCTGCCATGGSCAGGAACACCTTTCACTTGATCAGATTTCTCAGAACCCTGTCCAACCTGGCCTTGAACACTTCCAGGGATGGGGAATCCACAGCCTCTCTAGGCAACATTTCCAGTGCTTCAACACCCTCTGAGTAAAGAATTTCTTCCTCACATCTAATCTAAACCTGCCCTCTTTCAGTTTAAAACCATTGCCCTTTGTCCTGTTGCTATCTGCACATGTAAAAAGTCCCTCTTCCTCTTTTTTACATAAGCCCCCTCAAGGGACTGGAAGGTGCTATAAGATCTCCTCGGAGTCTTCTCTCCTCCAGGCTGAACAATCCCTGCTCTCCCAGACTTTACTCATAAGAAAGGCGCTCCAGCCTGCTGATCATCTTTGTGCCCTAACATTTCTGAACAGTAGCAGGTCAGTATGAACACCAGCACCAAATCCAGTTCCTAAAACTCTGCTTGTGTCAATTTTTCATCTTCAAGGGTATGAAATTAATGGGCTAACGGGACTAATTATGGTCACTCAGGTAACTCTTTACTTGATCAAGCATTCAGACACTGTAAGTTTGCAGTAGACGACCAGGGACAGCTACCTATTGTTTATTTTTATCATAAGTTTATTAAGCCCAGAATATAATGTTTTCATATTAAAATACAACCTCCCAAGTTATACTGTATGCAAATATTTGACTTGTCTAATTAAAAAAATGCCATACAATCAGCTGGAATTTTTCTTCCATTTTGTCAACTTAGGAAAAGGTAAGATATAAAATGAAGTCATGGCCTTCACCACCTCTACTTCTGACTGAACTATCTTCCTCTCGGTAAGGCTGCAGCAAGCTACTTTTCTTTGGCTCCAAACACAAACTGGATAGATGTAACTGAAATAAGTTTTGTTGCTTAAAGCCCACGAAACAGGTACCCAGACAGCCTGCCCTGTACAAGTGACAATGATACGAATGTATCGCAGACAAAGTAGTGAACACCTGTATGTGATCTTCCTTTCCTCAGTTTCCCCACCATTTCAGTGTCGTTGGGACTGGTTATCCCCAGAGTACAGCACCACCTCTGTCCCCATCTTCAAGTAAGACCCTCTGGTACTATCTAGATCCTCAGAAAAGCTCTGATGAAGACTGTGCAATTTTGGCCCCATATTAAATGGTTTTTTTCATAAACCACCCTCATTCACACAAAAATATACTTTGCTTTCTCCAGATGGAAAAAACGTAATCTCAACTTAATGGAAGGAAGTATAACTTACATTCTGGGTTTTATTGTTCAATTGATATAAGTGGGTTTTCTTCCGCAAAATTAAATACTAGTTTTCTATCAAAACATTGTATTCAAGCCCAGTCTTTCCTGCATCAAGATGATACTGTAGCTCTGACACAGGATTCAGTTTAGGACAAAATTCCATGCATTGTTTAAATATGCCAGTACTCTAACCTTTTTAAAGGCTCAAAATAAAATATTTAGTTTATTGTCTTAACTGCATAATTCTGTGCACAAAGTTGTTTCGCTTTTATTGATTTTTTCAATCATCCTTTAAAAATAGTATCTTATACTAAAACTAAATCACTACAAAACATATCCTGTAAAATTTATTTAGCAACAAAAATTATTGGGTTTTGGGGTTTTTTTGAAAATGCTAGCCATTGGAGGCACTGACCCTTTAAACCACCATTTCTTAATAATTAGTATTAAGATTTTCCTGTCATTCAAAAATATTGTAACTCATATTTGGAAACAACTTTTTTTATTTTGTTTTAGACTACATCAAGGCAGATGGAGAAGAAGACAAGGAGAGCAGCTAAAATGAGATATGTAAATTCTTTCCTTCAAAACTGAAGTATTTTATAATAAACAAAGAGCTAAATTTCTAGTTGCTAAGAGACCTACATCAAAACAACTACCTTTTCCTTCTAAATAAGGACCCAGCATAGACTATGATTTAACTCTTTGTAGTCTCCATCTTTCCACCCTATAACATTGAAAATGAGCAAGGGAAAAAAAATACATTTGTGTAACTACAAGAAAAGCAGCTAATAAAACGTAAGGTACGTAACTATTTTATTAGTTCATGTTTAGGATGCTATCAAAGCTTGCTTTTTTTTTCCTTGGGAAAAAAATACAACATGTCAGAGTACATAAAATTATTGTTTCATTTGAGTAGTAAGATAAACTGTTTTCAGAATGTGACCCTTTAAAGAAACAAAAAGGAATGTTTTAAGCAATATGTTTAAGTAGTGCCTGTGTTGTACTGACTGACTCTCACAGTGTTGGTGTCTTTGATCCACCATGTAAGAGAATGTGTGGCTGCAGGCCAGCAATAACAACCCCAGAAACCTTCAAAGAGTCAGCAGCTTTTCCTTTTTTCCCCCCTCCTCCTTTTTTCCCCCCTCCCCCTCTTTTTATGTCAAGGAAATCAAACACACAGCTAAAGGGCATCATAAATATATCTGATCACTGTTCAGGGGATTTCCAAAATGAGCCACTGGAGAGACCATCTTTATTGCAAGGCCAATCCCAGTTTTAATCAAAGCAAATGTGCTTTAAAACCTAGTTGATTAAACTGGAGTAAATGTCAAAATAAAGACCGGAGAACAGTATTTACACAGAAGACATGTCGCTCTTATTCACGCAGTGCCAAGGACACATTGCTGCACTGTTCCAAAAGCTGTCCTGTTCATCAGGAAATTTGCCCAAAGTTCCTTCTGGGCTCTGGGAAATGCTGAAGAGAAGAAACTGCACTTTCAGTTGGCTTTTCAGCTGCTTTAGTGTCGCCACAGATACTTTGCATGTCTATCTCATTCAGCATCCAGTGAGCCTCCCTCCCTTCCTTAACCACAGGACTATGGGCTGCAGTTACTTATCACTTTTTGGGTCTTTAAGCAGTTTTTCCTGTGAAGCCAAGCTTCCTCACCCAGAATCAGCGTGTGTGGTGTAAGTACTCCTCGAACTGACCTTGTCTCGCTGCAGGTCTAGTGGAAGAGAAAAATGCCAACTCTCAGTTTGATTTAAGTTCAGCTCTATAGACAACATGCCATCTAGACGATAATTTCTGACACTAGAAGAGGTGAAAATCGACACCTGCTTCCAGATTCTTGCTGACTGCTGAGATGCTTGAGATGTTTTTCCAACAGAGAATAGAATATCAAAAGACAGGAGATCTAGATGAGCAGCCTGTGGGAAATTTGATTGTTACCAGTCTGAACCACATTAGCACAAGTGCTGTGCTTTAYTCATAACAAACAAATGGGGTATAAAAATTGTATGCAAAAGAAACTTATCTAGTACGTAAGGTCAAAATATCCTGAGTAATTGAGTGGTAGCCGGCAAAAAGCTGAAAAACAGCAGGACAATCAAATATATAGCAGCCTCCTGCCAAAAGTTGCCTCTCTTTCTTCCAACTTCCTTATGCATCTATAACGTTTCAGGAACTATGTGGTTTTCCAGCTTCTCCTCTTGAGTACTTTGATTATCATAGAACCATAGAACCATTTGGGTTGGAAGAGTCCTCCAAAGATCATCTAATCCAATCCCCTTGTGATCTTCAACTAGATCGGATTGCTCAAAGCCTCATCCAGTCTGATGGTGAATGTTTTCAGGGATGTGGCATCCACCACCMCTCTGGGCAACTTGTTCCAGTGTTCTACCACACTCATCATAAAAAACTTCCTCTAATCTAATTTAAATTGATCCTCTTTTAGTTTAAAGCCATTGCTCCTAGAGTTATTGCAACAGTTCGTGCTACAATGTTTGTCACTTGTTTACCTTGATATGCTTAGAGATAAGGTCTACCCATCATTCCATACTGTTTCATGAACCTTCACCGGGAAATAKGCGACATTTCAGCTCCTCAGCCTTGTCTGAAGCTCCAGTCCTTTGAGAAATATAAATGATCTCCAAATTCTGTCCAGCCTTAGGAACATTTCAGTCATAATAATCATAACACTAATGAGTTGTGCCCCAGGATGCACAAGCCTTCGGTGTCATTAAATGGATTCCACAGGCCCTCTGTTTTCCACCTTTGTTTCTATTACTCATCTAAGTCTATCTTTCATTCCTGTTTTGTGATTTGTTARGAGATTACATGCAAAAATTTTTGGGGTATGGTTTTGTCATATTTTTTGATGAAGAGTAAACCACTATGGGGCTAAATAATCTTTCACTCCAAACACTGTTGCTATCTTTGTGTTCAATAATTTCAGTAATTCAAAGGACACCAGATCAGTGCAATGCAGTTTGTAAAGTTAGTTCAGACATATGCTACAATAAATGACAGTAGACTTGGCTCTGTAATCTAAAAATACTTGTTAAGAGAAGGGAGAAGGTATCAGAGAGAGCTCTGAAAGGCCAGCTGCTGAGTCATGTGTATGACATAACTCTCAAACACAGTAAACATTTTGATGGGGGATTTGAGGGGAAGGAAGGAAGAGGGAGAAACATTCGCTTTTGGTTGTTGGCAGCTCTCTTTCAAAAGTATTGCGAGGAATATCGAGCATGACTGATCCAATGCAGGACATAGAACTGCAAGCATGAGTTAGCCAAGTCAGAGACATGCAAGATTAATACATTTTTTTCCTCAACAGCCGACATGAGACAGCTTATCCTTTTGTTTTGATGTTATCACCATATCTTACAGGTACACATGGAGGTACTCTTGTTCTTGAAATCAGCTCTCTCACAAGATGAATTCCTGAATTAACCTGTTTGTTAATGGACTGGGGGCTATTTGGTATTAAACATGGCCTCTGGGGACAGCAGTGCATATTTGGGAACAATACTGTCAGTATTAGCATAGTGATCATCAGTCACCGTTTGCAGCTGTTTGATATCAATCTTTGTTTTCTTAGGTGATATGTTACTTGTTACACTAAAAAGACAGATATAACAACCTACTTCTTTAATCTTCAGTTTACACGCACTGTTATGATGGTAATATCCATCTTCTACCAAAACCACAACTTCAGTGCCATCTAAACGAAATTTTTTTGATCCAAAATTATTATGGGAGTGGTACCAACACAAGTCAGCAAATCACAATTGATTCTTTAGGCCTGACTGTTTTGTAAGGCATTTGCAGATATTCCAAGTCAGCTTTTCTTTTTAAGCTGAAGAAGAAAGCTTGTCCCAATACCAAAGGCTATGGCAAAGCAAAATGTTTAGATGTTTTTCAATTCCTATGGTGGCTGGCTGCCATTTGTGTCTGTCACATCACCATTTTGTGCCTGTCCATCGAATGAAGTGACACTTCTGAGGGTCAGCGTTGATATCTTCAAAACTAAAATAGCTTACCAACGTCCACAATGTGTTAAATCTGTAGAGGCTGAGCTTCTTCAAGGAAATTGCATCAGAAGTTTGCAAAGTTATAAGTGAGATCAGAACCTGACCCTCCACGTGACAGGTGATGGAAGAATAACAGAACAGCCTTGTATCTTCAACCTTCTTTCTATCTCCCTCAAACCAGACAGATATTCATGGAAAATATTTGTTGTAAGAAAAAGTCTTCTAGAAAAATAGCAGATACTTGATATCTATTCTTCCCTGAAATTGCCGGGAAGTTAATGCGTAACTTACAAATTCTGTCTTTATGAAGCTTTCATGTAACTATAACCATCAATGTTAAGTTTCATGCAGGGTCTGTGTCACCTCTCACATATGTTATCCAGGGACAGCCAGACGACAAGAGAAAAAGTTGTTAGCATGGAATAAGTGCCTTGGAAAACAATGAGCATGACGAAAGGCTGAGCAAGTCATGGTACAAAGATAACTGTGGATGTTAACTGACATGGGATTTAACATGTCATGCTTGGCCTTGGGCATGAGAGCAGAGCTGGTCAGTCAGCTGGATACAACSAACAATGTAAAGCAGGAAAGCAGAAGAAAAAGTTGCTTTAAAGAGACCTGTTTAAAATGAGAGTGGTCCCTTGGCTTTCTAGGCCAGAGGGTCTAAACTAAAGAAGGAGTACTCTGGGCAAGAGGAGAGAACCTGAAGTTAAGGAGGAGATGAGACCATGGGGATCAAAAGGATGCAGGGATAAAAAAAAGGTGGGAAAGTCAGAGGACTTCCGTAGTGTAGAGGGAATTAAACCAAGTGTTTTTATATGCAGATTTTGCTACCTTTTTATGGACCTGTAAATAGCTCCTTTTGCATATGAACAGTGGGAATGTGTTTAAAAACTTGGTTTAGAATGCTTGCCTTCTTTGTTGTGAACAAACTGAAAGACTCAGGAAAAAAACAATCCTAGTGAGAAGGTAGCAAACTACAGAGCAGACTGGGGGAAAGGGTGGGTGTGAACACTTGTTTGTGGGAGAAACAGGACTGGAACACCTCCTGTGCCTTCTAAGAAGAAGGGCTGAAGCGGAGTGACTATCCCTGCAATCAGCTAAGGATGCATAACTGGAATGCTGTCAGGCCCAATAAATCCAGAAGCATCAGTCTTAACATACTTTTCTAAAATAAGGAGATGTTCTGAAGCTTGCCTGATGCGGTCCATTGAGAAATGTCCTTTTATTGGAAATAGAACACCTTGCTTTTCATTCGCTTTTGAGGAACTGTCAGCTGAAGCCAATACTCTTCTGGGAATGCTGGATTGAAATCCTGCCCAGCTATGGGCGGAGAAAAAAGGGCAGGATGGACCCTCTTTCTAAATGAGCACATTCATGCTAACTGTATAGGTGTCTGTTCATACAGACCAAAGCCAATACTGTTTATAATTGAGCTAATGATATATTAACTTTCTTTTATTATAGTCAGAAGCCTAATTGCTTGCTATAAGATACGAGTTTCAGTACTTCGTATGTTAAGTATGTCAAATATTCAGAGGAGTGGCACACAGAAAGCTTTACAAGATTAGGTTGGGTGTTCGGCTTTATTTTATTTCCAGTTTTTGTTCCGTGTTTTTTATGTACCCTTTGACTTTGTCACAGTGCTTCAGACACATGACCCATTCAATGGTGTGGTTCAGTGTTAGTCTAATCAAAACATGTTAGTCACATGAATATTTGTGTGAACGCACGGATGACAGCTTCACTGTATGCATCCAGGATGAACTATCTCTTCAAATGAATGACATCAATGTAATCTCTCTGAATTCAGCAAACTATAAGTCATGTCAGCTATGTTCTACCAACTTTACAAGACTGTAGGACCCTAATCAATCTAACGGTCATGTTTTTAATCCAAAATGTTTAACCTTGCCCATTTACAATGTCATGCCTTGAAACTCGCATAGCAAACCAGACTCATTTCCTTTCTTAGAAATTGTCATTAATAATTTCTGTACTTGCTGACTCATAAACAATATGATTGTCAGGGAAGTGTACCTACTTCCTGAAAATTACTATCTTATAAAGAATATTATTTTGGGTATTATTTTAAACCGACTGAAAGCAACATAAAATGAAATATTAGAAAGATACAGTATTCTACAGAGCATAAAGTATTTTTCCTGAAGATTGACAATTTAGGAGGACAATTTAATCTTATAGCAATGATGGTTAAATACCTCATAATACTTATATGTTAGAGCTGCCTTGTGAGATGGAAGCATAATCCTGTCAAAAGAATTTGCATATGGCATGTTGGCGTATTAAGTTCTCCATCATAATTAGGTGATTAATTTTAAATTGTGTAATTTTAAAAGAAACTAGAAAAAGACCCCAATAAAATACTCAAAATTCAAAATATCAGATTTTACAATGTGAGACGCTATCAAACAGAGAATCACACAAATATATCACATCAATGAAGCTATTAAGTGTATTTTTGCACTAATTTGAGGGGCTATGCTATTAAGGGATTACAGTATAGGCAATATTTTCCAAGACTAAAGAATGTTCCACTGTATGGTAGGTACTGAAGAGAGGGCTAATGAGAAAAAGAGTGATTGTGACAAGCAATTATGTCACCTATGTGAATGGCTTAATTTTCTAAATTAGCCACTTTGATAATTATGACATCTCATTTGTCTTTTAATTCCATGAGCTGTGAAGTTTACCTTTGATTTTTTTTCCAACCAGATAAGAGGCTTTGATAAGCCAAGGGTCTATTATGTGCCTGAAAAACTCACATTTCAGTCTGCTCATCTGCTTGAACTGGAGAAAATAGCACTCTTCAGAAGAGCTCTCCAAACAAGGCTTCCACTCCTTCTATTGGCACTAGCTATTAAAAAAATATTTGCTAAGCAAATTAATAATGTAAATAAGACTGCAAGTGGGAATGTTTAGTCTGCTTAAGAGGGAAGGCAAACAAATTGTTTTCAAGCACTTTTTAAACCACTTGAACAACAGGCCATTTGCATACAAGCAATTAGCATGTTAATTACAAATGATTCTTATCCACTCATTAGAACATTTCTGAGATTCACTGACAAATATAGGTCTTTCTTTAATTATCTTGACTCATAGGGGAGTGAAAAAGCTTGTATTTAATTGAATTAAAAGGAAAGAGTAGTATTTTAAAGAATTAAAAACGAAGAGTAGTATTTAAAAGAATTAGCTCTGATTTGCGATTTAACTACAGTTATTCTTCTAACTTCTGCATTCATGTGTAAGACAAATGCCCACAGTGCTGTGTATGTTTTATACAGAATATGGTAAAGAAATATTTCGGGCAATTTTTGTATATATGTGTAACTCAGCCTTCATTTTCCTTTGCAGAATAGGTATGTAATTTCTTTGCAGAGACCAGGCTATTAACCGTGACAGAGAATACAATAGTTAATGACTTATGGAGGAATCTGACAAAATAAAATGCCATTTAACATGTAAACTCATTTAGTGCCATCTTCTCCTCTCTATTTGGATGCGCTGGTTGCTATTCCAGCCCAGAGGGAACAARAGTGGACAGATTGTTCTTTTCAAAATAAAAATATGCTGCATTGTCATTATTTCTGTCATGCCTTCATATTGGCATGAAATCAGCAGGAATCAATGAAAAGTAGGCTTTGCTCTCTGATAACAGCCACAACCAGGCAGAATACAGTCCAATTACTTCGATCAGGATGTCAATATTTGTGATATCAGAGCACAAGCCGTGCAAGCTTTGTAGTAGGCAAAAGCTATGCTATAGGGTTGAAACGCAGTGGTAGGTGTGCCTCCTTGTGTAAAGTGCTTGTAGGGCTGTTATTCAAAGAGCCTTTTCTATTTATTTGCTATATAGCAAGGGAGGATTTTTATTGCTTGTTTTTGCCAAAAGCATTTTCCACTTTTATTCTAAAAACTACACAGAAGGACATTACAAACTCTCTTGGCCGATGCTAAATGATGTGTGTGCAAAAGTTATTGCTGTTCTAAACTGTCTTTTAAGTGGTATTGAATCCCTCTGCTCTCTGGTAAGTACCTAGGTGAGACACCAGTTAACAGTGATGATAGACTAAATCACAGCTTCATGAAAGTAGCCAATCCATTTGAAATGTCATGTGTGTTTTTGCAGTATATTCTTTTTCTGACAAGTTTGAGTGATGATAATGCTTTTGGAAGTGTATTTAAAACAAAGGTCTATTAATTTTTTTAAAGCCATATGCACTTCAGTTGGTTTACCATATTTTATTWAAAAAATAATTAAAATCATAACTTCCTGTGTTTTTTAAGCTTCCCCTTGAAAACTCGGATGAATGTCAGGAAACCTCRCCTGTAAAAATCTCATTTGGCATTAGATACAAGCTGATGTCCTCAGTGTGCCCACACCTCTGAAGGTTTTGTGAAAATTTGCAAAGGAAATCCTGTGACAGGGTAGGAGACACAGCTGCCTGCAACAACAGATCACTGCACACTTTTTCATCCTCCTCTTCTACATTTCTCTTTTGCCATTTGTCATTCTCCTCCTCAGTCTAGATCTTCTGAAGTATCTGATCATCCCTGAGTTTGTTTTGCAATATGTGGAATAACAGTACAAAAATGGCACTGTCCTGTGTACCAGAGTTAGACTAGACTAGACCATGASATCCCTTCCAAGACAAACGATTCSGCGATTATGTGATCACTGTTCTCCTATTTTAAAATCCTGAAATAGGAACATTTGTTTAAAACACCTGCAGTAGAGAATGTTGAACTATTACGCAGTTACTACCATCTGCAGCTCACCTTCGTAAAAATTGAGTGTTGAATAACTATAATACAATAAATCTTTCTAAACACTAAAAAGGAAAATAATAAAAAAACTAGTACTCATTATTTTATTTTTATTTCTACAGAGCATTCTTTACCTGCTCCAGGCCCAGACTATTTACAGATGGACATTAAGTAAAGCCATCATATGGAGATGAGTGTATCTAAATTGTACGTTAGAACAAAACCTTGGATGCCAGTACATACTTTTTTTATTAAAACCGTTCGTAAAGCAAAGTCAGCTATTGAAAAACAAAGAAACAAACTAAAGTGTCTTCACCGTACAGATCTTTGAAACATCCTAAAAGTGTGGAAGAAATATTGGAGGTATTTCACAGTGTAACATAGATAGAAAAAGCAATCAACCATATTTGGACAGAAAACCCACTTTACTTTCCTATAATTCTGTACAAAAAATGCAGCAGAAATCTATTCATTTCCTTATCTGTTCAACTTTTCACTTTGGTTGCCGAAATTTTTCTCTGATTTCTCAAGTTTACTAAATTAAACAACTTTTTTCTCCCTAAATTTTCACTGCTCTGCTTATAACTCTGGCTTTTGTTTCTGTCTACACTTGAATCCATTCAGAATGTTGGATTTGCTATTTCAACCATCAGCTTCTTCTCTCCCTAGTTTTGCATTCCCTCTATTTTGTGTTGCTCATAGATATTGAATTGCTAATTTAATAACTGCTCCTAGCTCTTCTAGTGTTTCTTCTGAAATTCCTACTACATCTCTACTTTCTAGTCTCTAGTACAAGCTACTACTTAATTTATTTCAGTTTCCAAAGGAATCTTTCCAACCATGTACACATATTTGAAGGGCCTAAATTTTTAGTCAAGTGGGAGATTCACAACGGCAGACTTTTTCAGAGTTTGTCTTCAGTCAAAATCTCCAATATTAGTGACTAATTTTTAAAAGTGCTGGTCACAGTAAGAGCCAATGACTAGAGCCCTTACACATTAACCTATAGAAAATACACCTATAGACCTGGGTTTTGTGGATTATTTTCCCACCAAAGTAAATGAGATGTATGCATGTATTTATGAAACAACCCCAAAACCACTAAAACCGAACAGTCAAATAAAATATCAACATGTACCAAAAMCAGGTAATTTCAGACATACAAGTGGTCAATATTTAGATTTAGAGAAGCAATTGTGTGCAATTTAATACTTGGGAGTTATTTGCCTGCTGACTTTCTCGAGCTTTCAACAGCTGTGCTCTCTCAATTTTTGTGTTTTATTTTCTCACAACTGCTCTACCTTGACCACGAGGAGCCTTGAAGGACAGCTGGAGTGACACATTGAGTCTGATTGATGGCTGCAGGACCCAGATGGTGAACCCTCAAAAATGTTTCTGGCAGATAGTTTTACTGCTGGAACAGTTCTGTTTTTTCTGTGGTTCCCTTAGCTGACGCTTTACTAAATGCTGAGCAGTCACTTCTTGGCTAAGGTCCATCCAAGCTGCATTTGGATCTTGATGGAATGGCTACAACCTCATAAAAGTTCATTGTTTATACTCGCTCTCACTCATGGAGAGTTTGCCAGCTCATAAGCACTTGTATTCTTAGGAATTCTTCAAAATAACTGCCATCAATGGGATGTTTTGACTTTACTTTTACTGTAGAGAAAATCCTGTCAGAAAATCTTTGTCATGCTGTTTATACATACTGTACATTTTATGTGGAGTTATTTATAGAGCTGTGAGAGTTTTGAAAGACTAGAGCTCTCTTTGTTTAACATGTCTTTCAAACCAAAAGCATATCACAGGTCAATAAAAAAGTCTCCAAGACAAACATTTTATTTTCTAGAGTAATCCTTTCTGACTAGTCTTCTGAAACTTCCATTCATATCGTAATAACACAAATTCTGGTGGTTTTCAGGCTCCTTTTTCTCGTGCTTAGCCTTACAGGTTTTAATCTGTCTCAGACTGATGGTTTCAACAGTGATTTCGTGTAAATGTGATATCCCTCACTGATGACTCCTCAAGCCTAGTTTGTCTACTGAATCACTGCTAACAAAAAGATGCCACTGAAAGGTGAAATTTGCCCCATAATATTACAAACACTGTGTGTGAAGGAAAACATGAAACATAAGTCTGCAATCCTGAAAAACATTTGGCAATACTGAAACTGTCACGGCAAATTTTGCCTAATTCGTGTGTGGGCATGTGCTGTGGCGTTCAGGTTGGTAATTTTTTTATTCCTCTTTGAGTAGTCTGTCTAAAAGCTACTTATAGCATCAGAAGAAATTGGTGTCTTTCAGTTCTTCTCCTAGATTTCTAGGTAGTGCTGCTGTGTTCCATTCAATATCAAACAAATGCCCCAAGTACAGGACATGCATTTGAAAAAGGCAATCAGGGATCTCTACATCTCTAATATTACTCTATGGAAAATAATGACATAAAGAGAAAGGTTTTTAAAAGAACCACTCATTGAGTGACCATAAGGCATGAAACATGAGAGTGCTAACAAGCAATAAAATAAAATTATGTTGAACTATTTACATCTAAGGACCTAATATAAAGCCTACGAAAGTCGATTGGTTTTTCATCTTCTTTGCTGGTTCAACTGTTGAAGAACAACAGTTTTAGAGACTAATCCTGGGCAAGTAGCCATTAGCCAAACCCACGTAACATTAATAGATTTATTTTTATGAACCTTTTGAAATTAAAATCAAGATTTAAACAAAAAAAGGTTGGTTTTTTAACTTTGTTTTATAGACTAACGTCTTTCTTTCAACTGTTTAGGAATACCATTTTTAAGAAATCAGTCTATTATATTAATGTCAGTTTTTCTTATAATAACAGCCTCAGTTCCCCCGCTTTTCTCGTCTTTGATAGATAAGAGAAATTGGACCTTTAACTCTAAACTAATACAAAATGGGGTAATTCAAGACAGGTACTTCAAAGCAAAATACAGCAGAGGAGGAGAATTCCCCATCTCTGGGGGTGTTTGGGAAGAAAAGAAGAAAAAAAAATTCTGGCAGGTTTCAACAATTCTGACAGCAGTTCTGAGCTGCTTAGAGAAATCACCAGCTGAAAAGAAAAAAAAAGAACGAAGCACAGGTAAGGCAGGCGAAGGGTGTTAACTACAATAAATACAGTTTATCATATGGTTATAGAAATTTATTACAGGAATATCAAAATATATATTTAGTATAAATATCTATAAATGTATATCCAGAGGCATAAACATAAATCTCTCCATATAAATGCAAAGATTTTCTCACTCTCCATTGTCACCACATTCCCTATCAAATCCACATCTAACAACAGCACTATTTCCTGTTTGACTATTCAAGATCTGCTTAGAGTGAATTTTCTGCTATTCCCCGTGATGTTTTATCTAACTCTCTTACGTGTGTTAATACATTCGTCATTCTCTCTTTATGCTGTCATCTCTGTTTTCTTGTCACTCTCACCAGAACATTGTTTGCATCCATCCCCTACTGTTTTTATGCAGTGTCCTGCCACGACAGGAAAAATATATGGTTTATTATTCATGCTTTCCATAGCTTGTTGAGCTCTTCCATATTGCCTTTTTAGGCACTCACCTTTCAGTTTCCTTCTATTAATAAATCCTAGCATAAGAATCAATTCAAATAAGGAAAAATATCCAAACCCATTTTTTTGTCTCTTTTTGCAAAAAACCAGTATTTCCTGTAACAAAGCCTAAAGTCATTATCAGTATTTCAGAAGGTAAAGTTTGTAATCGTTTTTTTACAGTTTTAAACTGCTATTAGCAGGAGCGAGAAATGAAGGTAGGCTGTTAGAAAGAACTAGTTAAGGTCTCTGGCCAGAAAATAGTACACTGTTTTGCATGTATCTCACTGCATTTCCTTCAGTTACTACCTCACCAGCGATTTTTACAGTGTTGTGCTCTATTGGAGCAAGAGACATTTGTAAGAAATTTATACAACTAAACATTAACAGTTTAAATCAAAAATGTCAGACAAGGTCTTCTTGACCATCAGCTGTGGTAATATATACTTCATCATATATACTTCATCATGCAGACAGAGTATTTAGCAATTGGTAAGTCCTCATGGGCTGGCTCCTTGAAAATGAACTGTCTTCTGCAAAAGAGGTAGATGTGGTGGAATGACTCCTGTGGGAAGTATAGGAACACAAAACAAAATTTGTTAAAAGATAATGCGTTACAGATTTAGCAAGAAAAGAAGGAAAAATGAAAGAAAAAAAAGAAAGAAGTGAATGAATGAATGAATGAATGAACAAAAAATTAATTTAGTAATCTAATATCTTCTTAAATATGTTGGTGTAACTATTTTTTTTAATTCAAATTTATTGGTTTAATGAATTGCCATATACGTAGTGTGTAAGGCTGGACCCATTCAAGTCAACGAAAATGTTGCAATTAAATGTAATGAAAACTAAATGCAGCTTACAGCTTGGTTTGGGGTTTTTTTGTTTGGTTTTCTTTTCTTGCAGAGTTTGAGATATTTTGTTTTCATCAGTACATCTTTTCACTTTTGCTCCTGAAACCTGGAGGCTTTTTTCCCAGGACAAAAAACATGATAAACCCCCAAAATTACCTTCTAATCCATATTTTTATTACAGTTTCTTAAAAATTAGTGATCTTATTTATTTTTATTTTACTGGAACTGATCCACCCAAAGAGTGGAGCTGTTTGATACACCTTATTCTTGAAAGTTGGTAGTTACATTACGAGGGTTCCAAAGGATAATATCCTGATAATTAATACACTAATTTTAAAAAGCTAGTTCGTTGGGTTTTTTAAGTCCCGATCTCATAGTTTTAGTTTCATTTTTGCACTCAAGGAAATAAATTCTAGGGAAAAAAAAAGGACTTCTGCAATGTGATAGTCTCCTGAAAGTCTGGGGTCTGATTCAGAGGGAGATGAATAATAAACCAGGTAATGCCAATATATTAACCATGCTGAAGTGGTTGTCATGTATGTTCTATAAAGCGTACGCCAAAGAAAAATGCTGGCTAGTGCTGTGTTGAAATATCAGCTTAGTTAAGGGATTCATCATGAACCATTTGTCTTTTACCCTTCCCTCACTAGTCCTGCCAGCAATTCTCCGTCTGCCAAAATGGGAAAGGGACAGCTGCCAAAGGGATGGATTTCAAAGTGTGATATTTTGTTTGTTTCAGTTGTGCTCTCTCTCCCATCTTTGAGCTTTTTTTCCTCTACAAAATGCAGCATGTTGGATAACAAGAGTTAATCAGGAAAGCTGTTAGCTTTGGAAGCTCTGTTTAGGCTGACTTTTCCCTGAGTCTTTACACAGACAGGGATGGAAGACCCATGGACATTTCTAACTTCCACTAAAAGGATCTCTGTATCCAAAGCAAATTCAAGCCAGAAAATATGTAGTCAAAAGAAAATGCTCACAAAAACTGATGGGTCAGGAGCATACCTTTCTGCACACCGCTGTGAAACTTCTGTAAATTTGGCTAGTATAGGAGCCTACATGCAATTTAGAAAGAGGTGTTCCCTCAGTGTGCTGTGTTGAACGGATAAAGAAAAGTTTGCTCTTCCCAGTAGCACAGGACAAAGTTGCTGGCTTGGTAGGTTATTGGACCAGCTGAGGCAACAGTGACCCAAAAGGACTAACAATATAAAAGTGGAATTTTTAGGTAAGGGCTCAATTTTCTAGAGGCAAATGGAGGATGAATCTGGACTTAAGGAGGTGTTCCTGCATGACCTCAGCCTGCTGTTTAGGTCCAACAGCTGCAGTGTCACCTATCTCCCAGTTCTTTCTGCTCCCAGCATGATTCCAGCGTGTTCCCATTTGACATGCCTGTGGCCTGGAGTCTTCCAGCTCCATATTGGGCATTCCTTGTACAAGAAGGCAAACCACAGGATAGCACTCTTCCCCTTTTTCAGTCCTATAAGGAATATTCCTCATTGCTAAAACAAGAACTTGGAGATTGAACTAAGATTTGTCTAGCAAAATTTTTGTATAGGGAAGGCTCTGGATTGCAGATTTGATGGCATGATAAGGGTGATTTTTCACCCTTAAACTACTTTTTCAACCTCTCTCTTATTTTCATGTCCTGGGGGATTACGTCCTCACTCTGTAGGTGTTTGCACCTCTGCCCACCTAATAACGTTTTCAAGTAATAATTTTGAGTGTTCAAACTGGTGAAGAGACCTGTTGGAAACCAAAGAAGTGCTGAGATGTAGAGATGCCTATGACTTGAAGCCAAAGTCTGCTAAAATATATGCTTGAAAAGGCCAGCCAGGGCTCGCAATGAGCGGAAGACTGCAGTGTAAGCTCACTTCTCAAACTAGATTTTGAGGAACCCATACAGCAGAGCAGCTGTAAGGCACAAATGCATAGTAAAATATTGTATAATGAAAAGTAGTAATTGTGTTTCTCATAGAAGTACTTGTTTTCGTCCTAAGGCTGGCTTCAGGATTATACTTGCTTGTGGAATATTTAGTATAAATGGCATATTTGAGTAGGATGGACAACACTACTGATGAATCTCAAAATTGATCCCCCTCCCACGCAAGCTGGCTTACACAAGGGTCATGTAGAAATGCAAATTCCTATGGATGAATGTTGATCTCAATGATAAAGAATAAAAAAATTAATTAGTTTTTATACTGCACTCTGGGGATGACATTTAGACTTCATCTTGCAAATAAACTTGCAATGCCTCACTGTTACTGTCACAAAAGTTTGAGCTATGGCTCGTAAAGGCATCCAGCATACATTTACAAGGCATACAGTCCCCAGGCTATTTACTGCTGACACTACAAGCCTTTCGTCCATTCTGCCGTAAACAAAATGGAAGACCCCGAGTTGCCGGCTGTTCAACARATAATGGCAGGGTTGCCTTTTTTATAGTTCACCTACCATACTCATGTGCAATTGAATGTGTCTCCCATACACTGCTCTTGCCAATTCTATCTCCAGCAATTATCCTGTCCTAGTACTCCATAGCAAAGTACCTGCCAATAATAAGGGATTCGCAGGTGGCAGCTACAAAGTGCTGCTTCTCCTCTCTCTTTGCAGGCACCATGTGGTGGCAGCTGAGACATGATGGCACTGATGTTGTTCACATAGAGGGTCATGACGCAGGCCAGGACAACAACGGTGCCTCTGTTTAACCTGGTCCAGACGACAGTTGAGCTCTTTTGCCCATTATCTTCAAGTTAAGGTGAGTGCTGTCTTCAACAAACTAATTTTAAGCTATCTGCCGATTAAGTCAGGGGTGTTTCCTTGGTTTTTGCATTTCTCTTATTTTAAAATTCCATTTTGTTGTAAGTCTTTTGGGTGCAGAAGTTTTCATACGATGTTTTAGCCAGGAAGTGAGTATGCTACTTTTACTGACCACTGAAATGATTACTGCAGTTYCACTGCTGGGTGAAAATATGCTCACAGAATGACTGAGGTGGAAGGCACAGCAGGAAGCCTCTCAAAGCAGAGGAAAAAAAAAATTAAATTCTCCTGCTCAAAGCAGGGCAAACTTGGATGTCTGCTCGGTGGTTTATCCAGWCTGGTCTTGAAAATCTTGAAGAATGGAGAATACAAACCCCTTCTTCATCCACTGCTGGAGTGTCCTCACAGTGAAAGTGTTCTTTATGTGAAAACTGAATGTTTCTTTTTTCAATATTGCCTCTTATTCTGTCAGCACACGTGACGGTAAGGAGCATGTCCCTCTTTCCAGTAACCACCCCAGAGGCACTGGCAGGTCCCCTGGAGCCATCACTTCTCTGGCTGAACAAGCCCGGCTCCCTCAGCCTCTTCTCACCAGACAAGTGCTCCAGCCCTGCCTGTCTTGGTGGTCCCCCACTGAAACTGCTGCAGGTTATCCATGTTTTAGTTGTACTGTGGGCCCAAATCTGGATGCGCTTTTGCATATGTGGTCAAACATAGTGCAAAGTACAGGGGGAATATAATCTGCTGGTTTTTCTCCTGTTAATGAGCCCAGGGCGCTGTTGACCTTCCTCGATGACAGAAGACACCCTGGCTCACATTCAGCCCACAGTTTACCAACATCTTATGTGCCTTCCCAGCAGAGCTGCTCCCCAGCCAGGCAGTCTTCAGACCAGATTAGTGCAAGGGATTAGTCCATCTCAGATGCAGGACTTGGCATTTGCCCTTGTTGAATTTTGTGAGGTTCCTATTCCATTTCTTGCCGGCAAAGCCCCCAGCACCTGCCACCAAACGGCAGCAACATCAGAGAAAGAGGTGGCTTCTTCTGTGGCCTGCAACTACAGAACTACAGTGCTTGGAAATACAGGGACACCAGTTCACCCTTCCCAATCCCCAAACAAGCCTATCGGCCCTGCATCCAATAGCTCTTCTTACCATAAACAGGTAGCCTGCTTTTAAAGAYGGAGGACTGCATCATTAAAAGGCAGCAAATATTGGATAAACTGCGAGTCAGTAGGCTTTAAAATTCACACCTTTCACCCCAGACGAGGTACATAAGAAAATTTTTATGAGTCCGTTTTCTCTCTCTTCTGGAGACTGTACCCACAACTTGTGATGCCTGGGTTTTGTTTTGCTTTGGAGTTGTTTGCTTGTTTGCTTGCTTGCTTTGGTTCACATTTTTTTTTCTGGTAGCAAGGTACAAGAGAGAAAACCCCATGAGACAGAAACAGTCATCAAAAAATATTTTTCCCCTGAAATGTGTGAAATGGCTAGAAATCTGATGATAAGGTAAAGAATACAATAGGATACACACTAGTGTCATATTGGTCTTGAGTAAGACAGCCAACACAAAATCTTGCTTTAACTCTTTATTCTGAACATTTGCATGATTGTCCTTATTCTTACCCATTGCRTTCCACTCAGGGTGGCAAGAGCTTAAACCAGTGACAGCAGGGTACTATTTAATCAATTCCTTTGGAAAATCACATAGGTTTGTACTGTTCCATACAGAAAATAGAATTAGTATTAGCTGTAATTCAAAGAAGCTAATTTGGTGAGGGAGAGGGAGGCTTCTGAACTGTTACAAGTTCTTAACTCTCCCAGACTCTACACCTCCTGCACTTATTTCAGGAGAGTGAGTACTATCACCACAGGGCTGTTCACACCTGCAGAGTCTGATCTGGCATAAGCAGCAATGAAAATGGCTCCTCACAATCCAATCCCAAGAGAGGTTAGTACCATATCTGAAAGAATAAAAGCAGGCAAAGTGAAACTACATCAGTCCAGCGTTTCTGGTCTCTGCCTGTCCTAGGGGTGAGCGATCACTTCTCATCCATCAGACTTTGTGGAGGTTTGTGGTTTAACTCTTTGCATATGCAACTTCACAAGGGCTGTTTGTGTTGAAGTGGCCCCTTATGAAAAGGTGTAATTCCCATCGGCTTCTTCCTCTTGTTTGGCCAGAGGCTGCTTTTGACCTTTACAGGCTTTGAAATTCGATTCATTTTGTATTACAAAATATCCATTCCTCTGAGCAGTGAATAAATGGTCTTTGAAGTCACCACCTAGGGCTCCTTAAGTGTTTTACGAAGGAAGCGGAGRTGCCTGCTGACTGTCAGTTCAGTGTCCTTGCCTGCTTCCCACAGAGGCACCAAGCAGCACAACCAGTTCTGCTCTGCCCTACTTGAGTGGAAGGTGCCTGGAGAAGAACCTGCTCCTGACCTTGTCTGCTTCTCCTCTAGACACAAAGCAGTGGACAGCAAGGGGTGCTCATACTGGTGTGATGGGAATTTGAGGAGAAAGATGGCAAAGCTAAATCAAGACAGGGACAAGCCAATGACATTGCCATAGAGAGTCTACCTAAAAATGACTGTCTTTCCACCCTGAAACACAATGTAAGTGCAACGGCTATGAAAATTGCTTATAATCACAGTATGATGAGAGCTGGAAAACAGTATCTGCAATAACAGTGTTTTGCCTCCTGGGAAAAAAAATTATTCACTCAACCCTCATCCTCAGAGACAACTCTTCAGCAAAATCCATTCATATGCCAGTATAAAATCTGGTCTTAAGAGCTGTGTAGTTGTAATTGTCTTTACTTGTTGCGTACAACTGTGGTCTGCTGCAACTGATTGACTCCCCACTTTTTCCTTGTTTTTGGTTTCCCTGGAGAAGAAGCACATTATGTCCACCATTTTTGCCTTCTTCACAGCACTGGAAAAAGTCTTAATAACAATCTCAGTGATATTAGCCGACATTCAAGGCTGAGATTTGTACAGGTTCAAATTAGAGCATGTTAATGGGTGCTGAAGTCACGTGCTAATGCAGGCAAAAGGAGGCAATGTGTTGTCCCACTGGGGCAAAACAGATGAACATCGTGCACAAAACTATGTTTTTACATCATAAGTTGAATATTTGTTCGTTTTAAAACTTCTGGTTTTGCACTCAACATTTTATTGTATACGACACGCTAGGTTGCTCAAAGCAAATCAAAAAAGGTTGGCACTGCACGTAGCACGGAAATTAAAAAACAATTGTTATGCAGAGCCCTACACTCGCTTTCTTATTCTGCTGCTGAACAGGCCCAGTCAAACATATAGTCTTTCTTATTAAATCTTCATAAGAAAAAGTAAAAATTCTTAGGCAAGTTTTATTGCAAAAAGACACATTCCGACTGCAGAAACTAATGCCATTATTTTTTCAAAGTTTTCAATATGTTTTTATCAGGCATATAATATCACGCAAATTAAGGGACTCATTTTTCATTTAAGTCATATTTTTTCAGTTTTAACATCACATCAAGCATTCAAAACGTTGATTTCTTTGCATTTGAAACAGCATTTGAAATAAAAAACCATCTCTAAATCTCAGCAGTAAAAAGTGTTTTAAACCTGCAAACTAACTGAATGGGAAGTTGTGAACCATACACCGTGGATAACAATTGAGCGTGTTCTCCTTTGATATGACACAAGGCTTTGCCTTTCACTCATCTGCTCAAAGTATTACAACAGATTGTGGGACTTGTAGATGTGGTACATGGGTTGATGTGGAAAGCTCAGTTCCATATCCACTGCTCTGCATTTCCACTCAGGATATGTGGAACAAGTGGAGACAGCAGGCATGAAAAGGTGGGATTCAGCCACACTCGCCTGACCAACTCAAAGGCAGGTGCCTGTGACGGAGCTAAATATGTTGCATTAGTTGTTAAAAGCAATGCACACCTCCAAAATACGATTCATCTGGACTATTTTAGGATGTGGTGGATCACCATGTATTGATTTATAGTGCCTCTTCCTAGATTCCTATAAAGTGAGGCCTAATAAATCTATCTTTTAAGTGTTTAAAAATCAGGTAAAAAAAATCTCTTATAAAATAAGAGCTCTCCTAGGTCTGCTGATGCAGTTTTACTACTGCTGCAAGGTTTAGAGTTGGACACCAATTCTATTTTCCTCAGCTTTTTACTGCAGGGGTAACAACACTGTGATTCAAAAGGAAGCAAAAGCAAGATTTTCCTTAGAAAGATTTTGATAATGAGAAGAAAGTATCCTAGTTACTGTATGTATTATGTGATATTTACCTTAGCACTAATTTCACAAAATAACTAATTCAGTACTTATCAATGACACATAGTGTCATTGTGCAAATAGTGTTTTAACTTAGTTTAAGCTCTTCATGCTGGCTAATTATCTCCCTTCCTCTATGTTTTGTAATTTTCTGGTGATTTGTGTCCCTGATATTTGGAAGAGTCAAAGAAATAATCATTATTATTTACACGATGCCAGTCTTTCACCTGGGATTATCTAAATCAATATTTAGGAAAAAAATAATCTCCCGGATCCAGAACAAAATCACAAGATCCAGCAAATCAGTGTTGCCAAACTGGCAGTTCCAGATCCAGGGTAGAATTAGCTCTTCATCTTGCACTGATACTGAGAATCTAAGGTAAAACATCTAAAATATCAAAAGAAGACAGCTGGAATCACACATGAAATTATCGTGGAAAAATGGACATTGCTGGCTGTGCAGTCATATCTCTTCGTTGGGAGTGAAGAACAGAAGGAAGAAAGGGGAAGGAATTACAGACAGAATGGCATATATCAGAGTCAAAAGAGAAGCATGTTTTCGATGGAAAATCCACAGAAAAACCAAGTTTGTTTGCAAAAAGAATCCTAATTGCAAAAATACAAGTGTAACCGTACATTGTCTTAAATGGAAAGACAAATTAATCTATGAGTGGGAAGGGAAGGAGGCTTTTCAGTAGTACCAGCAATAAGTAGCCCTAACCCTTCAGTGCTGCTCCTGGAAAAGATTCAGCTCCAGTACTTGTGGAGGCTGTTGAACATGCACTAATATTACTCCTCATTATAATACAGCTACAGCTTCCCCTGGAAAGCCATTCTGTCCCAGCAAGGGTAGTTGCACCTTTCTGGAGACTCAGAGCTGTGCCCAGGGCAAACAGCACATTCCATGGTCACATAGCCACAACACTGCTTGCAAAGGCAGTGACAGTCATCACTGGCAATACAATAACAGTCATGCTATTTCAACACATAGTAACAAAAACTTACACATTACCTGGGGTTTTGGTTTTGTTGTTTTTTTTTTTAAACTTAGGCAAATTTTATTTTTACCTACTTTAGAGATGTAAAGATCTCACATTCCTGTGAGCCTTGGTTGCCCCATTTTTAGATAATTTCCTTTGCCCCTCTATAAAGGGAAGGTGTTGATATTTGTGTATGGCTTGTGTCAATCAATGCTTTTCAAGGGCAAACAGGCAATATTCATGTTGCAGGTCAGTTTGTGCACACCATTTATAGGAGACAAATGACACTGGGTGCTAGAAAGAGCTGCTCATTGCCAAAGGCTCTTTCTTTTGTTATACATAGAAAAATATTACTAAATGTAACACCTTTATTACCATAGTGCTTAGTAGTGCTATAGCAGTCAGGGAAGAATCAGTCGTTGGGAGTCTACTGCAAGCTACCTGTTTGAGAAGAATTTCCCCCTTTGGATATTAAAAACTTGTCCCTGTGCTGACCAGAGTAATGAAAACAGACAGGAAATATTCCATTAGTAATTAAAACGTACATAACATCTTATTTTCATTTTTAAGTCAAAAGAATAACAAAAAAAATACATTTGTTCCTGCACAGTAACCCTCTGTTGTGTGTTCATCAGCATGGAGGGACTAAAAGGCAGCCACAGTATGACAGAACTTTTCTCTAAGAAGTCCTGTGTCATGTTAACAGCTGATACAAACCACAGGAAGTTCCAGGCATAAAGAGAAAAGATGGAAATGTCAAGCAATGGGAGTAAAATTAAGAGTGCAGAAGATCCAATAAAGAGAAAATTTTAGAAACAAGCAGACAATAGCTCCCTATATACATTTCCAAAATACAGGTCCTTTTAAAGAGATGTTAAAATTATTACATAAAGAGCTGTACTAACAGAATTTAGTTTGAGAAACTGTTCTGTGGGAGAAAAGTTGAATTGTTCCTATGTGCATCTATGGATTTCTGTCCTTCCTTATTCAGAAAAAAAAGAAATAAATCAAAAGTTTCTCACACTACATGTCACCTGCACATCTTCTGAATTCAAAATCCAAGGTTTCACATATATTACAGATTCAAAATTGGCAAAATATCTCTTTCTTCTTGATAAGGCAAACTAGAAGTCTCAATCCATTTCCTTCTGCATTTTGAGTTGTTTGACACTGTATTTTAAATTTAGATTTTTTTTTTTCAGGCACTAGATCTGTAAGATTTTTAGTGAAATGAATAGTGAGAGAAGACCTTGAGAAATAAACCTGAGGAGGAAAAATAGTGGGTATGCAAACCTTGGAAATATCCTGACAAAATAGATCTAACTAAAACATATCAAATGTCATGCTTGTTCTTCCAGTACAATTTTAGAAATTAAATATCTGTCTAACCTTAATCTCAGAAGCCTCTGGATAAATTCCAAAATACATTGAAATTTTTATCCAGAGCTCCMCATTAGCTACTTGATTATGTTTATCAGAATATTTACTCCTTTGTTACTAGAATATCCCTTGTGTTTTTAAAAGCACAAAGTAGAAACAACAGGTTGCAAGTGTTCATCACCTGCAGCAGTGACAGCTAAAATGAGCACAAATTTCACAAAGGGATTCAAAGTTCATATATTCCTGCACTGTGATCTCACACTGAGAAAAGAGAAAATGTAATCATTGTTGCTGTCACCACTTTTCAGCCTCTTCATGTTGCCTTTTTAATTTATCATTTACAGCAGTATTGGCCTAATAACAGCACTGCTTTTCTTCAGGGAAGGAAATTTTATAATGCTTTTGCAGAATTCTTACTAGCTTCACTTCTTCTGAAACAAGATTTTTATTTATTTAAAATAAGAGAACAAATTTCACATTAAGTCCAGCTGAATAGCAAAAAATGGATGAGTGTTAGTTAATTCATGTCAAATTATATGTCTGGATGTGATGGAAATGCATCTCTCTTAGTAGAAATAGGCACATCCTCCACAATTTCAAGGAATTTAACCAAAATAAATAAAAATTTGCCCCCCAGAGATGTGGCTGCATTGTCTTACTGTTCTCTCAGATAGCTCTATCATAACATTGCATATTCTTTCAAAAGAATAGCACACCAAAAGTTTATATTTATCTCACTCTGGCTGCCTTAAATCACCACGACAGTGCTGGTGTTGGACTTTTAAGAAATCATTGTTTTTAACTACAGACCGTTTGCTTCAGTGAATTGCTTGGGGAGGGGGAGAGGTTTTGACAGGTTTTCTGAAGTAACCTTCAGAGATGAACTTGGAAGCCAGTTACTTCCGTATAACGTGCTGTCCCATTGCAAAAACCCAAGTTTTTAATGGACACATCTGTTGTTTCAAAGCCTTTTCCCTGTGAGGTGTTTGTATATTATCCTCACCACTACATCCAGGCCATGAAGTATAGCTCAATGAATAGCTAACTGATGATTACATTTATGAGTAAAGACTACTCATAGCAGACAGCTACTTCCTACAGGTGACAAGCAATCTTTGGCTAGGGCTTCACCTGACTAGTCATTTTGGGACATGATCACAAGGGCTGGAGACTGATGAAATTATCCTGTCCAACATCAAACACAAAGTGGTTGTAAATCAGCTGAGGCTGTGGCAGGAGTAGAACAACTCATTCTTTATGCGGTACTGGCAGCTCTTTCAGCTAGTAGCTACATTAAGAATCCTAACAATGTCATTAAGTGACTTCAGGAAGAACTTGGTAAATTTTTGTTATTGATATTTGTATGAATTTAGCATTGATTCAAAGGGGAAAAARTCCTGTGAAACACAAAGCTGAGCTATTGTAAAGCAATAAAATGGTTTATTGGTGGGGTTGGAGTGTACTGGGACAACACTTGCAAGATACATACATAAAATATGCCCATTTTAACTCTGTTTGACCTTGTAGAGCCATCTAGGTGCTTAGCTGACATACCATTATAATATCCCAAAGGCTTGCTCCATAAAAAGAAAATGATAAAAGTCTGACCTCTGCAATATAACCTTTTCATCCTGCAGAATAAATAATTGTTTTTCAAAACAAATCCAAATTAAAAAGCATGTATCTGCTGCTTCTGACCTGACATAGACATGATGTAAAGAAACACATTTTAGGAAAGAATTTGGATGTTATCTTTAGAGAAGCTCAGATTAATAAATACATCTATAGTTGTCCATATGCTTAGGAGCTTATTTCTGTGACTCATTCTGCTGCTATTAGAGGAATGATATGTAAATCTGCCCAAAAATTATTAAAAAATATACTCTTTATAACTACATGGGAAAAAAAAATTACCTTGTAGACACAAAATCTTCATCAGAAAAATATATTCTGAGAGGAAAAAAACAAAACCAAACACACCAACCACCCAGGGTAGGCAGAAATTCAATAAAGCTCATTGTTTTTATCTTTGCAAGTACACACCTGCTGCACAAGAACACTGGAGCAGACCTGAAGGAAAAGAAAAATGCATATTGTGATCAGCTGCTTTGTTTGGAAATGAGGATGAAAATGGTGTTTGTACCCTTTATCTCCAGCAGATAATTCCCCAGCCTGCTCTCCCCTCTCCAACTGTCTTTTACCCTATTAAAAAGCAGGCTTCTAAGTAATAAATGTTTCAGCTCTGTTAGGCTTTGTCACTGAACGTCACAAAATGCACTGTTGGAATTATTTGTAGAGCATTTAGGATACTAGATATTCAAAACAGGTTGCAAAAATTACCAATAAGTTTATTGTGAATTCAGTTTAGTAATGCAGACATCTTTGCAGAACAGGGAGTGGGGGGAACATCTGACTTCTTAAGGGCTTTCATTTTGATGAGTGGAATTACAGGCCTTGTTTCAATATTTATACATAGCTGTGTACAGAATGATTGCTCTATATTTCTGCAGCACATATGCATATAGCGCAC
The DNA here is from genome assembly GCA_018881555.1 of Amblyornis subalaris. NCBI lineage: Eukaryota > Metazoa > Chordata > Aves > Passeriformes > Ptilonorhynchidae > Amblyornis > Amblyornis subalaris. The sequence goes on along the minus strand of JACAXG010000061.1, from coordinate 1,609,924 downwards.
CCAATCCACGTATTTTATATAAAGCTGTATTTATTAACACACTTCCCAAAGCTCTTTCTCTCTAGTATCCTCTTGTCTCAATTCACATAATAGAAACCCTGCATCCCCTCCCCTGCTAGAAAAAAAATCCCCTCCTCACCAAGGTATTCCCAAACTTCTCTAAAGAGGAAAAATACTGAAGAGAGGAAAATAGATTCCCTTCAGGGGAAGACAGCAAGGGAAAGATATAAATTGATGGAACAATTATCCTCCAATAAGCCCAAGAAGTATATTTTCCAAGTGCTTTCCTGGATAGCTATTTTCCTGCTCTCTTGCGGCAGCGCTCCTTCGGCACTTCCACTTTAATTGCCCTGCACTTTGTTTGTGCAAGGTATGCGTTGGCTGGCTGCCAGTGTTGGCTAAGATTCATCTTGTTGCTGCGCTGTCTAGCAGTGTGTGCTGAACAATATCCCTGTTACATCCCTAAATGCTGGAAACATGATCCACTGCCGATATGTTTCTCCGGAACCGAGAGGTAGGAAGTTTTGAGAAATAGGTTAACCATGAATATTCATTCTGATCTCTTGCACCGTAACAGTAAAAGCCAGAATTTTTTTTTTTTTTTTTAATATTATAAATCATTGCAATGATTCTGCATTAGTGCTTCCAGTGTGGGTTCGAGGGACTGAGTTTAGTGCCCTCCTATGTAGGTTTAGGTCATTACGAGAGTTATCATTTTATCTTTCATAAGATCACAAGTTAAAATTACAATCCCATCATCATTTTTCCTGAAGATTCCTTGTTACATTTCTTAAAAAGAGTATCTTTTTTACCCCTCACTATACAAATTCAGTCTGCAGGCCTTGCTGCTATTTCGAGGGAGAAATGTTTACAGATCTGCTCCATTAAGCTATTGCTGAAGTTCCATGGGAACTGGGGAACCCTTCACAGTAAAACATAAGAAACATAGAACACTGAATGTGAGGAATTTGACTCAGAGGATTTCCTCCTCTAATTTTTTTTTAAATGGTGCTATAGGAAATGACAATTACATTAAGATTTCCAAAGTCAGTTCTGATGTTCACTGTCTGTTCCAGTCCCCTTTCCTTTCATTCTTAGGGAAAAACAAAACCTAAAAGTGGAMAATAATTTACATTCATCGTATATTTGTTGCTAAAACTCACACTTCCATCTTCGTTCTCCCTTTAAAAGTGCACTGACCTAAATACTTTTGTAAGCCTATTTGAAAAATAAAGTGAATTGGATATCCTGTATCCTTCCCAACTTGCTCATGGTGTCTCGGGAATAGACACTGATAGGACAACAACATATTAACTGCTGGGGCCTGCATTTTCCCAGGATAATTTGGTGCTTGTGAATAGCAAAAGGCAAAGTCATTCTCTAAAGTGAGATCCTAGGGATGCATAAAGGAAAGGGGCTGGAGTCCCACAGACTTCCTTGCACTTGCTACTCAGTTTTCCAGTTCCCATGTGCATTGAGGTGTTTGCCGCAGAGGATTCATATCAGTCCCAGATGTTTGAAGGACAAACAGCTTTCTAGTTCATGACTAATTTTTAAATCTTTCACATGAGCCCTAAATCTCCTGGACAACATTCACATCTTGCTTTACTTGTGGAAATCTTGCAAATGCTTTAAGCACTCACATCACAAGGGGGATAAGGACCACAAAATCCTTCTCATGTGAAGGAGGCTGAGCAAAACCGATCCAACATGGTCTCACTGGGAGGATATATGAGGCATCTTTGCTTTGAGCAAATTTCTGTGGCTGTGACACAAAAGAAGCCAAGGAATTTCTTTGACTTGGCTGACTCTTATCAACCTGATAGTACTGAACTCCAAAACACAGACGTGCTTACTTCTGTCCCTTCCTGTCTGCCAAAATTATTAACGAAGTGAGTGCACACATGCTCAGAGGAGTAACATGGAAAGGGAAGCCAAAAACGTTACCCTAGACTAAGGCCTGGAAGCTGCTTTTACCACAGGGTCTGCTCACAGAGATGGAGGGAAGAGGGAAGCCCTTCACCATCTCATCCTTGTCCCACACAGCAAGACCATGGAGTATTTTCCTCTCCATAAAGTATCTTTTCATCCCTTCTTTCACTGTGTGAACTCCAGACAGACAGTGGCAGGGCAGATGAGGCCACTTCTTGTGCCAATGTAAGGAGTCACTACCTCTTATTTATCTTCTCTTTTCCTTTCCACTCTGCTGCTTGGCCATGTCCAATGCAGAGGAGGCAAAAAGGTCTCACTGTTTCTGCATAGATGGATTTATTTTGATATCAAAGTGTGATCCACATTTTGGTGAAAATGTGTGAAAGCTTTATCCATCCAGGGTATCTCTGCTYCACTGTGAGTGACACCTGCACTGGGGATTCTGTAAGGCCCTGCTAAACCCATTTCACGCAATTGTTTTGCGTTTTGCAATCTCCATAATTCCTGTGACTCTCAAAGTCCTATAATCACAGACACCTCTTTCTCCTCATTAATAAAATCCCCAGTGCTGCTGCATCCAACTTCCAGCCAGTGGAACAAAATTTGCCTCAAGGGAAGACTTGATTGTGGCATTTATAAGAAAAAGATACTTAAAACCAGCATGAATATTAAAATGAAAGGTTATGTGGCATATATCTTAAATTTTGATAATAGGTAAAAGTGCATGATATCATAGAAAATTCACCCACATTAATCTCTGGTTGAGCTCTAGATAATAACTGGGTATGCACAGTCTGTCTATGTGGACCCCCTAATCTTTAAGGAGATTCAATTGGTTATAATTAAAGGTTTCAACCAAAATACTAGAAAGAAAGATACAAACTGTCTTTCCCCAAAAGAACTAGACTGCAGCAGTGTAAACTACCACTTATTTTGCTGCTTAGTGTAGAAAAAAATTAATAGATTTAAAATCAATTCAAGCCTTAACAACTTAAAAATTTATAATTTTCCCCGTACCCTGTCTTTTTCTTTTCCTGGTTTATAGGCATGAGACTATATTCTAATACAATATGTGCAATATTGAGCATTAACGGCTCAACAATATTAATAGCAGTTTAGAGGAGTTTGTTTTGCACATAGATTAAGATAGTTGGTTGAGTTTACTGTAAAGTTGAAATGTGACTTACTATGTTGAGCCATTCCTTTAATATGGTAGCCATAAATTATTGTTCATGTCTGTAGCTGTTGTGATTCCAAGGAACAAAATCTTCCAGTTAGTTGAAAATTAAGTCAGCCAAATAAAAAGAGCGGTAATGATCTTGTATCTGGGTTTTAAAAGTTTTCTGAAGTACAACTCAGTTTTTGATAGAACCCTGAAGATGTTTACCTTGCATGCTGAAAGTAAACAGTGAAGTCAAGATGAAATAAAAAATAAGAGATTCTTGTGGTATCTTTATATTTCAGGTAGATTCTTATAGTATCTTAATACTCTAGATAGCTTTTCTTGCTTTTATTTCACTTAATTTTTATCTCAATTTTCTTACTTTAAGTGTACAAATTTCTTTGTTGTGAAAGACTTATGCAAGCAACATGGAAAATTATCTAAACCTACAATATTTGAAGAAGAGTTTGAAAGATTAAAAAATTATTAAAGTTTAATCCATGAAGATTCAAAATCTCCACATGTGTTGGAACCTGTTAAAATCAAGACTTCATGTGGCATTATAACTGATCACACAGAGCAAATGAGAAAGTTCAATTTTCATACAAACAAGGTTTGCATGTATTTGATGTAAAATGTATTTACAGCTAAAACTTATTTAACGGTGTAGCATCTCTAGCTACAACAGAAATAAAGACTTATTCTGACTGGCTTTTAAATATTTTTCCTGTCATCAATGTGAATTGCTCACTTCAAGCCTTTCCCTTTTTTCCTCCCCATAAATTATAAAATCACAGAATCATTTAGGTTGAAAAAGACCTCTGAGATTATTGAGTACCACCTTTGATCCTCAATTCCAACCTTTAAATTAAGGAAATTATAATGTATAGATATTATATAATAACAGTCTATGTAATTAAAAATTATGTTCTATAATATACGGATAATAAATTAAATATACAGTATTAACCTAATAAACTATACATTACAATAAGATCTTGTATTTTCTTGTGATAAGATTATTGAAGAATAATTGCGATAGTTACTAGCCATTTGGCAAATTACTTCAGTAATTAGAATTTCAGTCAGAAGAAAGAAAGCAAAGTTTAAAAAGTCTGGATTATGCAGTTATATATGATATACTTCAGTACTAGAAGGAGCCTTGCTTTGTGGCAGCACACGGATGTATCTGGCAATGAGACTGTGTTCCACAAGGATGGCTCCTCATCCCCTGTAGTGTAGAACTGGCAGCCCAGTGTTGGGAAGGAGACAGCACAGTTTGGTCACTCACTTATAGCTAGGCCTTCCCAGTTGTGACATAAAAGTACATAGCTGGGCTTATCAGGCTTACATAGTCCCACCCTTGTCTCTGTTGATGAGGAGCAGCTGAACTTGCACAAATGAATGGCCGTTGGTTCACCATTTTATCTGTTTTCAAAGGACAATATAGACCCTGCATTTGTGCTTCTTTACCTATCCCAGGGAAAGAAGAATGCTTGTGTCACATGTCCAAAACGTAAATAGATCAGAGAGATGAAGAATTATATAAAACTCTTGCACTAAAATCCTGAATTAATAATTCAGAAATAACCAAGGCTTTCCAGAAGGAGTACAATCTGGGTATCTTAGTGTCTGCCTCGATGGTACACTACTTGTACAAAGAAAGACTCAAATGTACCAATCTCTCCTGTTGTCGATTGATCTTAAAGCTTTTGCTGCAGTATTATAAAAATTATATCTATGGGCTCTCGAAGTCCTGACTGCTTTGAGCATAATTCTGGCCTGGGTGAAGGCTCCATTACTGAACCAAATCACACATCAGCTGCCTGGAACATGAATGGATCATTCTGGAGGACCTTACAGAAATCTGGGTGGTGATATTCACTGAGATATGTGTGATGATATTGCTTCTTCCTGCCTCGATTAATCTCAACTTGAAAAAAAGGTCACACTTCAGCCCTCCTCCTTATCACGCTTCCCCCCTGCCCTCCTTACTTAAAGTAAAATGTAACTTCATTTTATTAAAAAACTTAGGTTTTTGGAGAATTATAATTGGGGTTAATGCAGCTCAAGAAGAGCTCACCCACTTCTGATTGGGCAATACAGATTTTGCCTCATGCCTGCATATACCAACCAATTGAGTTGCATATATCTATAAATCCTGTATACACAGCCATGGCATTGGGTTTCTGGTCCTGTTCCTCGTCCTTTCCTATTTCTGCAATGAAAACTTCAAAATAGTTTATTCTTATGTAGAAGGTGGAGAAAAGAGACAAGAAAGAGGGGAGGAGGAGAGGGAGAGATGTGGGGGAAGGTGGGTGGGAAGTACAAGCTGTGTTAGTCTTTGCAGTTGTGGTCTTTAAGTTAACCCTGTTTTCATGATTCCTGAAAGCTTACATTCTGTGAGGTTTTTTATTTTATTTTTGATAACAGTGCCCAGAACAGCAAGCCAAGTGAATAAGAGAAAAAAATCAGTTGTGTACAATAATAAATGGATTTCTGCCAATGACAGGTCATGATACAGAAAAAAAATTCTGTGATGACCCTCTTTCCTCTGCTCTCATTTATCTCCTGCTGGTGACCACTGATAGATTTCTGCTGTATGATTTATTGCAGAAAAACACCACCTAGAAATGGGCTTTTGATAAAATTGTTCAAGGATTCCTGGACAATAAATCCTAATCTTTACATGCATGCTGCAAGATGTTTCACCTTTCTTATGCTATAAATAATATATGCCAAATGTGATAATAAATCCATACATCTAAGCACTATCTGTGTGGTTTAAGAAATAAAATTACAATATGTAAGCCTGATATTAATAGCAGCTATATAATGCCAGGAATATTGATGGCAATATTTGTTTATTTGTGATCCAAATTTCCAGTGTTGTGTTGCACTGAAATTTCATTGCTTTTATCAGCCTGGATGGTTATCTTCTGTAAGGAAATCTGTGATAAACACAGCAGGCACTAGCTTGCTTGAATCAACAAAGATGCTCCTGTAGGTTTGCCAAGAACCTCAGCTGAAATTTTCTAGTATAGTCTATGCAAATATGTCTCTTCATAATTAATCATCTACAGTAGGAAGTGTGTGATAGCATCTGTCACCTCCCTGTGACCCTACAACTGTTACAGTGGGGTTAAATGTGCACAACCCAGCATTTAAAGCTCTTTACAAACTGTAGGCTCAAGGTCAGGATCTGGCTTAATTTTACTCCAGAGTGGGAATGAAGTATAACTTCTGTCTAGAGCATATGTGCTATAGTATGGGTTTAAGCTCAAAGACTGACTTTAATTATTGAGTCCTGTACAAGCTATACTATATTGCAAGCATCTTCCCCAGACAAAGCAAGCAAGCCCTTACCTAGGATGTAAAAAAAGACAAATCAACTCTCTATAGTCAGAGCTGATCATTTGGGATTTGGAAAATAAGAAATTACATCCAAAAAATAAGAATAATGATGATTGTAAGAGACAGAAGGCAAAATGTGGTATGAGAATAGTGAACAATAGGGAAAAYAAAATAACTCGATGAAACATACTACTCTTAACTTCTGTTTCTGTAGAGACAAAACCTTTTTTGCTGTTTTCAGAAGTCTGATGTGGTCAATTTTGACAGATTTTTCTTGTTTTTTTAATTTGAGCATTGCAATACTTGGCTGCTCTTTCTATTTCCTGCATAAGGGAAATAAAACATCTGCCATGCACCTGACCAAAAGAGAGAATGTTACTGCCATATTTTCTATGCATAGTGGCTTGCAGAGGATTTTCTGTTAACATCTGTGGAAGAAGAACATACTCTACTCAGGAAAACTAAACTGCTAAGTTTGGCCAATGAAACTTAAGGAACAATAATGCTGAAATACTGAAGGAAAAAAGAGTGGGGAAATCTGAAAGGAAAAAATTCTTTTGATTGGAAGGGGCCAAGCCGACATAAACAATGTGTTTGATTTCAGCTGTGTCCTCTGATCTATACTGAAGGTCAAAGAAGAAAATGTCACAGAAGTTATGATTAAGTGAAATGAAGTGAGAAACAATGATTTGGCATAATAAATACCTCCTGCAACTAGAGAATGTTCTGCTCACTGAAATTGTCTGCCAGGTGTCTGCCTGTCTCTAGGACACATGGATAATCCCAGGCTGAAATGACAGTGAGGAATGTTGTTTTTAGAAATACACGACTAATGTCGGTTTATATGAAAGAAAACTCACCTCTTAGCTCTAAAATACAGCAGAAACCTCTCCCTTCTGGTTTGCATGAGTCAAAACATCAACTCTCCACCTTAAATTCTCAGATCTGAATTTCAGTCAGCCACAAAAACCCATGCGATTTTCTTGATACATTCCTCTGTCCTCTCAGATGCGAGACAGACTAAACTACTCCTGTACTTGAACCATGTCCTAAAGGGCACTTATTTCTCTACAGGCAACAACTCTGACAATTCTGAGAGGAAAATCTTCTGACAAAGCATTATAGACCATCAACCCTCTGCTGTCATCCTACTGCACTTGCAGTTTATGAAACTATTGAGCTCAATTTCTTCCTTTTACAAATGGACCCCAGATTCATTCTGGGTTCAAATCTGTTTCTCAGATCAGATATTCTGAAATAGCTGTAGATGTGTTTCCAGAGCTATTAGCAGATCCCATATCCATGTGGAAGGTATAAGGCCATGTCTACTTCACCTTCCCCAAGGAGCTGAGCCCACCCTGAGGTATTTTTAAACTCCATTGATAACAGGGAGCTATTTCCTCACCCTAGATCCGTCTATGGTTTATTTTTAAATCCAAAGATATTGCTATCTGTTGAAGATTTTTGTGCATGGATGGTGTGGACACTTTTGAACCTGCTCATAATAATGCTGATAGCCTTGCAAGAGCATTAGAATTACTATAGTCACTTTGTTCTCCTTTGTTCATTTGTCCTATTTATGTATAAAATGTTTCTCAACATTCTTTGAAAAAATATGGATCGAAAATATATAGCAACCAAAATAACCCAAAAATTTRGTTAGAGCAAAACTGTTAACTGAACTCAAAGATTCCAGGGAAACATGAGTTTTCTCTGAAAGTTGGGCAACATGTTTTTGGAAAATTGGAAAGTGGAATATGTGAAATTGGCCTAGTAGTCAAAGATTAGTGTTCAAAATTGCATTTTTTATTGGTTTTTTTTCTGAAAAAACACCCAACCCTTTTTTTTTCTATTTTTTTTTTTTTAGAAAATCCAGAAATAACTTGATGTATATCTACTACTGTGTAGCGCGTTGTGTAACATAACCATGTATTATTATTAATTCTTTTCACAGAAATTTCATTAAGATTTTTATGTGGATAACATGACAAATTTATCAAAAAATGCAATTTAAAACTTGAGTAATAAATGTATCAATAGAAAGTTTATCCAAGGAATTTTTTCTGTTGCAGTGGTCAGTTCCATTGATGCTTGCTAATAAATTGTACACTCACACAGGCATAAGCTCATTAGAAGTAAATACTACCTTGTATGACCACTCTAACATTTTACTAAAATAGACTCTGATTTATTAAATTCATAATTAAAACTGTAAAATATATCTTTCTTTCTCTTTACCAGACTGGGCTACTACACAATTTTTATTTAATGTAATTTTAGCTGAAAAGTAGAGAATACCTTTCAAAGACAGTGGAATTAAACAGAATCAGCTGTTCAAAAAATGAATTTGTTCTCCATTCTGCAGGCAAGAGAAAAGTGGTGCAGGACAGCATAGAAAGAAAAAGAGCAAAAGGAAAAAAAATCTTCTCCTTTCAATGTCTGGTGCAAACCCTGGCTCAGGTACATATGAGATAATTTATGGGAGCATAATGATCTGCACCAGGAGTCTCAGGCTCAACCTGCCACATGACTGAGCTAGTCTCTATAAAGGACCTAGAAAGCTGGCGCCACAGCAAACGAAGAAAATGAGTTTAATCACTTTACAAGCTTTCTGCTTGTGATCTTTCTGGCTATGTCTGAATGAAACATAGGAATAAAATAGTCACAAAAAGGTATGCTAGATGCCTCAGTAGTTGATGATTGTTGAGATGTGGGAGGAAGGAGGGGAATTAGTATACCTAAGGGGATGTCAAGCAAGTGAAAACAAGGATGTTTTACAAGCAGTACACTGAAAGTCTGGGGATCACAACGAGAAGGATGTGTAAGCAGCTAAATGTTTGTCCTTTAGAAGGAGATAAGGGCCTAATGAGTGGAGAAGTAGTGGAGCTGGTAACTTCCAAACACAGTTTCCAAAGCCAGGTCTAGATTTAGAAGATCAAAAAATATCTACCTGGCTGCAGAAGCAATATTTCTAAATAATATTTTTCTCCAACCACTGCCAGAACTGTACCTATGGATCTACAAAACAGCAATGCTTGAAAACACATCCAGCAAATTGTGCTTTCAATATTACATAGCAGGACAGCAACTCTGTGCTCTGAGATAACTTTATAGACACAGCCATGCAATGATTCAGGTCAGGGTGAATCAGAAGCATGAGAAATCTTAGGGTTAGAAGGGGGTTATAAAGAGAAAGAATATGATTTTGAAAAGGAATACAGGATATTAATTTGGAATTTTTTGTTATGGTTTTGAAAAAAAGTCATGACTTCAGAAAAGTATTTGAAATAGACATAAACATTGAAAGAACTACACTCTTCTTTGTTTCCCTGTCTCATACAAAATTTAAAATTTAGAGAACAAAACTTTTACAGTAACCAATGTGTGTTACCTTAATTACTGGAGATATTACATCAAACTGATTTTATTTTTTAACTTCTTGACACTGCATTCTTTGGCCTGTTAGCACAAATGTGTGCTATCAGAAGATAATTCATGCTAAGGAATTCAGAATTCAGAAAGACTTTCCAATAACTTGCAAACTGGAAGATTCCTCATAACCTAACAAATCTGAGAAAGCTGTATCAGATTCAAGGTCAATCATGACTAACAAGACACGAGGCTTCATTCTTCCCAGAATGATTGGAAAAGTTACCTTCTACTTTATCCTGTTCCTTGCTACTTTTTTCAAGTGACCAAAATATTTTGTTGATGCAAATACTAGAAAAATATTTTTAATAATAAAAATATGTAAGAATTTAAAAGGACAGAAAGGCTGCTACATTGTGACTCCTTCATTGTTGTAAGGTTGAGGCATTGATGTGGATTTTTCATCAACATCTGCAGAAAAACAGAATACTTGAATTGCTGCATTGCTTCTGACACTGCAGCCTACACTGCATTGCATCAGCATTGATGGACATATTAAGACAGGGAGGAAACATAAAGAGGCAGAACTAGATGACTTAATAAGACTTTCTGACATCTTTTGGGGTGGAAATAGCTCTGTGGATAGCAGTGTCATTAAGAATATTGAGTGCTACTGGCTATATTCACAAAAGCATTTACACTAAAGTCAATGGGCTGAATTTATGGCTGGGATAACTCCATGGTGGTCAACACAAATAGGAGTTCAAATGATGCAGTATACATCTCAAAGCCAAGACCTAGATTTCCAAACATACAAATATCATGTGGGGAAAAAAATCTAGTATTTGCCACTGGTTTTATTGAGACTTTGGATGCCATTGCTTTCTTCTCTTTATGTGGTTGTGTGTATAAATCTACCATACATATAATTCAGTACAGCTTCTGAGGATCATTTGTATCCTATATACTGCAAGGCCAGGGTATCCTGTCCCACTTGGAACACGATGCTTTTGGTAGACTCAGTTGTCCCCAGCAGTCCCTGGGAACTCAGGCAAGGGCTTATTTTATAAGAGCTCAACCAGATGAGGTGATTGGTGCCAAAGAAGGCATCTGCAGAAAAGGTGCCTCTCCTCAGGGAACTGCAATGACTGTGGCCTGAACATTCAAACAGACTCATGGAGTCACGTCCCTCTAGCATAGGCGCTCTCAAACTCTCTGGCATCTGACTGTGTCGAAACCCAGTGGACAAGATCTTGCCAGGTCCAGGTTTCTGTCATCATCTTTCAAATTAATTAACAGCTTTTGTCTTCTGGAATCAATGATTAAAAAATTATTTAAAAAGTGCACTGAGGGAGTGATGTGAACAGTGAAGAGAACAACCCAGAAGAGAGAGAATGAGATGTCCTGAGTGGACAGAGGCTCTCTCATTTCTCTTTGATGCCCTGGAGATTTAAATAGACCGTATCCTATTCTTTTTCCAGTTTTTTATCACTAGAAGTCCTCTGAGTAACTGTTAACATACATACATCCCACAAAGCTGCAGGTCTTCAAAGCTCATCTGCATCCTGAAATGTATTTGGATTTTAAAGATTTTGGAATGCAACATGAACACATTTGCGAAACAATTTAAAGTAATTATCATTGATAAAACCAGCAAATTAGATAAATGACAGTGAAGTTTTATTGTTGTATTTGAAAGATTTTATGGGTTATAATTATGTATATATGACCAGGCTTGAAAATATACTTTAGATTTCCCACTTAAATAACAAAAATGTAAAAATAAGTCACAATGAATATTACTTTATACGCTTGCCAGGATTGAGAAAGATGAAATCACCATGGTCTCAAATATATAATCCAAAGGTTATCATAAAAAAAAAAATCACTTTTTTCATGCTCAGGTTATACAGAAGGGAGTTTACCCCTGAGTAATCTGTACCTTAATAGCTTCCCGTATCTCCATCTCTAGTAACATTTCCTCTTTTCTCAATAGCCCAGTAGCTTCTGTCACTTCCTTCTTCCCCACATCTGTCTTCCAATTCTGTGCAGTTTATGACAGACATGCAGAGCTGACCAAATCAGAACCCCTACTATCACCCTCTGTCTCCACTTTGTCATCATGCTCATGAGCGTCTCCTATTAAACTTGAAGGCTAATTCCAAATTTGCTGCTCTTACAAATCCCTTCCTCTCCTGAACTATATGGCAAGCCTTCTTTTCAATCTCTGAAATGCATTGTGAAGATGTTAAAGGTTTTCATGTTTCTGAAAAATCACCTAACAAGCTAATGGAGCAAAAGCCCATTCTGGGCTATGAAACACAAGGACACTACTTGTGATAGATGGTCTCTCTCACCACATGCTGAAGGAATTTTCTGCCGAGACCTCATTGTGGGATTGCCTTGTACGGCTCCAGGGACAGCAATCCTCATCTGATGTTGGAGTCAAGATGTGAGGCAAGGTGGGTTAGCTTTGGTGTTATCTGGTACAGATATTTCCTGCTCTGACCTCACATCTGCTGTTATGTGGGAAAACAACAAACTCTGCCTTTGGCAACTCAGGRATGTCAAATACTTCCCTGTGCTGTCAGAGAAACATGGGAAAAGAAAGAACACATAGCAGTCAACTATGTGGCATAAATAAAATACCTTGCTAAGGATCTGGCTCTTGCTGTCAACGTCTGATTCAAGAATAAAGATTTTTGTTTATTCAAGGTTGGCAGTGAGGGTAAGATTCTGCCTGATAGCAGCAGTCTGGTAGGTGCTCAGTCCATCCTCAAGGTGTGTATTTGTATACAACTCTGTATGCAGCCTTGCATGAAAATCTGTATAAACAAATTTATATTTGTACAGGATACCAATAAATGACTTAAACAGGAGGTACAATTTTTCAATATAATACYATTATGCTATAAGCTTTGTTGTGAAAATTAGGATTTGTACTATTTTTTCAAATCACGACTGACTTTTTCACCTCTCATCTGTAGTGTAGTTCAGTGATTCAGTTTAAGTACACAAAAAAGGTAACTAAAAATACAGCAAGGCTTGACTAATAATCGATTTGCAGACTTCTAAGAGCTGTCATGACTTGTCAGTCTTAGAAGAGAAGGTAAAAATTAGTTTTCCACCACTAAACAGTCACAAATAGCATTGGTTTCCTTGGAGACTTAGCAGCAGTTCTCAAAACACTGTACTTGCAGGAAAAGAGTGACTGGTAAAGATACATTCCCTGTCCAAACTTTAATTAATTTCCTCTCTTAATAAGGTACACCCACATCAGCTGTGTGTATTTGGTGTTTACCTCATTACACCCTCCTCCCAAGTCCTCTTTCATGGTATATATGTAATGCATAGTGCAAGTATGTTCCTTGCAAAGATTATTTTCTGTATTGAACATAATGGGCAAAAATCATAATTCTATGGAAAATTATTTATGATTTTTCATAGAATACATATTTTCATTAATTTTCTACAATGATAAAGTAACTATTAGTTCGGCAGTTCTAAGATTCCTGACCTAAAAATTGCATTGCAATTGGAAAGAGCATTATTGCCTCCTAAGCAAACATCATGAGAATAAAACCTGGAATTCTCCAACAAGGACAGAGAAGACAAAAAAGGCAACAGAAACTGACAGGAAGAAAGTTCTGTCTCATCCTTACTCAAGGTGAAGTGGATGCAGGCTGCCAAGTCAGACATGAGCTTTTGTCGTGATTGTCAGTGTGTGCATGCTGTCTTGCCCTCAAACACTGCTCCCTGTCTCCTGCTCCGTATGGTGTCATCTACCACCATTTCACAGTGACTTTACCTACTTTCAACACCAGAGACATAGTAGAAAGCCATAAGTGATTCCACAGTTTCTAAAGAGAACGTTTGTATTTGTTGTTAAAAACTGTTTAGGTGTATCAATGTGTATGTTTAACCATAGCTTTCTGATCACTATATACGAGAAAAGCATAGCATTGTCTATAGGTGAACATATTCAGAGTTAAAGAATGATCAGTGTGATACTAAAAATATTCCAATTACTATGTCTAATTATAACTGAAAAGTTAATCACTGCAAAGAGTCTTCAACAATTTACATATAATTGAAGTAAGAAATTTCAACTTGGCAATAAGCTGCTTTCTTGATATCATAAGTGAAATAACTCATTTTCCTTATACTGGGCATCAGAAATTTTTCAGAATGACAAAAAGCATTTTTTAACAAGATGACCTAATTAAATGGAGTGCTGATTAAGGTTCAAAGGGCACACCACTAATCACTCAAAAGTTCTGATATTTTAGCATTAGAATTACAAATTTGTAAGTCACAATATACTCAAAGAAAATGTTTCATACTCAGAAGACAAGATTTTACAATGAATGGCCTAGAAAGGAGAACACAGCACTTGATATTAGCAGGAATTTAGCTCCTCGTTGTATGACAAGTAAACGGCATACGACATAATAGCCTTGATTTGATCTGCTGTAGATCTCGCAGTCCAGGGATTCATTTGCCATCTCTTTTGTGTACAAATAATTTCAGGCTTAGACTTTTAACACTATACAAGAGACTATGCGTTCATCCCATAAGGTATCTTAGCTTGAGTCATCAGCAGGCATCATGTCCACTTCAATATTTCGTGAAGATTTCACCTGTGTTATCTCTCACCTTTTTAGACTGTTACATTTCTGTTTAAGTATCACACATATGTATTTACACATCTGTGTTTTTACGTGTGCTTTCTCCTTTTAACACCTGCTTCACCTGCTGTCTTTCCTATTACTCACTGCACATGGGGCACAAGATTATAAGTATAGCCCTTGCCTACTAGTTGATTTGAACATCTGCCTAATACTGTGATGTCATTTATCTCTGATCTTAATCAAACCTATACCTAAACCCTCAGAATGCTAACTTGCTTCCAATCCCAGTATAAACAGCAGTGGGCTCAAACCGGAATTTCTGATCCAGGCTGCCCTGAGTTTGCAAGTAGTTCACATTCTGATCTCTAGAGCTGAACCTGACCCAATAGTTTCCTTTAAGGGACAGATCCTAAACAAGACCATTCTGCTTTTCAGGTCCAGTCTCAATGAAGCCACTTTTCACCAGCACATCTCMCAAATGGTCAAAGATTATCATCTTAGATGATAACCCACTTCACTAAGACAAATATATTCTGACCACCTATGTTGGTTTTCCAGGAGTAAGAGTTTCTCTATGCTTCATTTTTTTCACTTACACATAAGTTTAAATAAAAGATGTCACCTCTGCCCTATATACTTATTATCTATTATACTGGTGTAAAATTCTTGTCTTAAATCAGGTGCTTTCAGTAACTTATAGAACTACCAGCTCTTGAATTGCCTCACACAGAAGCCACATAAGTGACTTTTGAAGTGAATGACAGTTATGGAGACATGAAGCCCGGCAGTGCTATACGTGAAGAGAAGGTGGAAGGTGGAAGGTGGTTTCAGCTGGGAATAAGCCTGCCTTCTGCCACAGTGAGCAGAATATCTCATGTTGACCATGAAGCACTGAAATATCACTGTGCCTGTGGTATTTGAAGCCCTCAGGGGCCATAATTTTCCATAGCATTTCAGTACACCCTGTTTAGGTATTGTTTTTTTTTAGTGTATTTTTGTAGCACTTCTGCTTTTTAAGATATATGTATAAATACAACAAAATTCACTTTGCTGTACTTCGTACATGCAGCTCTGATAATGGAAGTTACACAGATATTCCAATAGATAAATATATTCTTGTGTTTTATTCATTCAAGCAGTCATTCTCGATTCAGTGGCACACTTCCACCTTGATAGACCACAATTATAATAATCTTTAGCAGAAATAAATGAGATGTTTTAAAATACTTCATATTTGGGAATCTAGTGTTTTGGTATTTTATTTTAAGCTTAGACCTCCTTCTTGTAAGGACCTCTTTGGGGTGGGACCTCATTTTCTGGACTTTTAAGTCAAAATTTGCATGCTATTTAGACTGTAATTTATACTTACATACACAAAGCTAGAGTTCCTAATTTTTTTACTATATATGCTTTACATAATAAATGCATGGAGGACCTTTAGTTATAGAAAATATAATCAGATTAATACAGAATACTTTGGGGTTTTCCCATTGGTTCCCACTAATTTGCTGTAGTGTTGGACCAAGTCAGTGAAAAGAAAACTTTGCCCTTTCAGTTTTTAAACTCCTAAATGACCTCAATATTTATAGTCAGTATTTTACTCCTGAGTGCTTCATGTGAAACTTTACTTCAAACTTTGGTCAGAGGCTCACTGTGGTTAAACTAGATGTATCAGTTCCTGAGTTACAGGCAGAAGGTTGGAATTCTGCTGGTCAATATACCAAACATTTTTGAAGTGGTCTTCATGTGAATGTTATAGTGTTTATGCGAAAAGCTTCCTGTTTATGAAAATGTGGAGAAGAAAGGGGAAAAGGAAGTGAATGGACAGGTAGCTAGGTCAAGACCTAAGGCTCCAAAGTGTTTACATTATCCCCTGCAGATACTAGTTAAATAGAAAAATCATAGGTCTCCTTTTTTTTCTGCGAGCTGAATTATTGTCTACTTGTCCACAGCAGACAGTGGTTATGATTTGAAACAAATAGATCATTCCCATTAATTCAAGAGTTTTAAACTGCCTAACCTTTACTAAATACTCTTATGGTGCCTTTATAAGGCTGTGTGATGGAAAATGTAGCCACATATTCCTGCCAATTTTGCCAAAATAAAAAACTTTTCCTAATTCCAAGTGTATTATGCCAGTTACACTCACAACACCTTAAAAGCACAGATTCCTAATTGCATTACAGAGACAGAGGGCAGAAAACTTAGAAGACAATTAGACAACAACGTGCTCCCCTTGTTCTGTTTTTCATACTAGACTTCCTCTGTTTTTAACATCGTAAGAAAACCTCTGCAATTTAGAGACTAATTGCAGAGCAAGCGTGCACTCATGACCATTTATTCTCCTTATCTGCTACATCCCTACCTCTCAGGCTGCACAAGCACAGGCTAGAAACTGGCTATAAAACCAGAAAGAACAGAATTCACACTGTAACTGTGATAGTGACTGGAATCCAAGTGTTTCAGTTGGCATTGTTGGAGAAGATGAGAAGTAAAGGGAAAAGGTGAAATAGCATTAGAGTAACTTTCATTACAGAAGTGCCCATTAGTTGAGGGTCAATTGGGAAACAAGAGTTTTAAGAAATCTGTCAGGTTTCAAGAGAGGTCATACTACTAGAATCTTTTATTTGATGAGGAAGAGAATATGGGGATCTGCTCCCCTTACTCTGAAGTGAGAGCATAAAGTGCTTGAGTGCAAATTGGGGGGAAATTTTAATTACACTGTTAGGGTAAAAGGAAACTGGATACATTGCAGCACTGGTTTACTATATGTACATTGTACAGGATGACCTGCCAACTTTACATTATAAGCTACCTCCTTTCCAGCAAAAGGGAAGGTTCTACACATATTTAACTTGAGTCTTGAGAAAGCATGATACAACTACAGACTTATTATGGTGGAAAAGACAAAAAGCATTACGGAAGAACTGTAAAATGTGTAAGGACCTGGTTAAAAGAAAGACGGCAGGGAGTAGTGCTAGAAGGGAAGGTACATGCTGGGAGGATATTAACAATGAGTTCCTTCAGTTCAGTTCATACTCTTAGGATGCGAATCATGGGACAGAATTTTTTTTACATTCTCTTTAAAAACATTCACATAAAACAAAGAGTGCTGATGGAATTGGTTAGGACACATATTAGGATGCAAAGGTGGATAATGAAGAAATCATGCTGAAACCTGCTTTAGGACAACAAGGCTGGTGAAGTGTTGGAACACAAATCCTATGAGGAGCAGCTGAGGCAGCTGGGGTTGTTCAGCCTGGAGGAGTCTGAGGGGAGACCTCATCACTCTCTAGAACTGCCTGAAAGGAGGTTGTAGCCAAGTGGGCACTGGTCTCTTCTCCCAGGCGACAAGCCATAGGGCAAGAAGACACAGTCTTAAGCTGCACATGGGGAGGTTTAGGTGGGACATTAAGAAGAATTTCTTCACAGAAAGGGTGATTAGACATTGGAATGGGCTACCCAGGGAGGTGGTGGAGTCACTGTCCCTGGAGGTGTTTAAGACAAGACTGTATGTGGTACTCGGTGTCATGGTCTATTTGACAAGGTGGTGTTTGGTCATGGGTTGGACTTGATGATCTCAAAGGTCTTTTCCAACCTAATTGATTCTGTGATTCTGTGAAAGCTGGCTGAATAAATGGGCCAATTCAATGGTGCAGTATGCACTTGTGTGTAATATTAACAAAAGATGTTGCTGTGCTGTGCTGTGCTGTGCTGTGCTGTGGCAATGGCTGTTTAAGAGGAGGACATGACATTTTCAGGAAAGTCAAGAGTCAACAAGTGTAATGCAGATACAATTATAGGATGGATCAGCCAAGACACATCCATGATGGCAGACAAATATTACTACCCTAAAATGAGTTGAAGCTGCGATCTCATTTGGTGCACTGGGTTTGGCAGCTTGTATGGAATAGGTCAAGCCAAAATCTTGCAGGTGAGCTCTTAGTCATACCAACACAGCAAAACATCTTTTGAGAATTATACAGACTTTGGGCTACCTACCCACACAAAGAGTTATTGGTGTCCTGGACATATATACTCACACACCCAAATGCACATAAACAAGCAAAAGATACTTTACAGTCACATAAGCTTATCTCAAAACTAATGGAATTAGGCATCTAAACAATTTTGATGCCTTTGAAAACCACTGTGTCCTTTAGGGTCTGAATAAATTTGAAAAAAATGGGCTGTAATTCCTAGGGTGCCATTAACACACTCATAACACTCACGGAAGGAAAAAAAAGTTGCTAAATGACCTAATCTACTCCACTACCCGGAAAATCCATTTAAACCAAGCTGTTTTGAAATAGACTTCATTGATAGAGGTTCCAGCATTTTTCTCAGAGAACTACTATGCAGTTTAATAGGTCTAACTAATGTAGTCTGATTTCTGTCTTGGGGTTTAAAAAACTCTTGTATGCTAGCAGTCTTCTCTTTAACTTTTATACCCATCCAGTCAGTGCAACTGTTGAATATTTTAGTGTTGCAAGGTTTCTTCCTACCAGGCCTGTCTTTACACATAGTATAAAAGCACCTTAAGACGCTTCAATAAACTTGATACAAATTGTCACTATACACAACTCATACATGTAAATAAAGAAAAGTGATTTATATCAGTTTATTCATATCATGACTTGGCTAATTAAAATACACCTTTTTCTTATTACATTTTATAGATTCCATCACCGTAATGCAGGAAGCATCAAACAGTGAGGGCAAATGAGCTTGGGGAGAAATACATGACACCTTTGAATCCTTTGCAAAAGAACTGTGGTATTTTGGCTAACGGAAGATAACACATCACTCTCAAAGAAGAGTAAAAGAGAGATCCAGTACTTAAAATATGTTGATAGATTCCTAATGCCTTTTAATTGCAAGGATTGCTTTGTGAAAGCAAGTACGTATGTATCTTTATGAAAGCATGTCCAGACCTATTTTATGCCAATAGAAAAATTTTACAGCAATAATACAGCACATGTAGACAACGTTTGCACTTACCAAATGTTAACCGAATTATGTAATGCTGGTAATATTTATTTTTAAGCTCTGCCATCACAGTTTGTGTTAAAACATGTAGATTTCTCTTTTTGAAATATAACACATTGGAAACCTGACTTTTTAATGAAGTATGGATTTTATTATTTCATTGACAGAAAGAGGAAAAAATAAGTTATAGTAAAAACATCATTTTCAGATGAATCCTTGTGATTTACTTTTTACATGCTTCAAAACTGACACTTTACATGCTTCCCCCTGACACTAAGGGGACAAAGACATCCCTGTAAATTTCAACCTACAGTATTAAAATAAATGTATCTTTGATAGGTTTCATGTATTTCATTCTTAAATTACTGATAAAGTAAAATATTCAATTGCTTATTCCAGTCATTGGTGGTCTGAAATTTGTAACACCTGTCAACTTTTTGCAACTGTATATTATTTAGGTTCTTAAGAATAATTGTTTAATATTTAGAGCTTTCTTCAATGACTCGGAAATATCTAGCACTACTGATCTGTAAATAAATGATCACACAGAATTTTGGAATAATCAAGTGCGAAATAAAGGCTAAAATTCCTTTTAAGTTATCCAAAAGTGAAATAACCTTTGTAAGGATCATTCCAGCTTGTGCTATCGTCATTTAAGAAAATTTCAGGTAACTGCAGCATTCATGTTCGTCCAAACAATAGGGAGACACTCAGATTATATGAAATATTTGTGATATGGCAAAAATAGTGACCAAGTGTAGCGGTAATTTCTGTTAACATGTAGTTTTAAAAAGGACAGAGTAAATAGATTATAAATGAGAGGTAGAAAAAATGGTTAGAACAAGATGAGAGCACATTTAATTGGAGGTTCTTAATAATCCATTGCCTTAAAGAATATGTAGCAGTGGTACTTACTAATTTCTGGAGTTCCATCCCCAACCATGGTGTTAGGCACATTCTGTATGTCCATCCCATAGAGCTAGAGCAGCATACAAAAATATTGCACAGCTGTTTCTTTGCAGACAATGCTTAACGAAAACGGAAAATGATGAATATTTTGGCATCTATTTCGGTTTGTTTAGATTCTGGCTATATCGGTCTGAACTTATGCAGATACCCATGATTCCCACCCTCTCAGAGAAATTAGGTGATCTGCTTAAAATGTAAATTTTTTTTTTTTTTTTTAAAGAGGGAATTGTTAAAAATAGCTAATCATCTCAAATTCCTCAAGCAAATCAAACACTTTGGTTCAAGAGTACAGAACATATAATCCTTATAAAGACTTTGATAGTCTTTGTCATCAGGAAGGGATTGCCTACCTGAATCAAGGCCAGGTACATGAACTATACTGCACCATCCATCACTGTGACTTGGGCATGAGAGATCCTAAAATCTTAAACCAGCTCTGGCTCATTCATCAGCAAGATAAATTTTATTTAAATGTATATTTAGTGGGCCCAGGTGCAATATTTTCTTCTTAAGCTATGTTACTAAGTAGAAAAAACCCGCATTCTTTAAGTAGGCCTTTCCTATCAAGCCCATATGGTTAATGAAAGATACAAATACTCCACAGAAAATGAAAACAGGGATAATAAAATGCATCCTATACATTGTGAGCCAAAGGCTAGGTTTTTAGCACATGAAAATTTACAGTAATTTTTCATTGCTGGTTTGTACATGGTGGTAAAATTTCTGCCATCTGATTACTAATTACAAAAAGGAACAAAACCCAGTATCTCATTGAAGGGCATACAATAAAAAAATGCCCCATGCATCATGCACATTGCCTCCAAAAATATGTTCCCCTTTTTAAGATGGTGGTATTGCATTTAACCAGCTTTGCCAGTTTTGCATACCATTCGCATAACCAAAATAAGGGTTATGAAATCTTATTTAAAATAACTACATGCAGGAAGAAGGAAATAAACTGCAATAATTTAATCTTCTTTCCTAAATGTTAACAGCAGTGTAAAAATGGATGCTCTCATCCTTGTAATCAGTTGCACGGTGCACAAGGGCAGCAGTCTCTGGTGCCTCATCTGTGAACTAATCTTTCATTTCATAGCAGATCTTTCCATATCAAACAACACAAATGACTTAATTTGCATGACAGGATTTGTAACGGGGCAAATCTAGTGTCAAAGTCGATTAAAGATTACACCGGAGAACTATCATAATCAGTAGTCTAATGAGCCTAAATAGTACATGTAAAGTCTCCCCTTTTTGCCATTCCAGTCATGTATAAAAGGGAATGTGTTTCTTTTCATCGGTGAGCCAGTCCTTTGGTTTGCACATTACGCCCTACGTTGAGCTAAAGTCATGTCAGTCTGGTTTCAGAGGGAGAGAAAGGGAAATAATAAAGCAAACATCACTTCACAAATGACATTGCTTGGTATAAGCCAACGTTTGAAGCCCTTAATTCTTCTAATCTGCAAAATAGTCAATGCTAATGGGTTTTTGCCTTTGTGAAAGCTGATGCATAGAAAGAAAAACTTTAATGAGCTGCCTGGGTTGTATGCTTACAGATACCTGTCAAATGTCTGTCATCTTAGCTATCGTTGAGGCATTATAAAGAAAGTAAGAAGGAAGGAACGACAGTATTTGTACAAGCATTTTCATGCTAAAATGGCACAATTTTCTTCCTGTCATAATTTCATTGTATCTGAAAGTCAGAAAAGCTTAACCCTTTCAATAGCACATCCTGCAGAGAATATCACACATAATGTTTGAACTAGCAGCTTTAAAAATAGCATCATGGTTTTGTAAACAACATTGTCTGTTAAATTTGTTTCACAAAACTGATTTATCTGTATCTTAAAAAAATGTGTCAACAAATTATTGGAATCAGTTGCTGCACTTTGGGGACATTAAGAGCTCACCAAATGTGATAAACCCTCAGTGTGAGAATCTATCATCGTGATAAATCCCTCCTGAGTTCTTAATTTCATACTCCTTTCTGTCTTTATCCTGACAATATAAATAGCCAAGAGGTCAACAAACTCTCGTATTCTTATTTCCTCATTTATAAAAACAAATGGAAATTTGAATGTAACTTATTATAAACGTACCTGCTAACTTSGCTATTCTAAGCTGTATTTAGGTCAAGCCAGTGTTTCTTTCGGATGTTTTTAGTTAGTGTGAGAAATTGTCTATGAACTGAAATCATGCATTCAGAAGTCTTAGCCCAGGTGAACCTATTTGCCTATTTTTCTTTCCAGATTTATTGACCATCCTCACTGTTTTCAAACAATTCAGGCATGCAGAGTACAGACATTTCAGTGCAGACCTATGTTTCCACCAGCCCAAGTACCAACCTCTAGCATGAATACGAGAGCGTTCTCTAAATTTGGATATTCAGCTTGGGAGTCAGGATCAAAAAGGCACTTACGTCCATGCTGAAATCTGTTCCTGCGCAGGACTTTGTAGTTTGTAGACTTGGGGCCTTCGTTTGGACAGAGGACATACCAGAACACACAGAGAAGGGATTTTGTGTTGGGGGGACACCTGCCAAGCCCAGCAGAAATCGCGACTAAGGGCGGTGGTGGCAGGTGCTCTGCTTTGCTGCCTGCCTCTAGGTAAGTCATTTACACTCAGTGTTTCAGTACCCACAGTGTAAGGCAGGATAAATGTTCTGAGCACTCTCTCACAAGTGCTTGGAAGCCTCATTTATTCCTGCCTGCAAGTCATTTTGGTGATATTTTTGCTTATTCTATCAAGCTGTCAGTGTCGGTACTTCAGGGAGGCATTTCTGTTATTGTTCTGTTATGTCTCTGTTGTTGTTTTTACCTATACTTGTCAATCCTCATTCTGGGGTCTGCAATGCTGTGTCAAGGTGTACTAAGGCATGACACACATCAGTGCATCTTAAATATTCTTAAAAGCCCTCAGGCTCTGGCTCATACGTTTTCATTGAGCCATTACAATCCAAATAAAAAAACATTAATGAGTGTATTGCACCTGTATTGCTTCCAAAGGACTCACTGGGAGCTCACTGACAGTATCTTTCATGCTTCTGCTGTGGGTGAGGATCTCAATGGAAAAGTGGTTTTCCCTTGCTCTCTCTCTTTCTTCAAACAAATTCACACAGAGAAAAAAAAACCTAGCCATAAAGTAAAATGATTTACATGGCTTAAAAAGTTTGAGACTAAACAAACAAAACCAAGGAATGATAATTACGGCTGAACTTTTTCACCCAAACCGCACCGGGTGAAATATGTGCTGATGTCTCTCAACACCTACATATCTTATCTAGAAGGTAATGAGAACAGGGAATCAGTAGATCTAGAGCAAAACAACTGCATTACCAGCAAACTTGCTGTTCTTTTACTTAAGCTTACAAGCATGACATTCCCAACAACTCTCAATATTTAATGTTACTGAGTGTCAGGAAGTCCCATACCGAAAGAGCGGCAAAACAAATAGAAAGGTTGCTGCCATAGTGAGTGTAGGGAGAGGAGGTTTCCACACAGAATTGGTCAATCTAATATTTTTTTTTTGCTATTTTATGCTATTTCATTTAATTTGTGAACTTTTTGGATACTGTATGGAGAGGAACCCACTGTCAGAAGGGAAATAGAGCTCCCTCTAAGGTCACTTTGAAACCACAGCATCCTGCCACACTATCCCAAAGCAAGGAGGGGCAGGGGGGACAGAAACATCCTAGTGTTTTCCCAGAAGTGATAATTTCAGCCCATCAAGTCTTTGATTTCCAACTTCGTTGAGAGTTGGGGTTTTTTATTTCCTTGATGTGTGCCGGGCACAGGCGGGCAGCAGAGGAGCCACCTGGGAGCCCTCTGCTCCCAAACCAAACCTGACCTTCCAGCACATGCCCTGCCAGTTCTCTGAGGAGGGCTCCATCCACGCGCCAGCTGCGGTGGTGTGGCAAACACACCTACACTGAGGGGAAACATGTACTTACTAATCACTCTCTATTTAAGCTTAAGCATGCTGAACGCTGAATGTTCACTCCTGACTGGCATGCGTGGTACAGCAGCCACCGTGCGTGCACCACCATCCGGAGAGCTGAACTCCAAGGGGTTAGAGTACAAACGTAAATAACATACATTAGCGGTGCGTGTTCAGCTCGGACTTGGATTTCATCCACTTTCAGATATGAATTATTCATCCCCCATCTCCCTCCAATTGTTCTTTTAATTCATATCGCAGTTGTTAAAAGGTTAGAAGCCATGTTACTGAATAATCCTTTACTGTTTCCCCATGGCAATTTGTGCCCAATTTTTGCAGATTTCAAGCCTCCGCTGTCCCCGCCGCAGAGTTCATTTTTATTGCAATTCCCGGCTAGCCTTTTCCCCCCGAACACTACCTCTCTGACCTAGCTGCTGTACCTCTGATCCCATGCACCCCAGAAGCTGTCACAAGTCTCCCTCCTTCCCAGGAGTTGAACACACAATAGAGAATAGGCCCTGGCTGTGAGGTTCAGCAGCCATTAACCCCTACCAGCTGTTCCTGCAGGGAGCCTTCTGTGGCTGAATGTCCTTTCTCTGTGGAGGCCCTCATTTCCACTAATCTAACTATTGTTGGGTAGGAATGCTGACAGGAGAAAAGAAATTTTTCTTGTGTCCATGCAAGTGTGTGTATCCATGTGTAAGTGAAGGAAGAGTGAAGGCTAATTTCTATAGTAGGCATGAATGGAAGGATTGGGAAAAAAAACTAGTTAAAATGTGTTTACTTGCTTAAAAGGCTCAGTCAATTTAAATAATTTCAGTAGTATGCTCTATTTTGGAGGGGGATGGGAAGAAGGAGGAAGCAAGTTACTATTATCATTTTATGCAAAAGCCATTGAGAGATTCCCCTGCATTTCCTAAAGTCTTCTTAACATGTAAAAAGAAAATAGGACAAATGTACGAATACCAACTGCAAAATGAACTGAAATGCATAGCAACAAAATCTAATATTTTTGAAACCGTGGACCTGGGCATCCGAAGATTTACCCATATTTCACACTGATTATCCATTTTCAGTAGACTGATGATTCAGACTGTCTTGAAATACACAAAATGATTCCCAGGTTTTATTAAGAATTTCAGTATTTYGTACAAATACTCTTAAAAGAAAACAAAATCAATTGTAGGAAAAAACCCATTTGTTTTAAATGACCAACATTTTAAGATAACCATACTGAAGTCATTACATCTCTCACAACAACATCATCTCTATTCACAATTTAAAATTGCAATTTAAAATGTTTTCATACAACACTAGTAGACAGAACATCCTAAACCACAARTTAGCATTAGTGTTGTTTTTTCTTTTTAAACCACACAGGCGAATGAAATCACAAAAATTTAATTAACAAGAAATTAATGATTTTTATTTGCTAGAAAATCACACACCACTGTAAGTTTCTATTAATTCATCTTTTTCTCTAAAAAGATTGATAAGGGAAATTTTTTTGAAATTTAGTGCTGTTTTATCACCTGATAAAGTCCAGCAAAATACAACAGTTGGTCTAGTTCAAATCAAATTAGAAATAATTCATGTAGAAATATATTTTCTGGGCAATTAGACTGTATCGTAGTAGGGCAAATGTCTGATATAATAAAGCTCTACTTTGCATCTGTTCCTGTGTCTAGACGGCTGCAATTACTAGTCCTTACAACAGCAGCGGCAAGATAAAGCACTGCTTACAGGTTATAGCTATTAAAATGGAACATTTTCTTTCTTTGCCCCCCTTTATTACCTAAATCGTTTGATTGTTATAAAATTTAATTTAATTTAATGAAGTTGCACTTTCCTCATCTTCAATATGAACATAAACACAAACAAACAAACAGTACAGAATTCAGCTCATTGTTTCCCCCCAAGATTAGCCACCATGCGTGGATACTGGTCTCATTGAAGTTAAATATGTGCAAATAATGCTTGCTCAGAACACAAATGGCAGAAATGGCTCTGTGGGTAAAGACAGGACCTGAAGCCCCATGATTGTCAATCTGGCATCCTTCAAAGGCACTATAAAACCCTCACACAGTGTAGTAGAGAAAAGCATATCCCTAATTACTATACTTGGCAAGAAGAAAGGCCCGTGCCAAAGAGGGTACCCTTGTGGTTAGATAGGTAGGTTTATATCCTTAATAGAAAGAAAACCATTGGTTAGCCAAATACAAACTGAAGGTCATGCACAGCCCTGCATCTACAGGTTGAACCCCCACTGACATCTCATGGCACCAGCAGGAGCTCTGACATCCCTGCTCCTTTGCTGGAGAGAGGGGACAGCAATGAGGAGGGTGTGCTGCGTCAGCTGTACTTCAGGCATTGCAAATCAACTAATACAGGGTTGGACAAAATCACACGTAAAAGCAAAGGGTCCAGTCCTTGAGGTCACATGGAAGTACTGCTTCTTTACAGTTTTGGCTTACTGAGTACACTGAAGGATTATTTCAGCAGGATTTCTGAAACTGCAGTTTTACACAGTTCATGGGCATAAACAGTAGTTTCTGGTGTTAATGAAACTGCTTTCTCCTTCAAATTCTCCCTATAATTACAGGGTTTCTGGGTTTCTAAGCAAACCTGAGCAAATTTTAAGTAGGGCTTTGTTTAGACAATCTAAGATATTAAATCATAGTCTTGAAACCCTGCAAAGAATCAAGCACATAGCAATAAATGGTATTTGTGAAATATTTCATGCAAAGAAAGACATTCATCGAAACAAACACAGGCCTCTTGGCTAATTTTGAAAATGGCAAAACGCAGAATGTGTGCACATTAAGGAGATCTGGTGGTAGTTACAGGACTCCAGACACAGCTTTCACCAAGACATGCCAAAATAAATGGAAAATCAACCCTACACGAGAAGTCATCTACTTGTGACTATTCCTATTCAAAGTTTGCTCTTATGTTCATTCATTAAGTGGAGTGAGACTGAGTGAAACAGTGTCTACATTTATATGACAGACCTTCAAGGGATCCTTTGGTGCCTTACAAGAAATTTTCTATGCTGCTTGAAATAAACTAAGTTCCTTAGCCACAGTCAGATGCCAGCTACATGTCTATAATTTTCCTGCATCCACCCTGCACTCCAGGGTCTTTAAATGTCTAATGTGTGTGCTGTGTCTCATTTTGGTTAAATAGGCTGTCTTGTTGAGCCCTGGGATTTCTCTTTAATGGGAAGTGTCATTCGTAATATAGATCTTGTTTTAGATGGGCCAGAACAGTCCCCATGTAGACTATAAAAAGAAGACCAGAAGATTCTGTAACCCTGTTTGTAAGAAAATCATAGACTGTACTTTCTAGTGTTGGTGACTGACTGCCAAGATACTGTCTGGAGTTGACCCATTAACAGTAAATCTCAGATAAAGCTTCCACACAGTATTTGCAAAGATACATCGTGTTTCTTCACTTTCATAATGGATGTTCTATCACCAAATTAACTTCCTGTCTAAGAAGCTGGAATTCTTTTTGTTAATATTTTAAAAAATGGTGATGGATCTTTTGCTCCACCTGTGTCTATAGCTTCTGACACAGGGATTGTGTCACAGAAGGCTTCATCTGCAGAACAAGTGTCCTGCTTCCAGGTCCTCAGTACCAATGTGTCACATCTGTAAAGGAGATGAACATTACTCTGGAAATATCTAGTAAGGTAATGATACTACATAATAGTGCCATGTGTTATCTTCACCTTCACTTCACTTGCTGTGAATAGCACAGAATATTGTTTTGGTAAAATATTCAAACAATATAATAAAGACATGCCTTTGAAATGACTTGGCAATATTTTATGCTATATATTTCGTGAAAATTATATAATCTGGAATGCAATTATGAAAAAAACCCAAGGAAAATTACTCTTTCAGAATCTTAGACTTTTTCCATGTTCTTACTTTCTCAGGATAATGAGTGTAATGCATATCCATCTGCAATTAACTTGGAATTCCAGCTCTGAGGTATGAATTTCCCCAAGTACATAATTCCAAATCCAATGGATCTGCATGCCTCAGAGGCTCAGACCTTGATTTTTGTTTCCTCCTGTACTCCAAAATTCAGCTCTTTGTACCAGAAGTTGTTGTTTTGCAGGTGAGCACCCAGCTATTTGCTACCTGAATCTTCACCCTTCTGAGGTCTGCCTGCAGCTGCCTCCCCCTTGATTTCATCTCATGCCTGCAAAGTGTTTGGATTATAGCACAGGTTCCTGTCACTGTTCTACACCAAGAGTGGGAAGGGAGGAGAAGGGTGACTGCCCAGCTCACTGCCAGGAAGAACAAGGGTCACTCGGGAATACCTTGAAGAAACAGTTTGGGTGATGGATATTTTCCCAACTGTGTGCTGCAGGACTTTATGGGAGCATGGTCATGGGATGGGTGAGGTCGCTCCTTAGAAGCTATGCCAAGACCATCGATGGATATTGAAAGCTAACATATTGAAGAAAGCACTAGATTTGCATGATCTGTGCAAAGGCCAATAAAGATTACAGCAGTATGTGCTGCCACCAGATCAATGGCATCATAGGATGATCAATACATGAGCTAGAAGTGAGGGAGGAGTCATCAAAATTAAAATCTGCTTAACTTCTGGCTGGGTTGTTGAGGAGGGAGTACGTGCATGTTAAGAGGAGGTGTGGAAGGGTTGGTCACTTCTGGAAGTTGTAATTACAGTGTTAGCAAACTCCCCGACTGTGAATCCTCAGATAGAAACAGAATAAGGAGGAAAGCCTTGGCTACTTTTTCAACAGGAGTATTCCTCTAGTTATTGAATTGGCTGACGGACTCCTTACACATCCTGCTGTCCCTTCCCCAGCTGTGTTTCTCTTACTGAGAGAAACTGCTTCTTCTTCTTCTCTTACTGCTATTTGGAGTACAGCATTTCCTTAAATATAACAATTCAAGAAAATAATGTTTTATGAAATGCTGACATGTCAAATTTTCAGGACGAATCAGAACTCAAATTGTGCTTCTGTGCATTTTTTTAACAGAGGATGTTAATGGATTTTCAGTCATGAGGCTAAAGATGACATTAAATGTCACTTGATGCTGAAGAAAATAGAGAGACTGTTTAAAAAGAATTGCATGGAAACCAAAATTCTCCCCATGCTGTTTTCTACCAGGAAGTCCGTTATTTAATTTGTCTTTTGCATTTTTAAACACATTAAGTACAAAACCAGAAGGCTGTTTTTCACAGACTACTGGCCTGGTATCTGTGTTTTAAGTAAAAACTTCTATTGAGACATAACTCGCGATAAAGTATCTGTTGAGCACTGAACAGCTCTGGGAACTTTTGCCCCTAGAGTATTGCTTGACAATATAAAATGACATTGAAATGTACTATAAAATATTTTCTAAACATTAGGCTAACATCACAGATAAAATTTCTAGCTGTGACATATATTATTAACCTCATCTCATGAGCAGAAATACAACCCTCATCTATTCCATCAGTTCAGAGAATGTGGATGTGCTCTGTGCTAACTTGTTGCAACTGTTATTTCTTTTAAAATGCTTCTAAAATATAACCACAAAATCATATTTAAATCTCTTCTTAAAAGGAAATACCCATGTACCATCTACAGAGACATCATTTGAATTTACTATGGATCTCAAACCACTGCACTGACACCCTCATCGTTAACAATCTTACCTAAAATCTCTGCATACTTTTTGCCATTTGTCGCTTTTAGAGAGCCATCTTTCAAATCCAGGCATGCAACTCTTTTCACAACCTGATGTCCTCAGGAGACTAATAATAATGTGCTGGATATTCGTGAATCAGTAGTTGGTACTAACATAAGTTTACAGTCGGATGTTTTCAAACAGCACAATAAGAAATGTCCCCAGGCAATAGGCAGTTCCTACTTGTAGAAGATCTGGGGGTAAAATTGCAGTTTTTACTGTTGCTCACTATGAGATAAGTAGCTCATATTCCTCAGGGAAGGCTTAAAATTGACTTAAAATAAGTTTTAAGTTTCATTTCTGAGAGCTGAAGTCATAACTAGAGACTAACTGACCTCAGAGATGCCTTAAATATCCTTCATAATGTTAGTGTCAAATAAGCCATTCTGTCTTGCACAACAGATCAAGAGATACAGTCATATTCGGTGCTATCTAAAAAAGAACTGCATAGTTCTTGCTGCTCATAAGTAATACAGCATTTCCTAAAGTGTCAATAAAACCATATGACAAACCACAGTGGGTACTCCACATATACACACAAAATCAAGTTCTTGATAGACTTTAATGAACATATAGATTACAGTCTTTTGTAGCATAATCTTACTTGCTAAAATGGTGAAAATATTATGCAACATTTATTTCATGTCATGAATCCACAGTTGAAATTCCTTTTAAAAAACTTTTTGGTTTGCTTTACTCTTCAAATCTCTGCTCTGAAATATCCAGATTTGGTATTCTAGTGAAATATTAAAGTGAAATGCATTTAGAAAATCAAATTGAATAGAAATTCAAGATGAAAAACAGGGGACTTAATTTTCTCATAAATCAGATTTTCAACTTACTGTTTTGTGCTAAGTATTAACACAGAGTTATATGCTAAAAGTAATGCACTTCCAGTTACTATCTTTTTATTTTCAGTTTCTTTTGACATCGATAAAGTCTGGGAGTTACTTGTAGTTGTGGACAGCAACTTTCCTGTCCTGTGAGAATTTTGGATTTCAATCAAGTTTTCCATGGCAAACAGAAAGCCCCAAATTTTCAAATGTTAAAAAAATATTATAAAGAAATAAAGTGCATTGGGATGCAATGCTCTGTGTTAAGAAATCCGAAACATTCTACTTTGATTTTGACTTTTCATTTGGGCACACTGAGATTTAAAATATTAAAGTAGCTAATATTACAAATCAAAATCCATGAAGTTTATATTTTCAAAATGCTTAACAAAGCTGGTTTGAAAAATCTAAGGGTTTCAAAATATTTTARAGTCTGGAGATTTACTGAAAACATCACTTCCCTGGGTTAATTTCACCACTTCTGAACTTTCTATTAACTGGGTCAGAAAAATTATGAATATTTTTAAAACTTTTTTCTTGTTTTTTTTTTTGTCATCACAAACACCAAATATAAATACGTGCTTGCACTGCTGATCATAATCCATTCTGAACACACATGAGGTAACAGACCAAATTCAGTTTCTGTTTACACTGTCTTAATACCATGAAGTTGTACTGCTGAAGCTGAGAGATGTTAGCAGTCATACAACAGATCTCAACCATTTACCCCTGCTGGTATACCTCTGTTCGAAGGAGAACAATTCTGAAACTGGAGATTTCTGGAATGTGCCTGACGATACAGGAGAGGTGTGTTTTTCAGCACACTGGTCATGCATGTGTGTGGTTGGGTTCTGTGGTTGTACAAGGCTAAGCACACACTCAACCAACCAACCTGCTTTTCCCCAACTGATCTCTTTGTCCACTAAAAGTCCAACATTGCATTGTTCTTTCTTCTTGATTGTGTATCTGGCTTGTTGAATTTTTCTGCCACTTTTTTGCCAGTAACACTTTCCTGTAAGGTGGGGCTCAAATCTTCCCCCATATGGAAAGGCTATGGGACTTTTAGCTGTCCGCATTCACATCATCTCTGCTCCCACAGCCCCCTTTACCTATCCCACGTACCCTGCAAGCAGAGAGAGAGCAGGGCAGGCAGAAAGATTCCCTGGGCAGGAGTTCTTTAAACTCCCTGCTTTGCACGGGCTCGTAGAGCTTTAGAGAGCCAGTATCTTTCAGAAAGCATTATATCTAAGAAAGGGGAAAAAATACAACTATTAAAACGCACATACACTGCTGGCACTGTTGTGACAGCCAGCAGTATCAGCGTCAGTCAATTATCTTCACAAATGCCTCTTGTGCTAATGAGCACTCACAAAAATCACCAGACTTTTCTGGCAAGGAGAAAAGATCAGTTTCATTGCTTGCAGAACTAATTCAGTGTACAAAAGTGAAGGCTCCACCATCACTGCCTCTTTTACTGCTCCTTTTGTAAAGGCTTTTGATGTGCACTGAAGAGATCGGTCTGTGTTTGGGTCTCTTCATCTCCAGTTCATTGCCTGTCATTAACATACATATCCATATGAAAAGTTTGGTAAGTCACTAACAGCTGTCCAGAATGGAGTTTCAGGAAAAAAAGGACCTATTCCTTCTCAAAATGCTGACAATACTATGTAGCCCTTTTTGGCAATGATATACCTAACTTTTTAAAGCCGCCTTTCACTCAAAAAGCAACTAGGCATAATACTACATTCAAACACATAGTGGTTTTCATTTTGAAACAGTCATTTGCTGTATTCAGAAAAGGCCTATAGTTGCCAAAAGCAAAAAGGACTCCATCATTCATTATAAAAAAAAAAATAAATACTTTCTGAGTATAGCTTTTCAGTATCCCAGATAACCTCACATATCCGATTTAACGCAGGGGGGAAAAGAGCCCACAGCAGATGCTCCTGATGGTCATTTCATGCACACCGAGCTCCTGCTCAAAATTATGAGACCTCACAGCTCATGGTCACCAGCACTTGTGAATTTTAGCAATGAAAGAGCACCAAACCATGGCCATAGTAGTTTACCACAAGAAGTTAAGGAAAAATATATCTGCTTCTCTTCTGATAGAATTCAAAATCAGCCTGGAAGACTCATTCCACAAAAGGTACAGATAGATGATGAAACTCTTAACTGGAGTATGTCAAATTAGGTAGTGTGTGCTCCTTCCTATTTGAGACCTTAGTAAGAACTTGAAACAAATTTAAAATGGCTTCATTGTATGTTTCACAAAGCATACTCAATAGATTGTGATTTTTACTTTTTTTTTCCAAAGAAGAGGACTGGAGAAATTTGTCATGATTCTACTTCATCTCCACTGGTATAGGTATGCCTGCCTTTAAGGAGCAAACATAATCTCAGAGTGGAAGGACAACATAGTTTTAAAAAAGAGCAACATACTTTTAAAAATAACGAATTAAGAGGTTTCCTCTCCCAATTACTTGGGCTGTAGCTTAGTCATGTCAAACTCAGAAAGAAAACTTTTGATTGATAAACACTTTTCTGTCCCACCCTCTCCCCCCCAACAACCACTCGGGAGTTCATGACCCCGAGCCATAATTTACCATACATCATGCCCAAGGTTTTCTAGGTCTTAGTTTGAAAACCATAGTGGGTGCATCTGTGTCAATTATCAAGGGGTTGACATAGTTTTACAAGCATTTTTATCAGAAGCAAAGTGCCCGGCAGGCTACCGAGCACTAATTCTGGAAAGATTTTATTCCTGTACTGATCCTCCCACCATGCAAAACCAGCTTGTGCTGCATAAAACCCAAGACTTTAATCCCACTTGTTGCTTCCTTTTTTTTCCTCCCCCTTTTCAGAAGCATCTCTCTCTCCCACATCAGTCAATAAAATCTTTAACTCTGCCTATTTTGATCTGAAAATTAAATCTTATTTATTATGCATCCTGTTTGTTGTCTTTGAAGAACTTGAGCATTCATTTAAAGAGGGCCAGAATGACTTCTTAAACACATTTCTCTCTTTGCTGCAATTAAACAAAGTGGAGCTGTGATTAGTCCACCACAGGGGGGAAAGAAAAAGACACCCTTGAATCAAAATGGGGGGACCTGACTGTGCATTATTGTCTCACAATGCAGGAGTTTATTGCTGAAACCTGCTTATCGCCTTGCACCGCAAACCATGGGAACTTCAGTCAGGTGGAAAGTTATTCTCTTCTCTGGCTGAAGCAGCTTTAAGTATCATAAGAACAGCTAAAGCCACTAAAGCTCTTCCTAGTAACTGAGACATTTAGGATAATCTTTATGAGAGTTTTGCATGAGCTTCTGCTTTTTGTTGCAGTTAGAAGTAGAGTTAATGATGAGCTTTCACTGGCTTTTTCTTTCTCTCTTTTTTTAATCTAAGCCAAAAGCGCCTGTTTAAGTTAAGTACCACCTCCCTCTAGCCCTTGGGAAACCACTCAAGAGGGATTTGCTTGGCTCTGTGTGCATGACACATAATGAAAACAATTTTACGCTGTGGAGGGAAGTATCGGGCAATTACTGATGTAACAGCCACCTGCAGAAGCGAGGCCCTCGACGGAGCACTGGGCTGTTCATGAATATTTTATGGTGTGATGTTATTTTGAATGGCTGGGGCAGGTGAAGGGGGCTGAGGATGTAATAAGTAACTCTGCTGGAGACTGTGTCGCAGCTCTGTTTCTCTGCAGTGGTCCATAGTGTAACACCAAGAAGAATCCTGACCCTGCATAAGACTATGCAAGGGCAGCTGAGGCTGAGGAAAGATGATGTGACAAGTCATGGTGGGCACCCTTTAAAATCTGTTGTCTAGCGATTTTACACATGATGTCCGGCTTAAAAAGCCCCTGCATCAATCTTGTCCAATTTAATTTGATAAACTAAGTGTGGATAAGGATTAAATGAGAATTTTGTAATGGAGAAAACTTGTTCTTACTCTTTAATCCATGAAAGATCTTATGAGGTAAACCACATAAAAATTTAAGCTGTTGCTGTGGAAAACAGTGTTACTTCTTTGTTTTGGACTTGTTTTAAAATCTAGTGTTCTCTTAAAAAATGGATTCCAAATATACGTAGTTTTTACTGCTAGCACATACACACATTTTACTAAAAATGGATCACTTCAAAGAAATATTTTCTGAAAGTTGTTGTAAAAATTGCATTTATTTGATGTCATCTATTCCCAGTAGTGAACCTGAAATTCAAGGTTTAAGTGTATTTTACACACATTTGTATTATTTCCCTCAGATAATTTTTTCATTCCTGGAAGAGGCAGTGAAGAGTTAAACCAGACATGATACAAGGCAACATAAAGGGGGTGCATTCAAAAGGCTTCAGAATTGTGATGATGTTGGCATACTTAAGGTCTTTAAACAAAACAAAACAAAAAGGGAACAAAACTAATAGGGCTAAAATATGAAAGACTTATTTTTACACTAACCTGCAGAAAGTGAAAAAGAATCATAAACAGAGCAATTGTCTCATATTATATTGATATCAGAAGGATGTGTAATAGTCTTTAAAATTATTTTTGACCTTGCATATTATATGCATTCATAGAATATGGTATTCGAACAGAAAAGCTGAAGAAGGTTTCACTGTAAGCTGCAGAGTGAATAGCTGAGGGATTCTTTTTTAAGAATGGGACATGTTTAGAAAAAGGACACAAAAGATTTACAGAAACCTTGGACATAAACAGGCAATGAGAAGTGAAATCTGGAAGAGGGCTGAGAAGGAAAATGTAGCTTATCCTACGCTGAAAATAATGTGTGACAACACAGGAATTCCCAGAGTGACAATTGGAAGATTATAACGATACTCTTTAATTTTTGTAAGAGGTAGTTTTGCAGATACACTCATAACATTTCATAACACTAATTTATAGCTTGCACCAGTAAGAAATAATACAATGTTATGTTAATTTTCTATTCTAATGTCACCTTCCTAACAGAATACTGAAGTTGTGCTGCTTGAGATAGTTGAGACTGTTGTCTATCGATGTTTGTATCACAAAGACTGCAAAAGTAGCCTGACTAGGATGATGGTATGTTGCGCAATTCAAGCCACGATTTGCTCTAAGATTTCCTGGCTAGTTATCTACAGTCTGATCTAATCAATCAACATCAGTATTAAGTATCCAGTGAATAATACACCAAACATAAATATGCTGGAGTGTTTTTCCTAGATTCTCTCACTGAAATGCTGAGATATTCCTCTTCCATCACAAAATAAATTTTCACTGAATGAAAAAACAGTAAAAGAACATTAGGTACCTCTATCAATAGCCTCTCCTCTTGCTCTGTACCTACGTATGGAAATTTAAGATAAACGCCTAAGAAAAATCAAAAATTATTGTTACAGACTCAATTACATTTAAGACTGAAAAAGTGTCCAATAAAGAGTGTGCTGATTCAGCTCCAGAATAAATGTTAAAGGTGCTGTGTTTTAGCAATTTTATGTAGACTGAGTTATAAAACAGCAAACACGCAGTAAATTTTGGATACTTATAATTAGATTTTCAACGTAAGAGAAGTTAAGCTCTGTATGTAAACGGCATTATTCAAAAGCTTGTCTTGAAAAAGAAAATTGCTGTTTGACAATTCTATAGAATATTCAAGAAAGGTAATTATATGCGGTGGCTGTTAAAGACGCAGGTGTTGAATATAGTCACTGCTTCAGCTTTTACAGAAAACTGTAGAACCTGAAGAGAAAGGAGACAATAACGTTAGCATGGTGAAATATTCACCTTGCAAGAGGAGTTTGTATTATCCACCTTTCTTTATAGATATACAGAAATCATGGACCAGCGCCCCTTCACCCCCTTAGGTTTTTAGATTATTTGAGCCCATTTCACTTTTTTGCCTAAAAAAGGAGGAAAAGCACAACATGTGCAAGGCCCTGATGTAAAATTCACCCAGGCAAAGTCACAAGTGAAATGAAAATGGCAAGAAACCAGAGTGCCTCTTTTTTTAATGAAAGGCCACATAATTAATCTGGAAAACAAAAGTGATTGACTAGCACCACTGTGAAAGAAATGTACTGACTGACCCCCAGCGACTACACAAGTACTCTGTGTCACTGTTGATCCACAGCTAACTGCTTTCTGAATTGCCTGTCCTTTGATACAATGCACTGCTCAGAGAAGCAGGCTAAAAATAAGTTCATTATTAGAGTTACACTTTTAATTAAGATGTTAGAGCAAGCAACAAGCACTCATGAAACTAGAAGAGATGACATTTGGAAATATCAAATCTTGTTAAGGGGCACACTGTTATTACCAGTCCTTACATTCAAATAGGAAAGGAAAAGTTCATCTGCTGGATAAAGGGTGCCTTTCATCCAGCACTTAGAGCCAGGTTCACATATGGACTCGCATGTGGTGACTCTTGGCTATTCTTCACTTCAAAATGCTCTGTGCCAGGAGCAGAAAACACAAGACAGATTTCAGAGCCTCAGTCTCTTAAGCTGGGCACCTAGGAGATGCCACAGTCCTGCACAGGGCCACAGCCTCAGACAATGAGCAAAAAAATTTCCACCTTTCCTACAGATCCAAGAGCCAGACTGCACTTGTTGAGCAGTATTGTTGCACAGTGTTGCAAGGGGCCAGTCTCCTCCTCTCCTGACATCCAGGTTATCTCTGCGGGAAAAGACAGCCTGGTTGGCACAGGCAAAGGCCATGCTTCATAGTGGTTAGAGTGCCTTCATGGGAAGCAAATCCTAGATCCCCACCAGCTCAAGTTCATTTCCTGCAGCAATGGAAGTGCCCAAGTAACCAATTGATAGTCAAACTACTGTCTGTACTCTTTGAGTAGATGAGGATACAAAAGTCAATAATGAGGAAAAAAAGGAAAAGGAAAAGCCAAAACAGGAGGGAACAGGCATTCCTGCTTGGACTGGGAAAGGGACCAAAATAATTGTGTTACAAACAGGCTTAGAGAAGAGATGAGCACCGAGATAATTAAAGATATATAGATTTGCTTCTACAGAATTCAGTGTATGTCCAAGTGTTTCTGGAAGTCTTTTGCATGTAAGTGCCTAAATCGTCCTTATATTGCAGCTGCTTTAGGTGCTTGAGGCACAGCCTTGTTCATTTTTCTTGGAAGCAAGAGTTCTATTCTACCAAAAAAATTAATGAATTAACAATGATGTGTTCACCTTCCAAATCAAATTATGAATTTGTTAGAGATGTTTTCAACTGATGAGACAGCTCCAGGCACCTTCAGCTGAAGAGTCCACGAGAGGATGAAGCATTTTCATTATATACATTGCTCCAATAAGTTTCCATATAGTCATACATATAGGCAATACAATCACCAGTGTCATCATGGTAATGGAATGGTGCCCAGCAGCTAGTCCTGAGATGAATTTACTGAAAGCATCAGCTTCTCTGAACAGCACAGACAAGCAGGCACTTCAGAGAAGACACCCCGGGAAAAACAGAGAACTTAAATTAATGATAAAGGCAGCAAACTTCATTATTATACTATGCAAGAGTTAAATGGGATCATGTCTGGGATAAGAACAGCTTGCTTTCTTGCTAGGAACGTAACTGAAGGCTAAAAGGTGCCTGAGGTGACTTCTAATATCTTTCAAAGCTAGGAATACAAACCTGGAACACCAGCTTAAAAATGGGCAAATGGTCCACAAGACAAGTCTGTAGCATGATAAAGAAAAGCTTTATTCTTCTTAGACTCCTCTGATTTCCTAATGATAAAATCAATCAAAATATATAAATAAGGTAGATTCTGGGCCTCCTCTTCTATAAGAAACTCCTTCAATCAAATGGATCAGGCTGAACTTGATGGCCACCATTACCAGACTTCTTCACAGTGCTCTATTACGCATTAGCCAACACTACAGAAGGCAAAGATGCAGGGGTCCTTTAGCTACATCTAAGAATTATAATATATCTTGACCTGATTAAAAGATCCTGATCATGTAAAGTATTGTAGATCTAGGTTTTATATGACTCTTTGTGAGCATGGGGTATGTTTATGTCCCAGAGGTAGGATATACCTGTAGATCTAGGAATAGGACTGTGAGAGCCAGTTTGATAAATACAGTAAGCACAGAACTCTGATTGCTCACATACTGAGCACTAACGTAAAATTGCAGCTGCTATGCAGTCCCTTCGGTACCTCAGTTATGATGGAAGACTTCACTTCTCCAAAGTGTGGAGGGGTCCTGAAGAGGCTTTACAAGGCATGCTCTTTTTCCCACAAATACTTATTTGTACTAATATGCGTCCTTTGAAATCAACTGGAAATTAAGTACCTTAATGACACTGATAACATATCACATACAGCCTTAATAAGTCAGGAGAAAGGTAGGAAATGAAGAATCAAAAGATTTCTTTAAGGGCAAAATTAGGGAAGCTACTTGGCACCAGAGAACAATTTTTCCTCAAAGAAGAGAGATTTTTGTAGTCATAAAAGTGAAAAGTAAAATCTGGAAAAAATATAAATTTTATGTAGACTGTGGAAGGATTAGAAATACATTTGCTGGTGGAGAAAAGAAGTGAAATGTACTTAGCACTGACGTTGATGAGTAGGAACATGACTTTTGTGAAGTGGGAGCTGGACAAGTGGTGAAAACCCCACTGGTGATAAGGGTCACTGGTCATATTTCAGGTATGCTACTTCTTCCCTGTCTAATTTTAGTACTACTTTGTACAAAAGGCTTTTTCAAAAGATACTTAGTTTAAGCTCACTATATTAAAGTACGTATTTCTGATTTTCTTGCCTTTTCATATACCTAAGGATGTTTAACTACCTAAAATCTTTCCCTGTATCTGCAAAAGCAGGACGTCTTGAATGGTCAGACAAGAAATGGCATGGTTCTAGTTCCACAGAGGTTCTACTTCTGGAGTGCAAATGAACCATTGTTATGGCAGGGATGAAAACAGACCTGATCTTCACAGCAATGGCTCTGCAGTAAGTCACATGTTATATGGTCTCTTGTACAGGCAGCCCTAATTGGGAAAGAAGGTGGATTGTAGGATCACTCCTGTGATTACTGTCCCGCTTTACAAGGGTGGAGAACTCTGGGTTTGAGCATAAGTGGAAAGGATAAGAGCTAATTTCCAGCCACAGGTGCAAGCAGCTTGTCTTAGGAAACAAGAGATCCCATCAGCAAGGAGAAGCAGAATGCAAGGACCGAAGAAGACATTGTCAGGGCTTGGCTATGTTTTTATATTGCCTAATTTTTCTAGACAAATCCTTCATGACTCCAACAGCAACATCAAGACTGAAATTACAGAAGCAATAAAATGAGGACAGAGCAAGAAAATCTCTCAGTAATATATTCATTTTTATCCCTGCTTTGATATTTCATAAACGGATTTGCAATCGTTAAGTTATGTAAGTACCCTCTCTGGGCTTGGTTGACTAATAAGGGTCTCCTGATGAGTTCTAGGTGAGATAGTGTTGGGTGCCCAAGTGATGGCAAGAGAGCAGATGAGTATCAGGAGTTGATTGTGAGGATGCATTTGAAGGAGGGCAGTGCAGCTGCTCTTTCTTTGTCATGTATTTCATAGAACAGAGAGAGAATCAGATGTCTTGGAAAGCACATTTCAGACAAGCATTCTAACAACAACCAATAATGCATGGAAAAGGGTCCAGACAACAAGGAAAAAGCCTGAGTAAAAGTAATCTGCGAAGTCTCTTTCCTCCATATTACAACCTTTAAGCAGTGTTCTTGACAGAGAAGTTTATTCCCCCACCAAGGTGTTTCTATTTTCATAGAATCAGATGCTGGTTTGGGTTGGAAGGGACCTTAAAGACCATCTAGCTCCAGCCCTCCTGCCATGGGCAGGGACACCTTTTACTAGACCAGGTTACTCAGAGCCCCATCCAGCCTGGTCTTGAGCACCTCCAAGGGTGGGGCATCCACAACTTCTCTGGGCAACCTGTTCCAGGGCCTCACCACACCCAGTATAAGAAATTTCTAATCTAAACCTGCCCTATTTCAGTTTAAGGCCATTCCCCCTCGTCCTACCACACATGCCCTTGTGAAAAGTTCCTCTCCAGCCTTCCTGTAAGCCCCCCTTACGTACTGGAACTTACGTACTTTCTTTCATGGTCTTTTTCTTGGTGACTTTCCATTTTTATTAAGGACTGACAGCAAAACTATCTGAAGCAATAGCTGTGCTTTTAAATGTTGGTGATTCCCAGAAGAGACCAAAAAATACCTGTGGATGCCATTCCAGCATATGTGAGGTGAATGTTCAACACCTGTATTATGAAACACGACTACAATTCATTTTGACAATGTTATAGAAAAAAGTTCTGTCTCAAATGCTATCTCAAAAGGGTACCATATGAAGAAGCAAGTGATTCAAATATGTAAAATATTAATACTGGTGATTTACAGAGAAGCATTTTTTCTCTTTTGGTACCTTGATTTGAAAGATAAATGGCAGGTGAAATCTGCTGGAGACCAGGAACTCAACTGCTTCCCAAGGAGTGTCTAAGCAAATTGTCTAAGCAAACCAAAGCAAATTGTTTCAGAAAAATCTGCAAAGGTGGCAAGGATGTTATGGTGTCTTCATAAAGCCACTAAACCTACTCCCTCACGATAGCAGTCACTGTTGAGAATACCCTCTGTTGTAGCAAGCACTGCTTTTGAATTCACAAAATCAAGTCATCTGCTGCTGTTTCAAATATTCTATTAGAAAAGGAGATTCACTATACAGTATAAACATGCACATTGATTTACTGCGGCTATTCATATCCAAAAGGCTATGGATTCCAGCCACACCACAGATGTACCACACAGTAGTCCCAAGGTTTCTTGGGATGGGAAGCACATGCAGCACACATACCGTAAAACATGTTCTCATTAATACTTCTCAGTATGCACAATCATAAAGAACATCAATCTGGTTACA
Organism: Amblyornis subalaris; assembly: GCA_018881555.1. Classification (NCBI taxonomy): domain Eukaryota; kingdom Metazoa; phylum Chordata; class Aves; order Passeriformes; family Ptilonorhynchidae; genus Amblyornis; species Amblyornis subalaris. Next base: position 1,568,127 of record JACAXG010000061.1, on the reverse strand, counting down.
TTCTCAGATCAATCCTGCCCCCCACTGAAGTCAAAGGAAACTAACTTGTTGGTTTCAATAGCACCCAGCCTTTTATAAATTTGCAGACACTTATATGTAAGAAGCATGAATTCATTGTAAGAAGCAATGAATTACTGCTCAGAAAGAGCAGGGAGTTCTTACACCTATGTACTGAGTGTTATGAAACGTTGTGATTGGTATACCAGCTACCTATTTCCACTAGTGTTCACAGAACAGCTGGGGATAAATTTCACAGCTTTGGAAATTTATTCCCAGATGTTTAATAACCAAAGTATAAAATTAGATTGAGAAATATTAGATTATTCAGTACAGTAATGAGACAGATAATTAATACTGCCATAAACTGCACAAACCTCTTCTATGCAGATTCCTCATCGTAACAGTGAATCTCATAGATCAATACGAGAGACCCAGTTGAATGAACCGTGTCAAAGTTCAGATTTTCCTAAACTCATCTTACAATTTTAATGTAAATTCCTTATTTTCTTCTTTCTCTTTTAACTTTTGCCACTGGGGCCAAGGCGTCAGTTTAAAGTCATTTGGATATCCATTTCTTGTAGTTCTTTGTTTGGATCTCTATTCCCCCATCCCAGAGTAACTTGTGTGCCATCTTCCTTTCCAGCTATCTATCCCAAATCTATTTGATAGAAATCTAAATGTGGTTAAACAAAACCTCGAGAAATGTGTGACATGTATCACAATTTATTCATTGTATATAACTAACACCTGATTGTAAAGTTGTACAGTAATATTCTATTTTCAAAATCAAAAGTGATTCCTATCTAAATAATTTTGTTTAGAACACCAGGACATGGTTGCACTGACAAAAAATCTAAACCTGTAAGCAACCATAGACACGGTTTTGTGTTAAGGACATTATAAGACATATATCTCTTATAAACAGATTCGTGTCAATATGCTCTGTGCCTCTAACCTCTTTTTGCAGTGCTTATATTAGTTTGATTCAACTCGATTTTCTTTTTCCATGGATTTGATGAAGTCTGAAGAAAACTTTAAGGGATTCATAAACAAATCCTTGGTATAGATGTAAAAACATCTCTTCTTTCGTATTTAAGGATGTAGTTAGCCCTGTCTAGAATTTTTTTTTGAAAAGCAGCTAGCCACCATTTTGATATCTTTTAATAAACACCTTACTATTCCCAGAGGAAATCTAGACTGTTTAAGTGTCTTGGTTCAAAGCCTACATTTCTACCACTCTATTTTCTATGCTCAGAATTTCAATATCAACTCTCTTGGATTAGTTACTGTTGATTTTGCTTAGTCACATGATGGAAGAACAGAACAGGAATTATTAAGTTCATTCACCAAACTCAGTGGAAATACTAACTCAAATAATAAAGCCCGCAAAAGTTTAATTTTAATAAGGTGAATTTTGTTTCTTCTTGTAACAGAAATGTGATTATTTGTGGTGGTTTTTTCCTCCATAAAAACCTATAGATGTTTTTTCTGTTTATGCTCTAAACATTTAGATCTAAAGTTGGAACTGCTCCTCTTTAGCAAAATAAGCTCTTAAAAATTCGTTCTCAATCCTCCAATTACATACAGACACAGTTTTAAAAACTTGGTCAAAGGATGTCAAATGCTACCCACCTGCTGTGGGTAAGTGAATTTGCACAGGTTTGATCATCTCACTGTTTAAAGTACACACATAGCAGAAGCTCTGGAGAGCAGGCAATCTGGGATATACGTATACTGTCATTTGCTATGTGCATTATATACATAGCTTTATATATTTACTACACGTATTTATATTATATATTACCATTAAATCCATTCCATCCACTCAACTATAGGTGCATTTTTCAAGGACAGTATAAAAATGTCTACTATGATAGAGTTTATAAACTTATTGCTGTATTTCATTCAAAATGTGTTTGAAAAATACACTTGTTCAATAACACTGAGTTGGAGCAATTCTATTTTGATGGAGATTTTCTAACTTGACTCCCAAATTCAGCTGATCTAGATATGGGGCTAGGCAGCATAACCACTATGAAATCCTTTCCTATCACAAACGCTTATTGCCTTTGCAAATAGCTGGCTGTCAGAGGGGTTTACAGATTTGTAAGTCGGACAACAATCAGATCAGTGTTTATCTAACCCAGAGGCAATTCTGTATCTGCGGCTACTCTCTGCATTTAGTTAATCAAAATTTTCCTCCTAATGTGGAATGTCTGGAGGAAGTTTACAGCTTTTTTCGTTTAAAAATCCAGATTATCTTGATGGGTGGCTTAGACGATACTGCAGAATACCATATATCCTGTCTCTGCCCTGGAGGGGTTTTGGCCATGACCTCACCTTTGCCTGCTTTTCTCAGGTATAAAAATGTCAGTATCTCTGCTAATATCATGGAATCAGGACTTCCCAGGAACTTGGAGATCGGGCCATGCATGTCAAGTGCAAATCAGGAATCTGGTTCTCTCCTACTGCACAAGGGTGTTACAATCCACAATCAACCTAAATACTATAAAATGTGTTTTGACAATGTGCAGCAGGGAAGTGATTTTCTTGCTTTAGATGTTACTGGAAGTAGCTTTGTGGTAAGAACGTAGATTTGGATGAAAGATCAACCTCTGCTGGAGTGCTACCACCCCGAGTGAGCTATTTGCAAAGTATAAATTTTTTGGCATATAACCAGAAGAAGACCTAGGAGTTGACTTATAGCCCTTTTCAAGGATAAACAAAAGGAAAAAACACGTAGCACTTCTGAGTTTAGCTGAATACACTCAGTTCTAGATACACCGAATGCTACCCTTAAAAGATTTTCTGAGCTTCTCTGAAATTCAAAATTCAGTGAATACAGGAAAAAGTCCTGAGGGATAATTTTCAGATAAAATGTTAGAGACTGCTTGATGAGATCACTGAAACCATTCCTTTAGCTCAGGTGAAGCCTGCTCGACTGGGAAACAGACGGTCCAAGTTCTAGTCTCACCAATGGCCTCTCCATGAAAATTAAATAATTGGCATGTGCTGTACTTTTGTAAGGAATGGGAATAAGATGCTTCATGAATATGCATTAATATGCTTGTTGAAGTCAAGAGGTCTTCTTTTTTAACTACCTCTGTTTTCCCAATCAACGTACCCTAGTTGATTGAATGAAGCTGTAAGTAACTAGCATTTTAGTTATTAGGAATAGCTGGGGAGAGGGGGTGGAACATGGAAAATATTTCTTTTTCTTGCCAAAAAGTATTTACATGTGTTTTTTTTTTAACTCGATCATTGATAGTCACTGCATTTGAATGTACAGAGACAGTAAGTAGTTTAGGCCCTGATATTAACATTATGAAGTAGAAGCAGAAGAATAAAATGACCTGTTACTTATGTTTAGAAGCTATTTCTACATTGAGAGTACATGTGTAGATGGGGAAATGAGTGCTTAGCGATAAAAATAATTTTATATTTCAGTGTAACAGCCTCTTATCCTATACTCCTGTGAGTAGCTTATACTTTCCTTAGCAGACCTATTAACTTCAACATGACTTCTTGTGCATGAGAAGGTTGTGGGACTAAAGTGACAATGTATTGTTATTTTTATGGGACAACACCCTGCACTCATACTCACCAGTGCAGAGCAAAGCAAGTCAGCCCAGAACGGAGCTATATCTGCGGCAGCACTGGGCGACTTCGATTGAAGACTATAATGGTCAAGTTTTAGCACTGCTGCTCCAGTGCAGGCTGTAAAATGCTTAAGAGGAAGCAGGAGAGTGGGAGCTGGGAGGGAGTTCAAAATATGTCAAAAGAGTCTTAGTAGACAAAAAAGAAACAGAGAAAAAGAGCAGAAGTAAATTAATCTTCCTGAAGTATATTACATAAGGGGAAATGCCTGGTAGTCGTTATTTGCTGTAACAACTCAAGACAAATGAGCAGCCAGTGTGTTAGTTCTGATGAAGGACATGCAGGAAAGACAATGGCTTTCCATTTTTAAGTTAATCAGTACTCAAGTGATGTATTTCTGAAAAATAATAAAACGGATTAATCAGGAGCTAGGGGAAAGAAGAGGGCAGACATTTTATTTCCACCACGTGTAGATGAAATATACATAACATAATAAAGGGCTGCTGTCGACTATCTGCAGGAAGAGCACCTGGAAGATTAAAGCTGTGGACATAACATTAACAAAGTACAGACCACACTGAATTAATGAGCACTGGAGATAGACATTCAGTGGAGTCTTAATTTATTTTCCTTTTCTAGCTCATCCTTTAAGAAAATGACAGTGTCTTCTTATCGATTTTACACTCAGAGATCAATCAGAATTGCCCTGACTCAGACAAAATTTACAGCACTCCCTGACAGTGCCTCGAGCATCTGGGCCTAAACAGACATTACAAGGAAGCAATATATCATGTTTGTATGTAGAGCTTGACATGCTTAAAAATAAGCTAATCTGTAGTGGAATTTCCTTCTTTTTGACAAGTTGTTCTGCCCAGCTCTTCGGCCGCTTGTTATGAATTTCTCTCCTAGCTCTACTATTAATTATAACATGCACATAGGATTCATGTATTTAGACCCTGAGGGAGGTCATCTGCTCTGCAGTTTTAGATAAAATATAAACTAGCAGATCACTCCTACTTAAACAATGCGAAATGTCACTCTGATGCACTCCATAAAAAAAGCTAGAGGTGTTCCGTCAAGAGCTATGATCAATTCTGACAACCCAACAATATCAGAGCTAAATGATGGGCCTCTACATTCCCAAACAGCCCTCCGTGGAAATTGCTGTATCCGGAAGCTCTTTTGTGCAAGTAACTAGCTGTATTAAATGCAGTAATTACAGAAAAGACACAAGCTGTGATGCTTAGGCAATAGTTGGCTAAGGTAACTTACTTCCACACTACAATTCATCTTGTACCCAGGGATTGCCTCCCAGCTGACTTTTTACACTAAAGAAGGAAGACAGGTCTCTTCCGCACTACGGACCTCAAGACCAGACAGTCCCTTCTGGGCTCAAAGGAGAGACCTGTTTTACAAAATATTTGCTGTATTTCACTTGAAGGAAAATATGGAGACCAGAGTAGAGGAAGAACTAACATGTATCTGAGAAGGATTGAGGATCAGCAGGTTTTTGTAAATTTAAGTTCGTCATCTCCTTCGGGCCGTGATTTATTGGTCACTTCAGCACCTAAAAGAAGGGGTGAGGGACCAAGAGCTAAAACGTGTAGGGAATGTCCCAAACCCAGCATATATTTTTGGATCTTTGCTATTTTCTTTTTCATCTTTGATCATCTGACAAAATATGGGGTAGGAGGGAGGACAGTTCCCTTCACACTTTACACATTTTCAATGTATATCAGAACCCTCTGTTCACTTTGCTTTCCTGGGAGAACTGAGAACTTCACAAGCTTCAACCACTTATACTTCTTATTAATGGACTTAAAAATCTAATTAGTATAACTGGGATGCTTGACAGTATAGGACAAAACATTCCCCTCCCTTGGAACAAGCCTGGGTGCTCCTACACTGCTAAGAGATAAGAATCTGTACACATCCAGCTGCATACACAGGCATTGATTTTAACTTCACTCAGTGAAATAGCTGTTTCTGTTCTACAGACTGTACTGCTTTCTTACTAGATGAGATTTTATTTACACTTGATATTCAAGTGAGTTTTTTTTTTTGTCTGTGAAAACGACAACAAAAATTATTCTTAGGTAAATTAAAATTATTCTTGTTGAGCCTGTCTCTAAGACATCCAAGAAGCCACAGCCTACAATTTCAGGACTTTGAACGGCTCTTATTACATCCTAGTTCATTAAGGGTCCTGCACACATTTCACTAAGTTAAAAACTAGTAAGCAGAAAATATAAACTCTCCTTATTCATGCCAGCAGAACAGCTGTTGCCAAAGGTTTACAAATACTCATTGTAGCACAGGATTCTGCTGTTTCTCTGTGTCCTAATTCTTCATGCTGGTGGAAGTAAAAACATGTAATTTTTGGACTCATCTTGAAACAAGGATGAAGAAACAAAACTGATACCAAATTGTTAGCAAGATAAAATGATAGCTGACTTGCAATCCGAACTCTGATACACAGAAATATGACAACATGGAGAAAAACAAATGTTCCATGGTTTATTTATGACACCTCAGTATGATTTGCCCTCAAGTACTATGATAGTAAATTACTATGGTTTCAAAAACCAGTATGACTGATTTATTTTACATTTTCTTCTTTCCCTTCATTTGTGATTGTCTGACACAGTGGGACCAACCCTCAAGAAATTAGAAAGATATCGTCTTCGTGAGGAATATTACACTTATTTTCCCTGCAGGTGTCTTTTCCCCCAATACTGTCTCTGCCTCTTTTAGCCTCTGGTTCTCCTCTCCTATGGGATAGTCTCATGCTACCTGAGCACCTGGCTGCTGTCAGCATAAGCCTGAAAAGAAATTAATATTTTCTCTCAAAATGAGGATAGCTACAATTTCTAAATTAAATCAATTTTATTTGATGTCTACATTTGCAGAATAACATATCCACTAATATGGACATTTGACATGACCAGCAGATTTCCTTATACAAAAGTACACTGAACTGGCTTGGTCTTCCAAGATACCACAAACTCTGACTAAAGCCAAGGGCCCATTTAGTAACAGAGAAAAATTAATTATTAAACTATTACTGAATAACTCTACCAGCAAAGTCTGGATTTAGGATAAACTCTTCAAATACAGCTAGTAATCTAGGATGTGTCTGCTTCTGCCAAACTAATCTGAAATCTCTTCAAGGAAACTAATCTCAGACAATGCTGAGTATGCAAGCATAGGAAATCTGGACTGTTTAAAAATGCTCTAAATTATCCAGAGCATAAGTCTCTCACTGCATCTCAGGGCTCAGTTCTTGCCTCTGACTTTAGAGGCACACTTGTTAGTGTGACAACAGACAACTCATTGCTTAACTTCTGAGCTCTAAAAATCGCCTGTCTGAGCTGACCTGCCTCAGCAACCTGTGGAGAGGAACGTTGGACCCTGGAAGGTGATTCATCCCAACCTTATCTTTGGCCTCTTAGATCAACTCATGGCTTGTTAAAGGCTGTTGTTCAGCTTGCAGCCTGTGCAATAGGAGTGACGAGAGGTCTGTCCTGGCACACACACAAGGAGGAGAGCTCTCTGGTGATGCAGTGCTCCTACAGCATGAGTCAGGAGAGGGAAATGTATTCACTGGATTCCAGCCTCACAGGATCTTTTATATCCCTGTATCCGAGATTCATACGTACTACCTGGGACAGAAAAAAAAATCACAAAAACTTCATCTGATGGTGAAAAGGAAAGATTCACTTTCACAGCTAGTTATAAAATTCATAATAATTCGCATTTCCAGTTACATCCTCCTAAGTAGCAGATGACATTCTATACTCACTAGTAAGCCCGAAGACCTACTGTATCCTTCTTCCTTTACAGATATAATATTTGGTAGTTGTTTCTATTTTATTTAATAATTTTTTATGTATTTTTCAATCTCATCTAATTTCCCAGAGTAAAAAGCTTTTTACTGTAGCATTTAAAGAAATGTGTTATTGGAAAAGCATCATATATGCTGTACAACTAGGTCAAGACTAAACTATAGGATTCTCTGCACCTTCTAAAACTTCTTACACAGTAATACATCTCACCGTTTTTTTTAAACTGATGGTGCTTAAGGAATAACAGGGATGTAACTCAATTATATGTATGGCTTGAAATATTTCATACTATTTAATTACTGCTAAATATTATTCCTGAGGGAAATAATAGTTACTGCTACAGCATGTAAAACACACAATAGAAATGTTTACCTTTCAATGTGTCAGAATAATCTGTGTCAGAATCTCTTCACTAGTAAAGGAAGAAATAGCTCATATCTTCTCATACCCAGGTAGGACCCTGTGTCTTTTCACTAGTCATGCAATGAATAACAGGTGGCATTGCTGTTGCTGTGCTCTCTCGGGTGTTCTGCCATGCAAGTGACTGTCATTTCAGTTTACAGTTCAAATGTGACAACAGACCTTAGGCGGAGAGGGTGTGCAGCTACTCATCAAAACTTTTCTTTTATATCCCAGTGAATTTCACCTGCCACCTGCAAAAAATGAGTAATTCTGGCTGAGTCGCAGTAAGTGCAGCATCACACACATCCTATTTCCCCCATACATCTGAACCAGCTATAGAACACATCATGCAAGATTGACCACATCAACCAGAGCAAAAATATGGATAATTCTGAAAGGTATCTCAGTACTTGGTCATTCTGGAGAAATCTCAGCATCCCCAAAGCACAAGGTCAGAGACAGAAGCCCTGGAGTAGTTTCCCGTGAAGCCTGTTGTACTTTCAAGAAAGGTCATAGCTTGCCAGGAGCTTGCCATACCCTACAGCAACTACTCAACAAGTGGTGAGAGACCTGAAAACACCAGCCTTTCAGTCCAGGATGCTAATCAGCACTGCAGCTGATTACTATTTACTAGGTACATCATGTAGATTTGCACTAGAATTCTCATTAAATTCCAGGAATTCTTGTGGTTTAATTTTTTTTTTTTTTGTCTAGAAGTAAAGGAACATGTACACTCCTTAGCAATTCAAAAGCCAGGACAATTACCCAAAGGAAATTACACCATGTTTAAAAAATGTATACTTTTTTCTGTTGACCTCCTATAATCTCTTAGCTGAAATGTATTTTAATTGATCAAGATATATTTAGTATATATATATTTATTATATATTCATTGAAATGATGAACCTCAGTTTCTGAGATCCTGAGGGCACGTGTAGGCAAAGTTACAATCAATCTATAAAACCACAATACAGCTACACAAAGAAATTAAAGTGTATTATAGATTCATCAATAATTTGAGAGCTCTGAGTGAAGATATTGAATACCCTCCTAACCCTTAGCTCTCTCTTACGAAGAGGGATCCTGAAGGTGGGTGGGTTAAGAAAGTAAAATCATTATGGTCAAACACTCACTAATATCAATGTTAATATGTGTTAGTGGTAGGAATAGACTGAATTCCTGGAAAATTTTGGTGGGGAATGTGTCCCGTCAGACTGATCTGTTATGAGGTAGACCTGCTCCTCTGAAACCATGGGCAACCACAAAGTTGGCCACTCAGTTGTAGTGAGTTGCAAACAAACTATATATCAGCATGAATATTTAGTTCATAAATCTGGGTGAAATACTTACAACCTGAATACAGGCAATGACTTTCGTATAACTAAAACTGAATCATAACAACAACAACTTCTAGGAATTTCAGGAATCAGTGGATGCCAGCTTAATTACAGAATTTTCTGATTTTAAAATAGAAACTTTCATGCAACAGGAGACATATTATTTTGGCACTTTATCTAATTTATGCACTGAAAGGGCTGAGAAGCCTTTATCCAGCATGGCAGATCCAGCTCATATGACACTTCCCCTTTAAAAGGATGGACATTTGCATCGACAGAACTTGCGGTGACTCCCCAAAGAGCACTATAAGGTCAGAAGACTTTACTGGAAGAACACATATGACATTGCAGAATATTACTCAAAAGAACAGATATTCTTGCGACTGGGCACACTGATGGAGTGGCCACAGTAGTTTGCATAATTAAGGAGAAATTTCTACCTTTGTTGCTGTAGATCCACACTGCAGCAAAGGGGAACGTACTATGGGCAGTGAGTAGAAAGGCAGAGAATCAAAAAATAATTGCTAAGTTTCCCAATGCTTTGTAAACCTGCTCCCCTAACAACCGTATTCTGTTCATCATTTATGCACAGAACCTAAAGAACCATCAGTAACATCAGAATTTGAAGCACAGAAAGCACCTTTCAAAAAATGTCACCAAGGGCCAAAATGTACTTCCTAGATACTACAGGTCTTACTCAGATGTGTAGATTTTCTTACAGTCATTTACTGTGCTGAACTGAGCACCTCTGGCTGTCCTATTGCAACTTTATTTTGACCAAAGGTACATCTTTGCTCCTCAGCTAGCAAAAAGGTTCAAAGGCATCCAGCCACACCTTACAAGGGAAGATCCTCAAGAAAATGTTTGGTAACAAATGAGCTGGGTTGAAAACCAAACTTGGGAGAAATCACACATAGGAATATGCCATCCTAAAAATCTGAAAGCAGGCAAAAAAGTCAGCCATCCCCTGACCTTGGATTAAAACTGTGAGGTCTTGGTGAGAACATGGTCAAAGGGAATGCAAGCGGGGACTGAGTCCTAGATGGAATGGAAGGGGAGGGCCCAAACAGCAACCACATCTAAATGGAAACCTTGTAGAATCAGCTCTTAGGCTGCGGCTGCTACAGGCACACAGACCCCAAAAAGGCACAAGCAAGAGTCCATGTACAAAGGGCAGGTGTACAATTACAGGGATAGGTTAACTGGAGTAAGAATTAGCATCAAGGTGGCCTGGTAAGGATAACATTGTACTGTTTAAGCATGTCTAAAATATACATGATTTTATTTCTGAGCAAAACACAATATATTCAGGTATTTAATTTGCTTTCTTGACTCCCACTGCTATAACTGCAAAACTGGAATATTTGAATGAGTCGGTTTTCCAGTACTGTGACTCTAAGACTCTGTTGCAGACCTGAGGCAAATCTGGGCACAGGGATGGGAAATAATCCAGCTCAGAAAATCAGAGTACATGATTTGTCTAGGCAGCTGGACAGCTCATCATTTCATCGATTTACCACACCAGGTCTCTTACCATTCTAGTTAAGCCAAGGAACAAAATTTTATCTTAGGTAAGGTAAAAAGAAAAAATGAAGGAGTGAGAAACAATTGCTTTCATCAGTTTGGTCAGAACGAGCTTTAGAGACTGCCTGATCCAGAGAAGTAATATTCTCCTGTTTCCTTCCACGAAAGGGAGTGTCATCAAACAGCATCTTACAGGGAGGCTGAAGCCACCTAGTTGTCAACACAGTTACAGGGATTTTTCCTTGCCTTTCCTTTTCCTTTGAAGGTTTATAAATCTATTTGAATAGGGGAATAGAACATGACAGGACATAAACAGTAATAATAAACAGTACAGAAACAAAAGAGCTTTTCATATTGCTTTTGAGAGAGGTTTCCTCTTTCACTTGCTGCAGAAACTCAAGGTACTCTGTGGGACCACAGTTTTGGTTGGTTTGTTATGGTTTTTTTTTCGTCTGCTTTACAATAAACATATTTTTCTTTTGTCTTATTTTCTAAGTTGGAAAAAAGAAGTTGAATTTTCAGGCATAGCTGTTGCACCACAGCAGACTGAACTCACAGATACCTGCAAATACACTACTAAAGTTTGTTAACTAGATCAATGCTACCTCTTCAGCTGTAAAACTTTTTAAAATGGAGTATATGTAGGGTCTCAAATGCAGAAGTGTGGGCAATGGTGGTACCTATTAGACTGAAAATGAGGTAGGAATGTAATTATAGAGTAGTAACTGATACCACAAGAAAAAGTCACAACAGGCTAATATGATAACTTACTGTATCATCCGATGAGTAGGAATACTAAGATTTCTGTATTAAAATGGTATTAGTGGTATATTAGGCTAACATGATATGACAAAAAAATTGCAAACAAAATACTATAATTTAGTCTAGGGCATAAATGTGAGGGAATAAAACCAAATATTGTCATAGAGAAACACCCTCTTCATTTAGAGGAACATGTGGAAATTTTGTGATAGAATTTGCTGTCGTGTCATACTGATAAAGTTCATGAGAGATTACATATTGCTATGTGAATTGTAAATTAGTACAAATGATATCTTATATCTACATATCATTTTTATTCCAAGGGTTATCAAAGACCTTTGCAAACTTAGAGAGACGTACAGAGCAATGCCTCTATGCTTGTCATCAGCCTCTAACCTGCAGCTGAATAGACTTCCCAATAGTCCCCAAATTTTTGATTAACCAAAGTTTTACCCAATTGCTGATGGCATGACAGAATTTATAGAGTAGTTGTCTTTTTGAACATTAAGTTTTCCTCAGGAAAATAAAGTCCCTCCAGGCTCTATATCAACCAGCTTCAGAAGCAGCTTCCATTTGCATGAAATAACTGGTAAAAACTGTATACCCCTGTATACCCCTGTATACCCCTGTATACCCCTGTAAAAAAACCCATATTCATTTACAAAAAATAGCATACACATACTTTCTGTAATCTTGGGGTACAATCTTACTCTGAATGTGATAATCATAGAATCATAGAATTATAGAATGGTTTGGATTGGTAGGGACCTTAAAGACCAGGATTCCCACCTGCCCTCACCATAGGCAGGGATAGCTTTCACCAGACCAGGTTGCTCAGAGCCCCATCCAACCTGGAACATTTCCAGGAATGGGGGATTCACAACTTCTCTGGGCAACTTGTTCAGTACCTCACCACCTTAACACTGAAGAATTTTGTTCTAATAACATTATATTGACACAAGAAAAATTCTGAATACAAGTTTGACTCCTGTCATCCACACTCAGTTCAAACTTCACTGACGTGCCTACCTATCTTTTGAGTAGTAAACAACCAAAGACAAGGACGCTTTCAAGCCAGTTTCTTCTAAGCTCAGCTTAGAAACATTTATCACAGAGCCCATGCTGCCAAATTTCCGCTCATGGTCAGGAAACTTGAAAAACAGAACATACATATTATACACTTACACATGTACAGAGGTACTTTAAAAATGGATGGATTTCATCAGGCCTTCATTTATAAGCTCAACAAGGTTTAATGACATTCCACCACAAAATGGCTAAAGAGATGTTAGTAGGTATTCCTCTCTGAATGCATCTATATGCTTTTACTTTGCAAGTCTCATGGATTCTTGTAGCTCTCAAACCAGCAGCAAAATTCTGTTCCCTACTTTTACAATTATTTTATGATACTTATGTGCAATAAAGGAGACTAAGTAACCAGAATTATTTGTCTATAGGATTGAAAATCCTATTGACAGCATATGCAACATACCAGTGCAACAGGGCAATGGTTCCTTGTAGTTCAGCAACGAATGTATTCATTTAAAGGTGTATTCAGGACAGCGGTGTGGTCATGGATCACAATATTAATTTGCAGTGACTGTGTTAACATTATCCCATTTATAGCACTGAAGGCAATAAGGCAACACTGAAATCAACAAAACAACTAAGCCTCAAAAACATTATTCAACAAAGAACAGGGAACTGTGGACAAGATTACACAGTACTTCCGTGTTTCTGTTCATCTACTTTACACTGTTTGGAATTTTTCATTTTACAATATGGACACAGAGTTCATTTTGTGTCATGAAACTTTTTCAGCCCCACAGATCATGTTTCACCATCAAAGCAAAATGTCCTCAGCATACCCCTTGAATTTTCTGTCATGTTTTATACGCACGTTATAAGTCTCAAAACCCTTAAACTCACTCCTCTCTGTGCTTCATACCACTGAATTAGCTACCACTTCTATTATTTTGATGCTTTACTGAACCTGCCCTGCCCCATCCCAAATGCATGGCCTTCCTTTGCAGCTACACTATTCTCACTGTGCCAAGTTAAAAGTCCCTCCTCACCTTTGGGCTCCATCAGTGCCAGCTTTCTTCAGCTATTGATTCACAATGCCAGGTTTGAATATCCACTTATTCACTGCTGCCACATCACGGAGCTTCTTTCTGAAGAGCAGAACTCCATTCTGAGGTCATGCTGTCATCCTCACCAGCAGCACTTAGGGTGCCCGTACAGCACTCGCACAGTAGGTTGAGGGAAAACCAGCTGTACTCAACAATGCGTATGTTCTAAAAACACAAAAATGGGAAGAAGTTCCAAATATTTTATTCCTGGATTTCTCTCTCTCAGTCATTTCCCCCACACAAGTTTTTCTGATGAAAAAACCACACCATAATTTTACTTTGAGTTAACCTGCATTGCTGAACTTTCCTTCTACAAAGGCAGAGGTATGGATAGTTTACCTTCTCTCTTCCCACAAAACCTATAAGTAAATTATAGCTGGGAGACTGTCTTTGTATATGCATGTGCGTGTGCACGTGCACACACTCTGTGTTTATACATGCAATGACATACACATGAAGATCAATAGTACTTTATGATGGCTTCCGTGCTATAGGTATAGGACAGAAACTCAAATGTGTGACTTCTGCCATTTTCTCAAGCAGAGCAAATTAAGTTTTTTCACTGTTGTGAAACAGAATCACACTACAGTACAGTAGATTTCAGTGATATTTTTCTCTTACAAATAGAAAAAAGGACTATGCAATTGGGGAAGCACTTTGCTTTACTGAAGAGCACAACTGTAAATAAATCATTGCAGCGCATCAAAAATGCTAAAATAATCAGAAATCTTGACCAGAAGACTTTAAATTTTTAATTGTCAAAAGAAAAAGGAACAAAGAGTAAAATAAATCCTTTCAATTTTTTGTCATTGCAACAGAATTCTTAACTGTAGGGGGTAGAATGATGCATCCATTTGCACTTCCAGTACCATATTAGGGAATGGCTAAATTACTTGTAGAGCCCTTTCCGTGTCGCCACTTATGAGTAACGATATAATTTCCCAAATCACATAAATAAAGACACAAAGTAAACTCTTGGAAATCTGTATTTTTTTTATCCTGTATTACACAAATAAATGAGAATGGTCATTTTTATAGAACTCTATTGTATTTTCAGCACAGGAACACATTCAAACATTTGCATCCTATTGCTGCTGAAACAAAAACCAAACTAGACAACGTGCACCTTGTGAATTATATTATTTCCCTATGTCTATATTTACTAGACAAACAGCTGCAATCGCTTTTCTAGTGTAAGGAGATGGTAACATTTACCTTTATTTATACTGCCCACAGTATTTCAAAATATTTTATGCCCAAATGTCTGGAAAAGCTAAGACTCCTTAAAAATGTATTTTTAAATTTATGGTGATTTGAATCATCATAGCCGCTAAGATTTTGTATATTTATTTCCAGGTCTTTAAAAGGAATCTCATATTATTAGTGAAGATAATGTATGTGTCAAAAAAGAGGCATCAAAAGCACTTCCTGTGCACTTGACAGGGTGACAAAATATTTCTCCTATCCTTTCCTAATTGAGCTGCTGTACAAAGGGAGACATTATGATAATATTAATAATAGTTACATGGATATTTGTAGGTACTGTGTAACCCTTCAGTCCATTTTCCCAGACAATGGTGACTACAAAAAGGCTTCAAAATAGAACATCACACAATATGAATGCCACTTTTTTCTATCTTACATTTTAAAAACATCATTGAAATCAGAAAGTTCATTTACAAAGGACTGGCAGTTGCAATCACAGCAATAATGTAGTGCTGAGAAAAAAAGGGTAATTGGTTTGGTAAAGATCGCTTTCCATTACACCATAAAGCACTACACAATAGGAAAGGTCGCCAATTAAGCAATCATGAATACCAAGTACTGAAGCTGATGAAAATAGGGCAGTGGTTTAAATAGATTTGCAAGCAATTTACCTTTTCACAATGTTGGCAATCTGATGCAATTTGCTTGCAATTTTGTCTGCTTTCAGTAGCACTCGAAGCTGACACTACACAGACCAAATGGCAAAGAGGCCTGCATAGAAAATGTAAAACTATCTTGGCTGCATCAGGGAACCAGAATGGTGGTTCATCAGGAAAATTACAACAATTAACATAAGTGCTGCAAAAATCAACACTTTAAATGTCACACTCACTAGTCTGTCCAAAGACTGTAAAAGTACCATCTCCATTGCTGGACTAACAGTAAATATGAAGCAATCACCAACAAGCCTTGAGGCTGATGGCTTTACAATTGATGTGACATTCTCTGAGTGATAAAATAGCCTTTCCTGTTACAAAAGTAAGTATTTTTCTTTTTCAGATTTAACCTGGATTATGTCAACCCAAAACTTATATTTATTTTTTTTTTCAACTCCTCTTCCAAGGAAACTGTTTTGGACTTGAGTGTGTTCTTGTTTTGATGTTCTAAAAAACTTTATGTTTCAGGGAATTGGATTCAAACTGATAAAACTCAAATAATGATCCATTCTTTTTTAATGTAAATTATACTCAAGATTTATATCATAATGTGCTACCTGCATGAGATGATGCATTTGTGATTAGGGCTTGGTTTATAGTTTAGGGAAGGGAGCCCCAAAAGGTAGTTGTAGGTATTCCCTCAGGTATTGGTGCAGAACACAGGATACCTTTACACATCTCTATCAATGTAAGACCAACAAATGTGAAAGATGACTTTTGAAGTAATTGATATCCCATGTAATGGCTCCCACGTTAAAGACAGATATAAATTTGTCAGATTGTGAGGGAGAATTGGCTTATGGTGTATATTTAATGATTTATTATTTTTTAGTGGGCTGCAACACCAAATAAAGCAGTGCCAAACAGTATCAGATCACACAGTAGAGCAACAACTTTTTCTCTGACATCACATCCTGAAAATAATGCATCTCCTTTGTCAGATGTTTGATCTCAAAATTTTATTAAGAGACTCATTTATGGTCTGGTTCGAAGTATAATCAGGTCAGTGGAAGTTCAGACATCTAGGACCTTGTCATTCTGGAAACTAGCTAGATTCAAAGAATCTGAACCCTTTTACCTTTTTTTTTCCCAGAGCTCAACAAATGTATGCTGATGGCTCAAGCGTTGTTAGCTCCTGGAGTCATTTCTTACATCATGCATGCAGTCAGGAATGGCTAATCCCATGAAATACCCTGAGCATTGCCGTTCCACTGACAGGACCATTACCATGCTGCATCCTGAGGCGCAGTAGATCCATTAACTACTACATAGTTTAATATTAATTTAAATGACTGGCCTTGAACATCACCAGTCGGTTGATAAGGATTGGTAGCACTAGAAAATTGATAAGAAAGCATTTCACAGCATCAGAGTGATGTAATACCTCCAGTGAACAATGGTCACCAATCTTTTATTGCCTCTATCAAAAGGAAGAGGAGTGCCATGTGCAGTTCTGAATGGCATTGGTTGCTTGGTTAAATATAACAAAAGTGTAAACATTAGGTAAGCAATGTGAGAGATACCTACTTTTCCTTTGACATGTTTCAAATATCCCACCAGACATCTGCTAGAATTTTACTATGATTTGACTAATATTTTAACCAAAAAAACCCAGATTAAGTATTGCAGTTGGAATTGCGTGCAAAACCGTTGATTTCTATAGAACAATAGGTAACAGATACGGACAAATACAGAACAAATACAGAAAAAATAGAACAAATACATATTTAAACTACTCACAGGTTTCTCCTGCTATTGCAAATGCCTTTCAGCTGAACCTTCCTTCAGTGCCAATCCCTCACCAAGACTACATATACAATTGGAGTTCTAAAGCAGCTTTAATCTTTTGCTATTTTGAAGCAAGACTCCTCTCCATTCATTTTGGCTCCCAGTGTTTTCATTTCCTATTTGTTTGCCTTTTACAATATTCTCCTTTACTGCCTTAGTCCCATCCACACAATGTGACAGTAACTTGACCTATGACAATCAATCTCAGCACTCTCCTTTTTGCACTATTCCCTATCCTTCAGATACCTCAGCATCCTAACTTCAAAAACTTTGTGAATGTTCAACATGCCTCCTTTCCAGATTTGTTAGACTAAGGGCAATAAAGTGTCGCTTTCAGCTAAGGGAATGCTACTGGGAGGGGAATTCTAACTGCAGTTAATATCTAACATAAATTGAGTCTTGATTACTCTTTCACCTGCTACTTTACCATCTCTGGCTGGTTGGTACCTGTTCACATGAACATTATCACATTCATTTGTCTGCCTTTCTAATGTACATAACACTTATCAGTTGGATCGTTCTTTTGTAATTACAGTGTGCTCTTTTCTAATGCTTCAGCAGGACAACAATACTGACCATCATAAACATAGATGCGAGTATGTGTATACACACACATACATATAAATATATACCATCCGCAGGTGGAGACGCATTTTTCACTACAACTTTCACAAAGCAACTACTCTTTCTTTAGATATAAATTCAAAAGCTGAAACAGTTACAAACAACTTTAACTGCATCTCAGTTATGCTTAGAAACATCTTATCATAATTGTTGTTATAGACACCATTTAATGTGAATGTCAATGTTCAGTAATAATTTAAAGATGAGTGAGATTCCACTGTAGCAACATTTGAAGCAACACACAAAACGAATACCTGGAGCCCATTTTAAACTGACATAAGCTGAAGTATGGAGGCTGTACTCACATCTTTTACAACCCTCCACTCGAAATTAACTCTACTCTAGCTGGTCTTTTCTGGGGCTCTGAGACAAACCAAGATGGGAGATACAAGAGAGGACCTGTACTACCAGTAAACGCAGGAATCCAGCTGAAGTCCTCCACACCAATTCTTTTGGTGGAAAGCAGCAGAGATACTTCTTTTCTTCCCAGGGGATACAGGAGCGAGAGTGTCCCGCAGAGATGGCCAGTCAAAAATTATGTAACTCCTAATTTTCACCTTCCAACCCCCTGCATGTGACTACATAATAAAGAAGACAATTCCTTTTAGAATATTTTAAAATAATCCCTATGGACCAGTTGCTAGTCAGGTGATAGTCTACAAATTTACAATTGAAATTAAATGAGTAGTTCCTCATAGGAAATTATACAAATGAGGGTGAATTACTCTGCCACTAATTGATCTATTACACATTTTCTTACTTTGTTTTTTCATGCCTGAAACCCTGATCTTCAACTGAGGACTGAAATAGGCTTTGAAAATTGTGAGCTGAAAAAGCCAAAAAAATTAATTTAACAAATATGAGTTTCTCAGTTTGGCTTTTTGAGACACAGGGAAAGGTCAGTAATGAAAACACAATTTATTTTTATTGAATAGGACTAGGTTCTTAATCAATGTTAAGCCTGTGTACCTTCTTTAAAAGAGTCACAAAAAGTTATCCATCTGAGGAACTACTTTTTTGTATTTAACTTATACCTGTGTAATAGGACTGCTGCATAAAATAAAGAAACTTAGTACAACCTTTGATGAACATTTCTACCACTAACAGTAATAAGATCTCTCTATCTATACAAAATAAAACAGCATTGAAAACAATTTAACAAACCCCTGCAAATATAGTAAAAATAGTTGGAACCCCAAGCTAAAAGATATCCATCTAGTATGAAATTTTAAATGTATACATACATATATGTACACGCTACATGAGGTGCATTGTGTCCATACTGTTCCAGTAAACAGGTGCTGAACTATCAAGAGCAGGGAACATGGTTTTTGTGAAATTTCTTCAATTTTTTGCCACATTTCATACTTAACCCAGAAATACCCTTATTTAAAATGTAATAATACAAAAAAGTAAAATTGGTCAACCCATTATTGATTTTCTTTCAGTGCCCCCAAAGTGTTGGCTTTAGCAGAATGAAAAGCYTTCATATTTAGTGAGTGGATTAGGATTAGAAAAATATATAGACCTCAGTCTGACTGCTAGGACTGCTTTATGGCAGTTCGTAAGTTTTGTGGGAATAAAAAAATTGCACAGATGGGACTATAACTGACCATAACCTGCTCTATTGTATTTCCAACAATCTCTAATTACAGCAACACACCAGAGGAAGAGATTTGAAAGGGCAGGTGATGGGATAGGAGAGAAACCTGTTTGACTTAAACAGCACAGGATCCCTCACCATCAGGGCTGATGTACATCAGCCTGACAGCTAATTAGGGTAGACATGAATTTTTCCAATGTAACAGATGTTCGCTAATCAGGCCAGATTTGGAGCCCTTGCGCCAGCAACATTTCATGCACAATTTAACTATCTAAAAGGAATAAACTACTTAATGCATTGTACTGGAGGCACAGCTGTTTCACAATCAGAAAATTTGCTGTCAAAGATGTTCTCTTTAAAACTGACATGTTTTTATATAACTCTGATGGGGTGTTTATAATGTATTAATAGTTGTCAGTAAGAGCTGCTGTCATCATCAAGAAGTAAAATATTTCTGAAGGTATATTAAAATGAACAGACTCCTTTCTCTTTCCAAAATCTATTTAGATAATTTACTTTGAATGTGGCCTGTTTAATTCTAAATGTACTTTAAACAAAAGGCTTAACATGTATCTTTCAAGTTACATCAATAATAAAATATACAAGTTTACCTTCTGACTAGGGAGTAAAGCTGAAATATCTTTTAGCTATAGTGGAAATTTATTTTATTTGCAAGAAAATAATAAACATAAAATATACTGTGCTAAAATGATGTGAATGGTCTCCCTTCTCTTCATAAGAAATAAATCACACGATAGAAAAGTCAGATGAAAAGTATCCACAGGTTATTTGGATTCATGTAGACCATTACTTAGGAGACAAAGGAAAGTGTATGTGAGATTTTTATTCTTGCATGTGGATTTCACAGACCAGGTCCAGAGGTAAATGGGCGATTCTAAGTCAATTTCCCGGAAGCTAAGGGTCTTGCATTTTGCCTCTGAATTTAAGATATAATATCATCATCTGACTAACACAATTTCTTTTTAATGCCCTGGTCTTTGTAGTTTTTTGACAATTTTTTAACCATGAGAAAAATCAAGTGATGTAACATTTTATAGACTGCTAGAAAAGTTTGGACAAATATTGCATAACCTGTAAATTCTAACAGTGTGAGATAGAGCACAGAACTGGAAAGAATATGCTGTCCTTGTGATAATGGCATCTACACGCTGCATGAGTGCAGTTCCCAGTGAAGTCTGAAGTCAGTTGGATTTGAAGGTCAGAAGATACTAAAGCTATCAAGCCTGGCAAAGATGCCTGTGGCTACATATCTGTGAAACCCTGCACTGTTTTCATTTAACACCTCATAAAGGACAAAGTCTGAACCCTGTTCTCACGAATCTGGGCTCTACTTGCAACCTAACTTTTAATAAATAATACAGAATAGACAAAGTTAGAATACAATTGAACAATAGACAACATACTCTGGTTCTTTAGAGAGAAGACTGAGGCAAAGGATTGTCCTTTCCTGGATTCTTGAGTCCAAAATTTGAATGATGCCATTCTTGCCATCATTGCTTGGCAAAGCTGGTCGTATTTTGGGGGAATCAGAAATTGGGTTCAGGAATTTGGCCAAAAATATCAAGGTCTCGGGTTTTTTTTTTTTTTAAAAAAAGAAGAGTTGCTAAGAGTTTCTAAGAGTCAAAGACAAAAGCAACCTTAAATAAACAGAAGGTATTGACTGTGCCAAAATACTGGGATTGATGACAACCTTCAGTGAAGAGGAAACATCCAAAGAGTCAACCAGAATACTAAGAGCCTTCACAAACAAAAAACAGAGACAGAAATTAAGAAGGATACAAAATTAATGATTCCAAATGAATGATGATTCAGTAAGATAATTGTTAAGAATTTTTAAAAGTGGAAACTTACTATTTTAGAATAAAGGAAATCCTTTTGCAGATAATTATAACAATAAAGAGCTTGAAATAAATTACCTGTGAAATTCTGAAAATTTTAAACTAGCTAAGAGAAACTACATATCCTTTGATATAATGGGAATTTTCTGTTCAATAAAGACCTGGTGGTTTTGGTTTTTAATGATATCTAAAAGGTAAGGAGCCAAAATTACCAAAATGGTGAAGATTGGAAGAGTGATCTGAACAATAAAAATGTAACCTAAATAAAATAATGACCAACAGTGAGAAATGTTATGAAAATTACCAGCTATCTAAAGAATGTGAAACCTTTGACTTCGGTTTGTTGAGAGCACTTTTTCCTGGACTTATTGGATCTCCTGTAAAAAAAAGAAAATTAAAAAGAACACTAAGATTTTAATCCTACAAATACACGTTTAATTTTATTCACTTACGGAATCCCTTCAGCTTCAAGTTAACACATACAAGTTTGTTGGATGAAGCTGTTGGCAGGGGGATACAAAGAATGCAGCCAACCTGTGTGGATTTCATTATAGCCTTGAAGCTGCATCTCACAACATTTGAATTTAAAAATGGATTCATATAATCCTGAAGAAGAGGATTTGGTGGGCTGGAAATAGATTGCAAGGAAGAGGCAGCACATTGCATTGATGAGGGGTGTTCCAGGAGGTTTACCCATTGAGAGAGAATAGTTTTGCCTTTCTTAGCATCTTCAGTAATAATCTGAAAGAAGTAATGATCTTAATGAATTCGCTATCATAATGAGCTAACAATGGTAATTTAGGAGGAGCTGAAAGTACTAGTAAGAACAAAGACAAATAATACAAAGGCACCCTGAGAGATTAAAAGCATAGGCGAAAATACTGTAACAACATGAGGTTTGGGATGGAAAGACACAATTCCCAACACATTTGTTGAAAAACAATCCAAAGCATGAATATTCAATGACAGAGTCAGACATTAATTGGCAATGCAAAATGGCAGAAGAGAAAAAAAAATATGCCCCAACAGCCTATTTTGTGCTCCCCATGCATCAGCTTCAGAGCACAGGAAGTCAGGAGTCAGCCTTTTTTGCACTGCTGATGAACATGAGAGAGGAATTACCATGCTGGCCCAGGCCTGCTAGCCATCTATTGCAGTGTCCTACGCCTGACTGTGAACAGTAACATCCCTTTCAAGAAAGACTTGGCCTGTATCACAACAATAATAAGAACATAATGGATTCTCTTTTCTAACTGCAGGCAGTCAGGGAAGGTGGCTCTTATTCTTTCCTTTATTCATTAGAAGCTTTTGACCATTTTAAAAAACAAAAAACAAAAAACCCCCAACCTTCCAGAACTTAGAGATCAACAACCAGCTGAGGTCTTGTGCTGTTATAGGCACTATGTTATCAGAAAAACCTTCATGAGATGGTGGGGTATGAACTATGGGGCAGCAACAAAATTATCTGAACACAAAGACTATGTGTCACAGACAAAAATATATGAACATTCACTTCCACTAAAGGATGATGAAGGTACCAACAAAATAGAAGTCTACAAATATCTGAAGTTTGTGAACACCAAAGACAGAAAAATAAACCCTGCGCTATCAAGAATATGGCTATGATGAATAAGAGAAACAGAGAAGAGAAAATAGTCACTGAATAGCAAGGAGATCATATTTGCACCTGTGATTCCATCCCAGAGCTCTTTCGAGCCTTGTCAGCAGCCTGGGTCCAATTCAACCTTGTCACCAGAAAACTAAGAACTGTGTTTATTTCTCTTACTGCTTTTTGGAAGACGGGAAAGGATGAAGATAACGATTTTACGACAACATCCGATCCACTTCTCAGCAGCACCTGTTTTGCAATTCATTTTTGCCAGCCTCAAGTATACCCTCTTCCACTGAAGCCATAATTTGGACTGTGGACCCTGTGTGAATCCATTTCAGGATGTAAAAATGTGTGTTACACTCCTTTTAGTCCTCAGGATAAGGCCAAAATACATCAAACTCTTCTTTCCATCTTTACCCCAGCAAATTCACCACTGGAATAACAACTTAAAAGAAGCAGTGATAGTTTGAACCACATCTAAAGCAGATTGAACAAAACCCTAGAAAATATCACTGTGTTGTGAGAACTGTCGTCATACTGATCAATAGCATCTAATTGTTACTTAGGTTCCCCCATCTGTTTGTAGCCATCTGTTGTTTCTCATCTTATATTTAGGGTGTCTACCGCCTGGGTACAGAGACACCCAAGCTGGCTTCACACCCTCTAGTAGAAGCACCGAGGAATATGTGGAGACAGAGACTCCCTGGGAACCAGAGGAGGTCTGGAAAAATGAAAGCTGTTCGCTCCTCTCAGCACAAATGTATGGCAGGGCTGTACTTGTGTTATACTGCTTTCCTAATCACACTGGTGTGCTCGTGTGGAGAGAACGGCAAATTTTCTAAGATATTCCTGTGTAAATGGGACATACAGGGCATGTGCTGCTTAAGGACTTTTTCACGTGCAGCTCTGTTAAATATTGAACTGTTACAACTCATCTTGTCAATCACTTGTTTAGGGATCACATAAAGTTTTCTGCAAAGGATTTGAACTCAGTTTGGGGAACCCAGTCTGCTGCATTGAAAACAAATGGTGTCAAGTTCTTGAAATTCACTGGCATTTAACCAAAGGACAATATCTGATTCTGTGCCCGTTCAGATGTCTCAGTCTTTAGCTCTGATCTTGCAGGCTATCTGTGGAATTTGATACATCTGGGTAAGTTTTTATATACAGCACTATGTAGAGGAGAGCAGTCATTATTTGACTGAGAACACATTAGAATTGTCAGTGAAAGAAAAGATCAAGTAAAATGTGGACGAGAAGCTAACAACTAATAACCAGTTTTCAAAACCAAAACTCAGTTGTACGTCCCATGCTTTCTTTTGACAATTTCTTTGTTACTTACTGAATCTCTGAAGTGGCGCACTTGCTTCAAACACTGACCGAGTATATTTGGGTTTTGTCCCACTGGGCATTTCAAATCTTGCATTTTAACGTAGTACAGAAAAACATTGTCCAGAGAATATTCTGGTTTAAAATTTTGATAAAATCATTACATATAAATATTTTCAGAATAGAAAAAGTARTAATGGACTTTATGTTTTCAGATTCTAATGTTTCAGATAAAAGTGTAAGTGTTGTGCTATTCCCTCACTTCCCTTGAATTGTCCCCAATACAGCAGGCAAAGAGTTTGCATTTGTTTGATTTTTTTTTCTGTGTATCAGTGTTAAAATACACGGCTACTCAACTCTCTGCCTAATGACACCTTATTTTAAGACCAAACTAGTAAAAATATGAGGCATAAAAATGGCAGCTAAGTATATCCAGCTTGGGAGAGAGCTCTGTGGTTAATGTGGTTAATGTGAGAGGCTTTGCAAGCCAACAGACCTTCCAGTGGAATATGGCTGCAGATCAAGCGCAATCATTTCAGCCACTTTTCGATTTATGGACAGGGTGAGTAGATAGCTTATTCTAACATTTGGCTTTTTGGGGGCCAAAAAGCTTGTATAAATTAATGGCATGTATAAGTATATACTGCTGCACTGTAACGACGCAAAACAGGAGGCATTCCAGTCTGTTCTTCTTTTAGCAAAAGCTCTGCTATGCTGCTACTCAGCACAGTAGTGCTTTATTTGCATCCCTGCAAGCTACTCATCGCGTTGCAGTTGTTTTATCCTTTTCCTAGTTACTTCTGTTCATGAAAGGGTGTTTTATCTCGTTAGTTTTAGTACATCTCTCTTTTCATACCATACATCTCATTTAAAAAGCTGGCTCAAGAAAAAAAGCCAGACTGAATTAAGTAATTTTAATCAATTATTTGTTATATATGTTGCTTAATCAGCAGGGATTTTGTCAACAGATAGGTACAATGCCTGGATGTGATCAGTGGTAGACTGTGAGTGAAACACAGGTCAGTCACTGTCCCACTCCACAAACTCAGACAAACAACTTCATCCCCAGCTGCTCTTCTCTCCCTGCCGCAAGACCTTTTTGGTCTTACACTGCACTCAGAGTTAGGCATCTGAATAAGCAGCTTGCCAAAACTGGGATATGTTACTACAGCTGTACTGTGTCTTTGTGGTATTTCTCTTACACTGTTCATCATCAACATTATTATTGTTAATAGTAACGATTATAATATACAAATATAACATGGAGTAAATGAGCAGTCCTTTCCAGTGGCTAAATTTAATGGGAGGAGAGGTTGTGAAAAGGCAACATGAATTGTTCAGATCGCTAGAAATAGGAAGCTGCAGTCTGCTTGGATGATTTCACTTAGTTTGCTTAACAGCAGATGAACTCATGGATCACCGCTATCTTTGTAGGTGTTTTTTTTTTATTTATTCTGTTTTGGATATTTTATCTCTCTTAGAAAGACTGGAAGCTTCTTCAAATCCTTCCTAAATCCTGTCTCAGCTAAACTGCCTTCTCTGAGACAACATTACTCTCAGTTCTAGCACTTAAACTCTTCTGGAAAGATGTGCCTGTTGCAGATTATCAAGCCCTCCATATTCTTTATATCCACTTTTTATCATCCCCTTACATTTCCAAGTAGCTGAAAAAACAATTTAACAGAAAGAAAAATTAGACAGCTATTCTTATATTGATGACATTTTCATACCTAGTGAAAGATCAGGATGTGCTAATTTGACACACAGATGACCACCAAAGAAACCCATCAAAATCTTGCTATTTTTCCAAATGAACAGAAAATTACTGTCAGCTTTAGAAGTATAGGGAAAACATGTTTTCCTGTCTGGTCTGACAGCTGCTGTACATGGGGTTCTGGATCCTGACTACATCTGGCCTAAACAATATCAAGGATGTGTGTGGAAAATGAAAGGTCCCGTCTCCTTTACATACAGGTGAGAATAACATGGACCTGACTGCTACCTCTACTGTCTCAAGGAGTAAAAGCCAGCAGAAATTCATAAAAACATCTTCCATATGTGCAAGAACTCTGCATACAGAGAAAAATTTTAGCCTACATCTCCTCTGGTTTTAGCTACTTTTTTGCCTTTTTTTTTGATGAAGGAAAATAAATCAATTTTTGATGTTCCTAAATCAGAGAACTCAACACAAGATATAAAAAATTGATGACATCTCTTTATAATAAGTTGTTACAATGTTGTTTATAACATCCTGTTATTAAAATTTCTTCTTTGTATAGAAATCTACAACAGTGACCAACTGACCTCTTAAGTTTTTCCTCAACAGACAGACTTGGCTCTGTGAATCTCCTCTATCTCTCTCTTAGGGAGACTTTCTACAATTTTAACCTTTCTCATCTGTTCTGCAAGTCCTCTCCTAGTTTTTGTCATCAGTTTTTTACAGTGCAAGCTTATGTTCAGCTGATTGCCTGCTCTGGGATTCAAGTAATTGCCATTGCTTCTCAAGAAAGAATTTCCCTTATGTATACAAAGCACCCCTTTGAGCTGGATATGCCTGAAAAGGCATTGCATGAGAAGCTTTCTGCAATGGTCAGAGATAACCACAGTTCTCAGAAAGTTCTTTCATCGTTGCATTAAAAGACACTGTGGCACTTAAAGTGCAAATGTGTAGATTTCAAGTCTTGATATATAAAAAAATTCCTTATTTGCTTTTATGAATAATATTTCTAGCAGTTTCAGCATGAGAAATGGCACATTGAGTGAACATTCCTTTACAGAAACCATTTGGAGGTTAAAACAGTGATAAAGGCAAAGAACCTATGAAAAAAACACCACTTCCTCTCACTGATGGTTTTTGCCAATCCATTTGATCTCTCAGGGTCCTTGGCTATCCATCTAGGAAGAAGAAATAAAAATACAACTCTCTCAGAATCATTTTAAGATGTGGAATTATTATTAACAAGGGCACAAACAAAATATTATGAGACCGTAGGTTTAGTCTTCCGCATTTTCCAAAATTGCTTTCTACTTATAATTTTGACAACAAATCTTCTAACAAATTGAGAATCTTTGATAAAACAATAGCAACAAATTGCTGCAGTCACATGATGAACTTTCAGCTGCCAAGTCTCACCCGAGAGGGAATTTTCATAGCTAAACTGCATAATCCTTAGAAAAATAAGCATTTGTAATAGAATTACTGACAGACTTTCAACTGCAGTATTGGGAATAGTGATATTTAACAAATTGGTGGTTATGTTTTTATTTTATTCTTTTTTAGAGTTTGCATAGTAATCATTTTAAATAAAACTCACAACAGACCTCAGCCACCTAGAAGAATAGATGAGGGAGGATAACAAAGATAAATCAGAGGATAGATAACACAAAACATATTTAAGTTGCTCTATATTTAGGAAATTCAGCATTGGAAAGTAATTGCTAAAGCACAGAATTAAGTCAGTATAGAAAATTAGAAATACAAAATTTACTAGGTGCAATTAAATTTATTTAAACTCAGGTAATTTTTATAAATTTAACAATTTCAGGTGGTCAAAAACCAGTCTAATTTTGTCCACAGTACAGAAGTACTGGCGAAACTATATGCATTTAATATTTATGATTACATAATTGTATAATAATTATGCGTTATACATTTAAACGTACTGGTTACATGCAGTAGTTGTTAAATAAAAACATTGCCTGGATGAACACAAAATAAGTAAAATTTTTTACAAAGCAATTGAGCTATCAGAAGTTCAGGGAAAAAAAACAACCTAACATCAGAATAAGTAGAATGAAATAAGAATATGGAAATATACTCAAAATAGGAACATTTTCTTCTGTCTAAATATAGATTGTACTTTGCTTTCCATATACAGAAGAATCAAATGGATAGTCAAAAGTAGTGCTTGAGCTAATACCTACAGTGAGAATGACTATGTCTTTCAGGATTTTTCCCCCTATGAATTTAACAATGCAAATTTAACAATGGATTCTGCCCAATGATTGCAAATTTCAGCAGTGACATTCTTGACGGAATAGCCTGATTAGAAAATAATTGTACTTCTTTTCAGCTACTGTTACCTCACCCACACTTTTCATTTCCTATAAGGTACAGTGGTAAAACCGCATCTTTCAACTCTCCCTCTTTTATCTGATGTAGTGGATGACAGGTAATCTAGCTGAAAGTTCCTACAATTGCACCACCAGAAAAACACTGGCTGATGAAATCTGAGCAGTTATCACACTAACCATCACCTGTCAAGCCTCCTGCTTCAATTTAAGGGTGCATCAATTTTCTGAAGAGGAAATCAAGGGCAAAGAATAAAAGCGCTACAGATAAACACTGACAAAGGCCCTTTCTGCTTTTTTTTTATTTATGATGGGATGTACTATCATAGGTTGCTCTGTGAGGTTTTATCAACTGTCCTGATACATCCCAGATAGCTTGGAATTCTTTGGCCATTGATGAAGTGCTATACTTGCACTTACTGAAAGGGCAGAAGATTTCTAACTGAAAATTACTTTCACTAAATACCACAAAGATATTGAAGTCAGAAAGAGCAAGGAGATGGAACAAATGACAGCTGCATATAACAATGAACTTCTCTGTTCTCTGAGCTGGCAGACAAGGCTGATTAGACTAAGAACATGAAACAATGTTTTCTTAAAACCAGGGAGCATACTGTGTAAAGTGTCAGGTACAAAGAGTTCATATGCTCTTTGTAGTGAAATGTGAACACATTTGCTGCTGACTGCATTTACCACGGACTCACCCAGTTCTCCAAACTAAAGTACAACAGGACCTTCTTACAGGTGGGGGGGAAATTAAAAATTTCTCAGGGAAGAGGAAAAGATGCCTCAGTATCAAAGCGAGCCTATTCAGGTTGCAAGCATGCACATTCAGCATCACTAACTTCCATGGAATGATATTCTCTAACACCCGGTCAGCAGTCAGACTTGTAGGTATAAATGATGTTGGCATTTTCAAATGTTCTTCCTCTTGTTTGCAAAATCAGCACAGGGAGACAGTCTCACTTCAAATGTGCCCCTTTGGTAGCTATCCTGCAGGGGATCAGATGAAACAAGCAACACGAAAAGAAGTCACAGCAGGAAAAACATCCTCACACGGATTCACACCTGGCTATGAATATCTCATGAGAGCCTGATTTTGCCCCAGTGTTCCCAGGTTCCTTATCAATTATCAGAAGGGGATCAATACATCCCAATAAAGCCCATGAGTGACTTTCTGATGATTTCCAGAGGCTTTCAACTGAACATGGACTATTGAGACACATGCAACCTCTGTTCCAGTTAAGCATTAGCCATAGCAGAGTGTTGTGGGTGCAGGAAAAGAACAAGACATATGAGTTCGTGCAGGACTCTTTAATTCAGAGTGACTGTTGTGTTTTTCTCATATTTTGTTACTTCTTAATTCATTTGTTGATATTTCAGCCCACAGTGAAGACAAGAGACATGGATAAATGCTACAAGCAGTCAGTCATGCAAAAGCTAACAGCTTTTCTCAGTAGACGACATGCCAAGTTTGGGATTCAACAAGATATAATGGAGATAGATCAGTTCAACAAAGTTCACAGTTCTCACTGGATAATATTCTTACATTCATGTCAGGTCCCAAGACAAGGCCCTGGATGCTGACAACCTTGGCAGGTGGCAAATTGCAAATTCTTCCAGTGTTGCTCCTGTCAGGAGTAGTTTAAGTGGGGCAACATTAAATGGAAAAAGTGACTGTCATCTGTAAAGCCTGTAAATACTCACTAACAGAGCAACACATTAGGAAAAACTTGTGCTTTATTAGTCTGAATTCATCAAGCAATTTGCACAAATCTTTCTCAACAACTGCATCAATTGCAGACTGTTTTAGATGACAACTCAGTAAAATAATCACAAAGAATTAGGGTTGCTCCTTGACTGGATGACATTTCTAAACAGAATAGCAGTAATTCCACCAAAAATATTTCTCTCTTGGATTTCTTTAGCAATTCTTTGAACTTCAGCTCTCAAAGTGAAATGATTTCTCAAGAAAGCTAGCTTTCCTTGCAGAAAGTAATTTTTACTTCTTGTATTTGTGGAGAAAATTTGAAAACATTATTAGACTGCAAACTATGAATTCTAAACCAGAAAGCAAGTTCAAAGTACCTAAACCTTTCACTATTTTTTATCAGTGTTTTGAAGGATTGACTTACAAGTTTGAGTATCCAAAGCCGGCAATCAAGAAAACTATAAACAAGAACCACTAGTGTCTGGTAAGGGTTCCAGGTGAATATATAATCTAGCTGAAATGGATGACATCTTCTGGGTTCTTCAGTCCTTCCTCTAAACTCTGGAGATTATTTAACTACTGCTAGATTATAGTCACACTCCAAGCCATGTGGCAGTTTAAACAAACAGGTAACAAGTACTGCATACTGCTCAAATTTTCTGAGTAAAAATCAGCTTTTTTGTATTCTAGGGCAAGTCCTGTTACAGTTTTAGGTTATTTTAGACATCTGGGAATTTATTGAAATGAGTACAAGCCTCCCATATTTCAAGAACTCATATTTGACCAGCAGCAAGGGTCCATGTTTGGGAAAGCATGAGAACACATACTTAAAATCATCATAAATCCAAAATTCTTAGCAAATTTTGCTGAACATAAGTGTTTTTCTGAGCACTCACGTTATCCCAAATTTAGTTTACAGTTCCTATGTTTAAACAGTGCTAATATGCTGCTAAGAAAATGAAGACTTTAGGCTTTGGTGACCAGGGTCAACCCCAGACTCTATAGACAGAGCCTAAGACTTTCCATCATAAAATTATTAAATGCTTTGTATGTGGTTCCTTTTGTTTTGATGTATTGTAAGACAACAAGCATTTACTGAAATCTGAACTGGATTTGGAATCCAAAGTCATAGAAACCCCAAAACTCATAGAATCAAGGCCTTGTTTTGAATCCATCTGTATCAGTATAGTGTTTGTCCCTGTAGGACTTCAAGAATGTACAGAGGGATCCAGACTGTCAAAGCAGTATTTTTGGAAAAACATCAATGAACATGATGTCTCAGATATAATGAAACCCAGCAAAACCCAAATATAACAAAAGTGAATAAGTAATAGTTCTTGATAATATTTGATGTAGTATTTACAGTACAATATTTTATAGTATTTAATCAGAGGTTTCAGTAAGAAGCTTGCCAAAGCAAATACTATTGGCAAAATTGGTTTATTATTAACCACTGTGCATTATAAAGTAATTTTAAGGGAAAAAAAAAAGAGGTTTGTAGAAAAACCCCAATGGCTTAACATAGATGACAGCATCCAAAGTTATTTTGCTTTTCTATTTGGCATCTATGGACAGGCATACGTTCAGTGTGTATGAAAAATGTCTGCTATATCTTCTGCCAGCTGTGGGGGCTATGGCTAAAGAACTAATGTCCACACTAAAGGACAGAGGGAAGGGAAGGGAAGGGAAGGGAAGGGAAGGGAAGGGAAGGGAAGGGAAGGGAAGGGAAGGGAAGGGAAGGGAAGGGAAGG